>CM068309.1:27839594-29039594 GCA_034768735.1 Schistosoma mekongi
CGATTATGCGCTGTCCGTCTAAACGAGACGGTAAGAACTTAGAAAGATAGGGACACACGCCGCCACCTCACTGTTGTCTCTGCCTATGCTCCCACTGATTGCAGTTCAGATGAAGCGACAGATGAATTTTACAGAAAGCTCTTCCACCTCCTTCGTAAAGTTAAGCGCACAGATGTAGTAATCGTGGCTGGTGATTTTAATGCCCAAATAGGTAGGCTATGCGAAACCGAAAGGCATCTAGGTGGATCCTGTGGTGTCAAGGCTCAACAAACAGATAATGGCTATCGTTTATTACAACTATGTTCAGATGACCGTCTGTTTCTCGCAAGCACCAACTTTAAACATAAGGAAAGACATCAGCTGACATGGCAACCTCCACAATCAACTCAACGCTGGACTCAAATAGACCACATTGCCATCCGCCACTGTCGAAGAGGCTCGATAGAAGACTGCTGTGAGTTCTGGAGTATATGTTTAGACTCAAACCATGCTTTAGTATGAGCGCATATCAGTCTGCATCCTACTGAACGTAAAAGATTCACGAAAAGGATTCCCCTCCGAGTTCAACTTAATGATGAAAAAGTCAAGAACACATTTTAGGAACAACTAAAAAACTAATTAGTCAACTATGCAAGCTATACCCATCCCGAGACAGCTTGGAATGATATCCAAAAAGCTGTTGAAACAGAAGTAATGTCTACTAGTGAACTAAGCCAAAAAGTAAAAAAAAACTCAGTGGATTACAGCTGCATCTAGTAAACTGATAGATGCTCGGCAACATATCTCATCTGATTCTAAACACGATGAGGAGTGAAGGCAACTAAAACACAAGCTGATTAAAAGCTTACGCAATGATCGTGGGCAGTGGTGGGTGACGAAAGCTAAAGAGATGAAAAAGACAGCGGCAATAGGCAACTGTTCAGACTTATCAAGGAAACAGGTATCAGAAATCCGACTGTAAGTGAAACCATCTCAGAAAAAGATGGGACCATTATTCACTATAAATCCAGAAGTTTGAACCGACAGGCAGAACACTTTAGGAAAACAGATCAACTGGCCCTCGGTCTCATCCCAATTGCCTACTATTCCCAAGCAATGTGAATGGCAAATTCATATTGATCCCCCAAGTTTTAGTGAGGTTGAGAAGGCTATAGAAGATCTAAGGCGAGGGAGAGCAGCAGGACCCGATGGGTTAACCCCTGAGATATTTAAGGATGATGGTCCAGTTTAAGCAGCGAGACTAACCAGGATCTTGGCTAGAATCTAGGAACTGGATGTAATCCTATCTGACTGGTGTCGAACACTAGTCGTCCCAATTTATAAGAAAGGACAGAAGTCCTCTTGTGACAATTACCGTGGAATCAGTTTAACGAATATAGTGCCTAAAATATTAGCTCCAATAATACTTCAACGTCTAACTAAAGCTCGTGAAGAGCAAACTCGAGAAAATCAATGTGGTTTTAGACCTGGACGTGGTTGTATAGACCAAATATTCACAATAGGGCAGGTTCTGGAACATAGGCACACTTTTAGACGCCCAACAATATTTGTATTCCTTGACATTAAGGCGGCATTTGACTCCATCGATCGTAAGGTTATGTGGCAATGTCTGTCATTGAAAGGCGTACCAGAGAAGTACATTAACCTTATACAAGCTCTCTACTCAAACACCACATGCTGAGTGAGAGCTTATGGCGGATTGTCGTCGGAACTGATTACTCCAAGTGGTGCTCGTTAAGGTTATCCGCTTTCCATTTTCGTCTAATTTTATCAATGACATTAACTCCGCCTGTAGCCCGCACAGGGTTGCTGCCGGTCCCAAGCCCGGATAAAGGAGGAGGGTTGGGCATGGGGTTAGCAACCCCTTCCCGTAAAACAACTATCATGCTAAAAAACAGTTCACGAGTAAAAACCCATATAATAATAATAATTCTAACTCTGCCCTGGGAATTGGAAGGACCAATATGACGCTTCATGGTGAAAGCCGAGTTCCTTCGGAAGCCATGAGGCCGATGCCCCCCTTCTGACAACCGGAGCAACAATTAATGTACTCGACCGACCTCAAACAGCTGTCCCCTGGACACTGCGGTCACACTCTCAGGTCATCACGACCTCCTCTAATCCTCTTTCTCTTTCAGGTTCCTCTAGAATGACCCTTCCACGGTGTGGGCAACCGGGAAGTGATAACCGCCCTCATACCTCTAACAGCACACGAGATCATTTTGCTCGAGGTCAAATTCCACCCTCAACCCTCAATAACTCCCTTATTCCCACGATTAACCCGACGAGCCTAACCTTATCACCTGACGCCTCTAATGCTGATGGTTTGAGTTCACAAAACGTTATTCCTGGTCTCCTGAAACCTCGCACTAAACTACATATTGGAGCTTTTAACGTTCGAACCTTAGGCCAAATAGGACAACAAGCCTCCTTAGCTATGACCCTAGATTCCCACTCCATCGATGTCTGCTGTGTCTCTGAAACGCGTATACAGGATCCAAGTACAATCATTCACCTGACCTCACCTTGTGTAAACAAAGAACCGGTCCGGTTCACCCTTCGTGTTTCCGGAGACCCCACCGCTACCACTCGAGGCCTTGCTGGTGTAGGTATAGCACTAAGTTCAAAAGCTGAACAGGCTCTCCTTGACTGGATTCCCATAGACAGTCGGTTATGCGCTGTCCGTCTAAACGGGACGGTAAGAACTTAGAAAGATAGGGACACACGCCGTTGCCTCTTTGTTGTCTCTGCCTACGCTCCCACTGATTGCAGCTCAGATGAAGTAAAAGATGAATTTTACAGAAAGCTTTCAGACCTCCTTCGTAAAGCTAAGCGTACTGATGTAGTGATTATGGCTGGTGACTTTAATGCCCAAGTAGGTAGATTAGACGAAACCGAAAGGCACCTAGGTGGATCCTATGGTGTCGAGGCCCAACGAACAGATAATGGCGACCGTTTATTACAACTGTGCTCAGATAATCGTCTATTTCTCGCAAGCACTAACTTTAAACATAAAGAAAGACATAAGTTGACATGGCGGCCTCCACAATCAACTCAACGTTGGTCTCAAATACACCACACTGCTATCAGCCACCGTTGGAGAGGCTCGATAGAAGACTGCCGCTCATTTTGGAGCACATGTTTAGACTCAGACCACGCTTTAATACGAGCGCGTATTAGTCTGCGTCTCACTGGACGTAAAAGACCCACGGAAAAGATCCCCATAAGAGTCCAACTTAATGATGAAAAAGTCAAGAATACATTTCAGGAACAACTTAAAAACCAATTAGTGAACTGTATAAACGATACCCACCCCGAGTCAGCTTGGAATGATATCCAAAAAGCTGTTGAAACAGCAGTGATATCTACTAGTAAACTAAACCAAAAAGTTAGGAAAACTCAGTGGATTTCAGCTGCATCTACTGAACTGATAGATGCTCGGCAACACATCCCGTCTAGTCCTAAATACGATGAGGAGCGAAGGCAACTTAAACGCAAACTGGTTAAAAGCTTACGAAATTATCGTGAGCAGTGGTGGGTAGCGAAAGCTAAAGAGACGGAAAAGGCAGCGGCAATAGGTAACAGTAGGCAACTGTTCAGACTTATCAAGGAAACGGGCATCAAAAATCCAACTGTAAGTGAAACTATCGCAGAAAAAGATGGGAGCACTATTCACTGTCAATCCAGAAGGTTGGACCGATGGGCAAAACACTTTAGGGAACAGTTCAATTGGCCCTCGGCGTCATCCCAGTTGCCCACCATTCCCAAGCAATCGGAATGGCAAGTTAATACTGGTCCCCCAAGTCTTAGTGAGGTTGAGAAGGCTATAGGGAACCTAAAGCGAGGTAGAGCAGCAGGACCCGATGGGTTGACCCCTGAGATATTTAAGGATGGTGGTCCAGTTTTAGCAGCGAGATTAACCGGGATCCTGTCTAGAATCTGGGAATTGGGCGTAATCCCACCTGACTGGTATCAAACACTAATTGTTCCAATCTATAAGAAAGGACAGAAGTCCTCCTGTGACAATTACCGAGGAATCAGCTTAACTAATATAGTGTCCAAAATATTAGCTTCAATCATACTTCGACGCCTAACTAAAGCTCGTGAAGAGCAAACTAGAGAGAACCAAGGTGGTTTCAGACCTGGACGTGGCTGCATAGACCACCTATTCACACTTCGGCAGGTTCTAGAACATAGACACACTTTTAGACGCCCAACAATAGTTGTATTCCTTGACCTTAAGGCGGCATTTGACTCTATTGATCGTAAGGTTATGTGGCAATGTCTGTCATTGAAAGGCGTACCAGAGAAGTACATTAACCTTATACAAGCTCTCTACTCGAACACCACATGTCGAGTCAGAGCTTATGGCAGATTGTCATCAGAACTGATTACCACAAGTGGTGTTCGTCAAGGTTGTCCGCTTTCCCCATTTTTATTTAATTTTATCATTGATATACTTTTAGAGTTGACATTTTCATCGTCTGACTTCGGCGGGGTTGACCTCCTTCCAGGAGATAAACTAGCTGACTTAGAATATGCAGATGATATAGTTCTCTTAGGCGAAGATGCTGATAAAATGCAGAATCTTTTGACTACCTTAAACATGAATGTAAGGATGTTTGGGATGCGATTCTCTCCACCCAAATGCAAAATGTTACTTCAGGATTGGATTGATTCGACACCGAAGTTAGTGATAGGGAGTGAGGCAGTTGAATGTGTTGACCGCTTCACTTATCTTGGCAGCCTCATCAGCCCTGACGGTCTGGTGTCTGCTGAAGTCTCTGCGCGTATACATAAGGCCCGATTAGCTTTTAAGAATTTGCGTCATCTGTGGCGTAGGCGAGACATCCGACTACTGACCAAAGGACGCGTTTACTGCACAGTAGTTCGGTCTGTCTTACTTTATGGATGCGAAACATGGACATTAAGGACCGAGGATATTCGTAGGTATTCGATCATAGATGTCTTCGAAGCATTGCTCGTGTTTTCTGGGACCACCGAGTAAGCAATACGTGGGTTAGGAATAGAGTACTAGGTAGATACGGTAAATCTATTGATGAAGTAGTAAATCTTCATCAGCTAAGGTGGTTAGGACATGTGTTACGTATGCCTGACCACCGTCTACCTCGACGAGCAATGCTGTCTGGTGTAGGAGTAGGCTGGAAGAAAGCTAGGGGCGGCCAAACGAAAACATGGCACCAGTCCATGAGGTCATTGACAATTGGGCTGAGCCATGTTAATAGGTGCAGACTACCTGGTTGGGGTCCGCGTGACGCTCGTAATAAATGGTTAGAGACTTTGGGTGATATGGCTAAAAATCGTTGGCAATGGCGCAGGTGCATCCATTCCTTGTCTTCCTCCAAATCCTAAGTTTCTGAACTTATCATAATTTTCTCTTTACTGGATCATATTTTCTTAAATCTTCTCGGTCTCTATTCCCTTCCATGAATACTAACTCTGCTACTACCTTCCCCACTCTGGGATTTGATTCGACAATTTAATCTCTATCTGCTAATTGAGGCATGGCAACTTGAACTGACGTACGCATGTACCAAGTTCTACGTTGCAACTGTCTGTCTGTCTGTATCAATGACATACTTTTAGAGTTAACATTATCATCGTCTGACTTCTACGGGATTGACCTTATTCCAGGAGACAAACTTTCTGATTTAGAATATGCAGATGATATAGTTCTCTTAGGTGAAGTTGTTGATAGAATGCAGAATCTTCTGACTACCCTAAACATGGATGTAAGGATGTTCGGGATGCGATTCTCCTCTTCCAGATGCAAAATGTTGCTTCAGGATTGGCTTGATTCAGCACCGAAGTTAGTAGTAGGGAGAGAAGTAGTTGAATGTGTTAACCGCCTCACTTATCATGGGAGCCTCATCAGTCCTGACGGTTTGGTGCCAGTTGAAATCTCGGCTCGTATACATAAGGCTCAACTAGCTTTTGGGACTTTCCGTCACTTGTGGAGTAGGCGAGACACCCAACTACTGAACAAAGGACGCGTCTACTGTGCAGCAGTTGGATCCGTTTTACTTTATGAATGTGAAATATGGCCATTAAGGATAAAGGATATTCGTAGGCTTCTAGCATTCGACCATATATGTCTTCGAAGTATTGCTCGTGTTTGCTGGGACTACCGAGTAAGCAATACGTGGATTAGAAATAAAGTACGAGGTAAATACGGCAAGTCTATTGATGAAGTAGTAAATCTTCGTCAGCTAAGGTAATTAGGACATGTGTCAGATGTGCCAAACCACCGCCTACCTCGACGAGCAATGCTGTCTGGTGTAGGAGTAGGCTGGAAGAAAGTTAGGGGAGGCCAAACAAAAACATGGCACCATTCCATGAAGTTATTGGCAATCGGGCTGAGCCATATTAGTAGGTGCAGACTACCTGATTGGGGTCCACGTGATGATCGTTACAAATGGTTGGAAACTTTAGGTGATATGGCTCAAAATCGTTGGCGATGGTGCAAGTGCATTCACTCATTGTCTTCCTCCAAATTCTAAGTTTCTGAACTTATCATAATTTTCTCTTTACTGGATCATATTTTCTTAAATCTTCTCGGTCTCTATTCCCTTCCATGAATACTAACTCTGCTACTACCTTCCCCACTCTGGGATTTGATTCGACAATTTAATCTCTATCTGCTAATTGGGGCATGACAACTTGAACTGACGTACGCATGTACCAAGTTCTACGTTGCAACTGTCTGTCTGTCTGTATCAATGACATACTTTTAGAGTTAACATTATCATCGTCTGACTTCTACGGGATTGACCTTATTCCAGGAGACAAACTTTCTGATTTAGAATATGCAGATGATATAGTTCTCTTAGGTGAAGTTGTTGATAGAATGCAGAATCTTCTGACTACCCTAAACATGGATGTAAGGATGTTCGGGATGCGATTCTCCTCTTCCAGATGCAAAATGTTGCTTCAGGATTGGCTTGATTCAGCACCGAAGTTAGTAGTAGGGAGAGAAGTAGTTGAATGTGTTAACCGCCTCACTTATCATGGGAGCCTCATCAGTCCTGACGGTTTGGTGCCAGTTGAAATCTCGGCTCGTATACATAAGGCTCAACTAGCTTTTGGGACTTTCCGTCACTTGTGGAGTAGGCGAGACATCCGACTACTGACCAAAGGACGCGTTTACTGCACAGTAGTTCGGTCTGTCTTACTTTATGGATGCGAAACATGGACATTAAGGACCGAGGATATTCGTAGGCTTCTAGCATTCGACCATATATGTCTTCGAAGTATTGCTCGTGTTTTCTGGGACCACCGAGTAAGCAATACGTGGGTTAGGAATAGAGTACTAGGTAGATACGGTAAATCTATTGATGAAGTAGTAAATCTTCATCAGCTAAGGTGGTTAGGACATGTGTCAGATGTGCCAAACCACCGCCTACCTCGACGAGCAATGCTGTCTGGTGTAGGAGTAGGCTGGAAGAAAGCTAGGGGCGGCCAAACGAAAACATGGCACCAGTCCATGAGGTCATTGACAATTGGGCTGAGCCATGTTAATAGGTGCAGACTACCTGGTTGGGGTCCGCGTGACGCTCGTAATAAATGGTTAGAGACTTTGGGTGATATGGCTAAAATCGTTGGCAATGGCGCAGGTGCATCCATTCCTTGTCTTCCTCCAAATCCTAAGTTTCTGAACTTATCATAATTTTCTCTTTACTGGATCATATTTCTTAAATCTTCTCGGTCTCTATTCCCTTCCATGAATACTAACTCTGCTACTACCTTCCCCACTCTGGGATTTGATTCGACAATTTAATCTCTATCTGCTAATTGAGGCATGGCAACTTGAACTGACGTACGCATGTACCAAGTTCTACGTTGCAACTGTCTGTCTGTCTGTATCAATGACATACTTTTAGAGTTAACATTATCATCGTCTGACTTCTACGGGATTGACCTTATTCCAGGAGACAAACTTTCTGATTTAGAATATGCAGATGATATAGTTCTCTTAGGTGAAGTTGTTGATAGAATGCAGAATCTTCTGACTACCCTAAACATGGATGTAAGGATGTTCGGGATGCGATTCTCCTCTTCCAGATGCAAAATGTTGCTTCAGGATTGGCTTGATTCAGCACCGAAGTTAGTAGTAGGGAGAGAAGTAGTTGAATGTGTTAACCGCCTCACTTATCATGGGAGCCTCATCAGTCCTGACGGTTTGGTGCCAGTTGAAATCTCGGCTCGTATACATAAGGCTCAACTAGCTTTTGGGACTTTCCGTCACTTGTGGAGTAGGCGAGACACCCAACTACTGAACAAAGGACGCGTCTACTGTGCAGCAGTTGGATCCGTTTTACTTTATGAATGTGAAATATGGCCATTAAGGATAAAGGATATTCGTAGGCTTCTAGCATTCGACCATATATGTCTTCGAAGTATTGCTCGTGTTTGCTGGGACTACCGAGTAAGCAATACGTGGATTAGAAATAAAGTACGAGGTAAATACGGCAAGTCTATTGATGAAGTAGTAAATCTTCGTCAGCTAAGGTAATTAGGACATGTGTCAGATGTGCCAAACCACCGCCTACCTCGACGAGCAATGCTGTCTGGTGTAGGAGTAGGCTGGAAGAAAGTTAGGGGAGGCCAAACAAAAACATGGCACCATTCCATGAAGTTATTGGCAATCGGGCTGAGCCATATTAGTAGGTGCAGACTACCTGATTGGGGTCCACGTGATGATCGTTACAAATGGTTGGAAACTTTAGGTGATATGGCTCAAAATCGTTGGCGATGGTGCAAGTGCATTCACTCATTGTCTTCCTCCAAATTCTAAGTTTCTGAACTTATCATAATTTTCTCTTTACTGAATCATATTTTCTTAAATCTTATTTCCGACCTCTATTTCTTTCCACTAAATACTAACTATGTTACTACCTCCCCTACTCTGAGATTTGATCCGACAATTTAATCTCTATCTGCTAATTGGGGCATGACAACTTGAACTGATGTACACATGTACCAAGTTCTACGTTGTTACTGACTGACTGACATTCACTCTTATTCATCTCATGTTAAGGTACGGATTCATAGTGTTATTAAACTCTTTATCATTACTGCTACTAGTACACCTGCCATCCTACCATCAATTTGCACCTCCTACTTATGATTAATTACGTAATCCACCACTCACATTTCTAATGTCTAACTATTAATACAGATTTAGATTTCCGAAACGCTATAAAAAGACTTAAGCTTTGAAATTCTGCGACAAAAGCTTTCTAAATATGTGGCAAATAAAGAAATCAGTTGAAATGTTTAACATAATAACCAAGACAATGAGATGATAGAGTCTATACAGCCTATGACAAATTTTATTTTCCAAATAAAGTAGGAATCGAAAATAACCTTGAAATATCCAAATAGAACGCAAACGATTGTGATATATGTTTGTGAATCATATTAGAACATTATAATGAGCGATAGTGAGTATGACGATTAGTGTTTCACTGAACCTATGAAACCGTTTTACTCACTGTTTATTATTCAGCATGATCAACTTAGAACAGTATGGACTTATATAAAAAAAGTCATTTGTGGTTGAAACGACTATAAAGGCAAAATTTAATTAGTTGAAAAGAATATAAAGATTACCTCATCATCTGTAAGGAGGGAGATATATGAAGATACATGATCCGGTACGGTACGCATACTTCTTAAAAGCTAATAACAAATTAAAGTGGAAAAAAATCAGATAAATAGTTATGCATGATGAATAAACTCACCGCATTCCTTGCCACGTTAAGCTACCTGGCATAGGCTGGAAACTGACTGAAAAAAGTAATGTCAATACATAGTATTAGTTCGTGAAGTCATTGTTTTAAATCGTGCGGAATGGCATATGTTCGTAGGGCATGTTAATAGTGCATGAAACTGAAACAGAGTCACGAAGACAGAGTGACTTTATACATTCCATATTTGGTCAGTATATATACTAGTTTCAAATACTACACCGGTGTTGATAAACTTATCATTTCCACTTAGCTACTGTAGAAAATCAAACTGCTGTTCTTCTGTGCTAGATACTACACTGTTAACTAATATTTTGTGTACTAAAGATGCTGAACTTAATAAGAACGACAGTCAGTGGTGATTTGTGGTTAAAACATTCAACTAAGGCAATAATTCCTAACCCTATTCCCACTCTATTGGTTTGGATTGCTGAATATGACCAATTCGGAGCAATATCTTATCGTTGGTAGGTTTTGAGTTCGAACCCCCTCCACCAACTTTGAATTAGATAACTGGGTAGTATGGCTTGGGCCATTACAACTGAAGTGTTCTTCAAAATATACAGTACTTCAACAAATCTACTAACCTATAACCATCCCTCATGAAGAGTTGGGGTCTTAAACTACTGTACAACTTGTTGCTTCATACGTGAATTAAAAATATTACATAAACGTATATCACTACAATCCATGAAGCCACAACAGTAAAACCGTAAAATCTGCCAAACTTGTTGATTTATTCTTTTTATTAAAGTCGGTCAGTCTAAAACGAAGTAGAACTTCGGATATGCGTTTATCAGTTCAAGCCACAACACCATATCAGCAAAGCCAAATTGATGCCAAATTTAAAAAAAAAGTATTAAGAACGACAAGGCATAAAGGATAAGATTCCAAAAGTAGGCATAAATTCGTAGAATAAAGACCGTAAAGTAATTTTATAACTCAGAATATAATGGGAATTAAAGAGTGAACGAGTTTGTATCATTCCAACAGATTTTAAGCCATATAGAAACAATCACAATAACCATGAAGACTCAAATATATAGTCAACTTTTGCGGATGCAAAACCCTCAAAATAACTCGGCAAGCTAACCTTTTTCTACAACTTATTAATGAAAATTTGAATTCAATTGTGTACTAATAATGCCCATGGTACCTATATTCTCGTGTTTCCCGCTTCCCAGGATGCTGCGCGTTATTGGACTATCTACTACGAAACTTACGTAACTTTATTGCAAATATATTTTTAATGTATAAGCATGAGCTGTGTGGTCGATCCACCCATCTTATTCGGCTTGGTTGGCAACTACACCTTCTAGACAAGTCAGTCTTTTGTCCCTAGTTAGCTGGATATGGTCGCTGAGGAATGTTAAGGCGTTTCTTCGCGAGACCAGGAGGTTGTGGATTTCATTCCTCCCGAACTCGTGGATATGTTATTCAAACCCCACATTATGACTAAAATACGACCAAGAATTCCTCAGTTTAAAAGGGGCAGCTAAGCAGTTACGGTGTTTGAATTTGAGTTAAAAGTTTGAACGCCGCTCCATTTACATGGAATACTGAAAAGTATCACTCTCAAAGTGTAGCTCGTGATCAAGTATGAGAGTATGTGCTTCTTAAATGAGTAAAATGTATAAGAAACTACAATAGAAATGATATCAGTTGTTGTTAATAATCTCAACGATTATAAAACATTGTAAAAACAAAAAACTAACTTCTGAACGTGAAACAATTCCTGATTCTGGAGAGGTGATTCCGGTACCTCTATTAGCAGCTGTAGCAATACACAGTAAATGTGAAAGAATATCACCGCATGTCTAAATCATAACGGAAAAAAACATATATATATATACCCAATGGAGCGAATTCAACGGAGGGACCAATAAAATAGTAGGTAAGATAACACTTACTTCGCCAAGTTTTTCACTTGCCAACTGACATATCAATCGATCTCTCCACATTGTCTCCAAAGTTTGAATATTTAGACAGACTGTCAATTTCAGAGACTTCACTAACTAAAGTCGAAAATAAAAACAAGCGATTGTTATAATTTTTGTAAGTCATAATATTTAGCTAAAAAATAATCACTACATAAAAAAGTTATATTCGTATAGATCTAAGCCTAACAAAACATAAGGAACTCGGATCTAGGACTTAGCAATTTAAGATAGAATGCCTTAACAACTGAGACACTTCCACAAAAATAACTTACATACAAATAACAACGATCGCATACCATGAGTTATATTTAAAAAAAATTTGTAACAATTACCTCAGATGATTCATCATAGCGTTTCATACGTTTACGCACCGGTTCACGATTTCTTTCATTTACAATGGGCCAATTAACAAATCCACTGGCAATATAAGTGTGTAGTGCCTCTAAATATTATGCAGAAAAAAATTAAACGACATATTGGTCACATTTAGCAACGATAATATGTTTATCACCAACTGAAGAGTAACCAAACATACTATTTCCTAATGTTGACAAGATATTGTTAATTACGTGTACGGAGCGAGAATGTGCTTGAAGCCAAACTGAAGAAAGACTAAAGCTTGGGTCTCATGCAATAACACTCATTAGAGAAACGTATATTCAAACTAATCAAAAGTAATATTGTAATGGAGCTAAAATAATAGATTCTTCATTTGTGGCATTAAACGGAGTTAGAATATTTGGGACAGCATGAGATTCTCTTAAGTTGAAGGAATATCATTTTGAACAGGTAGAAAATCTAGACTCAAAGGTTCCCAGTTGATTACCTTATTCCACCCTATTGGATAAATATCCAAGCTAACACATAATTACAGAACAAAAGTTGCTACTAAAAACAAGGCAGAGATAACGACGTTCGGTTTTTCGCTAATAGGATTTTTCAGAGTTAGTTATGTTTATTGACACTGTCCTGCGCAGAGTGAATAGGAATTTAGAGACTTTCCTAACCGTACCAACTATAAAACACGATTTGAATTCAAAACTGTTCATGATAAAACAAGATTCTAATAGCAGACGAAAACAAAAATACAGACTGTTTGATATAGATGAAACGTTTTATACATGATCAACTGGAAACATCGATAGATAGATCACAGGTTTTTATCATTTTGTCATGAAACATTATGTGACTTGTATGATGATCATCATGAGTAGAGTGCGTGAATGTGTTAATATAAAATAATAGATAGTGATTACAAAACGAATCCCAATTAACTTACCACATATATCGTCCTTTGGGATTTGTAATTCAGACTCTGGAACAGGTACATTCGCAGACGATTCAGGTGGTCGGGAAGATACAGTCGACGTACTGGTTTCTTTGTTACATTCAGCTGACCAAATCTTCGGATTTACAATCTGAAGGACGCTGGTTTTAACAAGAGTAGTAACAGTAGTTCCTAAGGCTTCAACATAGCTGTGTTGTTCCTCTAGAGAGACTTCAAAAAGTTAGGATATAAATAGTGAAAATATATAATTACGTTTACGACGCAGGTGCTTTTTAACGCAATACACCAACAAATCACTTAAAGATGCACGTCCGACCATAGAGAAATAAATCATTGCCTGTTCAGCGACCTTGCCATAATAGTGAAAGACCAGTTTGCAAAACAATGGAAGCCTAAATTTAGAAAAACAAGTGAGTAAACTAGTAATAAGATTATTACCTTGGTATATAAAATATTCGTTCATAATTCAGGCTGTATTTTAACACTTCCTCTTGCCGTATAGTTAACATGGAATGTCTGATCAGTGAAATAAGGCAACTAAAATGCCGTCAACAATTATGCAAATATAAGGACTAACTTGCAAACTCTGGCTGAATTCAACTTTATATGAGAATCCTTTAAAATTTCCAGTAAACTTGATGCACCTTTAACACACAAAATATGTGTGCTTACTGTGGCAGCTTCACCAAAATACTTGTTTAGAATATAATTTGCATATCTAGATGCTGTGTCTGACATTTAGTTGACCACTATTAGTCAGCTCCTGTAACAAAGAGAAGACTTGAGGCTAAGTAATATAGAATGAAGAATGAATATATATATATATAGATATATATATATATATATATATATATATATATATATATATATATATATTTAAACAGATAACAGTTTGATCACCTGAACCCGACCGTGCTGCTACCTTGACGTTGTGGTCGGGCTTGCCTATCGTGATGACTCAATCGGGCTATACTGGCTGGAACAATCGTTCCTCTAGGTTCTACCATGCCAGGCAGGTCGGTTGAAGAGCGGTGAGACCAAAAGCAGCAAATATAAGGTCCGAGGACGAAGTCGTACTGCCGGCTGTACAGAGGTGTGACGGCAGTAAGGTATTTTCTTCGGACAACCAGCATAGCAGCGATGCTGCCTTCCCACAAAGGAAGGGCGGGGTTAGAAAAGGTCGACCCCAAAAATGCACACCTCACCTTACTCCACAGATTTCCGTCTCCGGCAGTAAGGCCTCAACAAGTACGGAGCTACAACAACAACGAAAACCTCTCTCAAAAAGGCCGTGTGTGACCGGCCTCAAGCAGTTGTTCCTTGGGCACTGCGGTCACGCTCCCAGGTCTTTCAGGCCAACCCTAACCCATTTTACTTTTCAGGTACATCAAGAAGAACCCTTCCATAGCATGGGCAACTGGGAAGAGATAACCGCCCTCATACCGCTAACAACACGCAAGATCACTGCCATTTTAATCAAACTCCTTCTTCTATTCCTAATGTTTATCCTGCCCCCACCTTCAAGCCTAAACCCTTATCTTCAACTTCCTCCTGTGTCATTAGTGCTAACGATTCCGGCCCACAAAATAACGTTCCTAGCATACTAAGATCACGCTCCAAACTTCCCATTGGTGCATTCAATGTACGAACCCTGTGTCAAATAGGGCGACAAGCCTCCCTAGCTAGGATATTAGAATCCCGCGCTATTGATGTATGTTGCGTCTCCGAAACACGCATACAGGATCCTAGCGTGGTCATTCATTTGACCTCACCTAGTCAGAATGAACAACCTTAGCGATACACTCTTCGTTTATCTGGCGATTCAACAGCAACTTCTCGTGGGCTCGCCGGTGTAGGTATTGCGTTAAGTATGAAAGCAGAACAGGCGCTTCTTGAACGGATTCCTGTCGACAGTCGCCTATGTGCCGTCCGACTAAATGGTTCAGTAAGAACTCGGAAAGATAAGGACACACGCCGTTGTCTTTTCGTTGTTTCTGCCTACGCTCCCACCGACTGCAGCCTGGATGAAGTGAAAGATGAATTTTACAGAAAACTTTCTGAACTACTTCATAGGGCCAAACACTCAGATTTGGTAATCTTGGCTGGTGATTTTAACGCCCAAATAGGTAGCTTGAACCAATCTGAAAGACATTTAGGTGGATGCTTTAGTGTTCCAGCTCAGAGAACGGATAACGGCGATCGTCTGCTGCAGCTTTGCTCAGATAATCGGTTATTTCTAGCCAACACAAACTGTAAGCATAAGGAGCGACATCGTTTAACATGGAGACCTCCTGGCCCTACTCAACGGTGGACTCAAATAGACCATATTGCGATTAGTTACCGTTGGAGAGGCTCGATAGAAGACTGCCGACCTTTCTGGAGTACATGTTTGGACTCCGACCACGCTCTAGTGAGAGCACGCGTTTGCTTGCGTCTTACCGGGCGAAGAAAAACTACCACAGGAAAACCTTTTAGATTTCATTTTAGTAATGAAACAGTCAAGATTAAGTTCCAGAAACAACTGAGGAATCACTTAGGCAATCATAAAGATGCGTCCCAAATAGATACTGCTTGGCAAGATGTTCAAGCAGCTTTGGCATCTACAATGATATCTATCAAGGACTTAAATCAACATGTAAAGAAAAATCAATGGATCTCAATGGCTTCTGTTGATTTAATAGACTCCCGAAGACTTATCCCATCAGGCTCCGAACACGATTATGAGCGACGAGTAATCAGGCATAAACTGACGAAAAGTCTGCGAAACGACCGTGAGCAGTGGTGGGTAACGAAAGCAAAGGAAATGGAAAAGGCAGCGGCAATAGGTAACACTAGACAACTTTTCAAGTTGATAAAAAAGGGGTTAAAAAATCCAGCGTTAGTGAGACGATTTCCGAAAAAGATGGAACGCTTATTAGCTCTCAGTCTAGACGTTTAGAACGGTGGGCTGAACACTTCAAGGAACAGTTTAGTTGGCCTTCCGCTACTCTAAAACTTCCCACTATTTCGAGACGGCCAGAATGGAAAGTCGACTCAGGTCCCCGGACTCTTGTCGAAGTCGAAAAAGCTATAGCCAATCTAAGGCGAGGCAAAGCAGCGGATCCAGACGGATTATCCCCAGAGGTGTTTAAGGATGGTGGTCCCACATTGACAACCAGACTGACTGATATTTCGATTAAGGTTTGGAAACTTGACATAATTCCGTCTGACTGGTGTCGATCGTTAATCGTCCCAGTATATAAGAAAGGGTCAAAATCGTCCGGTAATAACCATAGAGGAATTAGTTTGACTAATATAGTGTCTAAAATACTAGCTTCTATAATTATCAGACGCTTAACCACAACTCGTGATCCCCAAATACGAGAAAATCAGGCTGGTTTCAGACCTGGTCGCGGTTGTATAGACCAGATATTCACCGTTCGTCAGATCTTAGAACACAGACATACTTTTTGGCGGCCGACAATAGTGGTTTTCCTTGACTTGAAAGCGGCAGTTGACTCTGTAGACCGTGAAGTTCTATGGCAGTGTCTTTCATTGAAAGACGTGCCCCAAAAGTACATAAAACTTATTAAGGCTCTTTACTCAAGCACTATTAGTCGTGTCAGAGCATATGGCGAACTGTCATCTGAACTTGTAACCTCAAGTGGTGTCCGTCAAGGCTGCCCACTTTCCCCATTTTTGTTTAATTTCATAGTTGACATACTGTTAGAAATTACACTTTCATCGTCTGACTTTTCAAGAATCGATCTCCTACCAGGAGATCCACTTATTGACTTAGAATATGCTGACGATATAGTCCTGTTCGGCGAAGACGCTGATACGATGCAGAAGCTTTTAACAGCAATAAGCTCGAATGCAAGCATTTTCGGAATGCGTTTCTCCCCCTCTAAATGCAAACTATTGCTCCAGGACTGGTTTTTGTCAACCCCTGAACTAAAGATAGGGAGTGAAGTAGTTGAGCACGTCGACCACTTCACTTATCTTGGAAGTCTGATTAGCCCTAATGGCTTGGTCTCTGACGAAATCTCAGTACGAATTCAAAAAGCCCGTTTGGCTTTTGCCGACTTACGTCACCTACGGCGTAGGCGAGATATTCGTCTCTCAACGAAAGGGAGAGTGTACTGCGCAACAGTTCGCTCTCTCTTACTGTATGGGTGTGAGACGTGGCCATTAAGGGTAGATGACACTCGAAGGTTACTAGTTTTTGACCATCGATATCTACGAAACATTGCTCGCGTTAGCTGGGATCACCGAGTAAGTAATAACGAGGTTAGACGACGGGTGTTAGGCAAATGTGGTAAATCAGTCGATGAGGTTGTGAATCTTCATCGACTGAGGTGGTTGGGACATGTGTTGCGTATGCCCAACCACCGTCTTCCTCGACGCGCAATGCTGGCTGATATAGGAATAGGATGGAAGAGAGTTAGGGGTGGCCAAACTAAAACATGGCATCAGTCCATGAAGTCACTGACTGCCGGTTTAAGTCGTGTCGGTAGCTGCAGACTACCTGGATGGGGTCCTCGCGATTACCGTAACCAGTGGCTAAAAACACTGAGTGACATGGCCCAGAATCGGTCACAATGGCGCAGATATATTCACTCATTGTCCTCCCTTAAATCATGAGCTTTGAATTATTCCATTACTTTCTTTCAACGCCTCCTGAACCATATTCTATATGTTCACATTCCTTGTTACTATTATTATTTTATTTTATTGAAGTGATTTCGACCAGTGATAGTGGTGTTAATCTTGCGGTGCCATGGTGGTATGGCAACTTGAACCGATGCACACATGTGCCAGGTTCTATGTTGATTGTACATACATACATACATGATCAGCTGAAAAAAAATCAAGCTGAATGATACGTTATTATGTGTTATATTTAGGTGATATGACTAGATGCTATAATTAGCTTTATTTTTAAGAATAAGGAAAGACAACTCGTGTCTAATTATAGACCTATCAGTCTAACTAGAGTTCTTGAAATGGTTCTGAAGACACTAATTTGATATGAGCAACTTCGACACATGGAGACCCACAATCTACTAACACTAGAACAACATTGATTCCATACTGGTTGTTCTTGCTTGACGAACATCCTCATTGCAGGGGAAGACTGAATGACTGAGCAATATACTGGACTACTTGTCGATATAATACCTATACACTTTAGCAAAGAGTATCTTATGTATGACTTATGCACCAACTTTCTGATCGTAGCATAACAAGCACAATGCAAACTTGGATTATGAATCATCTGTGTAGTGAATGATAGAAAGTAAAGTTGAAAGTAAACCTGAAGATAATGGAGTTCTATAAGCCCCACATTATTTCTGTATCACGTCATTGCTACCACTGTTTGAGGTTGATGCAAAAGTTTTGTGAGTAATACATAATGACGCCGGAATTATAAAATTCTCAATTAATTTACATGACTTAGTCAGATAGTCCGAAAGTTGGGGTTCGAAATTTAACCCTATTAAGAGACTATTAATACGAATTGGACACGGAAATACCTATCAGCATACTAAAGATAAAATGTCTTTGCCACTGATTATAAAAAAGATTTAGACGCAATCATAGGCAAAAACCTGAGAGAAAGTACACTGCAGTGTAGCTGCACAAGAGAATTTCAGATTTTATGGTAACTTAGTAAAGCCATTAAATGTTCTTACGAAATGATTTCATCTAGAATACTGTATTCAGGTGGCTAGCTCGTAATGCATCAAAGATACTCTTGAATATATTCAACCTACTATCCTTGCAACAGAAACTAAACCGTACTAATAACCATCAATTTCACTTGTTGATTCGGAGTTCTCAATCATTCCAGTCTTAAGAAAAATGGCGAACAAGGGACAGATAAGCGCTTTCTCTCTCTTCAACGAATTCCCCCTTTATTGCGGACGAATTTCTCTCTTCTCCCCTTTATTCCAGATTTGTTTACGTTTTATCTCAGAAAACATTTGCGTAATATATTAAGACAATTCTATACACAAGTATTCTATACACACATCCAAATCAACAAGTCTTTTTCTCTTCACGAATACCAACTGGTGAACCAGGATTCCAGCTGGATTTGAAAACCTTGGTGAAGTTGGTTACCAACATGAGCAGTAAGAATCCCTATACTTCAGAACAATTATTCGTAAATGAAATAATTAAGAATACTAAAATGGTTACAAAATACTAGCTATAATTATCAAATGTTTAACCACAATTTGTGGACTGAAAATTCCAGAAAACTGGGCTGGTTTCAGATCTGGTCGCGGTTGTATAAAGTAAATATTTACCATTCGTCAGGTTTTAGAACAGAAACATACTTTTCAGTGGCCAACAGTGGTGGATCTTCTTGACTTGAAAGGGGTATTTGACTTTGTAGAGCGAGAAGTTCTATGGCAGTGCCCACCATTAAAAGTCGTGCCCCGGAAGTACATAGACCTTGTTAAGGATCTTTACTCAAACACTATTAGTCGTATCAGATTATGGCGAACTGTCATACGAACTTGTATCCTAAAGTGGTGTTCGTCAAAGCTGCCCACTATCTCAATTTTTGCTTAATTTAATAACCTGATTTACTGTTGGAAACCACACTCATCATCTGAATTTTCAGGAATTGATCTACCAGGAGATCTACTTATTGACTTACAATTTTTAAACGGACTTTTTCGTAAAGTGTAAATGGTTGGGAAGAAAATCATTTCAGCATTTGCTAAACATAAACAATTACTACAGTACAGATAAATATTGACTAACATTAACATCCATTGATGTCAAGTGGATATATAATAAGGAAGAGTATGCTGCGCAGCACTTTACTCTGTTTTACTTAATGGAAGTAAGACGTGGTCATTAAGAGTAAACAACACTTGTAGGTTATTGATATTTGACCATCGATGTCTTTGAAACATCGCTCGTGTTAGTTGGGATTTTCGAGTAAGCAATAACGAGGTTAGACGCCATATATTAGGGAAAGATGGCAAATCCGTCAATGGGGTTGTGAATCTCCATAGACCGAGGTGGGTGGGATATATGTTACGTATGCCTAACAACTGTCTACCTTGACACGCGATGATGACAGACACGAAAGTAAGATGGAAGAGAGGGGCGGCCAAACTAAAACATGGTATCAGTCCATAAAGTCGCTAACTGCTGGTTTGAGTCGAGTCGGTAGATGTAGATTACTTGGTTGGGGTCTGCGCGAATGCTGTAACCAGTGACTGGAAACGTTGGGTGATAAAACTCAGAACCGGTCACAGTAGCGCAGATGGATCCACTATTTGTCCTCCCTTAAATTGTGAGCCTGAAATTATTTCATGGCTTACTTTCAACGCTTACATTCTCTCTCCCTAAACCATATTCTGTATGTTTACTCTACTTTGCTTTCCTTGTTCATTGAAGTAACTTCGACTTCTCTTAATGCCGTGATAATCTTTCTGTGCGTTTAAAATATGGCAACTTAGACAGATTCACATGAGCCAGGGTCTATGTTGATCATACGTATAAACTAAATGGTTTCTCAACTTATTTCACTATACCATACGCAGAAAACAAAGGTAAAAAGTCGATGACAATACCGACCGATAACTACCATTTTGAGATTTTCTGAAGACCAAGGAAAAGTTGTTACTTGATAACGCCTTGAAAGACGAACACTTTAGGGATGTAACTATGTGTATTATCAGTTTCAACTTTGAAGTGCTCAAAATTTATGACAAGTGCCGAACGACATCGAATTCACTTTGAAGGTTCTGAAGGACTATGTTCATACGGCATAGCTGGGGCACAACCTTGGAAACAACAAATAAACCTGTGGTCGCCAAGTACAGGATTCATAAATTAATAAAATGTAGGTATATTGGTGATTAGTTCTTTTATTTTTAGATAACATGATGTCTTTCGTTGGACCTAAGAGGAAAGAAGTGAAATTGCCGATGTGACTGTTTTAGTATTGTAATTATATTTACACGATCTTCGTGATAAAACACATAAGGGAAGAGAAACAAGTAAAACAGTTTTAAGCTGCCGCATTCAAAAATTCTAAGTATTTTTATCTTCATTCACATAATAACGGTATGATAAATGTTTACGCTTTTGACGTTAATTGCAGGCAGCTGCTACATCTTTATCAAACGCTAACTAACCAACTGTGAGTTCTCATACATTTGTTTCATAAGCGGTATTACTTAAATTATCTTACCAATATAACTATAACTTTTATAAACCTACATAAGTTGGTTGCAACGTTTTCTCTTTCACAATTTCCAACAGCAAAAACAATCACGACCTAAAGACAGCTGGGAAGGAATGAACATCTCCGATCATATTTTTATGTACATTTATTTCAAAATAAGTAATGAAACTGCACTACTCCAAAGCAAACCTTATCCATAAACATTGCCTTCCAGTACTCGGATTATTACAGTTGTTTTTATTTATTGCTATTAGTGCATTATTTACGTTTACCTGTAACAGTTCTATGCGTGTGTATAGAATTGTCTTAATATACAACGCTAAATGCATCGGGAAAAAGAAGGTAAACAAATCTGGAGTGAAGGAAAGAATTCGCCCACAAGAGGAAAGAATTCCTTTAAAGAGGGAGAGAGAATTCAACTTTTGCTACTTATTTTTTATTCCCCCCTTCATAATCATTGGAATTTCCACCTTATTTCTACTTGAGTTTAACTTATTTAAACTTTTAGTAAGGTTGGTATTTCTAGAATTACTTATATTTTGAACTTATTATCCTTTTTATATGCCTACTTCTTCATGGGTATAACGAAACTATAGTGCCGACTTGAACTGATTGCAAGAATGACCATGAAATTATTTTAGACACAATCACAAGCCACTCTTTCGAAGCATGCCTTAGTTCCTGAAGATATATAAATATCACTCACTTACTCACAAATAAAACTAAGCTTCACTACCCTGAAACTTACTTCTGAAAACTAAATGGTCGAACATTATGGTCGAGTTTAATCCAGTTCTAATACCTCTTGAGTCCTCCTATTACTGTGTTAGAAGCAATTCATGGATTCAATGTGTTACAGCTAGTTTTAAACGGATTATGAAGCTGCTAATATAAGAATGAAATGGAGGAAGCTTGAACGATGTGCACCTGTAGGATGCTTGCAATTAAAACACGTGAAAACATACCGCAAATTTACGAATTCACCGCAAATCGTAATGACCTTAAAAATTTACTAACCGTTCACTTAGATCTTCATTAAGATTATAGGTAAGCTCTCCTGGTTATCAAGCAGCTATTACTCGGTGTACTGATTTCAAATCTAAAAAGTAATTTTAGGCTAACTTTTGGTTAAGTGATGGATAAACATCCGAGATCTGTATAACGAGCTAATTCAGGTCTTTTGATTTCTTTGTTCTCTTGTTTTGAATGTCTTTGTTTCGGTTGAAGCCCTTCGCTTTCGCCCAACATTAGTTCCAACCCAGTTTTGGCAGGTTTATCTACTTTTATGCATAAATTTGTAGTAGTAAATAATTCCCTAAGTAAATAGTTGCATAGGCTGTCGTCACTGATGCTGGTCATGTTAGTTTTAGCCGACACAGCAAACCGCAAGCTTTTGGTCAGGCATCAGCACCAGCGCATGACACGACTCTGAGGAGAGGAGTCAGTAACAGACGTTGCTATCTTCCTAATGCTCTACTCATAGACAAATATGCATTCTTCTCCATCTATCACTGTCTCCCGATTTGTTCTTATTCGTGTATGGATTTAATCGTTAGAAGCCACTCTAGTTGTACGACAGACTTGTACAGCGTACACTTTGCATTCCTTTTATGTGTTTGAATATTTTTCTTCAGAAAATTTTCATAAATTCGTCCTGAACTTTTGATTTTTTTCATTATTTTTATGCTTTTTCCTTGTACATATGCGTACAAGTTTAAATTCTTCTTCTTTAGTCTTACTTAGTCAGTTTTATAAATGAAATTCGGAACGTTTACATAGAATGAACAAGAAGAGAAGAGTTAGAATTCAAAGACAATACGATTAAAAAGATAATGTAGAACTCATGGTGCTACAAAGTGATATATGCTAGTCAATATAACCATGGACACGTATTCAACCACTGTTCAGGAAGGCATTTGGTATGTTTTAGTGAAACATAAAATCGACATAAAACTGTGATGCTGCAACGTGCGGACCTGCAGTTACTGCAGTAATCATTGTGTTCTAAAGAGAGCAAACTGTTAGTGGTAAGGAATTAGCCCTTATCTATGTTTGTACCCTCTGATAAGAAACATGGACTGGGGAATCTCCGCGGCATCATAGTGCTACCGATGTGCATTTTTTAGGTATTCAAGTGTGATCAGGATACTGTAGCCCTTAAATAAGTCATCTCTCAACTGCCTATAATTTGATAAGAACATCCCAAACTGCAGTAGCTGTCTCTTAAATTGTCTGCTCCTAAGTTCGATAGCCCACCATGTGACCTAACTCCTTATCCTCTTTAAGGGGTTGGAACACCTTATGGGATTAAGAGGGGGCAGCGACAACTCTGTGAGTCTGATGTGTATTTTAAATGTTATCAAGAACAGTTATATTGTCAACATACCCATCTGCCAAAAAATATGGCACGACATTCTATAACAACACCTATTTGGTAGGTATGTGTGTGTCCAGTCTGTTTGAGAAAACTTAAACCTTATTCTTTTGAGATACTAGTTATTCCCCGCCCACTTGGGTACTAGTCTTTTTGGGTAAAGCCTGGAGTAGGGTAGTACATTAAGTGACTTTTCTGTATATTGAGACTCAGGATGTTGTCGCCTAATCACTTCACCATCCAAGTATGGTCTTGTTGGAGGCCATGTGAATCACAGCCATTTTTATTGGCTGTCCACGGCTTTGCGTCCTCAGCATAAAGGAGAATCGACCAGTTAATATCTAGTAAGAGATCATGAATGAGAACTGTATACTGCAGTGGCTCGAGAATCGTGTCTTGTGATATTTCAGAAGCAAACAACCTTCAATCTGAATATACCCTGTCTATCTTGGTAAAGAACTCAACCTTCCAGATAGGCGGTTTTTGGCCAGGATAGTAGCTATTCCATAAAGCAGCCTTATGAACTGGAAGACTGTGGGGTACTATATCGAACGCCTTGGCCAAACTTAGAAATACTGCATTATCGGGATGTTTTCGTCACAACAAGCCATCCAATCGTCCCATGGAATCTGTAATGAGAATAACGGATGAACAATCATTTTCAACTTATTTTGTATGCGCCATTTGAAATACGGTGATTGTGAGTTAAGGAAATCACTAACTGCAAACAAATTTTACATAAGTCAACACAAGTTTCTACAATATACCTCTAATGCAGAAAGCACGTCGGACGAATTAATATCATTGAATATAGTGACATCAAAAACTGGAACAATGTTCAGATTCAGGTAGAGACGACTTACACTGAATTATTTGGAATGTGATGTAGGCTTAACAAATCATGCAAGGTAAATCAATACAAAATTTTTCATCTGACTTCTAAATAACTATATTCTTGGGGGGGGGGTTGAATTCCCGAACATCTCCTTGTTTCAAAAGAAATAGTAGTGATAATAAAGTCCATAGAGCTTTATGGCAAGTGACTACTTTTAAATCTGGAATGACAGTTATCTTCATTGAGCTCAAAATAACTGCAACAATCAGCAGTAAGTCAGTTAAAACAAGCCGAGCATTTAATAACTGCATCTACCAAGTATATGAATGCTTGCATAGTTGAGGATAAGACTACTTTTCAAAGACATAAGATACTAGGAACTAAGTAATGCCAAGTAGAACACTACAAACGAAAAACGACTAATCACACCTTTTAGTACTACTAGAGAATTTTCCAGTAGTACTGTTAATCAGTAAACAGGCATTACACCACAAGGTGCACAAATTTCTGTTCAGACTTTTGACAACTGCTCCCTATTGAGCTTAGAGTTAGACCGCACAGCCTTCAATTTTAAGCCCTCTAGTTACATATCAGGTGAGAAAACGCGAACTCCCAAAATGCAGGTAATGACCATAGTCAGCCAAATAAACAACTTAAGTAAGGGAAAAAGCTAGACAAGAAAATTATCGAGACTCTAATCAGGCTCTAAGCACAGTTTAATCTCATCTACATAAAGAGGGTATGACGTCACTGTACCTACTACATCATTATATTGCAAAGCCTGTCATAAGGTCTGGCTCCCAAAATTTACTCAACTTGGTAGTATTCAAAGTCATGAGTACTCACAGACCGTACGTAATCTAACAAAGCCTAACTCTTTTAATTACCAGCGTAAACTACGTGGCCAAAAACATGTGCATAACACTTTTTATTACTCTAATGAAACTTTGCGTTAAATTCTATTTCGCCAATGAAACACCAGTATGCTCTGGGCCATGGTAGTACTATATCACACCCGAACTACTCAGATCTTGTAGGTGGTTTTCGCTCCATTCACCATTCTAGTCATGCATATTTTAATTATACTTATGACGTGCTACTTAGATACCCTCTATCATTTGCGCATCGTCAACGAGCTGCCATCTTACCTAATTTAAATTACTTTAAACACCCTGATGTCTGACTACAATAATAGTTGGTTTGGGATCAGGTAGTCACCAGTCCCCTTTGGAATACAGCTTGCCCAGACACAAGCTTAAACAGTCACATCGTCTTACCAAACTAAAATCTAGTTACACCAAACTCACAGATCTTAGGTAAAGGTTTTATCCAATCATTCACAATTCATTCCACATCCCCGAACTTTCAGTAATTAATGTACTCTCCCTTCTTGATAAAATATCAACCCTTTAATAACTAACTCTAAATTAGGCACCCAAAACTATATATTATTTCGCGGGAATGGGGAATATAAACACGATTGTTTTTGTTTAATGTGTGCTATTGTTTGACTCCCGACTAATAAAATTTATAACGAAATCATTGGTAAGGTACCAGAACCTGTCTAGATCTCTATCAACACCTCGGACCACAGTTTATTTTCGGGACTCATCTACAGATCGCTTAACATCCCGAATATTGTAGATAATATTATTGTTAATAACTCTGCCCTAGATCATAAGGCGAAAGTAATCGTGGGTGACCTTAACTTCCTTAAGATAGATTGGGATGTTGACAGAGGCCAATCATGTGGCAAAGGAAACTTCCTTACACTATATTTGCACTGTTGGACACAGTGTGTACTCACTCCCACAAGACATGATAACACTTCTGACCTAGTTTTCTGTCATGCTTCCACACCTCTGTCACTTCAAGTTAGAAAAGAGCTCAGATGCAGTGGCCACAAAGTGGTTATGTGTGCTTTTACTAATGACTTCAGTCACCCAATAGTCAAATATTACGAAAAACCTAGACAATATCAAGATTGTAAAAATTTGTACTGGACTCTCTTACACACCATTGTAGGATGCGCTGACTGGGATAATTTTTCTTGTCTAGTAGTCTTACAGATGCACAAAACACTTTTATAAAATTAATGACTCGTGTTCGCATTCCGTTGCATCTATGTAACTAGGCAGTATAAATAAATAAATAGCTTTTATTCTCAAGTATTGTTTTGTTCATGAGAGCATGTCAATTTACAGGCATGAACAGACTGATAATGGGTTTACATGGAAACAAGGATTTCGATAAAGTGTCACTGTCAGGATATTCATATAATTAAGTCCAATGATTTGTACTTGCCACTTCATTACCTTAAGAAGTTATGTTGTCTACGAAAATAATATTTTGACTTCGTAGCATTCACGAAAATTGCCTTGGTTTTTAACCAAGTAAAACAAGTCCATAGGTGAAAGGCTATCAATGAAGGGTTATCAGCAATATACAGTTGCTTCAAGGTATGGCTATTCAATAAGATTCTTGAATCTTCCCGAAATGATGACATTCCTTGCATTTCACACTCCGGCCTGGTTGTTAGAGAACCAAACTGTTCAGTGACGTCTTCGTTAATAGGGTTAATCTCCTAGATGGCATTAAAGTACATACAAATTACACGGTCTATATTTAACATACTTTAATTTTGGCAGACATAATATTCCATTACTCCAACTGAAACTGTTAGACCTCTCCATAGAAAGAGATACTTCCACTAATAGGTGGAAAACCTTGTGCATGTACCCTCAGTTTCAGCCAGGTGATCGGATCAATTTCCATTGTTATACGGCCCTAAATATCACCCCAGTTACCCCTAAAAAAACTAAAAGAATGATGTGACGAAATGTTCGATTTGTCGATCACCAAATATTCATTTTTAATTTCTAATATGGTTTACTTAAAACTAGGTCTTGAACGACTTGTCACTTTGAATTCTCTGACATAGTCTTTGCTAGATAAAGCATTGGGCACCGAGTAATAGTGTTGCACATATCTAAGGCTTTTAACGCGGTTAACCACTGGCTTCTAATAGACGGACTGTCGTCTTATGGGATTAGAAATCCACTACTTGAGTTGATAAACCCTGTTCCCAGTTATCGATAACTAAATGTTAAAACTAACTTCTCATTGTCGAAGGCCAACTCAGTTACAAGTCGTGTTATACAACGAAGTTCTTTGGGCCTATTGCTTTTCGTAGCTTACATATAATATATATGAAAATGCTCCAATTTTGGTGGACCATTGTAATATATAAGTTCGTACTATTGTGAAAAGTGGTAAATTTCTAGCAGACATCATATTTAGCTGTCCATATTTGTTGCGGATCGGCGTGGGTTGGGTACAGTAACAATCGGCACGCATTGAGCAAAATTTTTCAATCCAGAGTGTAACTCGTTAGTAGTACCTACTTCTGACTCCTTCATGTAATTGGTCCCGAGTTATTAGGGCTTCACCGAGAACGCTCCATCACCCGCACCACTGACGTTGTGTTAAGTGGCAAACTCTGCCCTTCAATCAATATGTGGTGTAGGTTAAATATTAGCTAGTGAAATGAGTGATAACTGTTTTATACACGCAGCGCCTAAATTCCACCAGGCAAAACTTGTCATTTAAACTTCAAAAAATATCCTGAAGTTGGTCACTAGAGAACTGATTTTCATAGTCAAATAGAGGCCTGAAGGCCATGGGTTCGAGTATCTGGAGAGATTGAGAGTGTAAACTGTCGAGGAGTCCCGTACTATAATGGAACATCTGTCTAGTGCTCTCTGGGTTTCATTTTATTCAAATAACGTTGATTCGTGACTAATACAAATACATATACTTATTACCTTTTAAGATTTCCAAAAGACTACCCTAATTTGGACTCCGCTTCCATAGATCTGAGTATGTTCGTAGACATGATTTTCCATATTGGGTCTGCAGTTAAACCAAAAGATGTCAGAATTGGCTGAGGGGTCAAAATTTGCATTAAAACCTCTCTCGGTTACTGACTGTAACGTGTATGAGTGAGTTCCACCTTATTATAAGAGCCAGTGCATACAAGAGGCCTTTTTAAATGTGAGGTCCAAGCAGCTTGTCCTTTCTTCGGGTATGGGGCAAGCACACTAGAGCAATTTAGCTGCAAAAGGATAATAACGTAAGGCAGCCAAAGTAAGTCTCCCTTAGCTATTTCCGCTATCTTACTGTAGGTTGCAAAGTGATCTGAAATTAGCTTGTCTTATTGTAAGCTATGATTTTCGTATTATCATGCCTCCTTTCATTTAACCGCATACTTCAAGTAAGTTCGACTACAGAGCTGTTTACATCTGGAGTTTTGTTTCTCTCAAGGCGTTGTGAATTAATGAAATTCACTAACAGAACATCTAATACCTACATCTTCCGTCGATACGTTCAGTGTCAAGTTGGATATTCACAGTACGAAATTTCGAAGGGATAAATATCATTGGCATCCTATTCTCGAGAACTGAAGACAGCATTTTCAAGTCTGCATTACTCACTGTGGACTGTATCAGAATTAACCAACGATTACAATATTTCAGATACCTCTAAACAAAATAATCATTAAAATTTATTCTTTTTGACGAATTAAAATGAATCAGTGTTGCCTAAATTAAGTGGTTAATTCTAGGTCATCAGGAAGACATTATATACCATGTGACCTTGAAAACTATCCAGTTGCAGCCGTGTTACTCGGATACCAAGGTCATACGCGATGGACAAGCCGCAAATGATCGGACATATCACGAAGTCTGTTGATTTTACGCTTTTCGATTGTAAATGGATACCAGTTAGTGCAAAGTTTGTGGTTATTGGTTCAAAACCTAGAGGAACTGGCGCTATTCAAATATATGACGTTTCTGCTCAATATATTCAGCTAGTATCTGAAGTAAGAATACAATGATTATCAATCATTTATAGACATTTGCTTATTATATCAGAGTTTGTGTTTCATAAAGTTACTGCGTTTTCACTGGAAATTACTTGAAATATATGTTTAGTGATTATCCGTGTATAACTAGCATATATAGTCAGCTGTCCTTAGACAATTCGTATGTAATACTGCAAACAAAACACTGGCATAACTGATTAAATTCCTAGCAAATACGTCGAAATGGTTAGGGATGTTTTAAGTTTCCAACATATAAGACAGAGTCTTTATCAATAATAGCTACTTGAAATTATAAGTCACACACGGGTATAGACGTTTTATTGTCTTCCAAAATGCGGCAAATGACTTTGGATTAAAATCCGGCTAATTTTGTTAAACAGCAGGTTAATATTACCTAAGCCTGACGACATGGATAGATGTACGTCGTTTTTATGGCTCTGCTCGTCAACAGGCACGTTAATCTAAAGTTAATGTTGTTTCAGTAGCCTAAGATTTACTGTTTTTAATCGATTACAGACTGACAATATATTTTAGCTGCTTTTAAAATTTAGACAGCCATCGAGAATTTTCATATTACATAAGCGATATGATATTCCCGTATTATCATAATAATGTTTTGATCTTGAGCCTTTTCTTTTTCATAACAAGAATTTATGAAAGTTTTATGTTAATAATATCCTAAAAGTATTTGAAATTACTTGAAAGATGTATCATATTCATGCCAAAGCAACTAAGTAAAACTTTGTTAATATGACCAATTATTTTCTTTAGAATTACCAATCTTGTCAGGATTTCACTTCACTGTGCTGAAGGAAACACGCTTAAAGATTATGTTGCAAAATACTTCTATAAGTTTTGAGGCAATACCTGGAGACCCCACTCCAAATAATGTGTTTTAAAATGAATGAGAAGTATAGTTCGAATCTAAAGACCATGAAATTTGATTCATTAGATTATAGCTTATTTCCTTGTTTGAACACAAAACGTGATATGGATGGGCAAAAATAGTGAGCATACTACGCAGTCAAGGATATGACGTTTTGAAGTATAGCGGACGGAGGGTGATCATGATCAATGCGGTATAATTTACTAACGTAACAGAAAAATTATGTACCGGGAGGTTCAGTTTGAATCGAAACACAACTAAGGAAGACTTCATTCCATCGATCAGGATTATATTTTTATCAATAGTTTTGTAATAAATGCATCAGGATAGCCACTATAGTTTATTCTAAAACATCTGAGAGGTCTCAAAACGCTGAGTTGTACCATCTTTATGACCTCAACTAGGAATTCTGGAGTATCTAACAGATCAGTTCTATACAGCTTTCTATCATTCCACAGCTTAATGTCGAAGTTACTTCTTAAATTTCTCAATCCAGCTCCAACGTCAGCAAATAACAAACGATATGGAAGCTTTTGGAATAACAAAACATGACTGTGGCTTAACTTCTTACCTATTTCACTTTTCTCCGACAGGTTACCTACATGGGATATAGCTTACACTTTGATATTCAAAAGACTTGATACACGGGCTTTATATTGATTTTAGACAGTAACTGTTTATTAATCGTTTTCGCTTAGAAGTGCTGTCCTTACATCTGTAATACCCAAAGCCCCTCTTAATGACCAGACGGTTCTGGTGAAGCTGGGTTCTTTTAACTGAATAGTTTAATTGTAGGGCCCACGTCATAATTTGGATGCATCATTTGACAAAAGTTAACTATGTAAATTCTTCCACAAGTGATTAACAGCGTGTCCTTTCAATCAGCTCAAGAAGGAACTTCACCAAAATCCTCCTATTGTCAAGTGGTTGAAATGGAATATGCGTACAATAACAACCACGCGTTACTACTCTTTGGCGTTTACTTCCGCTTTCCGAAGTAGTCAAAAGTACTCGTGATTCAGACCGTGAATTCATGCAATCTTGCTTTCAGATAAATAGACTGGTTTTCGAATTCTTATGCTGAAGCACAAATCTATTAAAATATGTAGATTATCTTGGACAAATAATATTTTTTAAACATCATTACCAAGGTTGTACTTGGTAATCATAAATAGATTGAGGATTAGATAAGTAGTTTATAAAATTAAGTAATATATTTTTAATAAACCAATGAATAGAAATTGAGATTTCTGACGTTTCGAAACTTAATGTAAGCCACTTCTTCGAAGAATAATAAATAACTGAGTTACATTAACATAAGTTTAAATAATACAATAGAACCAATAGTAGATTTCACGAATACCCCAGCGTATGCACTATCCAGGTATCTGAGCAACCTATTGAAACCACTGCAAAAAATCTACACAGTGTGGTCAAAGGTACATACGACTTTAAATCTAAAATTTCAGATCTGTCAATCAAAGACTACGAGACGATGGTAAGCTATGATGTTGTATACCAATGTACATGTCTAGACTATTAATAATTTACTGGAAAATGATGATACATTATCTAGCCGATGTCCTGTAAGTATTAGTTTAATTAAGAAGTCTCTAAAACTATATCTAAACTCGTCCCTAATTACCCTTAAAGAAATTCTATACAAACAAACTAACAGAGTAGCAATGTGATCCGCCGTGTCTCCAACTGTAGCGAATCTGTTTATGTCATGTATAGAATCCTTCATTTCCATGAACACCATCAAACCAAGGATTTGGCTCAGATATGTTGATAACACTTTCATCATTATCAAAAAGACGTTTCGGTGGTCTTCTTCAAAATTGATTAGCACGTTGTCAACTCCAATAAAATTTACTCTATAAACTGAAAATTAACATAACGAGTTACAGTTTTTAGACTGTCTTCTTAAAATAAAATTCAGACGGAACTCTTAATTCAACCATCTATCCAAAGCCGACTCATTTTACTCGCTACATTGACTTCGATTCGGCGCCTCCATTCAGAGCAAAGATTTCACTAGCTTTAAATATTTTTAGAAGAGCTGGTAAAATAATTACGTCAGATGAAGATGGGCAACGTAAATTTAAAAATAACATCTTACAGCTTAGTAATTTTCTTATGGATATCATTAAAATTGTACAAAAACGGATCAACCTATTATTAACTGTTAATAATAAATTGAATGGAATGTCATGGATCGGTACTGTTGTCCTGCCTTATCGCCATGACAGAACAGAAAAATTGCAAATAATTTTACTGCAACATAGAATTCAGGTGTTTTACAAAACAACTAATACGATTCGATGTGCTTTGGTAAAAACAAGAGGAAAGATCCCCTTCACCTACAAACAGAATTTCGCCTACAGAGTATGTTGTATCAATTGTAATGTCTTCTACATTGGTGAGTCGTCTCGTGAAATAATGACTCATGCCAAAGAACAATTATAACTAAAGAAAACGACCTCCTAATAATCCTGTAGAGCTCGAAAGGGTGCAGATCAAATCAGCAGTATCAGGACATACTAATAACAACCACAAAGTTGACATAAATAGTATCAAAATCATCCAAAAAGGATTTTAGAACCACAAAGAGAGGTTTGTGGCTAAAGCACTTCATATTTTGCTAAGCCTCACTGCACTTAATAGAAAGGAAAGACTGATCATTCATCCAACATGGTCTATCTACCCGCACAACGACAATTAAATATCAAAGTTCTCATAGATTATCTCTAAACGTTTTTCTCACTCCACACACTACATCCTTCATACACAGACAATTAATAAAAAAACCTTTAAAAGCACAAACATAATTCACTATGAAACACCTTAACCCAAATTGACATGACTTTAATACTTTCAGACTAATAATTCAATTGTACCAATTTCCTTGATTTTAATTCGTTATATTGCATTATTTAAACTTGTATTAGTGTAATTCGGTTACTTGTTATTCTCTGAAGAAGCGGCTTACATTAAGTCGCGAAACGTCAGAAATCTTAATTTCTATTCATTGGCTTATTACAAAGATATTATTTAATAGAATATTTTACTTTTATTTGATTGTAACTGTTGCAATCTTTGATATTTTTTCCAGAGTGAGAAAAGTAGCGCGTTTAAATGCTGTACGTTTGGTGCATCCTTACTTCCTCAAAGACATCTTGCTACTGGAGCTTTTAATGGAAGACTAGCGATATGGGATATTGGCAGCGATGGACGCCTTGACAATCCAGTTTACGGAGTCCAAGCGCACAAAGAGATAATAAATGCGGTAGACGGCGTCGGAGGACTCGGAGTCGGGGAAGGTGCTCCAGAAATAGCCACAGGTAGTAGGGATGGTGCAGTTAAAGTGTGGGATCCAAGACAGGCTAAACTACCAGTGGCAACCATGGAACCTGCTTCTTCTGATAATACGGATACTTCTGTTAATGAAAATAGACGAGATTGCTGGACTGTTGCATTCGGTCATGCATATAATAAACACGATAGATGCTTAGCTGCAGGTTATGATAATGGTGATATTAAGTTGTTTGACCTAAGAGCTATGAAGGTCCGTTGGGAGACAAACATTAAGAATGGCGTGTGCTGTCTACAGTTTGATAGAAAAGATATATCAATGAACAAACTTGTTGCAACTACATTAGAAGGAAAAATACATGTATGGGATATGCGAACACAACACCCTAAGAAAGGATTTGCATCATTGGTTGAAAAAAACCAGGGTGCTACTATTTGGCAAGTTAGTCATCTACCTCAACAACGTGATATATTTATGACCGCTAGTGGAAATGGATCATTATGTTTATGGCAGTATCATTATCCTAGTAAGCGTCAGAAGGTAGTAAAGGAGGCAGATCCTGAAGGAAATGGCGATATCGATGTCGCACAAGGTGTGATCGGTCACTTAACACAGCTTCAGAATGTTACTTTATCCACTCAACCAATATGCAGCATAGATTGGTGTCCAGATAAGCTAGGATTAGCAGTTTGTGTGGCATTTGACCAAGCAATCAGAATCTTAATAGTTACAAAACTAAATAAACTCTAAATAAACTATTTTCCATTTATAGGCTGAATTGTGAAATAATAACATGTATATAGTGAACTTATGTTTTCGTAATATGAATATATATTTTTATCTGTTCTATTAAAAAAGAATGAAAAACTGGTTCGAAGGATTCCAATAAGCGATTTCTAAGAAAATCTTTGTGCTAGTATATATGCTAAGGAGTTAGGGTTATTAGTCACTTTAAGAGACTTGGTTAACTTTCATGACCACATTTAGCAAGATATATATGGTTGATTTTAAGATAGTTGTACACAAAAAAATCAACATCCTAAGTGATTCTACAGGTATGTTGTACATCCGTCCCAATGGCAATATTTTACTCAAATCTGTCTTAGTTCACGATTTTAACGATAACTAGAAACTATTGTTTCTCTTTAACGCTTCATAATCTACGATAAACACTTAAATAAGCATTACAATAACTAGAGATCGCATTTTAGAACTGGTAATTACTTCGCATACACCAAGTCTGAGGGCTTGACACCTTATTCACCAATCCCGTCTTATCCAACTCATTTCATCGCTGCTAAATCTGGTTTCACCATATCCAACCAAATTAATGTTTAGTCATTGATCAAATAACTAGGTATATACATTTACATGGAGAAATATCAAGTCCAAATTACGTGACTGAGTTACTTGACTGGCGGTTCATAAAACAATCAATAGCCGCTCATTGACGTCCTTGTTAACACTAGTAAGCCATTGTGAAACAAGACACCACAAGCATTCTATTTTGAAGAAATAGAGACATTCTGATGTTAAGTGGTTGAACGTAGTCAGCAGGGTACCCTACATCACCAAGGTTTGCTACTAGTGAGGATTCTTCAGCGAGACGTGGGTGCAGTCTTGAAGGGATTTATGTCTCTGAGTCACTCAACTTTACAGTCTGAGAAGTTACCCTTAAAGCATAGTGCGCACGATGTCGGGTCACTTTAACCACTGCCACACCATAACGTGGTTGATAGAATTCGACAAGCAACACTAAATGCTAGACAAAAGAAACGTTAGTCATTACGAATGACGTGTTAATGTCAGTACATTATATTGTAACCATAAAACCACAAAGAAAATTCGAAGTATTTCATTAATGAAATATATATTTCGAATAATAATACTGAATTTGCACACTTCCGTTTGCGTACACCAAACAATCGAATCATATAAACATAAAATACGCTAATATACCATACAAGATGAACAAGCTAATCGGTTGCCTCAGACAATAATCCAATATTGTACTGTTTATCATTCAAGGCTGGTTGAAATCTCCCAACCAACTGTAAAATGTGCTCGTTGGAGGAGCTGATCATTTTCGAAAAAAATTGGTGAACTCCTTGCAGAGTGAACACATTTTACACGCCAACACGATGCTAGTCTACTCTGATCATGAATTACACATCAAACTATTGACATATGTTGATCATGTCGTGGGGGAACTTGGATTTATGCTTACATGTTCTAGGTCGTTCATGGCTGACATGTGGAGCAGTTGCGTGGCATTTAGTATGTATAATTAACAACTAAATAGTAGGTTGAAATATTTCAATTACTTTCGTATGATGTCACTCACTTTCCAAGTAAAGATTCGTCTACGTGCCTTACATCCACATTCTCAATGTATACAATATTGGTATGTCTGGACTGTGAAAACAAGATTTAGAAAAGAGTTCGAACCTGTGATTTAGTGAATGTAATATTGTCACTGAACTCTCACATCAACAATATGACTTAAAACAGAGCATGGATTACAATCAGAAGGAATGTACATTTTGTCGGGTTTTTTTTTCATCACGAATTAAATATGTATAGGTTTTTCTTTACAAATTTATGTGTACATATAAATTGCAAGAAAACAATAAATAAATCAAGAAAAGTTAGTGTATAAGTAAATTTTTACATAAAATAATATAAGCGTTATGTATATGTATTTCTTCAGATAACAGCATGAATGACCAATGAAACTGTTTTTTTTTTAAAAAAAGAATTTTGAATGCAGGAAGTAAAACAAATGATATGAGATTTTTTGAGAAAATTTTCTAAATTATTGAGATCAATTATTTCGAGGTGTAACATTCAGCTCACGTAACTGACGAATTATATCATCTAACTTCTTTTTCCGACCACGTTCCTCTTTACGCATTGCTTGAAGGAATCCAGTACGTTTTTTATCAGAATCACGTACACGCTCTAATAGTTTAATAGCTACACTTGGTGGTACACGGTCATAAGCACTTCCTGTTTTGTTTGAACATAAAAAGAATACACTATTAAGAGTAATAATTTTACACAAGTATACATAATGATTTTCGAAAGTTTTCAACAAAATCATCTAGCTTCTAATGTGAACCGGCTATATGGTTGATCATTATAAGTAGCATCAAAAACAATTAAGTGATGAAGATGCCTCGGTAGTTGAATGATACAATGCTCATTTATCAAGCATATGGATCCACTTCCCCTTCTGAAATGCTGCTTATATGGCTCCTACTGGAGGGACCGTACTCACTGTCTTTACGCAGCAATGTTTTATTGAAGTCGGGACAAAAAGTAAATGTGCGGTGTTTAAACCGAGTTGGTGCATACGAAGAGTTTGACTAGGAAAGTTGGAAGACAGTGATATTAAATTAATAGAGTGATTGAGCCCAAGGATCCTAGGAAAATGACTAGTGTAGGAACTTATTTTAATCACTGACTATCACGGGATTGAATGTATTTTGATTATATACGACCTATATTTATAATGCATTAATCTACAAATTTTCAGCTTACAAGGTGAATTTAGTAACTATTCAGAAGCATTAGCATTCAAATTTTAATCACTAGGCTGCAAGTTCGTACTCTGCTCACCATATTTGCAGCCTGGGTAGTTGTGTAATATCACTAGTTTATAAACATCTTAAGTGAGACAATCGAAGCCAGATAAAATGCACAATAAATTAGTGAGTAATAACCGTTTATCAATACGTTTATTGACGTAACTATTATTACGGCTTCAAATATCTATAAAACAATCAGGTTGTGTGTTTTGGGTATGTCTTCGAAGCATTAGTCATCAACGTAGAATGACTACGTGAAAAATATGTAAGCAAGGCATTGTGCACTGGGTAAGTACAGACTGTCTGATCCACACGATAACTGTGACCAGTGGGATAAGAAGTTGATTGCATAATTCAAATCCATTTACTATTTACCTTCCTCTATAACTTTAGATTCAATATTTCTTCATACATAGATTTTAAATTCCCACTTCTCTGATCATAGTCTCATTATCTCATCTATTTCATTGTTACTATTACTTCGAGTCGTCCTCTGTTCATTACGTTAATGCACATTTGTACCAAGCTCTGCGCTGATAACAACTGAGTGACAAACTGACTGATGAGTATGTTTAAACAAAAACATACACTCATCTCTATTTATCTTTACATGGAAGAAAACACGCATCGAATCGATAAGATAAGAAACCCATTCACTTTTTATACTTACCAAATTTTCCCGAACCTAAACAGTATTTTATAAAAAAGAATAAAGGGAAAGTTTTATTGAGAAAAAATGGAATACTGTATATGTTAAGCAATAATCAGAACAGAAAATATCATTAAAATTAATACGTATCGAAATAATGATAAGCTACAAGATTATTTATAATAATAATAATTAATATGACGATACTGTATACAGGTTGATACCTAAGATGAAGCAGTTTTGTGGGGCTTGGTTTGAATTTGTTGTTTGTAGTCGTCACAGATTGATCTAGTATGATTAATGTTGAAGAGAAAGGAACCATGAACATATGCTTTGTTCTAGTATGGGACTCATTACAAGTCGTAGCTTACAACTTCACTTGGAAACCTTACCACTATATACCAAACTGATGGTTAGGAGTTTGCTGAGAGACCTCAAGTTTTTGAGTTTGATACTTAGTTGGGTCACGGGTATGTATTGTCATCGAGTTTCACATTAGAATGAAACAGCCGTCCAGTGCTTTATAGTTTTTAACAGTACCCGACAGAGATCGAACTATGACAAGTGAAAACAGTAAAATGATATATAAATTTACTAAGAAGTTTAGATTATCGAAGTGTGTTTTAATCTTAATATAACTTCAGATATTGTCAATCTGTGTAACCGGATAATTCTTATCGGCCGAGATAGTCTTAATTTAATAACAACAGAAAGTAGGTAATGAAGACTCATAGAAACGCGTATTTCACATATCCAGCGAAAGTAGAGGAGAAATAATGCAGCTGATTGAGATTTATAGCCATGGAGAAGAATCATGGGGGGCGTTATATTTTATTAGCTGGGCAGTTTATTCGTGAAACTTTCACTGTTTTACTAGGCGACATCATCAGCACATAATTGAAAGTGTGATTAAACTATACAACAACAGATGATTTGAAACTGAGAAAGTTACTATTCAATGGGACAGGTAAACGAACAAAAAGTGTGCATCAAAAGGTCTCGATAAATGTTTGCTAGTGGCGACAATAGTTAAGACTGATATGATCTAAAGCCGACAAAAAGTTAATGGAATTAATGTCTACGAAGTGTAGCCAAATAATGCACAGAAAGCGAATGCCATCCCAGTGAAGAGAAAAGGTATAATGAGTGATAATAACTCTTTTTATATATTGCGTGATAGGCTAACTAGTACGCAAATACGAAAACATGATAACTACAAAACTAGGGGGTCTATGTAAAGAGGTGAGGTAATATGTTTAAGATAAAATTACAGTGACTCGGGAACAGAAAAGAGTACGATAACGGTTAAGGAGTACATGCAAAGCTAACAGTTAAATAAATATAAATATCTTATTTATTGAATGTCAAGTAGATACAGTATGACAAAGCAAGTCCTGATGACCTAACAAGTAGATTTATCAAATTAAGACACCCGGTTACTAATCTTATTGTAACAAGAATAATGCTGAAATAGAACTAATGTATCTTGTAAATTTGCCTAAAAGTTTAAACGAAGAGTATGTGCAACATTGTGCCGTTACGAAAACAGTACATAAATTCATTATCTACAATTTACAAGCTTGCCTGAACATTCTCTAGTTCATTACAAATTTGTTAAACAATAGCGTAAACACTCGCAAAATATACAAAATATGTTACAATTGGTATGGAAATACATTTCATAACCAAATTTCACATTCAATTTGTAAAAAAAACATTGTAGATTAGTCCATCTTTTTTTGAATTCGAGTGAAATAAGTAGTAAGTAAGCAATAACTTTAAATTAATATTCATCAAGCATAATTAGATGAATAATTTTTTTTAATGTACTATCACAATTAATATTCAATTGACTTTACAGATGATGGGTAAAATGTATAGCTAATGAAGAGTCGTTATATTCACTCATTTGAATAGCTAAATTGTCAGTGAAGTATTTAATAGCTTTCCTACAGACAATATAACCAATAAATACTTTAAAAACTATGTCAACGAACAAAACTGTTGGTTAATTACGGAGACATTTTAAAACCTTACTTCATTTTGAAGTATGTATTGTTATCCAGAGAAGAGACATTAGCAACTACACTCACGATGAAATCATTTAACTCTGAGAAAATTACATCTGTATACCAGTTCCTCAATCGTTTGATATACCATGGCCCCTAATCTAACAACATTTAAGTAACTCTTAACGGGGAACCGGTCGGTCAGTGCTGACCTACAGGTTAGATCCACAAAGTAATGAAGCAACGTCAGAAAATGCAACCCAATAGTCTGATATAGTAGGTCAGTACATCATACGCTCACTCAGAATCCTGAAATGTATGCATACCAATAGTTTGGAAGCTGCTTTACCCCCGCACTCCAGAAGAACGTTATGTGAGCGCTAATCCCAGGTGAAAAACCAGTAGTTCGTTTCTATTTTTGTACTTTGAAAATAACACACTTGATGCATGTAAGTAGTGAATAGGACCTCTATGGAATGGGCCATGTGGAAGCGTTTTAAGATTCCCCCTCCTCATTCCCGACCTTACCAAGGCATTTTAAGAGCCTGCTAAATAGCACTATCGTATTAGTGTACTCCTTTCCTTTTATTTTCCTGCTTAATACACAGATACTAATATATATATATATATATATATATATATATATATATATATATATATATATATATATATATGAATGACGAAATAATTGTATCTTATCTTGATACTGTTATCAATAAATGTTACAATCAATAGATTTAACTTAACCAAATAAAGTGATAGTTCATCAGTCAAAAAAACCAACCATCAACGATTAGGATATGCCCTAATGAGTCTCATACTCGGACGAAATATGTGTTTAATGGCCCCAGGCTATCTAACTGAAACCAATCTACCATATGGAATTCCATATTAAGCAGGATGTCCTAATAGCATCCTACTAACTTTTTCAGATACAGTTAAGTAGTTTCATTATCCTTAAATAAATACTGTAACTTAAAGCTATATTCATAAATGTGTACATGATACATGTGTTACAGAAAGATACTACAATGTACATATTATCAATAGAAAAAGAGTTTTATTTATACATATGTGTAGATGGTTGTTTTTGATGTTTTTTCTTGGGGAGGGGGGATTTTTACAAAAACTGAGGTATGTGCAAACATGATAAAAATGCATATATGACGAAGTAGGTTGATTACACGTACTGTCGAATACTATCCTCGTTACTAATTGAAAAATAGAAAAGGAATATACAGTAGCATATTGATACCATATAGAAGAGAGACCAAGACAACATACCATGAAATCAATCTCACATAAAATACAATAAGAAAAAAATACATAATTTCTCTTGTTAGTGTCTACGCTCTCTCGCAAACTAGTAAGACCTAACATAGATCTAACACATTTAAATTCTCTATTGTATGACTAATGATAAACATGTAGAAATAAATTGAAGTGGAAAGTGTACATTCACATGCATAATTTAAAATAAAATCTTATTTGTATACAGAAGCTTTGATCATGTGAGTTGCTTCTTAAATAAAATGACCTGTACATAGATGTTTTGTTTAATATACACTGATATTGCATTAAATGCAAATAGAATGTAAATCACTAGTCACTATAAAACAACTTTATGTAACACAATTTGATAGTTTATCAATGAGATGGAGATTTATAGACTTAGTAAGAGGATTTTGAAAATGTTTTGTTCATAAATCTAGATGGTCTAGTCATGAAGCTTGTTTTGACTTTTTTGTAGACAGTTACAGAAGTCAGCTATTAGAAATAAGTGTTTATAGTATTGTCTAGAGTAAAGACAATGAAAGTTTCACAATTAAATAGTCAGCCCAGGGAGTACAAACTCCTACCAAAATAGTTTATAAATAAATACTAAGAGAAAAATAACTGACCAGACATTGACAACAGCCAACTTGATACAAGTTACAATATGTTACATCACTACTACAGAAGGAGACCAAGTTAATGAGATAGGAAGCAAGGAAAAGGACGTGATGTCAATGGTAACGAAAATTTAAACATGAGAAATGAAGCTCAATATATTAGAGGTTGAAGAATGGAAGTTTTAGAAATGACACTGAAGTTAGAGGGAGATGAATGTATTTATGACAAATTATGGATCTTGAAAGTTGATGTCCATAAGTATGAATTACAGTTATTGAATGGGTCACAACTAAGAAGTTTAGACCATCCATTAATCAATCGATAACATTGTAAGGCTGCTAAACTCCGTGAAGTCGTTGGATGTTAGTTGCAGCTGTATTGGCAGATACAGACTATGTGGTTGGGGTAGGCATCGCAATCGCTATCAACGGTTGCAGACAGTTCAGAATCAATCACAATAACGCAGGCGTAATTACTCATTTTCGTCTAATTCTTAAGTTCCTTTATACACATCGCTTTATTCCTTCTTGTATTCAGTTTGTTAATTTGATCTAGAAGTGATAATGTGGTATGGCAACTTGAATTACCTCAAATAGGTGCTAGCCTATATGTTGTTAATGACAGACAATGACTCCGCAGACTTATACTATTGCTTTAATATGTCAATAGAAAGCTTCTACTAACTTACTCTTATATCAATCAACATCGAGGTTTGAAGGCATAACAAAAGTATAGCTGATGAACAGTTATACTAATTTAAGGGGATCTATAATCAGTACTGTTTTTACATCTTCAAAATTACAGAGATAAGCGTAATTGCTTTGACGAATAAATTGGACTACATGAAATGATTATAACTATTTTCTTCCATCCGAATCCAAATTATTTATTATTTACATATTCGTGTACTTGGCTTCGAACTACACCATGCTGTAACGGCTACTGATGCTACTTTGTTATTCAAACCGAAGTAATTGGAATCAAATTCAAATCCGCGACTCAGTGACTAAAAAGCGAAATAAGTAACCACTGAGTCACCATTCCATATAAGAAGCATTTTTCTCTAATGTACTACATCTATAATAGCATATTTTTGTTTAAAGGATAAATAAGGTGAATAATAAATGATATACAAAACGGGTTCAGAGAAACTCTGCGACATGTATACACAAAATGAATACTAACCATCTACTCTTTTACGAAACGCAATATATGATGCCCAGTCATCTTTATGATATAAATCCAATAATTGCCTTAAATCAGCAAAAATTAACCATAGGGTAGTACGATCAAGACCAGGGACAGGTTGTGAACGTGCAAATGATTCACATAGAGATAAATCAATACTTAATTGCTGAAGACCTGTTTCAGTAAGTGAACGTACCTAAAGTATAAAATGTTAAAAAACAGGAAAAAGAATTCAGCGACAAATTAAGACAGGAAGTTTAAACTATGGATTAATATGCGTTAAGGAAGCATTTAACAGAAGTCTTGAGGCATCGCATATAAAGCTTATTGGTACTCATCAGAAAAAATATTTATTTATATCTTCCCTGAATATCTAGAAAGTGTTCATTTGAAGGCCTGACTGACTGTGTAGTTGAAAAAGAATGAAATAAAAGTCTGAAAAAGTACTCGGTGATACGAATATTTGATACATATGACAAAATTAATACTTGAAACCCACAGCATCCAACGGATTTGCTATTTGTAAGCAACAGTCAAGAATTGTGTTTTCCTAAAATGTGAAATGATCAGTGACAACGAACAGTCAGAATGAATTGTGTTCTACTCATAATCTCTAGAAGTAGTTGCAGGTAAACAAGGAATAGTCGATATCTTACACTAGATACATATTAACCGATCATTAAATATCATGAACTAATACTAAGTATTTTATTTAGCAGGTTATCCACTATGAACCATCAAAATATCAAATATTTGTACCACAAAAACAGCAAGTTACATAATTTGGAGACAGTATAAGAAAAACTATTTATTGAAAGTCAGGGTTCTTAGACAATAAAATATTGATTACCAATAATGAACAGTCTACGATTACACATATTAATGTATGCCAACCAAATTACATAACCACACATGAATAATTGAAAAGTTTATCACAATAGTAAAGCAATCAGATTGATAAGATTATCTGCATGTTTACTGCAACTCTAAGAATTGGTTTACACATACAAGGCAAGGTCTAGATTGCAGTTAGTATTAGAAACGAAGACGTCAGTTTCGTCTCACTTGGTACTCATCAGCTAAATGTGTCTGCCACATCCTAGTCATGACATGTAACGTTGGAACTTGAACAAGATATCTTTTACCTAGAACTATAATGCTTTGTATCAACTGTGCTACTGAATATAAACAATCACTAACTTGGCATGAATGTAGTTTTATATATTTATACATGTATATTACACTTTGATCAAATGCGGTCCTCATAATAAACAGTCAGAAAAATGAAACTCTTAAAAAGATATAAAGCTTTTTTTATGTTCACTTTTAACTTCCAATAGAGTTGAAACATTATATAAAAAAATTGTTAGTAATCCCAAAAGTATCAACGACTTCACTTAACACCAACTGAAAATGTCATGAACAATAAATGAGTATGGTCAATTCTTCACTTCCCTCTAGCATATCAGGTACAATAACTGTAGATAACTAAGATACAATTCAATGGTTTACACCTTCAACATTATACAGAATAAGGCGATTCTCAACAATTGTCGTTCATAAGTGAACGTCTGGCGGCTTTTTTAATCCAATCAGTTAATGCTTATTGCAGAACTTCAAGAAATCCATCTCAAAAGCAATAATTAAACAGAATATGATTATTTCTAAGAACTTTACGTACGATAGCAGGAAAGAATATACTGATTAGTTCACTTCTCAAGCAACCAGTATTGATGGATGAATCGAGAAAATACTAAAAATATCTTATATAAGCCCTAATCAGTTTACTACTGCATCTGTACTGTTTTAGGAAATTATCCTTTCGCAACACCAATTCATGCTATGATTCTGGAAGAGCTAAATCAAGTGTAGTGTCCAGGTAATGTTAAATATCGAAGGACGTAACATTTATCACTTAAAACAGATTTTGTAGTAAAATTCCATTTTCTGGAAGACACTCAACGATTCTTAAACTTACTGAGAAGTAATTTACAATGTGATTGTGGCCAAGAAATCCATATAGATACTTATGAGGAGATGGCAGACAGTTATATTTTTAGAAGCCATTATTTTTGAAAAACGTAATCCCTACAAACTGATCTAGCCTATACTGCTCTCAGGCAAAATGATGCCATTACTCAAATATTCGTCTTTGGGTAACGATGTATCATCAAGTGAAGCAGTTATGATGAATGTCAATAAGGCCACTGTAAAACAGTTGTACGCTTACTGAAAAAGTCTATTTACGACAGAATGTGTCATTTGTGGGCCCTGGGAAAATAATAAAAATTAAAGCGACTGTTATAAGAAAGAGTAAATGTAAGCGTGGAAGACGTGTCAGGTAAAAATTGGTAGACTGCGTTTTTGTTTACTGTTGTAGCTTTCAGGTATATGGGTCATTTCAAAAACCCTATGTTCAGGATGTGAAGGGTCAATCAAGAAGGACTCTTATACCTATTCATGGGAAAATGACACAACTCCAGAGCACTAATTATATAAATGACTGGGGAGGGGGTCTTATAAATGCCTTTCAGAGATGAGCTATGTTCATCATGTTGCCATGCATACAGGATATTGTTGATCCGTTTGACTGGGTGAGAATTAGCTGTTCGCGGAATCCATGGAAGTTATTTTAAGAATCTCTAAATCTCGTCTCAAAATTGTGCGTTAATTGGCTTTGCTGCGAACTAAAGTAATATTACGGCGCTCGAACCTATAAAGTTACTAAAGATAGACGTGGAAACCGTTGAATTATGACTCTACGATCAAATAGTACTGCGATAGTAATGTAACCTGTATGTCCTGGATTCGATTTTAGGTGACGATTTTATGGAATATTGTACGAATTCCGAGACGTAATGTTAAATCCCAATGAATACAATAATTAAATAACTAATATTTTTAATAAATGACTTAAAAAGTATGATAATCAAATTACAGATTTAAGGTTACAACATCCTGTTATACACAAACGACGACCAATAAACTCAATTAAACATAACTGGAATCGCTTTGAAATTTATCAACTAGTGTAAAAGCTTCACGTAGTAATCGGATCCATATAGTTATATTCAGTGAGAAGATTGACGCTAATATGTGGCAGCCGAAGATGGCCGAATCAGCACGACGATAAATTAGTCAGGAGATCCATTAGGCACTGCTCTTATTACCGAAAACCTATGCTCAACTACTATTTTACCACTGGGCATGAATGAGCGCAATCCGTCATTTATGTTACCTGTTTAGAAGATCAAGCACATATGAAACAGTTTATGTTATCCGATTGATGATCATGCTCCCCCCTACTATAATTATTTATGCACCCTTGAATATTTGTGTATATATCCAAATGCTCCTCTTCTTAACCACTTGAACAAACATATATTGTTGATAATACGAAAGTTGCTAACACTTCAGGACTCATTTATTGTGGTCGATTACTATTCAATACAACTACAAGTCCAGGTGAAATATTCCTATTACAATTTTTAGTTCTGGAATACTTCTATTCCGAGTCCAATTGAAGATTTCTGTAGATTCTTTATTCATTACAATATATTACTGGAGTGTTTGTCAGTGTCTGGATGATTATTATTACTACTTACTTCAATTACACAGTAGATTGTTTTTGTTAATGCAAATGTGACTGTTATCGAGTTCTATAGATACTAATAATTGAGATTATCATAATCCTTAAGAATATTACATTTCACAAAGTGACACTTTTCCGTTCATTTGTGAATGAGTGTTGAAAAGCAAAGTATAATTTTTATTAAAGCAATCATGTGAAACATTAACGTTTACTGTAACTGTGTTTTTCAGCCAACATATTGAACATAACAACATTGGAGGTGTTTCATCGAAAACAAATGCGGATAACTTAAGACCTTTGAAATGAAAATGTTGATGAAAACAAGCTAATTTACTGTCAATGAATACAGATTATACACAATTTTAACTTACTTGAGAACCGAATAACACATCATACAATAAACGTGCAATATGTTTACAAACTGATATACAAGCAGTTTGAGTAATTTTCGGAGGTAGATTTGAGAAGGAATCAAACATTGACTTTAACCATGATGTTAAATGTACAATATTGTCGGTTGGTTTCATTTTTACACTCGTAATATAGCTTACACCATTACGTCCATCAACTGTTTGACAATTATTCGAGAGTTGATCAGCTTTATTAGCATTATCATCTATATCATCATAATTACTCAAATTGATAAATTCTGCAACACTATCTTTTAAATGATTACATATTTGATCTTCAACTAATGCACGTATGTCTTTAAGTAATGATGCACCATGTAACCGACTACGTGGTGGATTTGCACCAGAATTTAATGTAACTGACATTGCCATATCTGAATCTTCACGTTGGCTATCCTGTAAATAAAAGTTTATGACGGTGAAAGGAAAGACAACAATAAAATTTAAGGCGTTTGAAGTTCATGAAGCGAGAAAATATGAAGTTTGAGATATTCTGCAATGTATAACTGCGTTAATATTGCCACATGTAACCCCAGATACAATATCAAACTAGCTGATAAAAAACTAAGTTAAAAACAACAGCAACAGTTTATATGAACACAAAAGTACAAATGAATACTCACAAATATTACAGGGAAAATTAACAATCCAAATATATTTTTAAGTTGACTTGGTTTTGTGGAGAATGGTTTCAAATTACTGTTTGTATACTTTACAGGTTGATCTCCGTTGGGTATTACTGACAAAAAGAGAGTACTGAAGCTCTCGCCCAACACCTAACAAGGGACCGATTCCAAGACTTTAGGATCTCGAGCTAAACACAATTATCAACACCACTGGACCGGCCAGTTTGATAATGAATTCATTGAAGGAGGGTCTATTTGTTGAAGAAATTCATTTTAGTGAAATAATATGTTAGGATTGCTACGCCCTATGCAAAATCTATCATAGCGAAACATTAATAACGCTGCTGCCCCGCAACTTTTACTTGAGCCTATGCTCGCCTATAATACGCATTAAAGATAACTATATGCTTACAAGATTGATAAAACATTTCACATGTACCTTATGCTTCACATTTTCCATGACTTTTTTTATAAATTTGCTTACAAAATTAACTATGAAAAGCGTTTTAGCAAATAATCTACCCATAGCCCTGAGGAAATTCATCTTTTATCCCACAATTGAAATGCATCAATGTCAATCAATCAATCAATGCCTGTTACTCCAAGTGGAGCATAGACCGCCCACCAGCATTCTCCAGCCAACTCTGTCCTGGGCTTTCCGTTCTAGCTCTTCCCAAGTGCTGTTCATTCCCTTCATGTCTGTTTCCTATTCCCGACGCAATGTGTTCTTGGGTCTTCCTCTGTTTCTGTGGCCTTTAGGATTCCAAGTCAGTGCTTGTCTTGTGACACAGTTTGACGGTTTCCTCAGTGTGTGTCCAATCCATCTCCAGTGTCTTTTCCTAATTTCTTCCTCAACTGGAAGTTGATTAGTTCTCTGCCACAACAGGTTGTTGTTGATGGTATCTGGCCAACAGATCCGAAGAATCCTACGCAGACAGTTGTTTATAAATACTTGTATCTTCTGTAGGATACTTTTCGTAGTTCTCCAAGTTTCAGCTCCATACAACAGGACTGTCTTCACATTTGTGTTGAAAATTTTGACTTTTATATTGACTGACAGTTGGTTTGAGTTCCAGATGTTTTTCAGTTGTAGAAATGCTGCCCTTGCCTTACCAATCCGCGCCTTCACATCCTAATCAGACCCTCCTTGTTTGTCGATGATGCTGCCCAAATATGTAAAGGTTTCAACGTCTTCCAGAATTTCTCCCCAAGTCAAGTGTAATTGGGTTAGTGTTTGCTGTTTTGTATCGGAAGATCTTGCTTTTCCCTTTGTGTATGTTGAGGCCTACTGCTGCTGAGGCTGCTGCTATATTGTTGGTCTGCTTCTGCATTTGATGACGTGTGTGAGAAAGAAGAGCTAGGTCATCTGCAAAGTCCAAGTCATCTAGTTTCGTCGATGTTGTCCATTGTATTCCGAGAGTGCCTTCAGATGTTGCAGTCTTCATGATCCAGTCGATGACCAGTAGGAAGAGGAAGGGCGAGAGTAAGCAGCCTTGTCTGACACCGGTCTTCACTTCGAATGAATCTGTGAACTGACCTCCATGCACGATTTTACAATGTAGTCCGTCGTAAGAATTTCGTATGATGTTGACTATCTTCTCGGGTACGCCGTAATGTCGTAGAAGGCTCCATAATATTCTCCTATCCACGCTGTCGAATGCTTTTTCATAGTCGATGAAGTTGATGTAAAGTGGTGAATTCCATTCAATTGATTGTTCAACAATGAACCGTAGAGTAGCGATTTGATCGGTACATGATCGATCTTTACGGAATCCGGCCTGTTGATCTCGGAGTTGGCCGTCGACTGGGTCCTTTAATCTGTTCAATAACACTCTGTTGAAGACCTTTCCTGGTACTGAAAGTAGAGTAATGCCTCTGTAGTTCTCACAATTGCTGAGATCGCCTTTCTTTGGTATCTTGATGAGGTACCCTTCTTTGCAGTCTGCTGGAACTTGTTCATCCTCCCAAATCTTCCTGAAGAGAATGTGGAGTATCTTTGAAGTTGCTTCTATATCTGTCTTCAGTGCCTCCGCTGGTATGTTGTCTGGTCCTGCTGACTTGCCACTCTTGATCTGTCTGATGGCCATTTTGATTTCTTCTACTGTTGGTGGGTCTGTGCTTATAGGGAGATCCGTGGCTGCTGCTTCGATGACTGGTGGGTTCAGTGGGGCTGGTCTATTCAAGAGTTCTTGGAAGTGCTCTACCCACCTGCTCCGTTGTTCATGCACTTCAGTGATTGGTTTGCCAGCCTTGTTCTTGATTGGCCGTTCTGGCTTGTTGAATTTCCCAGCTAACTTCTTCGTTGTATCGTATAAGAGCCTCATATTTCTTTCTCTTGCAGCTTTTTCCGCTGTCATTGCTAGGTCCTCAACAAACTTCCGTTTATCCAACCTGATGCTCCTCTTCACTTGCTTGTTGACTTCGGTGTATTCGGCCTGTGCCTTGGCTTTCTCTGCTCTTGTCCGACTGTTATTGATCGCTGTCTTTCTGTTCCTCCTTTCTTGGATCTTGTCCAGAGTACTAACAGAAATCCACTCATTTTGGTGTTGTTTCTTGAGACCCAAAACCTCCTGACATGTTGAGGTTATTGTTTCCTTAATCTCTTTCCAGTTGTCTTCCATATTAGTTCCACCTTTTTCTAGTAGATCACGAAATGCCTGGAACTTTTTGCTGAGAATTAATTTGAATTCGTTGCGTTTGTTAGTATCCCGGAGAAGGGCTGTATTAAACTTGTGTAATCCTGCTGCTCCAGTTGTCCAGTGCTTCCTCAGCTTCAGTTTCATTTTAGTTACCACCAAATGGTGATCTGAAGCTATGTCGGCTCCTCTCCTTGCTCTTACATCCTCCATGGTCCTTCTAAACTTCTTATTGATGCAGATGTGGTCGATTTGGTTCTCCGAAATGTGGTCCGGTGAAACCCATGTAGTTTTGTGTATGCATCAATGTATCTGTATCTTTAACGACTTGATGATGCCGGAAAAATAATATGAATTATGGAATTAATTACATAATCTGTTGAGAAAATAGTCAAATTTTTTATGAATGAATAATAACTGACCTTTTTTCCATCGACATGAGTCACTATGTGCTGTGGATAACTATCGGATATCCAAAAAGCCAGCGATTATACCCTAATCTCTAAGTATTTAAGTACGATGATAATTTTAAAGTCATCACCTTAGTATTAACCAAATGCCGTCAGCTGGTCGGAGTCTTATTTAATTTTGATAATACAATAAGAGCTACGTAATATTTTTGCGCAATACATTTCGAGCAATGCGATCACACATACACCTGTTAAGGCATTTATATATGAAAAATAAAGGCCACTAGACGAATTAGAGAATAAGCTAAGGAAACGAAGATGATAAAGAGAACAACGTGAATCACACTCTACAAGGGTAGGTTGAGTGAAAGTATAAATTATTTTTGAATACACAAGGAAGGTTTGAACTTCCGTATTGCCAAGGCTTTAAAAAACCTTAGTATACGTCCTAAAGTACTCCTATACAACACCACAAAAAATGGTTTGATATCATATAACATTATCAAAAGGACAAATTGATTTAAAAGCCTTGTTTACTATTTGTTTGTAGATCAATAGGCTGTGGAATTTGTGAACAGGTACTCTTAGTGTCAGCAGACAACAAAATTCAACAGACAATTATTATAAGTTCTGGTTACAGCCGGAATATCGATAGACTCGAATAAACATCTTATTTGAGGACCCAGTCCACAATACCATCTACCTGGTTTTTGTTGATGTGTTCTAAAAGTGACCAGAATGTTCTCACTGTGGTGCAACCGACAATAACAAAGACCTACTATTTACTGACAGAAATACTGGCCAAGAACAGTAAACTGGAAACAATAGTGTGAGACGAAGGGTCACGACTTACAACCAGTTGCTTTCAGGAATTCCGTCACGAACTACCTAACTTGTATATCTCTTTTGTACCATACCATTCTTGATCGATGGCTAGACAGAGATGCTCGCAAATACTTCAAACAGTTTTTTAATCGAAAACAAGCGGAGCTTGTCGGTGCAGTAAATAAATTTCTACTTCTTTACCAGGAGGCATCGAATGACGCATTTTCGGACCAAAAGTCGTTAGGAGAGGTCATCTATAGACCCCACCGATAATTACAGAAGATATATTGACACTACGTAAGCCTCATACAACAATGCTATTAAAAGGCAAGATGTTGAAGATATAGAATCCACCAAAATACCCTTTAAAATTCTCGGTTTAACAATTTAGTTTGTGAAAATATGAAATTAACGCTTATAACTCGAGAGCTTTCGTATTGCCTATTTATCGCGCCTCTGGTTTCGAAGTACGAGCATTGACTAGGATGTTTTTATACCTCATTTATGTAAATCTATTCCCAGGATGATATATATATATATATATATATATATATATATATATATATATATATATATATATATATATATATATATATTAGAATTATGTGACAATGTTATTCATTTTCCCTGAGTGTTTTCGTGGACTCAAGGCTCTTAATTAGTTAGTAAGGGTGTAAGTGAATGGGAATAATCTCGTTTTATATCAACGATTAGTCAGTGTCCGGAATATTAGATTGATTCGCAAGCTTAGAGGTTTTATGATACACGCGTCTGCTGTACTATCTAGTACGAAACAATGTAGTGCAGCTCAGCAAACAGGATGAAAGTTAGGGATCGTGATGAAATATTTGATGAAAATCACTATCTAATGTACAGGACATATCCACCGAACGAATGGAAGTGCTTGGTAAGATATAAATACTGAGAGTTCGGACAGTAATTTCAGATAAGACAATAGACTATAACTTTTAAAAATAACACCTTGGTGCTTCTTTGTCTATTGATTATAAAAATATGTTTTCAATGTTCACTATTACTAGCTACATGAGGAGTTCGGGTGTAAAGAAAAAAACCATCCAACTATTTAAAAGAAATGCAAGCAGATTAATAAGTAATTATTGAGAATTATTTAGTAGCTGACTGATACTGTTTGATGTGGTGAGATCCTTTCAGTATAGTGACTACTGTTATGAGTTGTTTTCTTAAGCACTGAATTTATTTGAAAAATATAATTGATACTGACTAGCAGCTTGTTAGACGACAGCCTGGTAATTAAAGCTTTCAATCTCTACGACACAAATATAAGTTATAATCCATCCACTTCGGTTTGGGCGACCAAGTAGTATAATTACTCTCCACATAAAATATAACTTAAAGCTAAGTATGTGAAGCGGTATCTGTAAATAAACAACATCCATAAAATACATTGTAACGATTTCGGAGTTCAATCTGTATAATAACTAAAAACTAATTCTGTAAAAAACTTAAAAAACACTTTTACATTGTAATATTTAGTGGATATAAACTAGTAAAACTGACCCTCATCATTGTAAAATCTTCTTTTAAACGACCACTTGTCATACCTGAAGCGTCACCTAGTAAGGTGTATTGAAGATAATTATCCAAATACCCACAAACAGTTTCTAATTCATCTAAATTTATACAAAATTGTGTAAGGCGAGGTAATTGACGTAAAGATGAACGAACACCTGAAGTTAACACAGTATTTAAACATTGACTGAAAAGAAAGTTTGTAGCACGATTGATAGTATCCTCTAGCTCTGTATAGGCTAAATTCATATTTTCGCAAAATCGATGACATAAATCAATGTATTCACGAACACTTTGATAAATTTTAGGTACCATCCATGAAAAGCACAACTGTCTAGGAAAAGGAAGTTCTGAGAATTCGACTGTATCGCCTGGTGGATATATTTCAAGGAATTTAGCTAATTCTTCTGAATTCATTATTTTAATTGCTTCATAATTATCTTCTGAAATTATCGTTTCGAATCTACAAGCAATTAGGAAAAGAATTCCCCAATAAGAAATATAAATAAACATGATATTCAAAACATATAACGTATTTTAATACGTAATCGTCTTTCATAAACCCTAGCTATAATAAACAGCTTACTACAGACTTACAATAAAACTCAAAATTTCGAAAAATCAAGACCGGGAGAGTTCAGAAAAATCAAAAATGAAAAAGTTATTTTCAACAGTATTGAATGAACGTTGCGAAATGCATCAAAAGTTAACTAAAGTGAGAATCCTACCAATGGACGCTGCCCAGCGAATGGTAATGGTGAATCTTTACGGGATTTGAAGGTCTTGGGTTCGACCCCAAGTAGGAGCGTGGGTATACACTGGTGATGAGTCCCATACAAGGCTGAGATAATTACCAAGCAAAACCTGGCTCCCAACAGTACCCAACGAAGATCGATAAATCAATATACCTATTCATCTACCTTTATACATACGACATTATTTCTTTTTTTAAATATGATGACTTTGACAAGTAAACATGTGATTATGGTGTTTAAAATTTGTATATCAAGTAAAAGATATCGAACATTCTAAACTGACTTTAATTTCACCCAATCTAAACAATAATTCCATTTGCCCACAATAAAATTCATTTTATAGTTGAAATTATTTAACTAAAGTTAATAATCATAGATTGTAACATTTCATAGAAAACAGTCGCACAAATGTTTTCCAGATCTGGTCGACGTCCACTTTCATCAACAATGAATCCTAAGTATTTTACTGACTTTAATAAAAATTGGCATTTTTCACGGCGAAGCCTGAACCGATTTTTTTCAGATTCGTTGTAGAACTGCTTCAACTCGACTTCGAAGTCCTGCAGGAGATCTGCCGACAACCAAATTATAATCTAAATATACTGCAAATTCTTTGATGTCAGAAAGAATCGTGTCTGTCAGCTGTTGAAAAACAGCTGGGGTGGTTTCTACCCCAAACGGCCTTCGGTCGCATGGAAACAGACCACGGTGTGTATTTATCGCTAGAGGGTTTCTTCACTCAGATGCAACTTCAGCTTGCAAGTATGCATCAGCGAGGTCGAGTTTTACAAAACAGCAACCACCGTTGAGGATAGTAAACAAATCATCTATGGCTGGGAGAGGGTAGTAGTGTTCTTATAAGGCTGCATTGAGACCTGTTGAGAAATCGACGCAATGATCGTCAGCTTTAGTTTTGCTTGCATGGTTCTGCAGTAACCCAGTCTTGATTATAAAACATCATTTGATTAGTACATAGATAAAACAGATTCGACGTGATTGCATATGAAGTTGAGAGGTATATCTGCTAGATGAAGGCTATCAAACCAGTCTGAACCGAGAAGATTTAAGTCATCGGGAGTGATATAGCATGTTCCAGTGAAACTTATATCACGAAATGATACAGAGCATTGAAACTGTCCTATTAATGGTAGCTTACCTCCACATGTACTTACTGCCTTCTGTTCGGTTCTCTGCATTCTGGGTTTTCCAAGTGAGCTCCAATTTGTTTGTGACATGATCGTTATGTCTGACGCTGTATCCATCTGTAGCCGTACAGACTGGTCGTTAATTAATGTAGTGATGAATTTTTTCTCTAAGTCTCTTTATCTGGTAAGTTGCCAATAAGGTCAGTGATTTGACTGAACTACTAGCTTTTCGGACTGTTAAATTTTCAGTTCTGACAATAGCCGTCCTTATGCCCAACCGCTTTACAAAGGCGGCATGGATGGTGCTTGAATGGAATAAACTTGATGAAATGATATGATCCGCATTGTCAACATGGAGAGGGCGGAATTTTCATTAGTCAGGAAGAAAAACTACGTTCTTCCGTTGACTATGATGAATGCATATGGGAGGTTGGGTGTTATTTTCGACGAACTGTATGAACTGAGCAGCTTATGTCCGCCAGAATGAGTGTGGTATACAGTTGTAAATTCACTAGTCGTTGATATTCCATTGTGATGTCGTTCAGTGTCAGTTTTGGGTCATGCTCCAGACAATTCAACAGTCTCATTCTAATGTCAGCGAATTTAGATGAATGGATACTGCAAACGAATATTAGTGATTTGGAATGGTCTTCCGTCATTAATTTTAATTTGAATTGCTCACATTCTCTATTCGCAATGCCAACATGAGTTGGAAAATCATCCGTTCCATTCATAATTAATTTAATGTAACGGTACCGAGCATTAAACAATAAAGAGGTATCACCAAATTGTTGACTCAGCAACTAACATGTCTCGCCGAATGTCCTGTCCCTTGGATTTTGTCGAAATATGAGGTTACAGTATTTGTCAAATTCTGCTGGGCCAAGTTTTCGAAGTAACAAGCGAACTTCCCAAGCACCGTCCTGTAGCAGCAAAATCAAATGTAAGGAGATCTTTATATCTACAGAACCAAGTGTCGAAAGTAATATTTGCGTCAGAATCATAAGTGAATTCCACTATATTAATGGCAATGGCATCTATTGAAGGTACAGCACAGAAAGCAGGGACAGATGATGTTGCGTTGGATACAGTCTTTGAGTCGATGAATAATTGCATTAATTCCAGTTGTTGCTCCAATAGCATCTCCATTATAATCGAATCTATTGTGTTTGTTTGATAGGCCGTTGCCATTAATATGCTTTCAGTTGCCGTGAAGTCTATTTGTTTTTCTCAGTCGCCATTGATACGTTTTCTTACAGACGAGACAAACGCATGGGTTCTTATTAACTTAGTACGGTCCGCGACACGATACAGCTAAATTATCTAGGATGGCTGGATTCTGTGTCTGATTGCCTCGATAGTCGGTACGGTTTGTGCTCTGATACTTGCACTTCAATCCGATATCACGATTTGTTCCTTCCCAACCCACAGCTATTCCAAAAGACTAGACTTGTAAGAAGGTTATATAGTGGGAGAAAAATATGAGATGAGACTAGCAAACAACGTTTACATATCTCATATTTGAAATTGAATTAATTGATGAAAATCTACAAAATCAATCTTACAAAAAAAAATAAATACAGTGCCTTTCACTTGACAAAATAAACGATTGTATTTTCGAGGATTATGGATCCTAAAGGGTTCGTTACTCTTCTTTAGTCTCCTGATATAACAATAGTCAGAGTTAGGTCTAAAGTTAACAAGAGGAACAGTATTCAAAGCGTAATTGTAAGCTTTCATGATAAGAACAGAGCAGTCTATTACATTTGTACAGTGATTCGAGCTGTCCCACAAGTAGTAGTAAATATCATTAAATACATTAATTTTCACAAATCTTTTTCGAGGCAAAATATTGTAAGAAAGATATTTAAAATGAAATTTACTAATTATAAGTGCAGAAAAGCAGTACCAAAGTCATGTAAACAATACAGTGAGTATGATAAATACTGTGAGAGATGACTCATTTATGTACCAACAGTTAATTCAAAAAGAGTATTTTGAAAAATCTAATATGAATGTATGTATGTAGAACAGAGGATCTGGTACATGTATGAAACGGATCAAGTTTTCATACCAAGTCTAGTCCCCACTTACAAATAATGAACATTTTTATTAGTATAGTGAGTTCGTAATTGTATATGGACAAATTTGAAATAATCCACCGACTGAACTATGCATAGCAGATAATCTTCCAGTACTTATTAAAGTACTTAATAGGATTATTAATGATATTATCTATTTGGATGGCACACATACCTCAGAACCAATAATCTGCCTAAATAGTTATAATCATCTAGGTATTGTAGAGACACAAAACATGATATGTTATTAGGATGAACTTGTATCTTCCCGTTGATTTGTTACAGACTGAAGCTGGTCAGTCTCTGTTGCTATATGTGCATCCTGAGTGGATTGCATCGGAACAGCGAATTATTCACAAGTATTATTTAAGTTGGATTGTAACTGGCATGTGGAATCCAGGACGTGCGTTTCATCCTACTTGGGATTCACCAGCTGGATGTACCTGCATCACAATGTTGATGTTCAACGGGAATATACAAGTTCATCCTAATACCAATGCACCCGTTGCACAAGTGTAACTGTCCGGACTCAGTAGTCTAGTAGTGAACGTGGTGGCGTTCGACACGAAACGGACTGGGTTCGAATCCCGCTGTGAACATCAACATTGGGATGCAGGCACAACGAGCCGACGAGTCCTAAATAGGACAAAGCGCGCGTTCTGGATTCCACTCGCCAGTCACAATCCAACTGAAATAATGATATGTTATTGTTTGAGCTATAATAATACGTACAAGTAATAGTCACCATTTAGACAATACGAATGCTACACGAATTATAGTATTTCATGATATCTCAAACTAATATTCCAAAAAACTATGACAATTTAAATTAATACTGGACCAAATGAACTCCTACCTTGAATTTGTATGCATAATTATTTCATCTTGGTCTCTGACTCTCTCTGTCTCCACCTTTTCAGTGATACACAGGAACAAGTTCTAAGTCATATTTCTGGTACACAAGTCTACCAAGTATATGAGTAGATTAGCTGGACAGAACAAGAATCATCAGGACAAATGAATCATACGATGACTAACTCACATATTTCCAAATACTATGACATGACAGCAAGGAAGTGCACTACTGTCACTTTATGTCCAAAGTAATCAAACTATTAACAAACTATATACCAATCAACTGGTAATTTAGATTGTCATATAAGCTCATCCGATAATTCTCGTTTAGCTTCTGTATATGTTATGACGATCTGATTGATTTTGCAAAGAATATGATTGTGTACCTAGATTAACTTGCCTGCTATATAGCATGCAGCTACCTGAGAAAAATTACATAATGGTTTTTGCTCTTTCTCTCCTTATACCTCACATTTTCAACGACTCACCTATACCTATCAAAATAAACCTGTTTCCCCACATCATGCATTAGCGTTCATTGTGTGAGAAATTTTAAAATACAATATTGTGATTAGATATTTTGATTCATTTTCCTGAATTATTTGAAATATTGTTTGTATTCGATTGGGCTACACTAAAAACCAGGGAACACTGGACAGATATTTCGTCCAAGTACTGAAGTCCTCAACAGTGAGCACGTATACCACTACTAGGGAATCGAGATAATAACCCTTAAGATTCACACTAAACCATCAGCACCACCGTGTTGGTGTCCAAGTGTAGAATTCTGACTCAAATCGATTCGCAATGCAGCGTGACGGTCAGTCAGTACTATGGACTAACTCCACCAGTTACGAATCTTCACTAGAATTTCAGGAATGTTTTGAAGTCAGTCACTAGTGGATTGACTGTCATAGTTGAGTTGAGATGGTTATGTGAAAACTAGTGTTAGATTATTAGCTTGTATTCGCTACAGATTGTGCTAATTTAATTCATTTGGTTATTTACTTTTCTGGACTACCGGTTTATATACAAATTGTGAAATGACAATTTTCACCTTTCAGAATACCATAAATAGACCAATTCCTAAAAACAACTTACCCAACGCACAATTTATTTGAAACTACCAAGTCAAATCATAGTAATTATACTTACAAATTCACTATATACAGTTCAAAGTAAAGGTAGGATAATACTGTTGTTATGAGAGACGATTAGGCGAAGAGGTAAAAACTCCCAAAGCTATTTTTCAAAGGTTTGATTTACGCATATGGCTTGAATGCTTAGTAAATAATATGCTACTAGCATTTTTGCATCGCCCAATAAAAAACCATTATTCCGTTTTATCTATTCTGAATGTGGTTGTTGCTGATATTATTATTCTAACTGGTTAATTGAGTGGTCTTATTTTACAAATAAAAGAGTGGAATATGATTACAATATTCTGAGCTAGTGAATCAAGCGCCTTGTGTTCCCACTCTATTCCGTTCAGGTTAGCTAGTATCTGGCCGACCATTCAAGATAGGATAACAGTCTCGTAGTTAACGTTTGTTGTATGAATCCTAGCAAGGTTATTATTCATATATATCATGATTGGTAAAGTCCAGGACATAATAACACCATGTTCTGACAGAAATAGGAAAACATTAATAAGATTATTACATACAAACATATATATATATATATATATATATATATATATATATATATCAAACGAACTTACTTAGACTTCCATTGAGTAGCCAATAATCTATGATAATATCGTTGAACAATACTGATTGTTTCAGTTAGACTACTTATTGGTAAGCCTAAATTATCCATAGTTGTTTCAAATACAATTAAATAATCTTTTAATTTAATTAAATCATTTGGTTTATTACATGATTTTGCATTGGCATGTACAAAATCCACTAAACGATTCACTGTATGCAGCCATAATTCATCTAAATAAGTTTGATAGAATACTGATGACCCAGATAATGTATGCCGAATAAAATCATCAACAACGAAAAATCCACAGATTGCATTGAAAAATTCACCATAATTACGCATTTCAACCTGTTGTTTAATGTGGATATCGGAAGAGATAAAATATGAGGGGGAAATGGAAACGTAAACATTAGCTATATAAACAAAGGCTACGGTTATTCACATTTTTACGGTTTATTAAATCTGCAATATTCAACAGTTTTGGTATATTTAGTGGATTAGAACCGCAAATTACATCAAACTTTTCAATAAACAATTCATTTGAATCATCCAGAGTTGTCTACAACTTTAAAGCAGTTAGTCCCTTCCGATAATGCAATAAAAAGACGAAATTTATCAGATCATTGTGATGTGTATTTGTGTAATACATTTTGAACAATCTGATCACAAATAGACATATTAAGACATTTATATATGAAGAATAAAAGTCCAACTGGGCAAATTAAATAATACACTGAAATGGTGTTAAAAAGTTTTCAATCTACGATGCAAACTATTTGTATCACCGATATTCGCATAAATGACTAAGATATTGTCAACATGTCGCCGCCTATAAAGACACATATTATTTATTGAATCTATAGTTAGGTCTACTATATATGTTATATGCACATCAGTTAGTAATAGTCCTAAAGGACTAACTATAACAACTGTCATCCTGACGGAAATATTCACCTTTGAATGTGAATAGGACTTTATCAGTGCATGGAGACATTAAATGTTTAAGAAATGTTAAAGGAGTAGGCAATGAAATATGAATAAAACTGGGAGTACCAAAAAGTTAAATTAATGAAATTTAAGAAATCCATATAAGTTCCAGTACTTAAAACCAATAAGTTTTACGAAATTAAATTCCTTTATGATAATAACAATATTCATGTTCAACAGTTTCACTAAATGTAAATTTACTTTCCATTTTGATTTACTAATGCCTTCAAATCCAACATCGGAAATGAAATTACTTTCATAACTGAAGATGGTCAGTCAATATTTTATTTCTGTAATCCCATTTGTTCATAACGATCACTCCAGATCCATTATCACGCTTGAATAGAACAATGTTACGACTAGTTCGTAATTCTCAGTACTTTGAAGTGAAGAAAAGTTAATATACTTATCGCTTTTCATCTGGAACTGTTAAATTGATGATCTATATCAACTAACTTACCTTAATACCAACTTTGATTGTCTAACGATGTGGGAACAAGAATATTTAATTGGTCATAGAGGTTCATAAATTAGAAATGGATTGTTAGTACAAGTATCTGTGTTATTCATATAAAAAAAATCAAATTCAAGCCAAAATGCCTCCTTTTCGTGAGCAGGATTATAATTAGGAATTTGAAGTGGTTATACAGAAAAGTAGCACAAATTTATTAAAGCACATTAATGACCAGCTAATATTTATGTATAATACCAGTGTATCTTATTCACCAAGTATGGATTCATATGCTAGACCTTGAGATAGATGTTTTTTGTGTAGTGGCCAGAAATATCACTCATCTACTTGAAGTAACGTAAATGCAGTAGGATTCAAACATGTTACCTGATGGTTGAAAGCCAGATGCTTTATCAACTACACTGCTCTGTTCTACGGATGTGCATTAATGAACTCTATAAATATACCTACGTAGATACTTACATAGCTTCCCAATGGTTTATTCCTCTTGCTAATTTTCACGATTTGTATGTTTACGTGAATACTGGCTGATTAGAAGTAATTCTTACTTAAATCGATGCATCATTTCATAAAGATAACTGTAAAATATTTATGTTCATTAAAAAGAAAACACAAAGCATCTTTCCTAAGATGAATAAATAATTGGCATATTCATTTATCAGGTTAATTAAGTGAATTTTACTGAATACATATCTAAGTATAGTTTAGTAATGGAAGTACACAGGCATATTGGAAAAATGAATTAATTAAAAATCAAGGGTGTTTATTTAAGGTTTGACTGGATAATTTTCGAATAGAAAGCAAAAACATAAATCTATTTAATTGTATTAGTGTTATAGAGATTACTGAAATTCATAAAGGAAACATTTGACACTTTTTTCAAACTGACATGGGATTCATCAGCAGTGCACGTTTACGACTAAATCATCTGCTTACTAGTGAACAGTGAAATCTAGCCATTTTGAGAGTTAGACTAGAAGCAAAGGACGGACTGTCTGTGGTTGTAAATGAAAACTATTGGATACCAATTCGAGTCTAATATTAAGTGTTTGAAGCGAGGTAGAAAAGGCTTGGATCGGAGCTATGGTAAAATTGTGGACGTATACTACTGAGCCCTGTAATATAACAAGACATCTACTTAACTATTAAATCATTAACTAAGAAGTGATTATCAATTAACATGCAATACGGTTAATCCAATAGATACGACATGGACAATGTTGAATATTTGTTTAAAATCCATAGAGAATGACCTGAAACTGAATATGTTTAGAAGAATAATGTAACATATAACAAAACATGTACTAAATTCATAATGAATTATGTATAATGAATATTTTAAATTACTAAACCTGAATTATAACCGCATAGTTTAAAATTGGATTGTAGTGAGATGATCAAATTTTAAGGCAATGCTCATTTTAAAAAAGCGATATCAGATGCAGAAACAATTAAAAGTAAAAAAGGAATGAGCAGTTATTTTGTCGCAGTTTAAGATACTACAACACAGAACACATCGACGACGGATCAATATACAATCTGCAAGTTCTGTGCTGGGAACAATACACTAGTGAACTCGGATAAAGTGGTTGCTATTCTCAATTCCATTTAGTTCGTTACATTGATCTCATTACAGCAAATGAAATTAATCCATAGCACGTAACAAATAATAAGTAAAAAAGTAATTTCTACAATTAGCTTTCAATATGAAATATATACACAGGTCTACCGGTGACTAGTTTCGACATGAGTTCCCGGAGTTTAAATCAAGAGGTCGTGAAGCATGGGGCTAGACCATATTAAAAGTAAAACAGACATCACATTTAGACAGACATTGCGCTATCTCACGAAGAGACGGGAGCTGAAAGTTTGCACAAATAAATGCCAATTAAATTATTCAATGGTTAAGATGCATAATATACGTCATCTAGTGATTTTGAATCGCTACTGATAATGGAAGGTGTGAAGGAAGTCAGAGACAGATGATTAAGATTGAAATATAAAGTGGAAGAAATGGGGTGAAGAAAATCTATTGTGAACGCGGGGAGCACCAGTGCGATAAAAGATATAAGAACATTTACCACACGATTGCTCACACCATGGTACGGTTGTTCTTCTCGAGGTTTCTGAAAAGGTAACTGGATTAGTATTGACCTTAGTGTAACTGTAGAGTCAACGAAACAACTGCTGGAGGCTGGTCACATATTACCTTTCGTGAACAGTTTCAACATGTTACCTCCCTACTTCTAAAGCCTTACAGCCAAAGACAGGAATCCACAAGGCAATGTACAGTAAACAATTTTGAGGTCAAAATTCCCTATCTTCTTGAGTTGCTAGGTGACCACATAGATAAGGATTTTGGTTGTCTAAGGTAGGTACTTTACTGTCGTCATATTCCAGAAAAACTGACAGTGCAACTAAATTCTCGGAACTCGAGCTTATGGTCCTTTGCTTAACCACTCTTCAACTGTAAAGTCTAGAGTGGTAGGACCAGAAGGAACAACTGCTCCAAGTAATAATCTATTACATCCACATGTCAGGTAAGAAGACTGGTCAGTTTAACAAGAATATCATCTATCCACAATCAGCAGAACTTAACAAAGTGATATATCCGTTCTTGAGAAGAAACAATGTGAAAAATAAAGAGAAATTCACACACAACTAATTGTAATCACATGCGATACATAGACCTGGGTTTAGTATATGTGTTTTGCAGGTACACTAATTTGCTCTCAAAAGTGTAGTGTGATTATCATTATTATAAATGTGATTTATTCTTAAACGTTCTTTATGAAATACAATACATAAGGACAGAATACTAAAAATAAACCTTGTTCTTACTGCTAGTTTATTGCTAGTCTTTTAATACAAGGTAATCATTGAAATACACACGTCATTCAAGCACAGAATATTAGTGAATGACCTTCAATTGATAGATTTTTAATATAGCATTGAGTTGTTAATAACGCATTGAATCAAAAACTCATGATTACTTGTTTTACTAACAAATGCATAGTGATAAAAATACTCTGAATTAAAAGATTACTTGTTGTCGTCGTAATTTGTAGTGAAAGGCAATGGGTTCGAGTTACAGTGTGAACACCAGCACTGAGATGCAGCAGTTTTGAAGTGGTTGCATAGAAAAGTAGCACCAATGAATTAGAGTACGTAAATGACCGGCTATAATACTTATGTATAACACGGTGTATCTTATTCACCAAGTATGGATTCATATGCTAAACCTTGAGCTAGATATTTTTGTGTGATGGCCAGAAATACCACCTATCTACTGGAAGCAAAGTTGGCATCAAAGTTAAGTGCAAATAGACATAAAAAACCAGATTATTCGCTATTAATCTAATTCAGACGTCGTTAGGTAAATGTACGTATATCTTAAGTTGTTATTCATATTAGGACTTGAAAGCAGTATACTTCATTATAAATGCCAACCAACTACTATTACTATTACTATTACTACTACTACTACTACTACTACTACTACTACTACTACTAATAATAATAATAATAATAATAATAATAATAATAATGTCTAAATTGTGCAACATACTTGTTGATTTGGCGATAAACTCAAAATTAACTGACATTGTTTTCGCCGTTGTGCACAATAATGCCTTTCAAATTCTGCTCGTTCATTTAGTACAGAATGAATATGTAAGCATCGATAGACTGGTCCAAAATCGACCAAGTCTTCCACTTTTGAATATGTTTTGTTACGTCTATTATCAATATTATTGCCAGCCGGATGAACACTTATTTCTTCTTCATCTTCTTCTTCATCATCATCATCATCAAGAATACACGAATGATTTGCATTTGTGATAATTTGAGTGAACATTTCCAATTCGTTATCTAAACCATCAGCATTTATAGTAGCTGAATGAAGAAATGAAGTACGAGAAGTAAGAGTGCGCGAAAAACGTACGCGCACATGATACAATCAAATGATAGGCAAAGTGTAATATTACTGTCAATACGAAAGAAACTACGTGATATATTCTTTATGGAAGTACATACTCAGGCATCCCTTCACCGTATTTGTACTCTTCTCATCATTACTAATGTCTGCCCTTATCTATGTAAAACTCTATACGTGTGATTTGTCCTATCACATTGATTTTGTGTATTAATACATTCATTTGACCCCTACATTTGATTGGTTCTTCTCCATATTCACTTATTAAGCTTGGCGTCGCGATCAGTCAGTTACGACATGAATTAACTGATCTATGATAATACTATAATTATAATTGCAGCCCAAACGTGGATAAATCGAATCAAGTGATCTATATTACTAATACAATTCGAGTGGCCGAAATATGGTATTTTGAATGGTAGATGGACCAAATGACAGTCACGAATCAGCACAGTAAAAATGCTATCAGCAGCACGAAAATCGAATTGAATTAATTTACAATAGAAACATAGGCGGTCACATAGGCACATTACGAACTTATCATCCTATGCTGGAATGTAATTGTTCGAAGTATAGATAAGCTTAAGAAGTGAATATGGAGAAGAACCAATGGAATGTGAGGGTCAAATACATGTATTAAAACACAAAATAAATGCGATAGGAGAGATCACACATATAGTCTTACATAGATAAGGGCAGACAGTAGTAATGATGAAAAAGATCCAATTATTTGAGATGTTAAAAAACTGCTGCGATATTTTAAGATGACACGATTCGCAAACAGTAATTGTCAATAAAAAGGAATGTAAAGTAGTAATAACGTATATGCTCTTGATTGATTATGTAAAACATGAAATACAACTGAGGAGTATGTATATTCATACTCATGTAAGTACAGCAATATCACAAAGGTACTTCATCTAGAACACAAGATTATTTTCACAGCATAATTCTAAAATCTACGACAAAGTCAAGCTACTTTAGAAATTGTAATCTTACGGTGGTTGGCGACCAGAGTTTGTACTTGTAGTGAACACTATATCATACCGAGATTTACGAGGGAGATTAAGGTATTTTAAATATCATACTAAAATTCTATTTTAAAAAAAAACGGTTCTCAATAACATATGCACTTCTAGCTATTATGATGAATATACTAAATGTAAATCGAAGGGTAACCCTAGTATTGGTCGCGAAAACTTAAGGAAGATATAATTATACACAACATTTATTACGTAATAGCATCTAAATGTTATGTATAGTATATATGAAGCTGACAATAATTTTTAGATGTCCCGAGTTTGAACTAAGTTTTCAAGTAATACTCATTTAATAAAAACACAATACAATTATGTTTTCCACACAACTAGGTTGATTAAAATGCGTTCCTGGCAGAGATATATCTCCCAGACAAAAGGATTTAATTGCAGACTTTTAATTATTGTCTCGGATGACATTATCAGAGTCTACTTCTCTGAACGAAGACATCACTCACCGAGTACACATTTATTTACTAAACCGGACTCAAGTCTAAGACTTAGTGGTTGGAAATCAAACGTTTAAATGATACAGCGATTGCTCAACTTTTATAAGTGAAATTATAGTGAAAATAGAAATATGCTAGATAATAAATATCACTGACCGGATCCCCTCTGATCTACCGTTCTAACTGTCATCTGCTTTTTTGAGTCTTTATTTGTTTTTTTACCTTCCTTTAGTGTTTCTTCATATCCACAAATTGCCAAAGTATCGTCAAGTGCGTCAGTATTTATACCAGATGATTGTGCTGCCTCTCGCATAGCAAAAGCACCAAGAGCTAGAGAGTTTTTTCCTTATGTATTCAAGAAAATCAGTTAATTCCCCAAGACTGGCATTCTAAACAAAAAAAGAGGTTGATTGGGTTTCTTCAGTAAAATTGGCAACCATTTCATACATATGATTCCTTTTATTAACGTAAGCAGAAGAAGGACAAAGAAATGAGCAAAGTCAGATGAATCTATTTGTTTTGTTGGCTTCTTGTCAGCTACATACAACCTATAATATTTTATGATCAGAATTATACACAGACATTAATATGCTTTATAAATGAGACCGGCTAAGGATCAGTACATATAATCAACGAGACAAAGATCCAAGAATAGTTAATGTGATTGAAATGTGCTATATATAAATATAGTGCGAAAATTTAAGAAAATCAAGTGTCACACAGCTAAAAATGAATTAATTACTTAACTGAGCAAAATGCATTACAAACAGTTAAGAATAAGCAGATTTGAGATCAGTCAGTGAAAAACAAAAAAAAATTATGCGATTGCAAGAATCAACATGATGCAATCGAAAAAAAGGGTAAAAAATGATGCAGTAAGATGAGCAAAAACATCACAACGATACAGAGAGATCTGTATCTTTATGAAAGCATAGATCTAGTATGAAAAGTTTGACTGCCACTGCAGTAAATGTAAGAAGGTTAGAATTTGACTGTCTGTTAAATATTTTGAAAAATTATAAAGTATCAATCAGACACCTTGTTATAGTACTACTCAGGAGATTTTATCCGTTTGGTCGAAGGCTATTAGGAATATTCTCTCGGAATTAAACGTAGATCTTTTTTGGTTCTTGTTATCCTTAAAATAAATAGTACTTTTTTAGATAATGCTTTATTCTGTGAGCTGGACGATACAATCGTGAAACGTTTTTCGCATCTCTAGCGCATTATCAGCGACAGACTTGAAACGTCTTTATTAAGATGCGTTTTGATGTTGTGCAAGAGAGCAATGAAAGCTTTGTGATTAAATCATTCAGCTCAGAAAATAAAAAGTTACCAAAATCCATCCTCTAGGCTACACGTCTTTTCCATCATGCCAACAATCCATTATCAATAAAAAGTGTAATTAAATAATAATAGAACTTATGAATTTTTAATATAACGTAAGTGAAGTATTTAAACTATGTTCGTACAGACAAATTTAGCAACCTAATACTTTATTTTTTTCTGAGTTAAATCGGTTGGCCAGAAATTCTCGAATTTAAGAAACGAAAACCTTCAAGAAAGTCTGAATAAACCAAGAACAAACGCAGTAAATATTCCCTCTCAATTCAGTCTAAAAAAAGTATAACAGTCACTAGCACAACCATGCGTTATAACGACAAAAACATGATTTAGATGGGAACGAGTGTAACAAGAATTCCTAAAAATTTTAGAATAAATCAAACCAACAAATATTAAGTCATCAATAATTATTAATTAATTAATTAATTATTATTATTATTATTAATTAATTATTATTATTAAATAAAAAAGCAGTCTGGAGCGAAGGAAGAATGATGTCAAGCCAAATGTTCTTCAAGATATTATATCAGAAATATCAGTAGTAATTAAAAACGTCTCAAATCAAAACTCTACGACTAATGTAAATGTACTCTAAACAAACCTTGATTCCCCTTCTGGTTTCCGGTATGCGGTGAATGATTATTTCAGAAAAAGCGAAAGGACGAATTAGATCCAGTTGGGAATGCTCTAAGTCCTCAAGATTTTTCAGGGCATGATAATACCTTCCGTCAGCAATACTACGCTCAATGCGTGAACATTGTTCTAATATCGGAAGACTGATTTGAATTGCTTTGATACATTGATTGACATGATCCAAAGTGAGTTTGCAAGCAGCTAACTTGTCACATGACTCACTAAACTATAAACAAGACCGAGTTTCAATAGAAAAATATATTATGTAGTAAGTCTATAAATAAATTGTCATAGAGTTACACTCATGTGATAATAAATAATCTGGTTAAAGTTCCTCTAAGTGTATTGGCACTTGAAGAAGCCGAAAATGTAGAATAAACTTAACGTTTAACTGAGTTGAAAACCAACTGGTAGACGGGATATGGCCCTATCACAGTAGGCTGTTCAACAAGTATTAAACTTAAAATGACTTTGTATCTTAATAAACTATTAAAACTTATAGCAAATTTGGAAATTGCAGATTAAGCATTGTTTTGAATTTTGAAAATAAAACACTAATAACTGAGCACTTGACTATTATCTCTTAAAATAACCTTTATGACAGTATTATTCCATACTGTTTGCACACTTCCTTAACGAATGGTTAAACGAAGTACGCTCAGTCAGTCAGTCATAATCGAAGTAATTGTGACACTATAACAGCATAAGACTGAATTAAATGAAAATTAAATGAAAATCCGAAATGACATAATAGCAGTAGAGATGAAAAATACTAAGTGTTGAGCATGTGGTTTGGAAAGGAATTAAGAGGCATGTGACGGAAGAATGGAAGAAGATAGGAAGTGCATGTATATGAGTCATGCCATTGATTGGGAATATGCACAAATTCAAACCAGATATTCCCACCAACCGATACGGCCATCTTTTTAGAATCCTATTCCGTTATAAATGTCAACACAGGCAAGCATGTAACACAGTACCGGTTTAAGGAAACACATTACAGCTTATATTAGAGGGAAGCCAAAAGTTAAAACAGAGAAAACGGTTGAAGCGGCTAAATGAAGAAGAAAATGTAAAAATAGTTATAAAATAGGTTTATGACTTTAGTTACTGTTGCCTACTAGATTAAAACCAAAAGCCCGACTACTTTGAGGACAACTACATTGCAGCTTTCCGTAATTAAGAAACTGCATGCCCTACACAAATTTAATTTTGCTTAAGATTTATTTAAATGAGTAAGCATTACCACTACGGCCTTAATATTCATATGGTTGGGAAACTTAGACTAATGCATATATGGACTAAGTTCTATTCTGTGCATGACTGATGTGGAACAGTATTGTTAAACTGCGACCCCTATAACTGTATAATACAGGTGTAGGTAAGGTCTAATTATCATATTTCCTATTGGAGCAAGGGGAAATTGATAAAACTAAATGGACTGAAAAAGTAGTAACAATAACACTAATGACAGTAGGAGTTGAATATTGAGTATGAGACGTATATAAGGAAGAGGACTAACGGGTCAGAAAACCATACGCTCAGAATATCTTAGTATAATAGACAGTGAATCCTAAATAGAGCACACTTTAATCACTATAATTAATACAAGTTGTTTCCATATGGAAAAATTACGTCACCTTTAATGGATGCCCTAAAACCTTAAGATAACCCGTAAGCTTGATATAATTGCAGCCACCAAATAATAAAGAATTCATTTTGGTGTCTTTATATACCGGATTTAACTTGCAGACGTTAACAGACCTAAGACTAGTTAGCTAAGAGTACGAGTTTTATAAACCCTGAAAAATCCTTTGGTGTGCCATGTTTGTAGTAACCTTTGTTCAAATAACAAGTACGCCTTATTTGCATGTATGTTAGCTAAACAAAACGTCACTAGTCCATGCTAAAATGCAGTATATTTACTTGCAAATAACTGACAATCGTAAAATTCTTTCAAAGCACTAAAGATGAGGTGGTAGTAGGTGATTGAGAACTAAAAAGCTCTCAATATAGGCATTCTACTTAAATCTTAATACCTAAGTCGTAGTAGCAAATACCAAAATTAGCACAGATTGAATCAAGAAACTTAAATTTAAAAGCTGCCACAAGTCACACAACTTAAATAATCAAACGAACAGTAGAAAGTTAGACCTAACCTTGTTAACTGTTACTTCTAACTCTACATTCAGTGCTTGTAAATCATTGTCAAGCTTTTCAGCATTTTGTTGAATATCAAGTAATTCACGTGTAGAATCAACGAAACTTTGGTAATGGTGGCTGCAAGTCTTTTCTATTTCCGCATTATGTTCTGATACACGCAAATCAAGGGAAGCTATGAAGCTGGCAAGTAGTTCACCAGTTGGACCACCAATACGAGCTTTGAATGCTGCCAACTCGCTTTCTCGCAGCTTGCGGATAACACTCGCCAATGAACCACTGCTACCCGATTCGATCTCATCAAGCAATAAGTTAAAGTTTAAATTGCTGATGTTTGACACGGACATCTCAGCATCTTACACGATAGTCACAGTACTTTAAAAAGCGTGTGGACTCGACAAGGTCGTTTGTGAGTCGTTAATATCCTGCTTAAAATGTTTAACCTTTCCAACATCCAATATCTATATAACTAGCTACTTAAAACCTACTGATTTTTTTGTGCTTACACCTTGGATTTCGCGGATTCGGTTCTGGGTCTTCGGTAGTTGACTGACTACTCGGCAGCTTTTGCCCTGGCAGTTACAGCTGGATCAAATTTTATTATCAATTTTTTTACATTTATTTTTCTTTTTATTTGCTTCTTCGTTTTATATTCATTTTCTCTCGTTTCTTCTTTTGTTATTTTTTTTAAAACTCTTGTAATGAACTAGTCTCGTCTCTTCGTTCAGTCCTGGGTAGTCTGGTCAGTGAGTAAGTCTTGGCGTATCTTGGCGGCCTGCTTGAAATCCTGGGCTACCTTTTTTCACCAATATCTCAACAAGTTATCTTTCCGTCTTCTGTTTTGTTTTAATTGCCCAATCATGTCCCAAAATCGCAATGTGTACTCACGCTCATTTATAAAAAGTTTACGACCCATCATGTGCAATTCAGTTAGATCTAAACGCAAACATCATGATGGCTGGCAGCACGCATTAAAAAGAATCAATATTCATCAAATGTTTATCTTTTGGCAGAACGCGACGCTGCTATATCAGGATTCAAGCACGTAAAGAGAAGTATAAATGCTCAACTATTCCCTATTTAGTACATGTTCTATGTGATGAAAAGTTTGTAAGAACTGATCTAATCAGAAATCTGTGCTCTTAAGAATACGGATTGTTATGAAATACAAAAACTCCTATTCCTTATGTTACTGTTATTTTTTATTGTTGTTGTTGTTAACAATATAAAATATGTATCTTTTTTATCAGATGTTGACACGGTAAAAAAGTAACTTGTTGAGACATTGTATGCTGAAAATTCATATTGTACTAAAAATACTATTGAATAAAGCTATCATTATTATTATTAGAAGAATACCGTTGAATGGATAAAGGTTGAGAGTGCCAAGATTGAATGTTTGGAACTAGTAACGAGTTTTAACCCCTGTTCCAGGAGAATTTATGTACACGTAATCGTCTAGCCTTCTTTTGAAAGAAACCAATGTTAGAGGATTTGTTTACTTCCTCTGGCAGCGAGTTTTGGGTGGAAACAAACTCTTGCTGACAGAAAATCGCCCCCTACCTGTGTACGTGTTCTCTGATATGCAATAGTTAGTGGGTCTCTTCGAGATGTACGAGCATGCGGAGCGGCCAGTATTTGGATATGTAGGAATAATTAATATGTTGCATACAGTGATTAAGTCTTCGCACGGTCGTCTGTAGCTTGAGATATACAGCTCCAGCTATCGTAGCCTGTCGGAGTGCCGTTTGTTTTAAAATCCAGCTGCACATTTTTTTGCTTGTCTCTGAGCTTTTGCCAGATGATCGATACCCCATTTTGAGGGTTTGGGGGAGTGCAATATTGTAGTTTTCTTAATACGGTCTCATTCATGTCTTAAATATTGTGAGGAACTGGTCTAGTGTCAGAATGCCTAGCTGCCTAGGGACCCGGTGCAACGTGGCGTATGCTCTCGTGACATCCGCTTGATGGTTCTTCCTAGTCGCCAATTTGTCGGTGGAAGTTAAACCTAAGTCTTATTCTTCGGAGGTACTAATTATTCGTTGCTCGTCTAGGTAGGTCAGGTTCAGCATTGTCTGGAGTGTGGCAGTACATTATATGGCATTTTTGTATATTACGAATCAGGCTGTTGTCGCCTATCCTCTTCTATATCCTAGCCAGGACCTGTTGTAAGAGTTTTCAGTCCCTATTCCTCTCATAGCTCTCCACAGTTTCAAGTCATCCGCATGCAAGAATAGACGAGCGGATATTTAGTGTGAGATCGTTAATAAAAATTAGAAGCTTTAGTGGCCTGAAAATAGAGCCCTGTGGTTGTTTAGATGTAGCCGGGCTCGAGTCTGAGTACACACTGTTCACCTCAGTACATAACTTCCGCTCCAGTAGGTAATTCCGTGACCAGAAGAATAACGCTTCTGAGAAGCCCATTGATATTGCCTGATGGATGGGCAGGCTATGGAGTACAGTGTCAAAAGCTCTTCATAAGTCCAGGAATACTGCATTAACTAAAGTATTGGTGTCCCAACAGGTTGTCTAATCATTCCAGGCAAGAGTAATATTTGTGTTGTATGACCTGTTTCACGAAAGCAGTGTTATGCTTCGCATAGCAGGTAGCTATCGTCTATGAACTCTCGCATCTGAACATCCACAATACTTTCTAAGCCTTTGTTAGTATTGGAAGCATTACCACCGGCCTATATCATGTGGGATCTGTCCTGTCTCCCCCGTTGTAGATTGGGGATACAATTACCCGCTTAGGGTAACGCTTTTGGTTGTAGCGAATGTTGAAAGAGCTTACTGATTGGGTGATTTAGTTCTTCAGCGCATTGTTTTAGTACCACCGGCCTCATGTTATCGCAGCCCGGCGATTTGTTAAGCTTTAGCTTCTTTAATTTCCTCAAGACTAGCTCGAGTTTTATCTCTATGCGCCAAATTACTGCCTTTGGCGATGCGCGAATTGGATTGGTGATCATTACTGAAGGGCAGTTTAGTTTCCTGCCGAAGTGGACTTTGGAAACTTTGGCTGCGTCAGTGTTGATAAAGGCTCCCTCCCTAGGGGCCTGTGATAGTTAGGAGAGTTGAGTTAGCAGACGACCTCTGGGCCATAAATCTGTACGACTGTATAGAGTTCTTCAGTGACTCTCTAGCCAGGTAGACGTGAAGTGTTTGTTAGTCGTTTCTGACACTCACGTTGCACCTGTTCCGTAGGTATACCTACGAATCGTTGTAGGAGGCCTTCTGTGTGGCCCTCCACCTTTGCCAGGTCTTTCTTTTAGCTTTAGGACACGTGCAGTCTCTCATCCTGACCAGGGGTCCTTCTTAACTGGCTCGCTTTTCATGACAGAAGTACATCTTGAGGTCGCTTCATTGATGATACTTTTGATAGTATGCAAATACTGGTCTGTGGATAGATTCTCCCAGTTAACGGGGCAGTATAGCCGGCGTTATACATTTGTCTAGGGGTTGATAATCTATGGAAATGTGGTGTACCCTCGTTCCATGGTAGAGTTTCACTTGTGATCATTTCAAAGGTTTCTCAAGACATGGTCGTTGTTCTTGTCAGGGGTGTTAAGTTTAATATTTTCCCGCGAGAGTTTATTGTTGGAAAATATGTAGTCCAAATTCGAGAGTATAGCGTCCCTTGTCCATCTTAATGTGTAACACGTGTATGTAAACTAGACACTACTGTTATGTCTGGCGGTACTTGGAATAATATATCTAGAATCTAAAGAATTGTGCCGAACCCTCCACGACTTGACACATAACCTCCACCTGGTTAGCACCTGCTCCTTAGGCTTCTTAAACTTTAAACACTGCAATCATGGACGTTGTGGCCAGCAGAAAACAGAAGAAAAATTTCTGTTTTAACATTAGTTGTTTTGCACTTGATAATTAACATTATTTTTATCCTTCTCATGTATCTTTCTATATCATCTCGCGAGCTTATGGACTGCCCTCATTAGGAATAAGTCTCCTTTAAACCGACTTACACATAACTCTGGTTAGCAACGTATTTAGTACATGGATGACGCATTGTTCGAAATCAGCCTACAGGTTCTACCACTGCGGGAGAATAACCACTTATGTGCTCGGTTGGCACTCCTACCCAAGTTCCGAATACCGTTGGGTTTATCTCGTATCTAGATATGCTGTGTGGTCCATTCTGTCTACTCCCAACCGACCCTTGTATTTGTAGCGCCAGGGACGAGAAGCTCGCGGTTGTTTGTCAGAAGTGCATTATATTAAAAAAACACACCTCTGGCGCCCTAGTACTGCAAGTTTTGATGTCGGTGGCCTTTTTTTTAATCAACAGCCTCATATAGTGTAAAGCTCCTATCGATGACTATTAATATCCTTGTAGATAAACCGATGTCATTCTGATCATGTCTGTAAGCTGGTATGCTCTCAAGTATAAAGTGTAACTTGAGAATAAAGCCATTATTATTATTATTATCTGATATCGTAACCTACCCGTTCTGTGAGTCCCACTTATTTGATGTCAGCCAGAAGCCCATTAGAAAAGTTTTCCTTTAGTGAGACCTGCTCAACTAGGTGCTGTTAAAGTCTCTGCGACCATCACAAAATCTATTCTCTAGCTTGTGGGCCGTGGCTAAGCAGACGGATATTTTATCTTGTTAAGGTGCTCCGCGTTCGAAGAGAATCATTTTACCCTGGTTGAGTAAGTCGCCAACCTCTCACGACGTGTCACTCACTGACACTGAAGAGCTGGTGACCTCAGTTCACAGCTAGTGTTCCCAGCACTCAGCGCTCCATGATAGTTAGGCCTGTATACGAGGTACATGTACCAGAACCACTGGTAGGGGTATCTACTAGGCATTGTTGTGTCACAGTCACAGTGTATCCATTTGTTACTGAAGTCACACTGAAGCTCTGGATCCCCGTTACCGACTAGTTTTTACAAAACTTGCGTCTTTTATCAGGTGACCGAAATTTCTACCCATCAAACATTTTCGTTGGGTTGCGACCGTGACACTTAGTCCTACAACGTGTTGGAGTGATGTGTTGGTCTTTTCGGCTCCTGTCTTATGGGTTTAGCGTAAGGTTGTATCATCTCATGTTTACCAGGGTTAGAGAGTGCTAACAACGTCTATGAGGGAGCTAATTCATTCGGTCTGTCAGTGCAAATCCTACCCGAGGACCTCGTGAGTTAGCTTGTAGTATGACCTGCCAGGGTGGGATAGAAATTCGTGACATACCACTAGTGTCTCTAGAGTTATAAGCTTGCGCTACCAATTTGGCTTTTGTTTCTTTAAGAACACTAGGGCCCATGGAGCTGTGACAATCTTAGTTTTCGATTTCATGTCAACTTTCTATAGTTTCGTAGCGAATTTGACATTAAAATGTACACCTTCTAGATAGGCTGCTTTGGGGCGGCCAGTGCTGACGTTTTCCTTTTGGCTGTTCTTGTCGATCGTGTAGTAAGTTGTTCCTCGTTTCGAGACCTTGTATGGCCTCTCGTAAGTTGCGTCGAGAGGTCGGCGAAGAGCACCACGACGTACGAAAATGTGTGTACTATATTTTAATGTGAGCTGGATATAAGCGTCTGTCGATTGTTGTCGTGTTTAGATTGGCGTAACCGAACGCATAGCATTTGTAAGCCGGTTCACGTAAGAATTGAGATCCAGGTTTGTCGAGGTGAGAGCGGTCTCCACAAACTCACATGGTAGCCGTCGAGTCGTTCTATATACTCATTCAACCACACTGCACCCAACATCCTTTACAGTGCTGCAGATTTCGAGTAAGACTAATGGTAAAGCATCAGTCCACTGTGAGATTTTCGTAGCTGAAAGTGATGCTTTCAGTTGTTGATGAAATCTTTACACCAGGCCGTCAGATAATGGGTGGTAAGCGGTTGTTCAGAAGCGCGCAGTCCCAAAAAGTTTGATCGGAGATTGGAACTATCCAGATTCAACCTGACGTCCACAATCTGTCGTTATTGTAGATGGACAACCAAAGTTTTCTATCCATCATTTGGCGAAAGCACGAGCAGTCGTTTTGCTAGTGATGTCTTTGAGTGGAATCGCTTCTAGCCAGCGTGTGAATCGGTCCATGTATGTTGGAAGATGAAAGGATCCGTTTGATTCTGGCAAACGTCCTACCAGATTAGGGTAGACGTGGTGGAATTGCGCATCGGGGATTGGGAAATTGCCAAGAGGTTATTTGTTACGCTAAATTACCTTGTTATTTTGGCAGGCCACAAGGGAGCGTGACCATTTTTTGATATTTCTGTTCATCTTTGGCCTGCGGAATTCCGCAATCAACTTGGTCGTACCACGAACTCCAAGATGACAGAGGTTGTGCAATGTGTCGATGATGATGCGCCGATAACTCTTGGGGACGATTGGACGGGTTGTACCTGCAGAATAATCACACAGTAAAGTGTTCTTATTTTTTCAAATAGTCTTCGTTTGGAGTTTGAGCGTCGTTGTGGATAACTCGTGATGAAGATCATTGTCTTCATTTTCAAGGGGAGCTAGTTCAACACGGTCGAGTCCACGAATGCGATTCATGGGACGAATTCGCGGTAAAGCGTCAGCAAGTACACTATTAACTTCAGAATAAAAAGAACAGGAATAACAAATATGCTTTATTTAATGCCACAGGTACATCCTAGGTCCCACTGCAAATCGTGGCACTTAATTAGTAATTCGCATCCCCTAGCCTTGCTCCTTGTTCTCTTTCTTTATCCTTTCAGTTCCCAACTAACGTGCCATGCTAAAAGTATCACCTAGAACCTACTTTCGAAAGGGAAGTGCGCCTTTGTGGTTTATTCATGATACCATACTGTGATACTTCTGATATTAGCCGTTCACATAAGGTGATGTTCGTACTGGACGCTACAATTAACCATTTCTAACAACCATCTAGTATCTAAACCTTCTCAATGTTGCGTTTACGACCCTCTTTTACCTGAAATGATTGCATACATATATAAGTGTTCTCTACTAATGTATCCCTGAACAGCCAGGATTACAAAGTACCTTCCAGCTGGTGGTTGACGGTTTTTTGCTTACATTTAGTCTCCCTGCACATGAATCTAGTGTCGTGTAAGTGTTATTGTCATTCAAGCATTCAGTTCTATAAAACTTCATGCTCCTGTAACATAATGACCATGCCTGTAAACTGGCGTGAATTCTTAACTAAATTTCAAAATAGTAGTAGTCTAATCTATTGCTAAATATTTGGGTATATAGATAATAAAAGGTGGAAGGCTTTGATCAAATTGGTTTCCATTGCAGGTGAAGTAAGTTAAATTGTGGATCAGTGTGTGGAGGGAAATTAGGTTAATTTTAATACATCGGTGTCAAAAAGAAAGATGCCTAAGTATTTGATACTGTCATGTATTTCCCATCTTTATTGTTCCCCAGTATATAGGAGGTAAGGTGCCTTTGGATAGTTAATAGTTTGCGATTGTTCCTTTACGCGTAGACAACTGACTACACACATGCAATACTGTATGAAATAACTACCCGGCTTCCCTGTTGTGGAATTTGCGTGGAATCCAAGCATTTTCCCCTGCTTACGAGTCAGTTTTTTAACATGCTTGTAGAAGGAAATGTAATTACATTTTTAATTCAAGGTCTTTAGCACTATATACCCTGGGCACAGTCACTAATTAGGGAGTCAGCTGCTTCCCGATGTATGGTGTACCAAAGCATATATAACCACCAAAGTTAAACTGTAGCTTCCAAGTGGTGCACCAATTTGTTTAAAGCAACAATTGCTTTTAATATGAATATAAAGGTTGGGTAAAGTTCCTCTGGGAAACTGAAGTAGGAATGACTATGAACGCTAACTTGGCTTACTCACGAGGCCATAAGTTCTGGCTTGGGGGAGGAGCATTGGAATCCCCCTAAGGTTGCTGCCCTCTCCAAGCCCGAATAAGGGAGGTTGTTAAAACATACTATTACCAACCCTCTCTCGTCAAAAATAATTTTATTGACGTGCGCTAACTAGAAAAATCCTTTCTAATCATTTTGACTTTACCTTAGGAGTTGAAATGTCAAGGAAATGACAAGAAAAGTGCTTGTCGGAACCAAATCTGCCTGCAACCAAGCAGCTTAGTCAAATCACTGACGTATGAACACAAAAATTCGGCCCAATATGGCCTTCTGCAAGACCTTTGAACCCGGTAAAACAAAACTAAAAACATTAGTGGCAAGTAACATGTGCTAAAAAAATATAAGGACCTGATTTTGAACAAGAATCCAATAACTGTTATTCCAAAGGCACAGGCAAACAGAAAAAAGATTTGTTATACAGATACCGCATAATAAACCAACATAAAATACAAGTTAATATGAATTGCTTAATGCAGAATACATGGATGGGTTTTCATGTTAGTAATATGGATTTTACATTTATATCACCACCTGGTAGTAGTAGAGATAATACTGAAGCTAGAGAAGTATTGGACAACTGAAGCAATAGTATTATAGATGGTTAATACAACTGTTCTTCGGGATACAGACAACCTCCACGCATTTAAAATGACTCTCAACGATAAGTTCCGGGCATTTCAAAATCTACCAAAAGATTAAACTACAATCGAGGACAAAAAAAGGGATCAAGTGAGCAATAACTTTAACATATTAGGAGGTTTTGGGTCGAAAAGAGTGCCACCATAAAAAAATGGATCTTCGTTGGTACTCTGACGAAGATCAAAGGAAGGAGGAGCAAGAAGATGGAGATTAATGATAGCCGAACAAGAACAGAGAAAGTCAAGGCACAGGCTGAACGCGCAGAAACCTAAAAGAAAGTAAAATAGGAGCATAAGATCGAATAGACAAACATATGTGAAGATCTAGCAGTGACAACCGAAAAAGCAACAGGGGAAGGGAACATAGGATACCTATATTACACAACGAAGAAGCTAGCTGAAAAATTCAGTAAACCAGAACTGCCAATCAAGAACAAAGATGGCAAACCAATTTCTGAGACCCAAGAAAAACGAAATAGGTGAGTGGAACACATCGAAGAACTCTTAAATAGACCAGCCTCACTGAACCCAACAGTCAGTGAAGCAGCAGACATGGACTTTCCTATAAACGTTGACCTTCCGAGATCCGAAGAAATCAGGATGGTCACCCGATAAATCAAGAGTGGCAAGTCGGCAGTTCCAGACAACATCTTAGCCGAGGCATTGAATTTAGACATAGAAGTAACTGTAAGATACTCCACATTCTCTCATGTAAATTTTGAAGGAAGAACAAGTGCCAACAGAATGTAAAGAAGGGTACTTTATCAAAATACTAAAGAAAGGAAATCTTAGCAATTGCGAGGACTACGTAGGCATCACTCAACTTTCATTATCAGAAACGTCGTCAACACACTGCTAATGAATTAAACAAAAGATTCAATCGACCCCGAACTTCGAGATCAGTAGGCCGGATTCTATAAGGATCGATTGTGTAACAACCAAATCACTACTCTACAGTTTATTGTTGAACAATCGATTGAATGGGACTCACCACTTTGCATCGATTTCCTAGACTAACAGAAAGCGTTCAACAGCATGGATAGGAGAATATTATAGAGCTGTCTACGACATTATGATGTACTCGAAAAAATAGTCAACACCATGTAGAATTCTTATAATGGACTACACTGTAAAATCGTGTATGGAAGACCGGTGTCAGACAAGGCTACTTACTCTTGCCATTGCTCTCTTTGCTGGCGGTTGATTAGAACATGGAAAATTCAAGGCAATCTCGGAAAAAAGTCGATAACATGAATGCAACTAGACGACTTGGACTTTACAGATGACCTAGCTCTTCTATCCCACACACAGCGGCACATACAGTTGAAGATGAACAGTGTAGCAGAACCTTCGGTAGCGGTAGGCCTTAACATTTACAAAAAGAGAAAGCAAGATCTTTCGGTAAAAACAACGAACACTGACCCAATTATACTTGACAGAGTAATTGTTAAGGATGTAGAAACCTTTATATACTTAAGCTTCATTATTGATAAACAAGGAGGGTCTGATGCAGATGAGAAGGCATGGATCGGCAAGGCAAGGACAGACTATTTATAACTGAAAAACATATGGAACTCAAACTAACCGTCAGTCAACATTAAAGTCGAAATTTTCAAAACAAATGTGAAGATAGTTCTGTTGTGTGGACACAAGTCTGCTCAAGATATTTTGAATCCGTTAGCCAAACATCACCAGCATTGACAATCTGCAGCAGAAGACAAACAAGTGCTATCAAGCCTAAGAAGAGATTAAGAAAAGACTCCAGAGGTGGATTGGACACACATTAAGGAAATCACTGAACTGTGTCACAAAACAAGCACTAACTTAGGACCCCGAAGGCCAAAGGAAAGAGGAAGACCAAAGGATACATTGCGTGAGACAAGCATGTAGAGAATGAAGAGTGATTTAGCAAAGCTGAAAAGGAAAGACCAGTTCAGAGTTAATTGGAAAATGCGGTCATTAGTGAATGCCTTAAGTTCCACTAGTAACAGCTGGTGGTTAGCGCGACCGGAAGCTTTGAATATACCGAAATATTAAATTTGATATGACTATTTTTTCTCAAACTCCTCCTCAACAACCGAGAGACTACAGAATTAGATAACGATTGATCACTCTCAGATATAGTTTACAATGGATTCGATTCTACCTCAAATTTTTTAAAAACTTTGTTTTCTGATTCGCACTTATCTTAAACGAAGCAAGGCTTATTGTGACGATCAACTGCGTACTGATATTACGAATTGGTTGTACTCATATGGAATTCGAAATATGGTTTTGCAACCAGTAAGCCACTATCTGCAAGATTTAAGTCAATAATAACGGCAAGTTACCCCATTGTTCTTTGAGTATCCCAAAAGCAGCAAACGCAATTATCATAATGATAATTCAGCTCAAAGTTTTCTTCATTTAGCCTAGATTGCCCTTACGATGCAATCGGCATACATTAACAAGGTATAGTACTAGATACACGTTAGCTAAGTACAACTAAGTTTGTGTAATGTATCTATAGATTCACTAACTACATTCTACGTTTTGAAATAATGATTCGACATAATTTCCGAAAAATCATCCCCACTGTCAACTACTTATGACCTTTAAGGACTTGTGGACGGTAAAAGAAGCTCTATGATATTATGGACAACAACAAAGTATGTGCTTATTGAAAATGTTCAATTAGCCTTTGTTTATATTTGTCAAAATAGTGCACTACACTGTACATCGTCCTTGCCGTTTTACTAGATTGTATGTTGGTCGTGGTCGTGCATTGTTCTTAGTTCTGTTACAACCGTCAAATTATTGATAAATTACAGTTATTCAATATTGGAGTTTCATTAAGAGAATTATCTAAATTATCGTCAGCTTCAGTGAGTTGCGACCTTTGAAGCCTGGTGATTACGTATTTAACTGTTTCGTTGTCTGGGCATCCAATAAAACAAGTCATATACATATGATCGATTCCACCCAACAGTGTCATTGTACACTCAGCCTCCGGTAGCTTGTCAACCCTCATTTTTTTATATGTCTCGAAGTCCCACCGCTTGGCGGGGAAACCGAATCAACTGAAATAATTTTTGTAGTGGCAGATACTTGAATAATATGATTGAAACATACTTTGTAGCCTTCCAAGTAAATTAACATAATTACTAAGTAACGTTTCTGGTGCGTATTGATATATACGTAACTGTTAATGAGTGTATATTTACTATTTTATTTATAACTCTATCTTACATAAGTACTTATATAAGTTATTTTTTCGCCATCACAGCCTAAGGAAATAAGCAACCAATTATTTGTACTTAGCAAGTTTTGGAGTTTGATTTTTCATTATCATGCTACTTGCAGCATGACACATGCATATCGAACGTTAACGTCCGTGCATGCTATAAAAGTCTTCAGGTCCCACTCACTCTCCCATCAAGTTACCATGCTGTCTCAGTGCGTACTAGCGGTTTTTGTACTTATTAATATGCACTCATTTTTGTCAGCAATGCGCAAGTAAATGTTCATGTCTTAGCTCATTAACCATGTAGTCACCTGCTGCAAACTGTTTCCTTTGTGAACTAAATTGTCAGACATTTTTACAACGCGAACAAAACACGAATTCTTCATCTGTCACACTAAGGACATCTTTTACAGCCGAAAAGTTTAACAACACTTGTTGGGATGTAGTAAACATTTGAATAAACTTGTTGATGCACTTTCAGGCATATGCTCATAGTGGTTTTTTATTTTCCCTTGCAGACTAATAACTTGTGAAGGTAATTGCTATCATTCCCCAAATAGATACTTTGACAAAAATTTATACAGTATGCACGGGAGAGTTAAAGTTATACAAACAGCTGAACAAGAACGTGCCAGAAAACTTAAAAAAGACCAAATAAGTAAGGAGTTCTTCGAGGAGTGCGAGAAGCTTTGGGTTTGTCGTGAGAAGGAGAATTTCGATGAGGTGCAGTTAGAGAAAATAGGTTCTCTCATAGAAACATCTCCGGACACAGCAACCCTGTGGAATTATAGACGCGAGATATTGATACACCTTTTCAAGAAGTATTCTGATGATCAGGAAAAGGTCTCCAAGTTACTGGAATCCGAATTGGGGCTTACAACTCGTTGTCTATATAATTCACCGAAATCGTATACTGTGTGGTATCACCGCTCTTGGATTATGAGTAATCACATTTCTCCAAATTGGGAATCTGAAGTAAAACTCTGTAACCAAGCATTAATAAAAGACGAAAGAAATTTTCATTGCTGGGATTATCGTCGGTTCGTCGTTTCTAAGGGTGGTATTTCGAGTAAGTTGGAACTCGAGTTTACGGATGCCACTATAGAAAAGAACATGAGTAATTATTCAGCATGGCACTATCGTGGTGAACTGCTGGCTTCTACATCTAATGTTTCATGTATTTCATCAACTTTAAGTTCTACACCTGATATTCAGTTGAATCAAATGCAAAACCGACCTCAGTTCGATTTCTCAGTGCCAAGTAACGAGCTGGATCTTGTTCACAATGCAATATATACTGATCCTGCCGATCAAAGCCCTTGGTTCTATTATTGGTGGTTGCTTGGCCGTGGTGAGCGAAAAGTTTACTTAAGGGAACTGTATATTTCACGAAAGTTAGAAAAATTTGTTCTTGTGTTCAGTTCGGCTAAACGGATTCAAGCTTTAAAAGATTTGCAAGTTTCTATAAAAGTGTTTCCCTGCAACGACACAATATCTAATTCCATAACGTTGACACCCGAACATCTCGGGGGTTGGAATTCTGCTCTAGATGAACATCTGTCGGCAGTTTGGTGGTTACCGCTTAATCAAGACCTAATCTGTCGCCACTGTCCAGAAAACGAAAGGCATCTCTATCAATACCAACCTTGGAATGTTGAAGCTCAGGTCTGCATCAGGAAAGTAAATAGTGATGGAAACGAGGAAATCTGTAAAAACGTGTCTGAAAATTCCTCAGATTATTCGTTTCTTCAATGTTGTATGAATTCGAATCAATACGAATCATTGACACGTGTTGCCCTAGATCCTTTAAGATTGCTAAATCCCGTGATCTTACCATCACACGATCCAAAGGACCTAGTTGGGGAGTTAAATACCGTTCGTGACCTATTATCTTTCGAACCGGAAAATAAATGGGCTTTGTTAACGCTTGTTAGCCTTCTCCGTTTTATTCGACCACATGGTTTTAATGAAGAGGTAAATGAAGCGTTAAATAAGTTAGTGTCAGTTGATCATCAGCGTTCTTCCTATTATGAGCATTTACGATCTTTGTATGCTGCTTTAGACGTTTTAGCTCATGCATATGAAGATGAGTCAAGGGAAGTGGTGCTACACAATCTGGATATGAGTTGTTTTCGTACTCTTGATTGGTATGCACTAATGACCAAAATCGATTTTTCTAATAATTCAATCGTGCGAATTCCAGATACTTTTTCTTATTTAATCACTCTTGTGGAATTGAATTTAGACGATAACCAGTTAGTAACGCTGTGTGGAATTTCACGCCTTCCATCGCTAACCACTCTTTCTGTTCAACGCAATCGGTTGTCCAGTTTTGAATCTATTGAAGACATAGTACATTGTCTCAATCTCCGCATAATATATATAAATGGAAATGAAGTAGTCAAACTACCCAATTTGACTAATCTGATATCAGAACATCCTGGATTTCAGCGACAAGGTTATTCATTTTCCTTGGTGTATGATAAAACAGTTCACCACTAATATTACAATTTTGTATAAAATATTTGGATCTAAAAGCATAATGTTGTTATTTTTGACTTGTGATTTTCTACAAATTCTCACCTGTAAATGTTCATGCTTCTGTGATAAATACCTCCAATTCTTTAATACCAAAATCCAGGAACAAGCCGTGTTATTTATTCATATCAGTTAAACAATGATATAATTATGATTTCAAGTTTTGTGGGTTAAAAGTTGTGATTTGTTTAAAAATAAACGGATGTATTTTGGTATATGTACCCGCTTTTTAGTTCCTAAATCCACATTTGTAGCACAGCGGATAGCAACTCAACGTGCTGTTGTCATTTGACTGCTGTTTGGTCTCACATTTTTAGTACGACTTTAAAGCTAAACGAATATAAAGAAGTGCTTATTCACTGCTAATAATTGTTATAGAAGCTAACAATCTTACTAAATTTACGCGAAAAAACTCGCGATCTCTAGGACTTAATACTTATAGTTTAGTAATGTACTGGAAAAAATCGTGCTCATTGGCGTGTGTTCGAACTTTAATGAACTTAGGTATTGTGCTGATCAGCATTCATTATCAGCGCCTATCTTTGATTTTAAACGATCTGACGCTCGGAAAGCTAGCTTCTAGCACCTTCAACTCGCGACTAAAATCCCTTAGGCTGGTGCTGGTTTGATAAATCGGCTGTAGAGTTGCATTATCTGTCATTTACTCCTGATTAGATTCTATCAATCAAATCTATCCTGAAGGCTTTCTTATTGAATTCTTATGCTGGATAGTTTTGCGAGTCTATATTTCATGTGTATGTTTGGATTGCAATTATTCTATGACTACTATGAAAGTATTGGGTAGTGGTGCCATAGCTTTCATAACTATGCATTATAGTCTGTGATAATGAAACATAGTCCAGGAACTGCCATTGTGAAGCGTTTTGTAAACTAGGGATTGTTAAGTGTATGTTTATAAACTGTCGATTATAGTGTAGTACGTCAACATGGTATCCGTATTTGTGAGAGTTTTTCAATTCACAATCATTGTAAAATTTCATGTTAAGGGTACGTCATAATAGCATTTTTGTAATAACACAAATAACAACGGTTAACCCTATCTAATTTTGATTGCTATTCACAATGGAAGTACTTTAAATTGATTTTTTAATAATTAAGATCTTGTTAAGTATATATAAGTTTGTCTGTAATTCTTTCTACGTTGTTCATGTTTGACTTTGTATATCGTGGGCATTTCTCGTTAATTTAATTGGCGGGTGTTGATTTTACTCCATAGTTTTGTCCAAAATAATTGTTGCTGTTCTTAACTGCTTTCTATGAACATGTTTAGTATAGCTCCGGATGCAAACAGGAATAGTGCAAATATTAGAGCTTGAAATGATATCCTTACAGAGCATTCCACTTTAATGCATAGTGCTCACCCATCAAGTGAACAGAAACACTACCAAAAATACATGGTTTAGTTATCGTATAACGTTGTAGGTAACATAAATCTTACATATTAAAATCTATTAGACAATTCATTTACCCTTGTTTATAATTATTACTTTGTATTCCAGATACATACAATGGGTAATAATAGTGATGCTGATAATTCCGCAAATAATTTGGAAGGATGTTGTAGATATAGTACAAGTAAAGCTGGTATGGATGGTTTAGATAAAGCTACAATTATGGAAATTATATTGGAGAATTCTAAAGGTTGATTTTCTAAAATGCATTTATGTGTATATATTCTTACCAGATTGATATTTTTGTTTAATAGGATGCTATGTGTTTTTCAAGCGTTGCATAGTGATTAAATCACCTAGCTTTTCGTTAATTGGGCATCGAGTCCGAGTATCTCTCTAGGTGGTACGGTTTAAGCAGCCACGTAACATCATTAAGTAGCATACAAACCAACCCTTCAAATCTACAGGAGTCAATTGTATGACATGATGGGAAATTTCATTGAATGATATGCTTCTCTAATCATTCTTTTGGCACGACAGATAACCTAGAATTCCTGATAACTATAATTCTGTTTTTGATTCAGTTTTGTTAATACCAAGGACCTAGTTCTACCGACAAGTGTTATCTATTTTATGTTGTCATAGTTACATTTTCTAAATATTATCAGTGAATAGTTTGGAAAACTACATAGTTTGCATATTTTAAAGTGGATTTTTAGGTTCCTTTGTAAATTTAATTGTTATTCAGTGTCAAATGTTTAAGTACACAGTGTCCGAAACAACGATTATTTATGTTACATTTTCTGAATGTTCTTTAGAATTAAGCTACGAAATAATTAGTATTTCTATTATAACTCAAATTTATGCCTCCAGATAGAGATTAATTCACACTTTATCTTTACTTAGATCTATAAGTATTAAAATTGTTTTGTCCCTTTATTTACATGAATTCACTCCATCTTTTAGATCCATATTCTTTGTATTAGGTCACTTTTATTGCCACTGATATTACTATTCCACTGCTTCATTATGCATCTTATTGTACTGATGCAGTGTGATTGAACAAATCATGCAGTATGCCAGTTGCTAAATGTTGACTGCATAAAAGTAATCGTGTTTCTTGTCACTGTCCTCCTGGTAATTTGCATACGGTTTTAGTCAAAGTACTCAGCTTTCATTAAATGAAATTCATTAACTTGCTTTAGCTCACTAAGTACACGTTTCACGTACACAACTTTGAGTTTAACATTTTTTGTTGTCTACTGATACTATTTGGCTGTTTAGACTGAGGTAATTACTACGAACCTAAGACGAATGGCAAATGCTTTTCTCCCTGATAAATAAAATATTGATGTTTTTGAGCGTTGGTCTAATCCATTATTAGTTGACTACTAGCATAATTTATAGGCATGATGCCTTTCTCCTTTTGTAAGATAGATGACATAAGCGAACAAAGTAGAGTAAATGTCTGATATGACTAAAAGTCTATCGTAAATTATACTTTTTGGAATTTATATTCTTATAAACATTGGAATTCCTACTACATTTAAAAACAAACTGCCTGCTTATCGTAGTAGGTAATAAGTACAAAAACAGAAGGAGATGTACGTTTCATCTATGATGACTACAAAATGCCACCATAAATAATTCCATAGGTTACCAAATAATAGCTGTTTTATTTACATAGGTCAGTTAGTAATTGAGTTAAAATTCCACGTAAATGCAGTGGTAGTTTCTTTCTTTATTACTTATTATATTTATAACCAAGAGAAATGCAACGACTGCTTATTGAGTGAAGTACCCAACTTTTGATCGATACGTCACAGGCCAGAACCTCACTCAGTCTGGCTAAGTTTAGGAAGCCGGATAATGTCTTCATTTGACTCCTCAATGATATTTGGATATAGTGTAGGTACCAAATAGCCCAGAATTCCTAGTAACTCTAATTAGTTCTGCTTTTAATCCAGTTTTATTAATACTAAGGACCTAGTTCTACTAATAAAATTTATGTGTGTTTGTAACTTTTAAGGGTCAAAGTTTTATGAAAATGAATTGAGACGGGAAAGAACTCTTCGTCAGCAAATTGAACAGAAGCTTAAAATCATTAAATCACTTACTCCAGCGATGATACAGAATGGCGAGATAGAGGTAAGTTTTCTCTTCGTTTCCGTCGCCTTGTCTCTCATTTATTGCCAACAATCAATTTTTTTTGCAAAAGTTTGTATACGAGTTTACTTAATTGGCTTGTCAAGCTGACATAACTTATTAGTTGCAGATCTAGTTCAGTTACAATAATTACTGAGCTACCTTTTCGCGTAATATTGATCATATTTTTTGAAGTCTTTCAGTTGGTCGGTTAGTTATAAACAAAGTAGGTATTTGTATATTAGTATGATAGTAGTAGTAGAAATATTAATCGTAGAGAACTTGATAGGAAAGAATAAATTCAAAGAACTAAACATCTCCTAGACGAAGAATCAATAAGGTTTTCAGCCTTTCTTTTTTTGCTACTGTGGTTTTGTTATTACTTTCCCTCCACTTCCTTGGCTTTATCTACAGTTTTCTTTGGACTCGTCTAGCCTATTCTATAGTAAGTGGAATGGTGGTTATCTAAATATGTTAGTAATCTTTAATGTGATGGCCTAACTTACTTAATCAAAGTTTTGATAAAATAATCTATCGCTATTTTAATATTAATCATGAATTATCTCTTATAATGTAAGGGAGTTGTTCTTGTGCATTAATATGATGATAAGGATTATGTATTTCACTTTCCACAAATATGGGTGATGTTCCTGTTTATACCACTATAATGTAGTTCTCAACCATTATATTCTATAAAATTATAAGTAGTTTCTTTCGTTACAATTCTTAAATTATCTTATTTCAGTTTGTAAATTATTTCTTATCGTTCTAGGCAGATAACATACTGAAAAATTTAAAGCCGAAACAGTGCTTTTCTCGATCCATTGTACATGTGGATATGGATGCATTTTATGCAGCTGTTGAAATACGTGATCAACCTGAACTTAGACATCATCCAGTTGCTGTTGGTAGTAATAGTATGTTGGTGAGTTTCTAAAATGAAAATTGTGTTATGTTACAGGCAAAGATGAATAAACTCATTATTAATCATTTAGTTAGTCATAATCAACACAGAATTTGTCATATATGTGCTTCGATTGAAGTTATTATATCACGTTAGCATGTTGGGGTAAAAATAACAGTATGAATTCTGAGAGAAAGAAAAATGGATTGATGAACTGTTGCCACTTTCTAGTTTGGCAACCTCTAACTTTCTTTCAACCGACTCCAACTCTAACGGACGTTCCATGTCGAAGGAAATGGTAGAGTATCCGTAATACACTTTAGTCACTTAAGCCTATGAAAACTCAAAACCAGCTCATTTTACTTACCATCCTTACCTAGTACTCGATGACTAGCCTTGGAATCTTATGCGACAGTTTCAAGATATATAACCAATGCTTCAAGGTGCCTATGATCAAATATTTGTAACTTGCAAGTGTCTTCTACTTTTGAAGGCTGCGCTAAGCTGCCATATAGTTGGGCAGAATGGACCGTATTTCATTTATTCCACAAGTGATGGAAGTTAACGAGAGCCATTTAATTTTTCTGAAGTTTCTTCAGTCAATGAACCATTGAGTCTGCATGTTCTATCAGCCTCTTCACTAAACGGGACTATATCATTTGTGCACTCCGTGTCGATTGGTGAGTTTTCGAGTAAGAGAACAGCGCGTGATATACGAATTGGAGAAGTATATATTTAATACGATTGAATTAGATGAAACTAGGTGAATGTCTTTATCTCATACTGTTAAAGACTTCATAGAACCTATACATAACTCCTGTATCTATATTTGAATTTGTGACTTCACAATGCACACTGACTAGCTGTGTAACGATTGAAAATTGAGGTACAGAATTCTTCAGGAATGCATATTCACTACCCCATTATAGATTGTGGCCTAACGGTAGGGACTTTACTTCCAAATCTCTGAGTTGACATTAAATAATTTACGCTTATAAGTCTAGCCAAATGATATTATTGTGTAACCAACATCCATTTAGCGTTGATGACTAATTTATCTACAAGAGTTTACAAAAGTTGTTCATTTCGGATTTCGATGTTATGGATTTGGATACATTCATATATATATATATATATATATATATATATATATATATCCTGACTGCGCTCGGTCACCAGTCACATACCATTTGCTACATATGTGACTTCGCAATTCATTCATTCATCAGCAACGTAGAACCGGGTACATAGGTTCAAGTTACCATACCACCTTAGCACTACGAGATTACAGAAGTAACACAATAACAGAGTCCGAGAAGAGAGAGTAAAGTAAAGGTGTGCGGAAGAGAATAATAGAATTTAAGATCTAGATGAAGGTAAAGATTGAATACACTTGCGCCACTGTGACCGATTCTGAGCTATGTCGCCCAGTGTCTCCAGCCATTCATTGCGGTTATCACGTGAACCCCAACCAGGTAATCTGCATCTACCAACATGGCCTAGACTAACAGTCAAAGAGTTCATGAACTAATGCCATGTTTTGTTTTGGCCCTCCCCTTACCCTTCTTCCATCCTACTTCAGCCGTAGCCAACATTACACGACGAGGTAGGCGGTGGTCGGGCATGCACAATACATGTCTCAACCATCTCAATCGATGAAGGTTAATGACCTCTTTGACTGATTTACCATATTTCCCAAGAACCTTTTGTCTGACCTTAATATTACTTATTCGACTGTTCCATGATATACGAGCGATACTACGTAAAGTTCTATGGTCGAATTCCCGAAGATGGCCCATATCTTGGGTTTTCATGGCCCACGTTTCGCAGCCATATGTTAAAACGGCGCGAAGTGCTGCGCCGTTGAAAGACGGATATCTTGTCTGCACCACGAGTGGCGCAAATTGGTAAATGCTTTCTGAATCCTTGCTGAGATTTTGTCAGACACCGACCCACCATGGGCGATGAGACTTCCGAGGTAAGTGAAGCGGTCAACGATTCAATTACTTCACTCCCAATAACTAATCTGGGTGAAGAAGCAGACCAGTCCTGGAGTAACACTGTACATTTAGAAGGGGAGAAGTGCATTCCTAATATGCTTGCGTTGTTACTCAGAAGATTCTGCATGTTGTCAGCGTCTTCAACAAATAGGACTATATCGTCTGTGTATCCTAAGTCGACGAGAAAACCTCCTGGAAGTTGGATTAATTGCTGAGGAGTTAAAAGAAGTGAGTAGGACTTCTAAGAGTACATCTATGGCGAAAATAAATAAAAATGGAATAAGGGACAACCCTGACGAACCCCACTTGAGGATGATATTTCTCGTGATAATTTGCCATAAGCTCTAACTCGACCGGTGGTGACTGAGTAGAGGGCTTTTATAAAGTTAATGTACTTTTGAGGTAGGCCTTTTAATGACAAACATTGCCACAAGACTTCACGGTCTACGGAATCGAAAGCTTGTTTCAAGTCAAGAAATACAACTATAGTCGGACGTTGGTACATTTACCTATGTTCGAGAATCTGGCACAGGGTGAATATTTGGTCAATGCAACCACGTCCAAGTTTGAAAGCAGCCTGGTTTTCCCAAGTCTGCTGTTCTCTGGTATTGGATGAACGCCGAATGATTATGGTGGATAATATTCTAGATACTATATTAGTCAAGCTGATTCCTCTGTGGTTACCACAAGAGGATTTCTGTAAACCGTAACGTTCAGCGAACGAGACCAGTCAATTGGGATGATGTTCAGTTCCCAGACTTTCGCTAATGTATTAGTCAACCCTCCAGCTAAAGCTTGACCACCATCCTTAAAGATATTTGTAGACAACCTATCAAGTCCTACTGCTTTCCCTCGCTTCAAGTTACTCATAGCCTTTTCGACCTCTTTGAGAGTTGGGGGTACCTATGTCGGTGTTTAATTCAGATATCTTTGGGATAATGGGTAAGCTAAGAGTAGCTGGGGGCCAGTTAAACTGTTCCTGGAAGTGCTCCACCCATAGCTCTAATCTTCTAGATTGGGAGTGAATCATAGACTCATCTTTTTCGGAGATAATTTCACTAACCGCCGGTTTCTTAATACCGGTGTCCTAGATAAGTCGGAACAGCTGTCCACTATTGCCTGCCGCCGCCGCTGCTGATGTGACTTCACAAACAGACATCAATTCCAAAATCATTACGAATCTCTGAAAACACTAGTCAGCTATTACGTACTGCCTTAGGATTGATCCTTAGTGTTCAACTACGATTTCACACATGATCAAACCAGTGACTTCCAAGTTTCCTTTAAGGTTGCCCGTGTGTTTCGTTAAACAACTGTCCTGTGAATTATAGTTTTCGATACTTACGTAACTAATGAAATTTCGGGGAAAAAACGAGCTTCGAGTTATAATGTATATCAAGTGATACTATTAATGGTAGTAATACTACTACCTAACTCAATTACTATATACTACTTGGTTGTCTAGACTAAAAAATGTTGTTTCACGGTTTGAAATTTAAATTTACTTAATGAACGTTGAACGTTCTCATTAATTAAGCCAACACTTCACGAGGCAAGTAGTGGTTCAATATAAAATTATTAATTCATTAAGTGGTCTAGTATCATTGAAATTGAATTTCTTAATCACAATAAGGCTTCTGTTTTACGTTTCGTACTAAATATTTCAGAGGAAAAGTTTACTGTGTAACCTGGCGATATAAGCCTAAGTAGGTAAAATGCAATGCTGGAAGAGCCGTTTAAGTTATATGACAAAATCAATGAGTCTTATCATATTTACATTTATAGCTTCCTTTGAAATGATGGCGAATGTTGTAAACAGTTAACTTATGGTTCTTTTCATTTTGCTTTGTTGTAGTCTACAAGCAATTATATTGCTCGACGTTTTGGTGTACGTGCTGGTTTGCCGGGATTTTTAGGCAAAAAACTTTGCCCTCAACTGAAAATTATACCGTGTGATTTTGTCAAGTATACAGCAACAAGTCGTGTAGTGCGATCTATTCTAATGGAATATGCTTCTTCGGGAAAAGTACAAGATTTACATGAATCAGATAGTATACCATTTTCAGCGGTCAGTTTAGATGAAGCGTATTTAGACTTAACGGATCATTTGATGGAACGTTGTGATTTCAATATTGAACGACGTACATTTTGGCCTAGACCAGCACCTGGAGTACCTATGCTAGTTTGCCGGTAATTCATTAGTCTTGAATTTATGATTCTCGCATATTTGTACATATTTGTACTGGTAATTATGTTCCTTGAATAAACTCATTGATATGTTTCAGATTTGTGTACTAGGCTTCCTCGAGCCACGCTAAGTGCGAATTCTAGTGATAATACCCAGTTTTTACATCCGAAGTAGGTGAAACAAGGTCGTAACCTGTGACTTAGTTGCTAAAAATTGGACTCCTTGATCTATGAGCCATTGCCTCACTGGAAGGTGAATTGTGAAATGTAAAAGACGTAGAAACTAACACTAATATTTCTATCCACTTTACTACTGCACAGCTAAGGAAAATAATAAAAAGTCAGTAGTACTGGTGAATTAAAACTAAGCAAACTGAGTCTACAATCGTAACAACAATAAGTCCATGATATTTATCTTCAGATTCATCTGTTTACGCAGCATCATATAATAACAATCAGCATGTTCTTGTAAGTGACTAACGTGTGAACTAAGTTCCGTAGTTATGGTGGCAAGCTTCAGTCTATTAGATGCTAAGTCGGTTGTCTGAAGCTCCTTAGTTGGATCCTTGTTGGGGTCGTGGGTACGCTTTTTTAAAGCGTCTCATCAAACAGTTGTTCAATGATTTATCATTTTATGTGGTTGTTGTTACGCCGAGCGATTAAAGAAAAGTGACGAACCTTCAGAACTGTATTTTGGGGGACTATTCTCGTTATTTTATTCATGAGTGATGTAACCATTTTATTTCTATGACTGTTATGTTCCCCTGGCCCGGTTCTCTCGTTTTGTATATTTGCTCTTAGTGTATTGTTTATTACTTTGAACTACGCCTACTTAATTGTGTAAAAGTTCTCCCCATTCACTGCCACTATTTCTTTTGTTCGGTATCAATGTTAGATTTGTGATTGGTTCACTGTGTGGTCTGATTTTATGTGTATATAAAGGCATGATTAAAATATAATACGTTTTCCAGTTCTCAGTCTTCCCAGTTCTCGGTTCTCAGTTCTCGCTCTCTCCGTCTTCCTGTTCTCAATTCTGGTTGTCCTATTGTCGGCCTGGGGGGTGAGTGGGCTTAGGTCAATCGCACATTCTTAACTAGGCACGCATCTTATTGGTGTTCGCGTTCACCAACCAAATCATCCCCTCCTCCTTCCTTTCTTCGCGTCATAACGGTTGTCCAACTAATATCAGTGCATAATGTATAACCTCAAATTCAACATTCTCCGCAAAACCTCATAATATATTCAAAAATATGGTCTTAAAAAACAAAAAGTATGATATAATTTTGTGTTAATGTATCCTTCGGACAATAAATAATAGATACATTCATGACTCATGCTTTAGGCTTCTATGCAGATTTATGGTCGTCTTATCCATCGTCAGCTCTCATCTAACATCATTGCCCTCTATTATATGCATAAAATATTTCCAAAAAATTATAATTTGAGTTTTATCGTTAATTCGTTGTAAATAGTCAGTAGGGAAGCCATTAATCTATCATGAAACCTTGGTTTAACGTTTCACAATAGTTGAATTCAGCCACCTAACATCAAATCAGTAAACACTTTGTTGAGCCACTTAGGTTAGTGATTACACTCTAGCCTGATCGATAAATTTTAATTATTAAGGCAGTAGACAAATAAGACATCGGTCATCACTCGGGGATCAATCAGTTCTAATTTTAACTATTACTTGTCTTCGCATGGAAACAGGAAGTCGACCAGTGCATAGGATCTGATGTTGTTGAGTTAAGCAATTAAGAAATACTGAAATATTGACTAGCGAATTGACCCATTGGACTCAAGCTGGACAGAAAACATTGGCTTCGGGAGAGACGCTACTATACTCCGGCCACGAAGAGGAAAATGCTCCCCACACTCAAGGAGTTGCTCTGATGCTGTCCAAGGAGGCACGTAGTGCACTTGTGGGATGGGAACCACATGGACCCAGGATCATCAAAGCATCTTTCAAAACAATGAAGAAAGGGATTACAATGAATATTATCCAATGCTATGCACCAACCAATGACGGCAACGACGAAGACAAAGATCATTTTTACGATAGACTGCAATCAATTATAGCAAAGTGTCGAGGAAAGGATCTGACAATACTGATGGGGGACCTAAACGCCAAAGTCGGAATGGACAACACTGGATATGAAGAAATCATGGGACGACAAGGACTGGGAGACAGAAACGACAATGGTGAAAGACTTGCAAACCTATGTGCCTTCAACAAATTGGTTATAGGTGGTACAATATTCGCCCACAAACGCATACACAAGGCTACATGGGTCTCACCGGATCATACTACTGAGAATCAAATCGATCATATATGTATCAATAAAAAATTTAGAAGATCCATGGAAGATGTAAGAACCAGGAGAGGAGCTGATATAGCTTCAGACCACCACTTGGTGGTTTCTAAAATAAAACTGAAGCAAAAGAAGCAGTGGACAACTGGAGTGGCAGCAGTACAACGGTTCAATACAGGCTTTCTCCGAGACACTGACAAACTCAACGAATTCAAAATATCGCTCAACAACAGGTTCCAAGCCTTACAAAATCTACCGAAAGAAGAAGAAACCGCTATGGAGGATAACTGGAAAGAAATCAAAGAAGCACTAACGTCAACGTGTCAGGAGGTTCTGGGCCGCAAGAAGCACCATTATAAGGAATGGATCTCCACTGAGACATTGAGCAAAATTCAGCAAAGGAGGAACAAGAAGATAGAAATCAACAACAGCCGAACAAGAACAGAGAAAATCAAGGCTCAAGCTGAATACTAAGAAGAAAACAAGCAGGTAAAGAAGAGCATTAGAGCTGACAAACGGAAATACATCAAAGGACTTGCAACAACAGCGGAGAAGGCTGCAAGAGAAGGAAATATGAAACAGCTATACGACACAATGAAGAAACTGGCAGATAAACATGGTAAACCAGAGCGACCGATCAAGAACAAAGAAGGCAAGACACTCACTGAGATTGAAGAACAAAAGAATAGGTGGGTAGAACACTTTGAGGAACTTCTAAATAGGCCAGCTCCACTGAACCCACCGGACATCGAAGCAGCACCTACAGATCTCCCGATAGATGTCACTCCACCAACGATGGAAGAAATCAAGATGGCCATCAGACAAATGAAAAGTGGGAAAGCAGCAGGACCTGACAATATACCAGCTGAAGCACTCAAATCAGATATCGACCTAACAGCAAGAATACTTCACGTTTTATTCAAAAAGATCTGGGAGGAAGAACAAGTGCCGACAGACTGGAAAGAAGGTTATCTTATCAAGATACCAAAGAAAGGAGATTTGAGCAAATGTGACAACTACAGAGGGATCACGCTACTGTCGATACCAGGGAAAGTCTTTAACAGAGTATTGTTGAACAGAATGAAAGATTCAGTGGAGACTCAACTTCGAGATCAACAAGCTGGTTTTCGTAAGGATCGGTCGTGCACGGACCAAATCGCAACACTACGGATCATCGTTGAACAATCAATTGAGTGGAACTCGCCCCTGTACATCAACTTCATTGATTATGAGAAGGCGTTTGATAGTGTAGATAGGAAAACACTATGGAAACTTCTTCGACACTACGGAGTACCAGAGAAACTCGTCAACATCATCCGGAACTCTTACGACGGAACACAGTGCAAAATTGTGCATGGAGGACAACTGACAAATGCATTTTCAGTGAGGACCGGAGTCAGCCAAGGTTGCTTGCTCTCACCTTTTCTCTTCCTCCTAGTGGTCGACTGGATCATGAAGACCTCCACATCAGAGCGAATGTACGGGATTTAATGGACAAGTAGGATGCAACTCGATGATTTGGACTTCGCAGATGATCTAGCTCTTTTAGCACATACACACCAACAAATGCAAGCAAAGACAACCAGTGTAGCAGCAACTTCAGCATCAGTAGGCTTGAACATACATAAGGGTAAGAGCAAGATTCTCAAATACAACACAGGGAGCACCAACCCAATTCAACTTGATGGAGAAACTCTGGAAGAAGTGAATACTTTCACATATCTGGGGAGCATCATCGATGAACAAGGAGGGTCCGATGCAGATGTAAAGACAAGGATTGGCAAGGCAAGGGCAGCATTCCTGCAGTTGAAAAACATCTGGAACTCAAAACAAATATCAACTAACCTCAAAGTCAGACTTTTTCAACTAGAACGTCAAGACAGTCCTGCTGTATGGAGCTGAAACTTGGAGAATTACTGCAAACATCATCAGACGGGTACAAGTATTTATAAACAACTGCCTACGCAAGATACTGAATGTCCGTTGGCCGGAAACCATCAGCAACAACTTACTATGGGAGAGGACAAACCAACTTCCAGCCGAAGAGGAAATTAGGAAAAGACGATGGAAATGGATAGGACATACACTACGCAAACCATCAGACTGCATCACGAGACAAGCATTAACATGGAATCCTGCTGGGAAACGGAAAAGAGGAAGGCCAAAGAACACGCTGCGTCGAGAATTGGAAGCAGACATTAAAAGGATGAGTGGCAACTGGAAACAATTGGAAAGGATTGCTCAGGACAGAGTTGGATGGAGAACACTGGTGAGCGGCCTATGCTCCTCAGCGAGGAGTAACGGGCATAAGTAAGTAAGTAAGTAAGTAAGTAAGTAAGTAATTGACTCACAACCTTTACAAGTGACCGAGTAATGTGCAACTAAGTACTATTAACGCCTGAAAGTTTACCCCAGTACTACTCAACCACAAACCGAAATGGAAAAAACACTCGATAATGAACCAACCACTCTGGAAGTCTGGATTATATTATTGTTACTCTCGTTCATTTTTCGTACGTTCGTATATATATATATTATTACAGTTCATACATCGACCCGATTAAAATAACATCAATACAAGCAATAACGTTAGTGATAGAAAATTGGTTGAGTGGGTGCGTGAATAGTTAGTTCGTGTTCACAAACGGAAAACGGCATTATAATAGCTACTGGGTCTGATACTAGGTTATGATATGGTAAATATGAAGTTAACAGAAAAAATACGTGTTCAAAATGTATAAAACAATCCTCAGAAATATAGTTCTGGGACTTCAGTCATACTTCTTAACTCCTTCCATATTACAATCTCTTACTTACTTACTTACTTACTGCCCGTTACTCCTCGCTGAGGAGCATAGGCCGCTCACCAGTGTTCTCCATTTAACTCTGTCCTGAGCAATCCTTTCCAGTTGTTTCCAGTTGCTGCTCATCCTTTTAATGTCTGCTTCCAATTCTCGACGCAGCGTGTTCTTTGGCCTTCCTCTTTTCCGTTTCCCAGCAGGATTCCATGTCAATGCTTGTCTTGTGATGCAGTCTGATGGTTTGCGTAGTGTATGTCCTATCCATTTCCACCGTCTTTTCCTAATTTCCTCTTCGGCTGGAAGTTGGTTTGTCCTCTCCCATAGTAAGTTGTTGCTGATAGTTTCCGGCCAACGGACATTCAGTATCTTGCGTAGGCAGTTGTTTATAAATACCTGTATCCGTCTGAGGATGTTTGCAGTAATTCTCCAGGTTTCAGCTCCATACAGCAGGACTGTCTTCACGTTCGAATTGAAGAGTCTGAATTTGAGGTTAGTTGATATTTGTTTTGAGTTCCAGATGTTTTTCAACTGCAGGAATGCTGCCCTTGCCTTGCCAACCCTTGTCTTTACATCTGCATCAGACCCTCCTTTTTCATCGATGATGCTCCCCAGATATGTGAAGGTATCCACCTCTTCCAGAGTTTCCCCATCAAGTTGAATTGGGTTGGTGCTCCCTGTGTTGTATTTGAGAATCTTGCTCTTACCCTTATGTATGTTCAACCCTACTGCTGCTGAAGTTGTTGCTACACTGATTGTCTTCGCTTGCATTTGTTGGTGTGTATGTGCTAAAAGAGCTAGATCATCTGCGAAGTCCAAATCATCGAGTTGCATCCTACTTGTCCATTGAATCCCGTACATTCCCTCAGATGTGGAGGTCTTCATGATCCAGTCGACCACTAGGAGGAAGAGAAAAGGTGAGAGCAAGCAACCTTGTCTGACTCCGGTCCTCACTGAAAATGCAGTTGTCAGTTGTCCTCCATGCACAATTTTGCACTGTGTTCCGTCGTAAGAGTTCCGGATGATGTTGACGAGTTTCTCTGTTACACCGTAGTGTCGAAGAAGTTTCCATAGTGTTCTCCTATCTACACTATCAAACGCCTTCTCATAATCAATGAAGTTGATGTACAGGGGCGAGTTCCATTCAATTGATTGTTCAACGATGATCCGTAGTGTTGCGATTTGGTCCGTGCACGACCGATCCTTCCGAAAACCAGCTTGTTGATCTCGAAGTTGAGTCTCCACTGAATCTTTCATTCTGTTCAACAATACTCTGTTAAAGATTTTCCCTGGTATCGACAGTAGCGTGATCCCTCTGTAGTTGTCACATTTGCTCAAATCTCCTTTCTTTGGTATCTTGATAAGATAACCTTCTTTCCAGTCTGTCGGCACTTGTTCTTCTTCCCAGGTCTTTTTGAATAAAACGTGGAATATCTTTGCTGTTAGGTCGATATCTGATTTGAGTGCTTCAGCTGGTATATTGTCAGGTCCTGCTGCTTTCCCACTTTTGATTTGCCTGATGGCCATCTTGATTTCTTCCATCGTTGGTGGAGTGACATCTATCGGGAGATCTGTAGGTGCTGCTTCAATGTCCGGTGGGTTCGGTGGAGCTGGCCTATTTAGAAGTTCCTCAAAGTGTTCTACCCACCTATTCTTTTGTTCTTCAATCTCAGTGAGTGTCTTGCCTTCTTTGTTCTTGATCGGTCGCTCTGGTTTACCATGTTTATCTGCCAGTTTCTTCGTTGTGTCGTATAGCTGTTTCATATTTCCTTCTCTTGCAGCCTTCTCCGCTGTCGTTGCAAGGCTTTCGATGTATTTCCGTTTGTCAGCTCTAATGCTCTTTTTTACTTGCTTATTTGCTTCTGAGTATTCAGCTTGAGCCTTGATTTTTTCTGCTCTTGTTCGGCTGTTGTTGATTTCTATCTTCTTGTTCCTCCTTTGTTGAATTTTGTTCAATGTCTCAGTGGAGATCCATTCCTTATAATGGTGCTTCTTGCGGCCTAGAACCTCCTGACACGTTGACGTTAGTGCTTCTTTGATTTCTTTCCAGTTGTCCTCCATAGTGGTTTCTGCCTGTAGCCCTCCTAGGGTTACTGCCGGTCCCAAGCCCGGGTAAAGGAGGAGGGTTGGGCATGGGGCTAGCACCCCCATCCCGTAAAAACCCAAACTTGCTAAAAAAACGCAAACCAGATTAAACCATATTACAATCTCATTAGAATTTTATTAGACCGATGGACATGTCACGTGCTTCTAATGGATTAAGTGTTTGGCGATAGTCAAGAAGATCTTACTTAATCCACCCAGATCTCGTCAGTCATCGAATTCACGCTTGATTAGTTATTTTTGTGGTCTAATGCAATATATATTGTAGGACTAAGTTGGAACACTTGAACTTTTGTATTATTTAATCTTGTGTTAATTCAATTCGGTTATTCATTTCTCTGAAGAAGCAACTTGCACTAAGCCGAGAAACGTCAGAAATTTTGATTTCTGCTCATTGGAATTTTACAAATATATGTAACTTATTTTATAAATAATTTATCCAATGCTCAATTTATTTGAAATTATCAAAGTTAACCTTGGTAATGATATGTGCAATTCAGAGTTGTTTTGTTACATAAATTATTTTGTAACTTGTAGTTTTTATCATTTACTGTAGCTGTCAGTCACGTTCTAAAGATCTTCAATCTCATAATGTGAATAATGATAGTAGTAGCTGTACTGATGATCAACCAGTAATATTTATGGATGATAATACTCAGAGTAATTCCAATTCCTGTGAACAAAACAGTAATTCTTCTGTAAAACCGAAATACTCTGATCCTGAATTAGCTGTTTGTGGTGAATGTGGATTGCTGTGTAAATCTGGTCGTCGAATATTCGGTGTAACAGCTTGGGAAGCTGTTCGCGAAATGCGATTTCGTATTTTCTGTGCTACACGTCTTACTTGTAGTGCAGGTAGGTTAACGTATTTGTCTTTTTCTAGCTCCGCTTATATATATATATATATATATATATATATATATATATATATATATATATATATATATATATATAGTGATCCCATAGTCTAATATGATCAAACATAATCCGTGGCATTTTAAATGTTCGCTAAGTATGTTGTACTCAGAACTTTCGGTCATTTTTTTGGTTCATTTAGTTGATCACTGTCTCATATTTGAGTGTAATTTCCATATAAGATTTCATTTTAGTCCACTAACATGCACTACATTCGTATTTTTCATCTGACCATGTGTGACCGCGTTACACCAGTATTCTAATAAAAATCAGATGGGAATAAATCGAGATAGTTAATATGGTATCTCTAGTGAAATTTACACTTTAATATGCACTAATCCGCATAGTAAGTAAAAAGGCGCTAAATCCTACTCACTTATTAAACATTACAAACTTTGTGGACGACCTTATACAGTACAATGCTATTTGGTTGTAGTTAATTTGCTGTTTTTTAGTATTGGTACCAATGAACTTTTATACTCTATCGTAATAGTCGGCGATCGGATAAATGTTCACTGACTGTACTTAGATTCAGTCATACCTAACCATGAATATACATGTGACCTTATCTCCTAGTCGTGGTCGCCCAATATTTTATTTATTTACCTATAAATAACTTTCAGTAAATAACTCAAGATATAGGTCCTCTCAATCAATCTTATTTTGTTAATATTAGGTCTTGGTCCGAATACTTTAATTGCTAAGATCGCATCTGATTGGATAAAACCGTGTGGGCAACATGAAATTCTTAATACATTGGAAGCTGTGGATAAATTTATGCAAACTATGCCAGTAAGAAAAGTAAGTATCGTCACTCTAGTGCGGTATGTACTCGCTGCACATCACCAAGTTCTTACATCCTATAAATACCTTTAGCTTAATTCTTACTTTTTGTGGTTCACTTATTATCAATGACCTTGAGACACTATGCATACGAGTAGTGATGCTAATTGCTGCCAACACATCGAAATAGGTTGTATTTAGTGTGGATCTGCGATTTAGTAGTTAGAAGTTCAACGCCTTGACCAATAGGCCATCATTCGCTCTATTTTACCTTATATATGTGAAACGTGGTCATTAAGCGTAGACGACATACATACACTACTGGTATTTGATCATGGATATCTTAGAAATATCACTGCATTTGTTGAGACCACCAAGAAAGTAATGGTAAGGTTAGACACTGTATTAGGAAGAGATATCACACCAGTTGATGAGGTAGCTGGAACATGAATTACCTATTTTCAATCACTACCTACCTCGTCTACGCCAACTTACGTCACCTATGGCGTAGACGAGATGTTCGTCTCTCAACGAGGGGAAGAGTGTACTGCGCAACAGTTCGCTGTCTTACTGTATGGGTGTGAGACGTAGCTATTAAGGGCAGACGACACTCGAAGGTTATTAGTTTTTGATCATCGATGTCTTCGAAACATCGCTCGCGTTAGCTGGGATCACCGAGTAAGTAATAACGAGGTTAGACGACGGGTGTTAGGCAAATGTGGTAAATCAGTCGATGAGGTTGTGAATCTTCATCGACTGAGGTGGTTGGGACATGTGCTGCGTATGCCCAACCACCGTCTTCCTCGACGCGCAATGTTGGCTGATATAGGAATAGGATGGAAGAGAGTTAGAGTCGGCCAAACTAAAACATGGCATCAGTCCATGAAGTCACTGACTGCCGATTTGAGTCGTGTCGGTAGCTGCAGACTACCTGGATGGGGTCCTCGCGATTACCATAACCAGTGGCTAGAAACACTGAGTGACATGGCTCAGAATCGGTCACAATGGCGCAGATGTATTCACTCATTGTCCTCCCTGAAACCGTGAGCTTTAAATTATTTCATAACTTTCTTTTCACGCTCCTCTAACCATATTCTATATGTTCATACTCCTTGTTATTATTATTATTTTTATTGGAGTAACGTCTACTAATATGGTGTTTATCTTACAGTGCCATAGAGGTATGGCAACTTTAGCCGATGCACACATGTGCCAGGTTCTGTGTTGATCATACATACACTACATGCCTCGGCGCACGATATTGGTCGGTATGGGAGTAGGATGGAAGAAAACTTAAGGTGGCAAGCATAATGGTACTTGCCTTGTTAAAGTATATTTTTTGGATAATCTACTTTTTGGTGTATAATCAGCACTGGATTGTCTGTCTTTTTCATTCCAGTTGCGTCGAGTTGTTTACGTCTATGTTTGAGTTTTCTGAATAAAAAATTCGTATCATGAAAATCCAATCATCCACACATTATCATGTCACTCAGTTATGCTACTGACTAATGCTGAGCATCACATAAACACTATCAATCCATATTTTTCCATAGAAATATTCAATATCATTTTCTTCAAATATAGGTTCCAGGAATTGGATATGTTACAGAACGTCGATTAGATGCATTTGGCATTAAAACATGTGGTGATTTAATTGTGAAACGTGGCTTACTTTGGCATGTTAGCACTCGAACAACAATGATTTACTACATGCGTATTGCATTAGGCCATTCGGATGATCGATGGTTAATTAATACCAAAAATTCTTTTGATGAGAAGCTCAATAAATCCTTTGGAATTACTGATGGTGATATAGAAAGTAGCAGTTGTGTTCCTCCTATACAGGGGCAAATAGAATTGAATAGGAAAAGTATGAGTGTAGAAAGGTTTGTTAAAACTGTATACTTTATAAAAAAAATTTATTAACTGTATGATTTGTCTTTGTACACTTACCTGTTGGTAATTTGAATAAATAATTTATTTATTTATTTAAGCACAAAATTTAGTATAAGTGGGCACCAGAAATTAATTTTTTTGTGAAGTGGTATTGGAGAAAAGATGATCATAGTCAAAAAGGTAAAATCTAACTAGAGAACAAATGAAAAAGATTTCTTTGGACTGAGCAGATCATCTACTACTAGCCTCTATCCTGCAAGATATTTAATAAGTTCCAAGCCATTAAGTTATGATATCCTTAAGACCTCAACCAGGCATTAATGATAAACCTACAGATGTCAGTCCTATACGGCTTTCCTTCAAAGCACAGCACCATGTCATAAACTAACTACCTTCTCTTTTCCCAATTAATTTCAGAATCAGTAAATAATGTGCAGTATAGAGGCTTTTAGAACGACATTCATAATGCGTGATAAAGCCATGTAAGCCTGATTTCCATAGCGGTGATACCGGCTACATTATTGTTCTGTCACACATGACTGAACCTCAGGATTAATATTGTCACTAAATATCACCTATCCTCTGGAAACAACGATCATCGAACACATAGAGTCGTCAGTCATCGTCATATCGAAGACGCCAGTTTTGGAAAGCATGGAACAGGAATTCTCTCACCGAAGAGTTTTAAACCCGATATTTTACAGTCAGCCTTACATCACGATGTAGCCAATGTCTCAAACTGTCATTAGCTTCTTGAACTTTAGTTGTACGTAAATTGATCTTATCTGTCACCATTTTCAGTTCTCATATAAATACCGAGATACACGAACTTTTCAATGACCTCAAACAGTTAATCACAGAGCAAGAACAAGCACAGACTGCTACCAGTCGTGCAAAAGTACTTTGCATATAGAAGATGAAAAGTTCATGTCATACTTTTGTGCACTAATTGTCGACTGATTAAGTGCTATTTGGGTGGCTTGTTTATCGTCGATAGGAGAATCTTTGCAACGAAACATCTAGCTTATAGAACACGACTCTAACAGAAACCCTTATTTTCATACGATTACTTTCAATACTTAATATTACGAGACCTGTAACATTCATTAGATAGCTGTTCCTATCAAGTTAAAAAACTTTCTTGTCGGTGAAATCGTTTACTGCAGCTGTACATTCGTTTCTATGGTGATTTAGCACCTATAAGCCGATTAAAAGACCGATGATAATTTAGATCAAGAAATGTCCAGAAAGCATGCTGAAAAAGGTTGCATAACCGTTTGAAGATTAAAGGATAATATTATTAAACAATATGAAACTAATTGCCCACTCGATAAATGTGAAGAATATGAGACAGAAATAAGAAACTTAGGAACGTAGCAAGGGTGACATGTACATAACTAAATGCTTTAGTGTTTTACTGATTCAAAACTTTTAAAAAATAGAAGCAAACGATCATTGTAAAATTAGGGAGGGGAGAGCTTGAATATATCGCTTTTCTAACACAGAGTTCAGGTTTGTAACTAGATGTTCAAAAATTGACCCATTTATTGTCATTCTCCCCTTTTTCACATTTATTAAGCGGATAACTAATTTCGGATTATTATTATTATTATTATTATTATTATTATTATTATTCAACCTTTAAGTGGTTACGCAACTTTTTTTAACACACTTTCTAAACATTTCATGAACTAGTTTGTCTTCTGTTTTTCAGTAGACTAATATACTTATTAATTCACTATGTGAATGCAAAGCTGCCTTAAGTAACTTCGTCGTAGGAAAACTCGTTGAAGTGTCTTTTTCTTCATTGATGCAATCGGTTTCTAACCGACTGTTTGTGTGAAATAATAAAAAGTTGTCTTCATAAAAATAATTTTCGTGAAGTATTTTTCGAAAAAATGTGAACAAGCTGATTTGAAAATATAATCTGTTTATTCATTCACTTTATTCTGTTGTTCTTCAGAAAGTAAATTTGGGTGAATACAATTACTTATAGTTACATATTCAATCATAATGATCAGAGTGCGTTGGTAGATGGACTGTATATAAATTGTATTATGTACAGTAACCGCTTTCTTCCAAAATGAAAAATTAGGTTATTAGTAAATCAGTAAATGTCAGTTGTAGTGAGTAGTTTACTACACTAGAATAATCTTATATTGTAACCTTTGCTCTAGTGCCAATATACAACAGTTCAAATTGTCTGATGTACGTAAAAGTTAATGGTTCAAATCCATTGATGTCTTCCATCACTTGTCACGGTTGTCGCATATGTGCCAGTTGGGTAGTCTGTATCTATCTACCTCACCCAAACTAATAGTAAATGACTTTATTGAATAACGCCACATTTTCGTCCGGCTGCTTTTGTCTTTATTCGAATTTGCCCATACTCTGGCCATCATTGCTCATCGGAGCAAGCAGTAATTAGGCATATTCAGCACATTTCCCAACAACTTCAGCCGATGCGAATTAAAAAATCCACCAACTAATTTGCCATTTTCGCTTAAACTTTTCATTTCTCAGTATATCGTTTCACAATATGTTGTCACTTCTTCAAAGGCATTTATGCTGTTTCCCAACATTGGATATTTTATCAGTCAGTAATTTCACAGTCCCAATCTTTTCTATCTCTTTATAATCACTTTAAGTTTGTTCTTTTTGCAACTGAGCTGTAGTTTCTTTTGAATGAATAATAAAAATCATAATAATAAGTTTTGCTTACCTTATTCCATAGATCACGTGATTGAGGTTGTCCTCAACGTTTTTGTTACTCACTAAGGGGATTGTCAACCACTTATGTGTTCATGTAGTGAATGACTGCTGTATATTTGTGTTTAGTCTTCGTCCACTATTCCAGTTTTAGCTACGCTGACCAGTTCTTAACCGACTCTTGTTATTGGCTTCAGTTGCTTACAATGATGTTTTCAATGAGAGGGTGCTTTAATATACATCGCGAAAGTGGTTGAGAATGCTGAATACAACACATTGAACATTGAAGACGTTGCATATAACTTCGGCTGGTGCACATAGTTTCGCACTTTAAAAATAGAAATAATATGTTAAAGCAGCTTCTTTTCCAGATTATGTTTAATAATCCACATTATCATTTATTGTTACCTCCTGTTGGTTTCGTTATTTTTATCGTATCTATTTCTAGAACATTCTCAGATACATGTGATGAAGTGGAATTAATGCAACGTTGTGAACAACTTGCTCAAATGCTGTCAACTGACTTAAAAGAGGAACATGTTAAAGTAAGAATAAGTAAAAATAGTTGCACCACATTATTACGTTTCTGTTAGAAATTTATGTATTATCTAACTTTTATACTATGTAATTGATTATAATTTACTTTTCCATTAGCAGTTTTTCTTGTTTTGGATATATACTGAATCTTAGCTAGCTAGTAATACATGAACTTTATAAAGTTATCAAGCGATTCAATAAGCTTTATCAACAATTAAGTATTCTTATTACCTGTAAGTTTTTCTTGGGTCTATCCAAACCCTAACAGTAGACAAGAAGATTTGAGGCCAGTTAGTCAGACGACACAAAAACTATATATTTCACACTGTCTCACAAATATGTAAATGATTTTATTACAACAGATAGTCATTAATGAAAAAGCTCTTTGTTTCCACATATATTTTGAATGCTATTACGTTGAGTGCACACTAAGTAGAAATTTCTTTTTATATAAATTTTAGGTGTCAAATGACATACACCTAATACTCATAGTCTTACTCGAAAAATTCACACTAAATCCCCGTTAGTAAGTGACACATTTCGACATACTTATAATCGAATCCCTTTAAAAATAAATATTTTGTTCCATCCAGTTAATCTAACTGAACGTTGCGCTGAGTCATTATTCTCCACTCACTTTGTCTTAATCACTGTTTCAGAGTTATTATATCATAGAACTACAGGTTAATGTACTAGACTTCGATGCCCACGTTGGTTGGTGCCTTATACTACTATTTATCTAGACAAAGTGAAAGTGTAATCACTGGCGGTTTTTAAGTCAGTGTTTTGATGTTCAATATTTATGCTTACGGTATTAAACTATGATTGTTTTACTAAATACGAACTCGTGTATTTAGCTTTCAACCACCCTCTAAGTGAGAAGACTAGTTATAATATCCAGTTCCTAAAACTACAGTAGATGGAATGGTAATCGAGCCCTCTACTGGGCAATCGGAAATCAAGCTCATTAACCAATAGTCAGCTTTTCTTTTATATGTAGGCTGCATATACATTTTGAATCAAGTGAACAGTGAGTTACTAGTGTAGAGTCTGTACAGTACTGGTTTAGTGTTTGGATCAAAGCAAGTTCGTGTCTCGCTGGATTCGGTCAAACAAGTGTTATCAGTAGCTGTCACAAAGTCCAGCGTATGAGTCTGTACTTGATAAGTTGATATCTGTGCATAGAATAGGTTGAAATGGGTTTGAACATTAAGTTTACTAGCCATTTTTACACAATTAAATAATTATCGTATATATGGTAATTTTAGTACGCTTTTTTTCCTTGGTTAATTTCAAAAGCAAAGAACATTAATAACATATTTTGTATGGAGAATAGGATTAATATTTTGTGTTTTTAGAGACTCCACAACACTTATGAATAACAGTCGTCATGGCCTACTATTATCTGGTTCCATGTGGTATTTCTTCAACTCCGTTAAGATGATATGATCATTGGAGTTCAACCATAGTTACTCACCAATGCCACTCGGTAATGTTACGGAATACTACAAATTAAATGAATTTAGAAATATGTACTATCAAATGCCAACTCACTATTTTTAAGGTCAAGTGTTTTCCATGAAACCTCAAAGTCTTGAGGTCTGTTCTTATTGGGGTCGCAAATGCACATTCCATTAAGATTTCCACATTAAAACAAAATATCTCTCTAGTGCTCTCTGGTTTTCAATGATTGCTTAAGTATACTTAATCCGTGATCTGAAACTTTATTATTACATTTCTTTAAATTTCCTCCAGATACATATTATGTTACCTCATATATGAAGTAACGATTTTTGTATCTAACTTTAGGGCACATTCTAAATCTGAAAGGTAACGTTATTACTAAGTTGACCAAAGTGAAGTAAATGAAGCAGAGTTAGAACTGTCGGCTTAGTGACTGAATATCCTTAACCAATGTGTTATTACTTCATCTACGTTCTGCACTAATATTTAAATGTCTAAATTATCACTACATAATCAAGTTAATGAGGACAAATCAATGGTTTTCTTGAGAAAAATTTGTTTGGATTGTATTAAGTCAAATTCAATTTATTCTAATCGAAATTATCATAAGATATTTGGGAGGAATACATTTTAAAACTGATATAATATGATAAGAAGTAAGAAGGATTCAGTTACTATGGTCAGTAATGTCTAATAACAGTTTCTTTTTGAGGAATAGTTAAAATTTTAGACGTTTATTAGCTATTACATCAAAGAATCCACAAAAACGTTGAGTTTAGTTGTTTCCTAGGTACATTAAGAGAATTATAGTCTTGTTCAGGTCATATACTAAAAAATCGCTTTACTGAATATAATATGTTTACACATACGAGAGGAGCCCTTTGCGTTCAGTGTAGTATTCAACCCAACCATTGGTTTTCTCAGCGATAACTTCATCTTTCTGTTTGAGATAAATAAATATGGGTTTCGATTGACCTTTCAATTTTTTATAACTTATTAAGTAGTTTCTATGACTAACTATTGTTTATCATGTGTTACACATAAATAAAGGTCACACGCACATAGACAGGCACCTTAAGGTCGATTTTACAATGCACCTTAGTTAATTTTATTTACATATCAACTAATTAAATATACAAAGGTTGATTTTTAGATATAATGAAATAATCGTTAAAACACTAATAAAGTTGAATATTTTTTTTTATTAGTCATGATTAGTGATAAATTTAAATTAGGTCATCGTTTGTTGAACTTTTGAAGAAGTGCATTTTCAAATGTGCAGTTTTGTTATTCATCAGAATACAAACCAATGGAATAATCGTATTTAATTTTATATTATGAAATGTTTATAGTTAAATAAACAGCACGTGTAATCTCGAATATTCCATTGGCATATTAATAAGGACGATTTTTTCAATAAATTCAGATTCTTAGTTGTTAGAAATGAACAAAATTCCTTTTACTATATAGTTCGGTAAATGGCGCTTCTTGGTTTTGTAATATTTCGTTAGTTAATATAAAGGGGAATTTAATTTCAGTGCATTGTAACATTGACATTTTGATGCTTGATCATGTATACATTGTCTTTAGTGACGTATGCTATTTTGAAATGCTGCCATTTCGTACCCGATATTGTTGGAATAAACTGTATTTAAACAACTATCAGTTTATAAGTGTAAAAAGAAAATATATTGATCAAGGTGCATCCAAGACAAAGTGTAACACAAGTCGCTAGGGATCAAATAAAATGTACTGTCGAACATAAGCAACATTTATTTCTTTAGATTAACTAAAGCCATTTTTTTTAACAAATAGGACCAATTGATTATTTAAGTTGGATTGTGACTGGCAAGCGGGATCAAGGATGCATGTTTCGCCCCATTTGGGACTCATGCGTTGGATATACCTGCATCCCAATGTTGATATCCACACTGAGATTCGAACTCAGCCCGCTTCGTGCCAAACGCCACTGCGTTCACCACTAGGCTACTGAGTCCAGACAGTCGTAGATTCCACTTGCCAGTTACAATCTAACTTAAGTAATACTTGTGTACTATCGCTATATCGAGACAATCCTCTCAGGATGCACACATGAAAACAGAGGCTGACCAGTTTCAGTTCATTACAAATCAACGGGAAGATACAAGCTTATTCTAATTAAAATCAATTGAATTTCATAATTTCTTACAAAGTGAGCATGTTATAGATTGTTTATAAATTGTAATATCTCAGTGATTAAAATTTAAATTTTCTAGCCTCCGCGGCTTTAATTTAACTTGTTTCTTCAGAAACCAGCTAAATTAGTGAATCATTGTTAACATAAGATTAAGTAGTTAATGGGAACAATTCGTATATGAAGACAGCTAACTGTAGAATCAACACATTTACGCATTAAAGCTATTTAAAAAATCTCACACCTTAAACGCTCATATTTATTTTATATTAAATAACCTTTGACCTGTATGACATTTACATGCTCAGACGAGTCGTTGTTACGTATTTAATATTAGCTTAGTTCCTCTTTACTGTTTAAACCCTTTGGACAAACGACCAAAAGTCCCGAAATGGGGGGGGGGAATTTACTTACCACACATTGCAATATTACAAATATATTTACTTAAATAATAAATATTCACTCAGTTCACTTTTAATTTTCATCTTCTATTACACTTGCGTTCCTTTTGAATAGTTTCGTCCACTTCCATGGTTCTTCCGGTACTATCTCTTTAAAAAAAAGTTAACTGTGGTGTTGATTGTATTGATGGAAACATTAACTGAGAAAGAGTTAGCTTAGAACAGCGATAAAGAAATCTATTTTCATCAGTTTTCATTCCTAGCATAATTCTCATTGGAAAGCCTGTGTATCATGGATAGCTTTACTTTTATTACAATTTATCAGTTTTACACAATTACGTCACATGGTCCTTCGAAGCTGTTCTAATTTTTGGTTGGGAAAGGTTAAAGTCTATTTGGATGTTGTCTTGAAATCTCGTTGTCGGTCCTTATTGGTCCTCTAGTGTACTTTAACCTAATTGTAATTGTTTTACTTTAAAACTGAAGCAAAATGTCAACAGTGACTAGTCACTGAGTTGTCTAGGTCTTTGCTATGACTATAATCTGTAACTTAGATCTCATCTTGTTTCGGCTGTTGAACCGGTGATGCTTACGCCGACTACTCAATGTTCCGATAAAGCGTAGCTAATTAGCGTCTCAAATTCTTGCCTTTAAGCCTCAATCAAGAGATAAGAATAAGAGGGCAGCCACTTACCTCCAATGTAATTCCTTATAAATTCTTCTAAGCGAAAATGCTATATAAGTCACATGGTAGACTAATACTTACAGCAAATAATACAGCACACTTTGCATTCAAAACGATTAGTGATACAGTAATTGGGTAACAGGTTCACGGCTTATTTACAATAATTTTAACAGATGTATGAACAATTAATAGTTCGATTGAAAGTGTAAAGGTGGGAGGGATATATAAAGCTCATAAACTACGTATTTATTGGATACATTTTTAAATAAACACGTCACGGTGTCTCAAGAAACTAATTTCCCAGTCTGTTATTTCTAGTTATTCCGTTGTAACATGTGACACTGATAAATGTTTAGTTACGAGTATTTGTATATTTGGTTGATTATGTCACAGATTGATGTTGGCAGGGTACCATTGAAGTGGAAATTCTACCATTAGATGCTGACCCAGTGGTGCAGATGGTTAGGCCTTCGCTGTCAACCTAAAGCCTTTGTTACGGAATCTGGGGTGCGCACTGCTGAGGAGTTTCACACTAGGACGAAACAGCTGTCCAGTGCTCCCTGGTTTTCAATAGTACCCTGCCAACACCAATCTGTGACATATTCAATCAAATAAATAGCCAATCTCCACAAAAATAACCATCTCAATTAAATATTTATATGTTAATCTCAAACTATAAAGTTGATACGGTAGAATAAATTGTAGTATACAGTTGAAAACTTAATTTTATCCACTCACCATTCAACCATCGGAGTTTGTTTTCAAGGTCCCATTTGCATAATTAAACTTTCAGTTAGTAATTAAGACTACTTCCGTTCAAAGTTTTTTTATTAATTTATAATTGCTGAACAGGTTCGCTTTAACAGATTTAATTATAATGTTATGTTGTAGTAGGTATTTCACATTTAACAATCATTCTATTTAGAAGTGGTGTATAAGAGATCGTTTTACAACGTATTTTTGACAGCGGGCTCTACTAAATTCAACAGTCTTCTTAACATCTAATTATAATCAATGTCAGCTGACTCGTGATTAATTCCAGGAAATGATTTCGGGTGACAAGACGTGACCAGTGGAGTCCAATCACATCAGGTGTGAGGCAGTTGTCTACAGATGGTAATTAAGGAGGTCGCATATTATATCACCTACTGACTGAAATTAGGACTGTTAACCACTCTATGCTGACTCAGTGGTTCGAAGGTTAGACGCTCATCGCACAACCTCAAGGTACTGTGCCAGACCACCTCGATTGGATTGTAAGTGAACACTACTGATAAGTCCAATGCTAGAACGAATCAGCTGTTTAAAGCTAGCTGTTTCCACTGGTTGTTTAACTTAGATCAATTCATGATATTAAACTCAAATGTTAATCACGTTCTCAGCTAGGCTAAACCATTTTTTTATATGCAAGCCTTTTTATAGATTGTCAACTAATCTATTTTCATTCATTCGCCCGTTACCCCTCGTGGAGCATAGTCTCCTTAATCAACTCTGTCCTTTGCTCTTCTCCAATTCTTCGCAAACGCTATTCTTTCTTTTCATGTCTGCCTCCAATTCTCGGCCTAATGTATTCTTTGATCTTCCTCTTTTCTTTTTGCCTTCGAGATTTCAAGTTAGTGTTTATCTTGTGATGTAGTTTGGTGATTTTCACAATGGGTGTCCTATCCACCCCAGCTTTTTTTCCTAATTTCTTTTTCAGCTGGAAGTTGGCTTGTTTTCTTTTATAGTAAATTGTTGCTAGTGGTATCTGGTCAACGGATCCGCAGTACTTGCGTAGATAACTGTTTGTAAATTCCAACATCTAAATGATGCTCTCCGTAGTTCTCTCTACAAGTTTTAGCTCCATACAATAGAACTGTCTTGATGTTTGTATTGAAAATTCGAACTTTGATGTTGAGTGACAGTTGTTTTGTGTTGAGGATGTTCTCCAATTGTAGAAATGTGGCCCTTATCTTGCAAATCCGTGCCTTTACATCTTCATAAGATCCCCTTTGTTTATTAGTAGCGCTGCTCAAGTGTATAAAAGTTTCCACTTTATTCAGGAACTTCACCTTTAAGTGTGATTTGGTTGATACTCGTTATGTTGTATCTAGTGATCTTGCTTTTTCCCTTGTGCTTGCTGAGGCCTACTACTGCAGAGGCTGGTGTTCCACGGGGCATCCTTACTTGCATTTGTTGCTGCGTGGAATGAAAAAACTAGGTCATCTTCGAGGTTCAAATCGTCTAGCTGCGTCCAAGCTGTCCAACGTAATCTATGCTTCCGTTGTGATGTTAAGGTTCTCATAATCTGGTCAACCACCAGAAGATAGAGAAAGGGCGAGAGCAAGCAGTCTTGTCTGATTCTGGTCTTCACTTTTGATGAATCTGTGAGCTGCCCTGCATACACGATTTTGCAGTGTAGTCCATTGTAAGAATTTTGTGTGATACTGACTATCTTCTCAGGTACACCATATTGTCATAAAAGACTCTATAATGTTCTCCTGTTCACACTCAATCGCTTTCTTATAGTCAAGAAATTTGATGTAAAGTAATGTGTTTCACTCAACTGATTGTTTTATAATAATCCATAGTACTACGATTCGCTCTGTATACGATCAGTCCTTATGGAATTCAGCCTGTTGATCTCGAAGTTGGGTGTCTACTGAACGTTTCATTCGGTTTGACAACACTCTGTTGAAGACTCTTTCCGTTACTGCACGTGTAGTTACGTCTGTGTAGTTCCTGCACTTACTAAACTCTTTCTTTAGTATCTTGATAAGGTATCCTTCTTTCCAGTCTGTTGGTACTTATTCTTCTCAAAAGAGAATGTGGTGCATCTTTTGCAGTTACTTTTATATTTGACAGTGCCTCAGCTATTATGTTGTCTAACCCTGCCGAGTTGCTGCTCTGGATTTGTCTGATGGCCACGTTTATTTCTTTGATTGTTGGTGGGTTGGTATTCATAGGGAAACCTGTAGATTCTGCTATGATGACTGGTTAGTTCAGTAGGGCTGGTTTGTTCAAGAGTTCTTCGAAGTGTTCTATCCATCTGTTTCGTTGTTCTTGCGTCTCAGTGATTAGTTTGTCATCCTTGTTCTTGGGTGGTCGTTCGGGTTTATTGTATTTTTCAGCTAGCCTCTTATTTGTGTCATATAGGTGTCCCATATTTTTTTCCTCTGCAGCTTTTTCCATTGTCATTGTTAGATCTTCCACATATTTTCGTTTATCCGACCTAATGCTCCTATTCACTTGCTTGTTAACTTTGGTGTATTCACCCTGTACCTTGACTTTCTCTGTCCTCGTTCGGCTGTTATTGATTCCCATCTTCTTGCTTCTCTTTTCTTCAATCATATCCAGAGTACCAACAAAGATTTATTCTTTATGGTGGTATTCCGTGCGACCCAGAACCTCCTGACTTTTTGACTTTGTTGCTTCTTTAACCTGTTAACTTGTTGTTCTCCATGGTATTTTCTTCTTCTAGTGTACTGTGGAAGGTTTGGAATTTATTGTTGAGAGTTATCTTGAATTCCCTGAGTTTGTTAGTATCCCAAATAAAGGTTGTATTAAATTTTCACAATGCTATTGCTCTAGTTGTTCAGTGGCATTTTAGCTTCAGTTTTATCTTGACTACCATCAGGTGGTTATCTAAAGCTATATCAGCTCTTCTCTTTGTTCTTACTTCTTCCATGATCCTCTGATCTTTGTGTTGATGCAGATGTGGTCGATTTAATTCTAAGTAGTGTGATCCGGTGCAATCTGCAACTAATATATAAGACTCGAACCCAATCAATCACAATCCTAATGCCTTGTCCACTAAAATAAAGAGTCCAAATAAACACATGGCATTAAGATTGTGATTCATTGGGTTCGAGTCTTAGTGTGTATATCAACAACATTGACATGACATGTGACAACGAATGACTCTTAAACGTGCTTCGTGCGTTTTCACTACTTGTGACCTTTCGTTCTTAGTAAAATATCCAGATATTATTCCCTCCATTCGTCCATAAATATTTGATCTATAATTTATACATTATATCAGTGGGAAAATTGTTTTTCTTTGTTTGTTATAAGGGCCAGCTAATCACACTTAAAATGAAATTAGACACATTTGAAGTCCGGACAAGATCGCAACTTCTTCCAGATTATACTAATCATACAGACATTATCAATTCTTTTGGTCGTGAATTATTACGTGAAGAAATGTCGGCTTGTAAATCGAATCCATTAATAAATAAATCACTCACTTTGCGTTTAATGGGTAAGTAACTTTTAGTTCTTTTTTAGAAACATCTACCTATTTATCCTACTTTAATTTTTTATCTCACGATAAATAATCAGGAGAATGCGCTTAGATTTCAAACTAATGAGACACTTAAATTGGTTTTTTTTTGAAAACGTATTCAGTTTTATATCATAGGTAATTTGGATGTTCAAACTGAAGTTGGTTAAGCCAAGTTTTAATGTTTTAATGTTTTAATGTTTTAATGTTTTAATGTTCTTAGCAGTCAATCTGCCACACTTATAAGTTGGTCCAAGTTGCTAAACCATATTAGCACGTCGATATTAAAATAACTAAACGAGTGAAAATAATGTAGCAGCAACACGATTGAGAATGGCAACATTGAAAATATACGCCATGAAGAAGTACCGAGTCTCAAGAGCTGGACGAAAATATGAAGTGAATTTATCTACAGTTTTGTGATCGGCTTTGAGTCATGTCAATCAACGACCACACCTAATAATTGAAAGTTGATTGTTTTAATCATAATGATATTATTTTATTAAGTTGTTGTTCTCCTTAAGATACCTAATCAATACACATTAATAGAATTATCAATGGTCTGAACCAAGTCTTTAATATCTCTTGGCGAACATTTAATCTTAAGGCCATGAAGTCGGGATCCGTAACGCCTTCAATCTACTCAACTGTTATTTAACGCAACTATTTTTCATAAATCTTTACTTTCTCCATATATAAGTTGTATTTACTTTACTTTTACCATTAGTGTTACTTAAGACTATATTTGATCAGTTTCCATTGTCATCCGTGCATCCTGAGCAGACTGCCTTAATGTGGCATTACTTCACAAATGTGATTCAGGTTATATTTTCTTATATTTTTCTACTTTTCTTGTTGCTTTTTTCAGGTTTACGTATGTCCAACTTACTACCAGCTGAAATGTGTCCACAAATTCGTCAACGTAGTGTTGAAGAAGCTTTTATGTTTGCAATTACAAATAATAATAGTAACAATTATCTAAGTCCTGAAAAATCCGGTCTCATATCTAATGCTCAATCGCATACTCTACCATCTATACAATCTAGTAAGTCACATAAAATATTACCATCTTCACCTAAATCATCAGTTCGGTCAGTTAAAAGAAGAATAAAAACGCCGACAAAATCTCATCAGAAAAAGAATAAAATAAAGCGAACAGCTTGTAATTCGGTACCTGTTTCTTCTTCATTGGTAAGTTTTTCTGATAAAAAATTTTGAAATACAACACTAGTTGTAAGTAACCTGTCCATGAACCAGTCGACAATCTTCTGTGACAACTAATTTTTGCTTAAAACATTGAATAAATGACTGTGAAAATACCAAAAATGTTTTCTACAAAGGCTGGATTTGGCTTATTGTAGTGGTTAAACTGGCTGTGATACAGTCTCTATCTGAGTCGTGGATGCATACTTGCCATCAAAATACCCTGGTAGTGGAGTAAATCGAGTCGAGATAGTCTTTTTCTAAGTGAATCATTTGTCCACCGGTTTATAGCCTTTTCCAGGAAGGCCTTAATTATTTTGTACACTCAGTGGTTGTCGTTGACAAATTGTGAGAATAAAAATGAACATTCGGAGTTTAAGTTGTGTTGATTGATACTGCGAGGCCTCTAAGGGGAGTTAGCAAACCTTGATTTCGTGCATGTGATGTAAATGGGCTGTAGAATCTTTAGGAGATAGATGGCTTGTTATAGTCATCAGATACTATGTGGCCGCATCTCCTTGCGTATCTACACTATCTTGTGGACTTGACCTTATGTTTAAAAGCTAGTAAAGTGATTCTCTAAAAGAAACTATCTGCTTCGGTCTTGGCACCTAGGCAGTGTCAGAAGTGACGCACAAAAATCATAATTTATTATGTACGAAATAAAATAAATTACTCACTTCTCCACATCACTGACGTCATATGGTACTTTCACTGTAGTTGGTCCAAATTAACTTATTTTATATACCTTCATCTTTCTATTCGGCTTCTTACTTGTCCAGTATTTTCACTTACGGTCCAACTGACTAAATATTACACCTCTGTGAAAAGATTCCGCCATGTCTATGGTCTGAGGCCACTGAAGGTTTAGTTTCTGAAAGCTTCTGTGGATTACAAAAACCGAATACATCCCTTTTGATGTAACGTGTGACACTTAAATTGTCCTCTTTGGTGATCAGTTCATGACATCTTTGTGGCCGTATTAGATTGATTAATTTCTGTTTTTCATAACTCCCTCGTTGGGTCCTGGTGATGGTGCATCTCAATGGCCTGGAATATTACCAGATATGGCTTAGAATCGAAGCCAGATGGGATCCTACTAAAGTTTACTTTTACATTCTACCTGGAATAGGACTTTCGTAACCGAATAAAGTCTATCTTGGTTGTTTTTTTACTGGAATGTATCTGTTTTGTAATTTTCTTGTCCTCATGCTATAAATTTACATTTTTTTATTAGGATTACACATCTAGAAGAACTTTTTATTTCTAACTTATCTTAAAAGTATTTAATACATGGTTTATGACGTCACTAGCGTTTTCCTTAAATATCTCTTTGGTTTAGTTAACACAGTGGGCAAAGGCATCTCTATTGAATACAAGTGATGAAGTGGTCGGTTCATCATCTGTGACTATTTCATCAGATTTATCTCCTGGACACTTATCATCATCGTCATCATCCCTCTCGTTTTCTAACAACAATGGTTACTTTTCTTTTACTTGTCCTGTCTGTGAAAAGAGTTTTCAATTTTACTCAGAAGATAAGGTCAGTCAATTTACTTCTACTCAATTTGTATGAATATATATAAACATTTATTTATTTTGTCAGGAAAAGATGTTCTGGTTTTTTAAAGAATGAGTTAAATGAAGGTCATATATTTGTCTAATACGCGTCAACAAAATATAAAACGACAGGTTCGAGTGTGTTTTATCTGTCCATCGATATTGCTAAAGACTCCAGTTTCTCATATCATGTGTGCATCCTGAGCGAATTAACTTGATATTTCGCTAATTCCTAATTATGATTATAGCTAGATCATAGCTAGTAGGTGAAACTAATGAAACGAGTTTCGCTTTATTCTAGATTCGTCAACTAGATATACTTTAATCTTAGTTTTGATGTTTCGACCTTGACTCAAATCCACTCCATGTGTATTAGGCATAACCGTGTTATCCACTGATCTACTGAGTCCAGAAAGCTTCACTGTGAACACTTGGTTGTAGATGAATCCAGCAGATAAGTTTCAAATAGGACAAATTACGTTTCTTGGATTCCACTTGCCAATTATAATCCAAATTTTATAATAAAATAACGAGATTACTTTTTTGAATGTTTGAATTTATTTACTGGTTAAGTCGTGAATTAATTCCTCCATTTTGTCATTTATTCTCTATGATTAGTAGGGTTTATCATTAAGTCATTATTTAGTTAACTATGTGTACACTTCAGTAAAACATTCAATTACTTTGAGAAAATTGCTAAAAGTGTATGTTAACGAACGTGACGGCTATGCTAAATCTGTGTAGCAACGTTACCTAACTAGCGTATGCAGATATTATGTACAACATTTTGTGCTAAGTAAATATGTGTGTAGGTGTTACAGTTAAGATGATTGCCTTTTTTGGTTTCAACCTTAGGTGTCTGTAATTAACACTGTTGATTTTAAATTGTAAGCATATTCTATTGTTTGTTTTCATATATAAGAATAAATGAAAGGTTATACTATGTTTAAACTATAAAATCTTTTTTGATTCTGTGTCTGATAAAATATCATCACAGATTCAGAAAGCTATCTTGATGTTTGCAAACTTTCTTCATTGGTTTCAAAGCGATATTTCTATCTGCCAGTCGAAAAGACCAGTGTATTGTTCAGCAGTCCCCTCTGTCTTACTAATACGGATGCTAGGCGTAACCACCAAAAGTGAAAGATATTTTTAAGTTACTAGTATTTAGTCGTAGGTTTTTTTTGAAGCATTGGTTACATAATTTGGATCCACTAAATGAGCGATGCTACAGCGAGATGCTGAGTTGATGAGTCTGTAAATCTCCACGGACTTAGGTGGCTGGGACAGATTTTATTAGCCTTACCACCTCCTACTTGATTGCGTTTATGATGACTGATCCACTTAATAATGTCCTAGATTTTAGTAAATTGTAACTCACGGTCTGTTGTTAAATAAGTCTTTACTGCTATTTATAAGCTTATGGAATGTCTGATGTTGTATCTGACTTTCCCATGCAATCTAGTGAAAACTTCTGTTGTAATGTTTCCCTTGTTTCTAAGAAACATATGGTTATTTGTTCTTTTTATGAATTTTGACATAGCCATAACAAAAATCCCTTTTTATTATTACCAACTCATGCATTTTGATCAATCTTCATTAGTAAATATGCATTTTAAATAGATTATGCTGACATGGCCATTTTTATCTTATATTTTTTAAAACATGAATTATGCCATCCATTACTCTTGTTTCACCCTATTTGAACTCGACAATTCACTGTACTAGCTTATTCAACGGAAATGATATTAGTATTAGCCAGTTATTGTCATGACTCAGTAAACAATTTGTTTGGCTTTTAAATAAAATGGTTGAGGTTGATTTGATTATAATTGGTTTTATTGTCTACTAATTGAAGTATCTCACATTTTTTTCGTACTCATAGTTCAATTATCATTTGGATGAGTGTTTAAATAGATCAGCTATTTTGGAAGTAGTCAAAGAAACATTTACTCATTGTCAGCCAACTGATGGAGAATTTTGTTCAACTACATCTCAACCTACTAACCTGATTAGTAGAGCTCCGTCATCAAACAGTATTAATTTACGGTAATTTAGCAAAGCTTATCTACCTTTACGCTTCATTGATTGGTAATGTTTGAATATATATTACTATTAAGTTATATTGAGGGTGTTTAGTGTTTCTGCTTCCCATACCTAATGTTTAGCACCATCATAAGTAAAAAGACAATGGCGCAAGGAAGTATTTCTTTTCATTAGTCTCTCCTTAGGGTTCTACACTACTATATATATTATCTGTATTCGTTACAGGTCGATCTCGGTTGAATACTGTTGAAAACCAGGAAGCATGAGACAGTCGTTTCGTTTTGGCATGGAACTCATCACCAGTAATGCTGATTGTCATCCATGTACTAAGACTTTAAAGTCCCGATCCTGACCCCTAGTTGGGTCGTGGATACTTACTTTTGTGGAGTCCTGTACTAAGACTGTACACAGACTCTTTAGGAAAAATGAGAGCATACTGCCACCTCTCTTCACTGTCATATTACGGCAATCGGGTCAGATAGGATTATTTTGTTTCATCATTCCTCTTTATCTTTTCAATCGATGATATTCTGAAAATAGTTCTAAGTATGGTGTGATCAATCAGTTTGAGACGTTATGAAATATGGATGAGAATCGAAACCAGTGGCAATCCTACTGCGTTTTACGTTTCTTTTCTCACTAAAGTTAGGTGATCTCTCAAAATTGAACGAAATCCTTCTTTGCTGTATTTCTGTCTGAATTGTATCTCCTCTTAGGAGACATTTTGTACTCTTTTGTTTAATTGTATCTTTTTGATTGTGGTCGACTTCTATCTTTTGCCTCTTTATAATATTGTGCTTGTAATTGTGTAGTGCATACTTGTTTATTGCTTATTTGCACCAAATTGTATGTGCCTAAGTAAATAATACTGAAGCTACATTATGTGGTTTAGAGTATATTCAATGGTGTTTATAATGTCAAAGATTTTATTTACTTCGTATATTGATTTCATTGAGGCAACTTTATCACTGGAAATTCTATTAATGTTTTTTCATAAAATATAAATTAATACCTTCTGTTAACAAAAATGTCACTTAGAGGTGGTACTGCAAACTTGAAAACAGGAAGAACAATTATTTGAAAGAGATATGGTAAATCCATTGTATTTCGTTTGATTCTCGTTACTTGCATACAATCTATAATATTGTAGAATTAAGATTCAACCAAAGTATAGTATACTTGTACTGATAATTTAAGTCTAAAACTCGATGGAAAGAGTTTTAGTCTGGTGTAGAATAGAATTATATCTAAATAAAGTTTAAAAGGCAAGTTTAAAGATAACGAACGTTGTAAATATATGTGACATGCAAAATAAAGTTCTAGAAGATCTATCAATATAGTAACAAGATATTATGAAATTGAAATTAAGTGATTATGCAATTAATGCATGGAGGTGAGTTGATGTAACATGAATACGAATTTGCAGTCGAAAGACGTACTTCACACGATACTGTCAATTGTCTGGACAAATTTATGGGTATCTGACAAAACAATAAAATTGGTGAAACCGAAAGGTACGAATTAGATTCAATGAATATGTTCCGAACAACCATCATTAGGCACCTTAACAACGCTCAACACAAGGCAGATATACTGAAGTCTTCAGAAATGTTTAATAGACAACGATATCCAGTCTTTTAAAGTTAGCCGAAGCTATTACGACCAACCCGTTGAAACGGGATTTATGTGTTTAAAAAGAAAAAGATGCTACTCACTGTTTACTTCAGTAACTTATCTTGGACTTCGTTGTATCAGTTCTAAAGTCTGACTGATTTAACTACATGGTTCTTTTTTTCATTTATAAAAGTTGACTTATTCCATGTCATTATCATACCACGTTTCAGATTTAGCTTAACTCATACTATATCAACTTACCTCCATGCATTAATTGCATAATCACTTAATTTCAATTTCATAATATCTTGTTACTATATTGATAGATCTTCTAGAACTTTATTTTGCATGTCACATATATTTACAACGTTCGTTATCTTTAAACTTGCCTTTTAAACTTTATTTGGATATAATTCTATTCTACACCAGACTAAAACTCTTTCCATCGAGTTTTAGACTTAAATTATCAGTACAAGTATACTATACTTTGGTTGAATCTTAATTCTACAATATTATAGATTGTATGCAAGTAACGAGAATCAAACGAAATACAATGGATTTACCATATCTCTTTCAAATAATTGTTCTTCCAGTTTTCAAGTTAATAAGTAGAATGAAATGTATAAAGTTAGTGCCATAGTTGACCTCTTTTGTAGTTACTTTAGTTTTTCCTCTCATTATTGACATCCTGTTATCTTTCTCTAATTTGTTTATAGGAAACCAAAATTACAAAAGGTTGTGAATAAGGAAACTGGAAACAATACAACATCGTCCACTTCTTATGGACCTCTTGATAAATTCATTTTTAATCCGATTACTGTACAATTTAATCAAGTTGATGAATAAATTTCTGTTTTTTTTTTAATTTTTTTGTAAAATTGTTAACTATCATCATTAATATTGATAATTTTCTTTCTGTTTCTAAGTTGCATTTAAGGTTTGTTTTTACCTTGTATTACAATACCCTCCCCCTGCCCCGTATTTTTCTTATTATGAAGATTTTATTTTTAATTTCTATACTTGTTGTTTTGTGTAAACAAAAGTGAACAACATTGATATTTTTGTAATCAGATATTCAACAATTTATATTTACCAAATAGTATGCATTTTGTACAAGATAACATACATACATTTATTTACAAATAAATTTTCTTTTTTTCATATTGATTTAATTCTATTTCATTAATGTTCTTTAGTTTTTCTCATGTTTTTAATGATGATTATAATTTAAAATTTATAAGAATTTACATAGTGATTATGATTATGAAAATTTTTTTTAGCTAAATTAATTGAATTTATATATTTTCAATGTTTACTAGTTATAATTTTATTTAACACTGTCAATCATTTATTCACTTCGTATTCTTAGTAGTGATCTAATTAGGAATAAAGATTAGAATTTGTTCAGCTTAACTTTACGCTTACATTTTTGATAATAATTCTACTTTACATAATAAATTTCAATTCACTATGATAGAATTTATGCTTTTATTGGTCTGTCAACGTGTATATTTTCCAGCAGTCGGCTATATATTAGATTATATCTGTAATGAGTGAGTTATGAAAATTGAAGGCATTAGTACATTTGAAGTCTTTAATTGCAAGTGCCTTCTAAGTATCTCTGTTTTACCCTGGAACGACTAAGTAAGCTATGCCTAGTCTAGGCATAGTGTACTAGACAAAGATGGAAAGTTGATGATGTGAAATTTCATCATCTGACGTAGTTGGGAGATGTTATATTTATACCCAACCGCTTCATGTTTGGCAGAAAACTAGAAGCAACCGAACTCAAACGGCGTGAATCCGTGAAGTAGTTGACTGTTGATCAGATCTGTGTTGGTAGGTGCTGACTACTTTTTCGCAGTCAGAGTAATAATCTCCATAAGTAGTTGGAAACATTCGCTGACATGACTCAAAATCTGTACACTCACCTTTTATCTTTATCTGTATCTTGGATCCCATTATTATTTCACAAATACTTTTATATGTCCTTATTGAGTCCTATCTTTATATACAAGTTGTTAATTCGATGTCTTTTACTAATGTAACAAGATAACTCGAACTATTACATATATGTGCTAAGTTTCATGTTATTTGCGACAGTGATGACAAAACTAAATTCAGTCTCTTTCTAGGAGGTACTAAATGGTCAGTCATATACATCGTAGAGCCAGGTACATTTGTATATCGGTCCAAGTTGCCACCGTTCATTTGCACAGCAATATAAAAATTAGAGTCGTATGAGTGGGAGTTATATCAGTGGTAGTTAGAAGTAAATGTAGGTAAATAGTATGTGGTACAAAAGGCAGTGAATTATTTCGTGTAAAGAAAGGAGTGATATGATTTTAATCTCAGGATTTAAGGGAAGACATAGAGTAGACGCACCTTTACTGTGACCGATTTTCAGCCACGTCACCCAGAGTCCCTAACTATTGCTTATGACACTGTTGCAAACCCTAACTAGGTAGTCTGTGTCTACCAACATGATTCAGATTAGCAGTCAACGGATACTAGACAAATTATATTTTATATCTAATAATAGCATCAAAGTTCCAAAATTGTCACGCTGTAATTTTCAAAGTAAATATTTGTCATTCTACATCCAGTCACTATATAAGTCACACTTAAAGTAAATTTTCGTGAATCTTAAATAAATGCGATTATCTATCCTTGCGAAACATTCACCACTGTTATTTTAACAACACATCGGTAAGTTTCTTTTCTGATTCTACTCTGAAAATCCTTGAAGTAACATTTGTGTTACTACACTACTGATTTTATAAAAGACTTTACATGTATGAACACGTCTATTCCTCGGCACACTTATAATTCTTACTTTATGATAATATTTTACCCACCTGGTTTTATTACATCCTAACTTTATAAACTATCTTAAGCAATTCATCATGTGGTCATGGTATAAATACATTACCTACTTAATTATCTCGACGACACTTTTTTTGTTGTTCTGATCGCTAGTTGTAAATGATTATTTATACCTCTATAAGCAGATTGAAATTATTTTACGCTACAACGTTTGTTCTTTCTTTTCTCAAACATGGCCTCTTGGCTTTCCTACTAAATCAACCGTAACTAAAAATTACTACGTCGTATTCTACATCCAACATGCTTAGTATATGCATAATGCCGTAGCTCCACCACATCCTATATAAATTTGTTTTCCCGTTTTACTAATTATTAACTATGTTCCTACTAAATTGAAAGCTAATGTACTACCATTTCTGGTTATCCATTTCATCTTTACTATATTCTTCACATTCATCACGACTTGATTTATGCACCATATCTTTTTCAAATCATATTTTTATTAGGATGGACCTCAGAAACCAACGAAGCCTTTAGAAGCAATGAAGGAGCTGAAGACATTTTGTTTAATCACTATTTAATAGAACCTTCCAGAATATTGACGCGGTGTATCACAATTGGATAAAAACTAAAACTACTACTCATGAATTGGATGTATTGTTATGATGATTTCATTTCCGCAGAAAATTATAAATATCCGAGTATTTGATACCTTATCTAACATTTGCTGAAATAAACACTTCTCCCTACTTTTCTGTTATCTTCTAATTTGCGATTTTGAAGGGTTCACGGTGTTTAACTAGTGAAGTTGTATACTGTAATAACAATAATCAAACCCAAGATATATCAATTATACCCTTATTATTATTTAACAACTTGATCATATCTGTAACTTAATGTGAAATGTTTAATAATTAATTAAAAATATCTTAAATTATAACTTTATAAATATCATTTATTCGGTATTTATTTATGATTCACATATGATAAATGTTATTTTTGAATGTTTCAATGATGGATACATGTAAAGTGTAGAGTACATTTTTATTTTTTATATAGTTTACTTTATAACTTTACTGTTTATTTATTTAGTCTAATGTTATTGACAATGTATAATAATGAAATAACTTGGCAGTAGATAGACAAATAGATATCAATTAGTTAACTATACAAAACAATGTGCAATACGTTTTATTCACTCATTATATGCTATTTGTAATACTTCATCACTTCAGACATGAAATAAAAACGAGATTGTCAAAATAACTAGACATCTCATATGATAATGATTGATGTACATATGTGTATAGTTTCAGTTTTTGTGGAATAAATAAATTACAAACTTGCATAATGCCAAATACCATGTTATTTTAATCTATTTAAATGAAATATTCGAAACCTACGTTTTTTTTTGCAAGGTGGAGTTAAAGTTGGTAACGACAACGAATAAGCATCTTAATAAAATCATCCTATTCATAGAGCCAATTATTACCGAAATCATCAAATTGAACTATAAATTTTCACCATTAGAAATCTAAGTTTTATAAATACGTCGTCTCTGAATCGTATTCTCAATTTCATTAGTTTATTTTATAGAATCATGAACATTAAATCAACACTGGTTTTTCACTTAACACTAAATATTATTCACTGCGATAAGGAGTGCATCTAATTTTTCTAAATCAATCCATTTTAAATGAGAAATATAACACACTATATGTATTATATGTACTGAAATATTGAATTTAATCAAGAACAGATCGGTATTGTCAGTAGCTGAATGGATCATTTAATAAGAACATTTGATATGAAAAAGATATACTCTTAAATATTAAGGATGCTGAAGTTGTTTAGAAAATATTAATAACTATATAGAAGTTCACATATTAGTCCTTAAGACAGATATATTTAGTGTACAACGTGTAGAGAAATTACCATTCTATAGAACCAACCTTCTTAGATGAAAGTTAGGTGCTAAACATTTGATCATCTTCGCGTTAACTGACATTTTATCGTGATTTTCTTTTACACAAAAATAAACGTTTTCTTTACGAATTATATCTGATGCTTATTCAAGTGTATACTGTCATTTGCATTCTAAAACTAATACAACACAACGGTATATTAAATAATGTATTTTTCAAGTCTGAATAAGTAGAAACTTATGATTTCTGTAATGATCAGATTAATCTTTGCGTTTTACCTTCTAATAAATATTTCATTCTGTAGCCTTTAATTTGATTCAGTGAAGAGGTGACCTAGTGTCACGAAATATCGAAAATTTAAATTTTCTACACTGAAATTTTACAAATTTAACTATTTATTAGAAATAATTTGAACTGGTGCTCAGTTTATTTCATACTATCTTAGTTATAAAATCAGCAACTATAGGGAATAAATATCATGATGAATAATTTATGACAGTAATCAACTGTATATTAAAGGTTCTGCCATTAAAAATTGTAATAAAATATGAAATAGAGTTTTATAAATACGGTTAACAGAACGAACAAAAGAACTTCAAAATTATTTTGTTACAGTGTTAAGATTGAAGGACATGAACAAAAAGAATGTGGGTGGGTGGGGGGAGAAGAAAAAAAAAACAACATGCATAGTAAGAATTAACTCACCATCACTATGCCAGGTGAACTACTAATTTCTTTCGTGAACATAGATTTTGGTTTATGCAACGAATAGAAGCTGCTTCTGCATGTCTTAGGAATCTAGCATTATTTAGTCAACTTACTATTCTGAGTTTAACATCAAGCATTCAATGTGTGGTCTATGTCCATTATATCTCCATGTGGTACTACTATGTATTCTGAAAAATTCAGTAACAAAGTCTTTAGTATATGTTCTGAAATATTTTCTAGATAATGCCGTCTCTGTTCTTTCAACGTACTTGCTATCACATGCAAATATAATATGATAAATACAACTGTAGATAACTAGAGATGGTCTATTATCTAAGATAATTTTAGCAATTTTTTTTGTGGAGTAGGTAACTATCAAATTTGCAGAAGGATAAATGAATGCTATATTGGAATGTAATCGAAGACTATTTTGCATGCTGAGATGTCCTATAAATGGAAGATTAATGAATACATACTTCTTATAGACTGTAAACGATTGTGGAAACATTTGGTAACTTGAAATACTGTTGTATGAACTTTACAAGATAACGATTTTTGACTAAAGTTCCATGAGTGATTTCCATTTCATTGTACAATGAATCTTCAGAACACAGTGTGATTTCTCTTAAGAACAACGTTTTAACTAGTCCTCCTTTATAAGTCACCGGACAGTTGCTATTAAATTGCAAGTATTGACCTATTCAGTAAGTTTCCTGGTGAACGGATAATGAAGTTGTACCATCTTCATTTTTTGTTATCTTAAAATTCAAGGAATTTATGCTATTTCATAATTCATGATCTCATACGACCATGATGAGGATATCAATAAATAGAAATAATAACTCTCAAATAAATACTTGTCTAAACAGTTTAATTCATCTCTCATTATCTTTCATTCATTAAACTTAATCATTCTGTTGTGAATTGTTAAAGCATGATTATAAATTTCAAAACGTTTTAACTTCTTTTTTATTGCATTTATTGCTTGTAAACTTCATAAAATCTATCAACATCACTACCTAATCACCTGGTTACGCAATTACATATCTCGATTTATTTTGTGTTGTTTTAGTACCACTTTCAATGGTTTTTGAGATTACTTCATAGAAGTTTTTAGTTAAATGTAATAATCGAGCCTACAGTTTTAACTTTATTTGAATTCTTCTTTGTTATCGTAAATTGATATGAATTAGACAGCCACTGCAAATTAAGAAGCATTGGATAGCTGTTCAATCGTTGTATTAGAATTACAATGGATAGAATATGAGTATTACTATACTGCACTATTATTTTAATAGTACAGCAAGTTACTAAGTCATTTTATGGCATAATACAATTCATATTCAATATCACTTTCCAAATGGCTACTGTAGCTCATCTAGTTTATTTAGTTGCAGTAATTTTAATTTTAGATTAGATCTTTGGCAAATCTATTTTGAAGTTCGTTGCTAGTTAATAAACTATTAAGATTTAGGTAGGATTGTTAATTCACACTCTCAAAGTTAAATAATATAGCTATTTATTGCCTCATGGTTTTCACTAGTCTTCCAGTTAACATTGTTCTGTGGAAGAAATTATCCTTAAATAACATAAAGAAATCAATAAATAGCTAAAGTACATTAGCCGCTAATTGGTCTGACTTTAGACCGTAAATGTCTTGTTTAATTTCATGAACTGTTGAATGAATATAGACATATAAGTATATAAAGCGCTTAAAATAACTAGTAATATGAACCCATCAACTAACTACGCTCATTCGCCTTCAGTCACTTACATTGGTCTTTTATGATAAAATTAGAACTTAAGTGATTGAGTGACTAGTTACATTATTTACACTTGTTTGATATATTTTGAAATAATTGAGGATGATTTCAGTGAATTAGAGTTTCTCCGCTCTGCGTAGTTTGGCCGCGAAGCCTCCACTCTCTAGAAAATATCGTCAGCCTAAACGATACAAGAATTTTCCGACGTTTTTTATCAATCATGAATTTGAGTGGATGATGTCAAATAACAAAATAACATTCTTGGATATATTAATAGTCTGGACCAATACAAGAAAACTGATGACACTTATTTACCGAAAGGCAGCCAATATAAAAATCAGTTCCTTACTATAATGTCAAGAACTGACAAGGTGCTTGCTAACTCTGTCCAAAGAAGTGAATTCACACTATACTGCACTGCTGCCATAGGCAGATGTGAAGAAAAATACCTAATAACCATTATTTTAATATGCAGTTTTCTATGCATTTTTTCATTAAAACTAACCTTCAAATTGTAATAAGCACATAATCAAATGTCCAAACCAACAATTGGATTGATTTACCATGCATAAAACACATATAAGGTTATTGAAGTTGTTAGAAATGAATGCAGCATATAAGTGCTTAAAGACACTTTATTACAAACCAGCAGACGAGTTAGCAAGTGCATAGAAGCAAAATAATTGTTCTAACTGTGAGATATAAGTTACTGATATGCCGGACACCTAACGAAGATTGACCATCTTCGAAGACTGTGCTTTAGAACATCATTTCAATTATTATAACTGTGGACAGTTTAAACATTTCATTTCTATGACTGTTATGTTCCCCTTGCCCGGTCCTTTCGTTTAGTATATTTACTCTTAGTATATTGTTATTTACTATGAACTACGTTTACTTAATTGTGTACAAACTGTACCCATTCACTGCCACTCTTCCCTTTGTTCTGTATCAATATTAGATTCTTGATTGGTTTAATGTGCCGTCTAGTTTTATGTATATATAAAGACATGATTAAAATATAATATAATCTCGCTCTCTCCGTTTTCCGGTTCTTAAATCTGGTTCTCCTATTATCGGCCTGAGGGGGTGATGAGTGGGCTTAGGTCAGTCGTGCATTATCAACTAGCCGCATCTCATTGGTGTTCGCGACTACTAACCAAAATTCTCTCTTTCTTCACGCCATAACAGTTACTGCTTGAGCATTGTCTGTATGTCAAATACCACAACATATTTGACTATATGGCGAAGAATCAGAGTTCACTGACGAAGACTATCAAAATAAACTTATGGCAATTGATAAGTTTTCACAATAACTAGTTGAATTCAATGTTGGGAAAATGATTTGTTAATTATTCATCGAGAAATTATAATAGTTTACTATTGCCTATTGTACTAATGATTTTACCTAGAAAGACAGTGAAGGCTTCATGAATTAACTTTAGAGACTAAAGAATTCAACTTGATCAACATTAGTGCATTTAATGATTAGTAACTAAATGATTGTACAGGAATTAATTGAAAAATATATTTTTCGTACAAAAATATTTTACATTATTTTATTGACTGTTCATATGATTTACTTTTATATTATAAACAATTTGTTTATAAAATATTTTAAAGTGAGCTCATGTATTTCATATGATTAAATAATCTTCAGAGTTTATGATTCGAATATGTCTAATTGATAATTGAAAAACTTATACATTGTAATCTCTAAGTATGTACTACAAGACGGAAAATTTTTAGTTCAGTTCATTAAAAAATATAGCGGAATTTTCATACAATTTATTCCTTTCCCAAATTTCTATAAGACAAATAAACGACAACATTCCATATTGTATTATTTAATTGTCTCTTATCAGTAACATAGAACAGATCATTACAATTAGAAAATCAAAACCTAACCTATGTATTTTTAAAGAGGCAGTGGTTAACCATCATGTACCTTGGTAACAGAAATAGAGTTATTTTTGTTTATTCCATCCACAACGACTTATCAACAATTTCTGTTCTGACATATTCATTTTGTTCGTTATCTTCATATATTTATAATCTACATTCAACTTCTTTATAATTTTACCTTCCAAATAATTTATTGATAATTGATTACCAGTTCAATCCATATTGTACATGGATATTGACATTTTGAGCTACCTATATGTTGCTAAGGAGAATACAACGAAATACAATTAATTCAAAGTATCTTATATATGTCATCGTTCTTACTTCATAAGAATATCGTGAATGTTTATTTGTTTTGTATTAAACATTTAACTTGTGATTTCCAGTATCGTTTATGGTGTAGTCAATGAATGCTAAGAGGTTACGGCGAGAGGAAAAATTAATGGAGGCATTCTCTAATATTATGTTCTATTAAAGCATCTTATATTGATTAAATTATGTCAATAAGAATGGAAAAAATATAGCTAATTGTACATGAAGTTTGTTTTGTTAGTATGAAGTTCTAAGTATTAATTGGTTTGTTTGTCTTAATCGATTTCTTTACCATTCACCATCTCACTAAATGTGTTATTCTTTGTGGTTTTTTTATTCTAAGGCTATGTAATATCATTTTGTAGGGAAATAGTTTTGATACAAATGTCAATCGTTATGTATTCTACTAAGCATCCGTAAATATCATATACTTTGACTAACGGTTCAAACTAAGATGTGAGAATACTCGTTCTACAGAATAAAATAAAGAATGAATACAGTGGCTTCACTGTGACCAAATATATCCCATGATTGGTTGCAATAAAAATATTGGCATTGTATAACCGTCACTCGGAAAGTCTACACCTGCCTCACATAATCAGTTAGTAACTCTAGGGACTAATTCCATATCCCAACTTCTTATTCTTGGCCTTTTGAAAGCGTGTTACTTTGTTAGCCACTCTGTACTTGGGGTAGGCAAACATTAATTCATTTAAAGTAATCAATTTGGGAGGATGATTTTCAGCGTCGGATACAAACATTACAGTAATATACTTCTTTCGACTTATATTGTGGAATATTACAGCATCACATGTTCTAGTTTCCTTAATCTGGTAAATTCTCTCTTGTAGAGTATATTACTTTAATCGGAGTAACTTAATTTAACATATAAAACTTTAATAGACTTTATTACTTTCGTTTTTAGTTACAAATATATACATAGACAGTACGCTTTACATGCTAAACGATTGCTGTCTATTTTATATATTCATCAGTGTCGGTTGAATTTTATGCATCAAGCTGCAACGTGACTACTGGTTTAAGTAAGGTATCATCGTAATGCTAGGTAGTTAGGAACAATCAACATAAGACATTGTACCTGGTTTTGCTAGTCTACACTCACTAGAAAAAGGCTAGTGCTGTGTCATGGGATTTGAACAGCTGTTATCTGTTGCTACGGTTAGAGGTGTTATTAGTGTGATATTAGGGAAGTAAATAAATCCCTGTAGCACTATTTAGTGTTTGACTAGTAATCAGTGTTATGTAAGAAGATCAATTTCTTTGGAAAGGCTTTGGCTTCATGCTGGATAAAATGGGTCAGTGACTTCCAAATTTCTCTTTTATAGTCACTACCAAACTTAAAACACTCATATTATGTCCTTAATTATTAGCCGGTTAAATGACAATTCTTATTGTATGATTCTGCATCGCACTTTAAGATAGTGAGGTAAGATTTGTAACTCAGTATGATAGTTTTAGTTTAACTGCGTTCTCTGAACTTGATGGTATAGATACATGTCCGCTGATTTGTTCCACACGGTATATGTAAAAGCTGATAAAAACACTACTGGAAGTGTAGTAGAGTTCGAATTTCCTACTTAGTGGTTGAAAGTGTCCTAAGAATTGAATTAACAATACATAGTGCAAAATAACAAATGCAATATATTTGCAAAAAAATATAAATTAGAATTAGTCATTCTGGAATTCGGTTTGTACGATATGTTGTTAAGCTGTTCAAATATGTCTAAATTCCGGGTGAAGTGAATCCTAACTGCATATAATTAACTTAACAAAATGCCTTCTTACCAAATCCACACTTTGCATATCTGTTGTATGTAACAAACTAATTGGGGGGGGGGGAGAGTCATTTATATCTTCTTTGTTTACTAAATAAGCAGTGGTCATTGACTAAACTCTATACATTGCAGGATACAGTACAAATGTAAATCAGTCTATGATTATTTACGAGAAAAAATATGAAGGAAAATGCGACTGGTAGAAAAGTAAACTAACAAAATTACTAACAATTGTAATAAATAACAATCAACTGTATAATTGGATTGTTTGGGTTACGACAAAGCCAAGCTGGTTTTAGACAAGGGCGAGGAGGCATTGATCAGATATTTACTTTCTGGCAAAACCTAGAATATAGGCATTAATACAACCCTTTGACAATACATTTAAGTTGGATTGTGACTGGCAAGCGGAATCCAGGATGCGCGTTTCGTCCTATATGGGACTCATCGGCTGGATGTACCTGCTTGCCAGTCACAATCCAACTTAAATATATAACTTGTGTAATAACGCTATATCGAGGCAATCCGCTCAGGATGCACATATGGCAACAGAGACTGACCAGTTTCAGTCCATTACAAATCAACGGGAAAATACAAGCTTATCCTAATTTCTTCCGACAATAGTTGTATTACTTGATTGGTAAACGGATTATAACTCCCTAGATGGTGAGGTGCTGTGGTAGCGTTTGTTATTGGAAGTCATACTTTAAAAATATGTAAACTTTATAAAGACTGTTTACTCAAACACAACTTATCGTCATGGTTTCCCATTATCCCACTTTTTAGTTAACTTTGTCATAGATACTCTCCTAGAAGTGACACTTTATTCATCTAACATCCTTAGAATTGATCGCCTTACAGGAAGTCCACTTGTAGACATAGAATACTTAGAATATACGGCGAAGGCGCTGCCAGTGCATAGAGTCTCCTGAACACCTTGAGTAACAATCCAAGCATATTCGGGATGTATTTTTTGCCATCTGTTTCAAAATTCTTCTCCAGGATTAGTCTATATCACTGCCTAGTTTGGTCATAGGGGTGAAGCAGTTAAGTGCTTTGAACACTTCAATTATCCCTGAAGTCTCATCGCCTTTGGTGGATCAGTGTATGACAAAATTTCAACTATGACTGAGAAAGCTCACTTGGCTGGTGCCGACATGCACCACTTGTGGCACAGACGCGGTATCTATCTCGCAACGAGAGGCTGAGTGTATTATGCAGTAACAAGCTCATTTTCAATCTATGGATGCGAAACATAGGACATAAAAATAAAAGAAATGCGTAGACTCCAGGCATTTAACCATAGAAATCCCCTTAATATTACCCGTATATCATTGAATGAACGAATAAACAGCATTGATATTAGACATAAAGTACTAATAATACATCGTAAATCAATCATAAACCCTCATTGACCAAGGTAATTGAGACATGTGTTAAGCATTCCCGACTACTGCTCCATCTCGCGATATTGGGTGGGGTAGGATTAAAATAAGAATGGAGTAGGGTCAACCAAACTGAAACATATTGTCAGTCAATAAAGTCTAGGAGAGTTGGTCTATTCTATGTTGGTAGATGAAGACCAACTGGCTGTATGTGTGATAATCGTGATCAGTGGCTGGAGACACTAGGTGACATGGCTCACTCTTTACGTTTTTCTAGATTTTAAGGTTCACTAGTATTTCGTATATATGTTTATTTCATTCCTGCCTAATGTCGAGTCAGTCTTGTAAATTTAATCTCTTTCTGCTAATGTGGTATCTTAAGTAGGATCTATGTGTATATATCCCAGGTTCAACGTTGTTCAGGACTGACCATATTTATTTTAAATACGTAATGATATAAAGTTCATAATGTTTGTGGCTTTGTTTCTAAGTGAAATTTTTCTACCTGTAATACATATTTAACTAAACATGTTGAATGATTGAATATCAACCTGTTTATACTGTAAACACATAAACTACTGAAAAAATATACTAATGATTGTATTTATCCAATATACCATTGTACTCATTCAATGTCTGTTACATTCATTCTGTGTTATGTAATTGAAATTGTAATTCTGATTATTTTTTTTCTGTAAGCAGAAAATAAACTTTCCATTTGAATATTTTTCTTTGAAACATAGTTCTATGTAGTAGTTTTTTGTCTTCTTTCAAATTTAATGATGCATTAATTTGTTGTTATTAAACGAGATCAGGTTTAGCGTACATTGACAAAAGATTATAATTGAAGGTAATAAATTTAATTAGACGTTGTTCTACTTCTTTTTTATATTCATTATTATATAATCGTTTTAATTCTTGAAAGTCATTTAATGAAACCTGTTGAAATGTAAAAAAAAAATTAGATGAGAATGATAGTTCAATCAGGATGATTATTTTCGTGGATATTGGTATTTTTGGTTGATTAAATATGTCACAGATTGATGTTGGTAAGGTACCAATGAAAATCAAGGAGCAATGAACAGCTGTTTTGGAACCTCTATATATATCATAAATTGATGGAAGTGGGAATTCTACCAATTGGTGCCAACTCAGTGGTACAGTGAGTCAGGCATTTGTCGTCAACCTGAAGTCCATAGTTCGGAAACTGGGATGCGCACTGCTAAGGAGTTTCACACTAGAACGAAACACCTGTCCAGTGCTATCTGATTTTCAATGGTACCCTGTCACACATCAATCTGTGACATATTCAGTCAAGCAAATATAAAAATTATCTTTCGACTGGGGCGAAACACTTCTAAGTATTTGTTTTAGAAAAATAGTGATATGAGTTATGATACAAATAAACATGATGTCAACTACACATTCATTTATTCTATGTTCAGGCTTTTTGTTAATTAAATCTCACTTTTTAACATCAAAATATATTACATACATTGTTTAATCAATTAGACTACCTTCTGTATTGTTAAGTGACCGAAAGAATTTTGTTGGCATTAAACCTTAGATGAATATCACATTGATAAATATTCAATAATTATAGAAAAATCGAGTCTTTTCTCTCGATTCCATAAGTTTTACAGTAAAACAAAGAAAATCATTGTGGTTCATTACTATTGAAGGGTCTTTGAAATTCTTTTATTATATGGAAAACATCCATTAAGTGATAATAAATGAAAATTTCTTTCACTGAAGAGATCTTTTTTTTACGATTTCATTTTCATAGCTGTAAGTTAGGCATTTTTAGCATAAAGTACATATCTGAAACGGTTTCATTGCTAATAATTGACTTCAACTATTCAACAGTCATTACAACAAAACGCATAATTACATCATCAAAATTAAGATTCAATTTACAAAAAGATTATTTCATACCTTGTCTTTCTCTTCAATAATTCTCTTTAGTTTTTCTGCTAATGATTCATGTGAGGTTATTTGCTAGAAATTTTTGAAACAAAAAAAATAATATTCCAACTGTAAATGAATGAGAATGCTGTACTATATTAAATGTTCAATATGTTGTATCAAGTAATTTTGATTACATTTTCTAATCACTTAAGAAGATAAATATTGTGTATTGGAGTTTCATTTGAAGGAAACACTTCACATTAACTTTTAATATTTAGTATTTTTATACTTTACATCCTGCTTGTCGACTTGCGTTACATTAATGTATTAGTGAGGGAAATGATATATCACGTGTGAATAATATTTCTAAATGAAACACTCATCCTTTAGTATGAATCAAAAATGCTGAATAACATACTTTTTGTTGCTTATATGCGTCACAGAGTGATCTCAGTTGAACACCACGGAAAACATGGAAGCATTGGATAACTGATTCATCTTAGTATGTGACTCATCAGTAAGGCACACACTTGACTTAAAGATCTGTTTTACGATTCCATGGAAAATTCAAAGCCGAAATATTCCAAGCTAGGAAGAAACATATGTCTAATCCTTCCTGTTTTTTACTGGCACCAACAGAGATCAATCTGTGACGAATAAAAACAACAAAATTAAACGCCAATCACTAAAAAACTACATCGACTCAAGTAAAGTACATAAAAAATATTGAGATCGCTGCGGAAAGCCTTGTCTGTGGTAAATGGTCTTATAGGCCATATTAATATTCTATAGTTCAGTAAGTGATAACAGTGTCCTTATTTATGTCATTCTACTTACAACACAATAGTTGAAGTTCTTCATACAGTATCACAAACATGGAAAGATGATGAATGTGGAAGTGAAAGATTATAAATAGTAGTCCGTAATATCATTTCACTTCACATTTATTGGTGTATTTCTGCTGTGGTTGGTAAGGTATTAATAGAGTAGAATTAACACTTTATTAACAACTCGCAAAAAACTGAGTGATCGGCCTTTAGCAATTTTATCTTGAGCTCTGGGGTCATTTTCGCTAGGTTGACGAGACAACTGCTAATGTAGCCTCTAGGTGTAGAACAGAAGAATTATCCTTCCATCTTTGGTTTAGTCAATAAGTGAAATCTGCCTTTATATCCCTCGAAGAACTTAAGAATCTTACAACTAATTCGTCACAATATATTTTCGTGTAGTAATGGTATGCTAATAAATATTCCAAAAACTATATCCCACACATATGAGGAATATAGGTCAATTATATCTTTCAACATAAGATCTGAGAGTTAAGTAATAATAGATTGTTGCTAAAGTTAGGTATTTCTAATTAAACTATTAAATCATGCGAATAGTTACAATCAGTAATCGATTGTATTTTCTGGCAGATATTTTCTATAATCTGATACATTTGACATTGATTCTATCTTCACAATTATGTGTTTTAATGATATGCTGAAATATACAAAAAGCATTAACACTAGAAAACTTATACTAATTGTTGAACTTAGTTATCCTATACACGTGGTCATCATAGCTGATGTAGTCGATACTTCGGATAAATACTTTAATCTTGTAATATGTAGTTCATAACCTGCATATGAGAGTTTGTGAAGATTGTTTAATTTAAATAACTTCAAGTGAACAACCAATGAATATTAGGGAACCTTCGGGAATAGTTTTGTTCTAGCATAAAAAAGGCGAATAAATAGTGATAACAGTTAGAAACGTAAACCATTAGTTGCTAACTTAGTGGGTATCTGACTTTTAGTCCATATAAATTAGAAACATGACTAAATGGCTTGTGAAAATACGAGATGGCCGAAGTGTCGTAATATGTTTCATACGATGGCTACATATTGTGATCTGATCAATGATCAAGTATTATAATCTCAAACGAGAGCGACAATATAAATAAAATAACTCATCTTTTGAATGTCCAAACTAAATTTCCAAAACGAGGGTCATGTAAAGTATGACCTCGGTTCTTCCGTTTGTTATTAAGCCATTCAAATGTATTAAGTTGAGAGTCTAAATTCTAGTTTAAGTGAATTCTCATGATCTTTAAATTCCTTAATAACATGCTGCATAAATCTAGCCAGATCTTTTGGAACACACAGTTGTCACTCATTGATTCACATTTTACCCGCTTGGCATTTGAATGATCACAGTGGTTGTCTTTTTGCTTTGAAGTTAATACTTAACTTTTCTGTTATATTATTTAAGCTGATGTTAAATTAATTCGGTTATCCATTATATAAAGAGATAAGCCAAAATAGGATGATTCTATAAAATTCACTTGCTACTCATTTAATTATAGACTGAAACTGTCCCCAGTATTATCAATATTTAATATATACACTGTATTTAAAATCCATCATTATTTTTCTACTCCCTTGGTAAGTGGATTATGTACATTCAAGTATAATATTCATCAAAAGATTTCAGTTCTTGCTCTAACTTCCATCAATTTTATCATTTTTATCTGGTGTATAGAGTTGTTTAACAGTGACTTTTACATAAAAGTTAACTCCCAACGATTTCAGACTTTTGAAATGACGTGTTTAAAGTAAAATATACTCTTCTACTATACATCATTTACTTAATAAAACAAACAGAAAAATGATTAACATTTATAGGTTTCATATGTTTGTTGAACATAGCAAACGTTGTATACGATCTCAACCAAAATATTACAGACAAATTTTCTTACTTTATGATTAAATAATGACAGAAATAACTATGAATAAAGAATGATGTCCAGAAATAGAATTTCACTTCTTACCGAACATGTACTCATTATAGTACGTATTTGTGACTTGAAATCTGCAAAACGATCATGATAAATTGCTAGAGACCATGTTTCATTAAAGTAACTGAAATGTAATAGAAAATTTCACAATTACTTCTTTCTCTCTCTCTCTCTCTCCATATATATATATATATATATATATATATATATATATATATATATATATATATATATATATATATATATATATATGTAAATTAGAGTGATTGAAATTACTGTGAACAATGATAACACATTGAATAAACTCAAGAATTTAACGAGTAGCCTAATGTTTTCTAGGATGTGAACTGATTATAATGCTTATCTTTACATAGTATTTACTGGTTACTTATTGTAAGTTGTAATTCATTTTATATTCTATGATAAGAAAATTTATTATTTAAAATATTTCATATTAAGCGAAATCAACAATTTAGATAAATAGTTTATTGAGCTGAAATTTGATTATGTAACAGAGAGAGTTTATAAGAATCAAACGATCTAATTAACTTCTAAAACCTACAATAACACATGATATTTAACTTAGACTATAGATCTAAATGTAAAAATGTAAAACTTACGAAATGTTTATACACATATTTAATTAAATGAAATATAACAATATGAATAACAGTATGTTCATAGATCACAGGTTTATTGCATTTATTGACAAATGGAAAAATACTTCAATTAAATTGTACAACATTCTTGTTAAGTTTGCTTATCATACAAGTAATTGATGATGTAGATGATACTGATATTTTATTCTTATCTATATCTAAATATTTCAGCACTGTTAATTACTTGAATTTATTCTTTTTAAACCACCGACCTAATCGTTTAAAGGTTAAGTGCTTGTAGTAAAACATGAAGGTCATGATTTCAGTCCATGGAACAGTTGTGGAATATACTAGTAACAAGACGTATAATAGGACAAAATAGCTGTTCTATGGTTTCTGTTTAGCATTCAGTAGTTATTGAGCTAACATTAGTTTATGGCATAAGTTCCACACTAGAACGAAACAGCTGTCCAGTGCCTCCCTGATTTTCAATGGTACCCTGCCAGCATCGATCTGTGATATATTCATTCAAATATTTCCTACATTCTGATCTCCAGTTTCACGTTTTCTTTCTTAGCTTCACATCTATTTCTAACTTGTATTATTACTGTTGACGATAATACTTTGTCGATTACAATTTTTAACCGACTCGATATGAAATGTCATACCGTGGATCAGTGCCTATATATGTGTTATATTTGAAGAACGGGTGGCCGATATTATCGATTCTATTATCTGCCGAGCTACTGCCTATTGCTAACACCCAGTCTTGCACAGACACTAGATCCAACCGATTATCAAGAAGCCCACTTGTTACTCACACAAATATATATTATATATTATATATATATATATATATATATATATATATATATATATATATATATATTATACACAAGATATATATACATATAAGATCTGATATAAGTCGTATGTCTGTCACATGTCTTCTCCAGACATGTCAATAGGTCATGTAATATTTTATTTTTGATTGCATACCTTTGCTTTAAAATGAGTTTACAGGTAGGGCCTTTTCATGTAAACATATTATAGAACTGTATATTATTTATTGAGTTGACGGTTTACCACTTATATGCTTAGGCAAGTTTTTCTGTTGATAAAACTATTAATATGATAAAATGCAGTTAGTTCTGTTTATTAATTTGATATCTGTTCATCTTGTTAGCATAACAACTGAGGACAACATTGATAACTATAGTAAACATTATATCATATTTACAAATTAAACTAATTACTCTGTTATATTTTATAAACTAACTGTAATTTCAAGGTATATCATTTAATTGTCATGTATGCCACTAAAACCTAAAATGGTAATTTAACCAAAGATTAAGACACAAAAGAAACCACAGAAGTATTTAAAATACTTACTCATAGAAATCAGAAATTAAACCTTCATCAAATCTAGACACTAAATGATTCAAAAGGAGTTCATGTAATCCAAAGAGATGAATATAGTTTTCACTAGGAAATTTCTAAACAATAGTCATAAAGAAACGAGATAATTGTTAGAGTCAGTAAATAACCATAGAGAATTTATAGATAAGAACCATTCCAATCAATCAAGAAACATTTCATATGTATAATTAAATTGGGAAATAAGCAACTTCTTCTTACATTATTTCACAAGTAGACTTAGTTAACAAGTAGACTAATTTAGAGGTTGGAAATCTTCGATGACATGAATCAGACAAACTAATATAGGTGTTTCCATTCATTGTTTACTATTATATCATGAATATTATAATTGTATAATGTTAATGAGTGGAAAATTTTAATTTCTAACGTCTCATGGCTATAATTTAAGTCGCTTCCCGAGAAAATTGTACAAATATGGTACTTATTATAAACTATCCAAACCACAGTTCAACTTATTTCAAATTATACCTTGAGTTTTAGCAATACTATATGCCTTAACTTCATCCTTTCTCGTCTAGTAATCTTTTATATACCTAATCCTTTTAATTGATGTTGATATTGCTTCTATTAATTCTGTTACTTTAATGTCTTGTTCGATTATCTTGTCTCAATTCGGTGGTAGCTTGAATCAATGTGTATATATACATGACGGATCCTACATTGGTTAGAACTCGGTAAATTATTTCTCTAATCATACTAAAATGACATGAACAATATACAGCAGTTTCACTTGTCTGAGGTCAAGTTTGATATCAATATAATCAAATATGTTCAGTCTATAGACTTAACATACTACAGTCACTTCGTTGTATAGATTGATGCTAAATGTTTGCATACAAAACGATGAAAAATTTATCATTTATATCTCTTGATAACACTAAATTTTATGTTTATTCACTAAAAAGATGATATTGTCTTACAGTGAGAATAGTGTATTAACTCTGATAAAGTTTAATTGTCTATCAGTAAATAACAGTTTCAGCATAATACTACAACTGTATAGGGGAAGTAAAGTAGTTATAAGTAGCTATTATATACCGTATTTAATTACCTTTTTAGATAAACATGTTATTTCTTGAATCAAATTGTACTTATTGATATAAACAGAAAAAAATCGTAACTCTTTAGCATTCTTCCCAGTGACCAATAAACGACCCTATGGATAGACAGAGAATTCAAGAGTATGCATAGAATTTACGAAATAACTTTATTCATTAAAAATTGTAAACGTTTACTTCGCTACATGAAATATCTTGTATAAATGTTGGTGTAATTACCTTACACATAGAACGACAAATAAACCTGAAGATACCTTAATGTTATGCTAAATATATTGTAATTGACTGACTAGATTAGCACTAAATAGCTAATACCTTGTAAGCCACTGATCAAAAATAATACTTTTATGAAGTGTGGAGGATACATACTTCAACATTAAGGTTGGAAATTTATTTGCTGACAGAAACTGGTTGAATTAGACAAGAAGTCTATTAAGTTAACTGGTAGAATTTCTCATATTTCTAATTTTGATTGATGTTGTCACCAAGACTAGTTATTCCAATCAACTCGTTGATCAACTTTTTGATCGATCAGGTTTTTTAGCTTATTGCTATCCAACAAGAGACTATAGAGTAGGCAATATTGATACGGGTAACTAGGCAAGGATGGCAAATTCTTTTAAGAGATTTTCATCCAATAAGGTGGTTGAGATGTGTCTTGCATTCCTTCCACCCCCCCATCCATCACTTCGCTTGGCGCTAATAGAAATAAATGTAGGTTGTAAGAGAACTAGATTCCACTAAGTCGAAGTGGTGAAATCAGTCTAATGAGTTAATGATTGTCCGCAATAATATTAACAAGTACGGACTACCTACTTAGGGCGAGTGGGATTATCGTGATATTATCTAAGTAGCAATCATTCAGGCGCATTTACTTCTTGTCTATCATTAGACTCAGAGTTTCCTAACCGCTTTTTAGATTTTATGCCTTGAAAATGTCATTTACCAAAGCATATTCCGTGTATGCAATCACAATTGATATTACAATTACTTATATTACTTTGATATTCATTTTGCCAACTTTATCTCACTGTGCCAATGTAGTATGGCGACTTGCATATGTGCCAGATACTGCGCAATTATGACTGATTGGTTTAATTCTGTATTCATTTGTTACATTCCTTTAAGCCTAGAGAATTTCTATAAATAGACGTTTATTTAATGATTATAACAGGATTTTAATTTTGTAACTAATCCTACTATCTTTATTTACCAATTCATTGATGTAGTTGCTTCTTTCAAGCTATTGATAAGCATGTTCTATAATGTAATTTATCTATTACTTGATGAGTCATATTATGAACAAAGAACGAAAGTATGGCTTATTTGGTAACGTTCCTTGTCACTTTCATAATACAAAGTACACAAATCGATTTCTAATACGTGATGAATTAAATAATAATAATTATTATTATTTATAAAAATGAATGATACATATATGTTTGTAAAATTCCAATGAATAGATATATAATTTTCTGACGTTTCGCGGCTTAGTGAAAGTCACATCTTCAGAGAAAAACGAATAACCGGATTGAATTAATACAGGATTAAATAATACAATGGAACAAATCAAAACCAAAATAAGTTCGTGCAATCAAAATGCCAGTTTGATCGTGTCATGTCAAGTCATTTGGGTCAAGGTGATTTGAAATGAGACATGTATGCACATGGTAATGTGATATTAAATGAAAATATGCGAATATGTGAAAATAAAATTGTATGTATGTTCATGTGTATGAGGTTTGATGTACTTTAATTGTGGTCAGTTGGATAGAAAGTCCATATTGGGTGGATAGAATGGCCTTCCCTGTTATTAAGTGCAGTTATATTTAACAAAATGTGAAGCTCTTCAGCTATTCGTCTTTCCCTATAATTTAAGAAAAGCGTTTCGAATAATTTGGATAGTTTTAATATCGATTTTGTGGTTGTGGTAGACTGCTATTGCTGATTTAATTTGCAATTTTTCAAGTTAAACAGGATTATTTGGAGGTTGTTTACTGTAGCTTTCATGTTCCTAGGCACGATTTCTAATTTCTCGAGAAGACTCTCCAATAGTGAAAGCATCACAATTAACACAACCTAGCCTGTAGACACGATTCCATGTAGAGGTGAAAAGGATCTTGTCCTTTATTTTAACTGATGCACCTCGAGTAGTGTTGGTAGTTTTCTAGAATGTTTGGATTCCATGCTGTTTTAGAGTTCTTTGCAATTCATCTGTTGTGTCATGTTGGTAAGATAGAATAGCTGTACCAATCCATGATATTCCAATTGATTTTCTATTAGTTAATAATAGGTCGTCTCGTTTTTGTAAATTATTAAACCGTAAGATGATGATGTACTTTTGTATTCAGATTTCTTGTCGTCTTCCGATGTAATGAGTTTGTTGGCTCTTTGGAATAAGTTTAGAGCCAGGGATATTTTGGCACTGAATGGATGTGCTGAATTTAAATCAATTTATCGATGTGAATGTGTTGGTTTACGATAAATCTTCAGACTGTATTCCATTCAAATTTATTTTGACTAGGCAATCTAAAAATGGTAACTCATTGTGTTCATTTTCACTTTCTACAGTGAATTTGATATGATAAGATAGGAAGTTGATCCGTTTTGAGAATGTTCTCAGAAAAGTCTCTTTGATAATGACAAAAGTGTTATCTACATATCTGAGCCAAACCCTTGATCTAATGACATTATTGGAAATTATTATTATCTTATAGGTAACACTACTAACAGCTTCTTTAATCAATGTTATAAGTTTTATTACACTAAAGAAGTTTCAGTATCATTTTCGCAAGGATACAATAAATCTCTGTATAACATACAATCTAATTGCAATTAATTAAAATTAATCAGTTTGTGCTGCCAACTTAGTTGCTGGAACTAAACACTGTTTCATCTGAGATAAACAAGATGCATTCAATATTTAAATAGATTCTTCTTTTGTATACTATTAATAATTGCAGTGCATAAGTTTTGAGTTTTCTAGCATTTAGCATCTCACCTATTTGTGAGCTATTCATAAAGTAATACATGAGTACATAGGATAGTTAATGATCAAAATAATTCAGTGTAAACAAACGTTAGACTTGGAAAAGTGTTTTAAGTCTAGTTGATTATTTTCGTCACAGATTCACATTGGGTGGGTACCACTGGAAACCAGGGAGTGATGGACATCCTCGTCCAAGCATAGGACTCCACAGGAGTGCACACCCTCTATCCCTTAGGGGAATCGAACCTAGGGTCTTCAGGTCTCAGAATGAACTCTTAATCGTTAAAACAACTAAGCTGGCGTATATTGGTAAAATTTCTGTTTCCATGTTTTAAGAGACGATTATACTAAGCACGTTGTAAGAAATTTTAATTTTTGTCTGAAAGATATCCCTTCTTAACCACTGGTCAGTTAAAATAAACTGACGAAATGTTTGGCATTGGATGTTGTCGCGATTGTTGAATTTCAGTTTGATATCACGAACTGGAGTAAGCTAAACAACTATTGAAAACTAGGAGGCAACGGTCAGGTGTTCCGTCCTAGAAGAGGACTATTTGGTGGTGTTCATTAACGATTCCTCTTAGGGATGAAATCAAGGACATTCATGATTCACGGCAAGCGCTTAACTATTAGACCATTGAGCCGGTATCCAACGGATGATATTTTTAATTCAGTCAACTCTTGGTATATTTGTGGGCCTGCATATTGTCCGCGTCTTCAACAAATAGGACTATATTGTCTGCGTATTCTAAGTTGACAAGAGGACCTCCTGGAAGGAGATTAATTCCTAAGGAGTTAAAAGGAGTGAGACTTCTAAGAGTACATCTATGACGAAATTAAATAAAAAGGGGTAAGGGGCAACCCTGACGAACCCCACTTGAGGATGATATTTCTCGTCACAATCCGCCATAAGCTCTAACTCGACCGGTGGTGACTGAGTAAAGAGCATTTATAAGGTTTTTGTACTTTTGAGATACACCTTTTAATGACATACACTGCCACAAGACTTCATGGTCTACAGAATCGAAAGCTTCTTTCAAGTCAAGAAATACAACTATTGTCGGACGTTGGTTTGGTTAAAAAAATTATTTTATGCATAAAGCATGCCAAATTTAGAGGAAGGTATTAGATTATACTCAAAGTCATCATGTGTTTACATTAATAATAATAATAATAATAATAATAATAATAATAATAATAATAATAATAATAATAATAATAATATGGAGACTTATAAATGATAAGAACAAATAAAATAATGTCTGAATAATGTAAACTTAGGTTAACGAAATACAAAGGGAGGAGGGTTTATGTACAGCAGTTCAATTAAATAATCCTATAATTATGGTGAATACTTGGTTACTGGATGGTGAGTTGGCCACGGCAAATAAGAGGTTACACAGAATTCATATAAATGCAACGTTTTAGCCTCTTACACAGTATGGCTACCTCATCTATGAAATAAAAGACCTTGAGTCTAACTGAATCTATCTGCATGATGAAGTAAATCACTAGAGCATTTACCAACAAAACGTAACAGTTTTAGTTTATGAATAATTTGGGCCTATTTATGTTTATTAATTAAATGTAACAGTAGAGGTAGGTGATCGCGTTGAATGTTTCACCTGTCATGGAAGTTTATTTTGACGTGGTAGGTTGGTGTCTAACGAAATTCTAACGTTTGTTAACTAAAGTAATCTGTAACTTTTACGGAGATGTCGATCTGGTAATCAACAGATAAGTATACTATTTAGCATTTAGTTCTGTTTTAAAAAAAACAGCCGTGAAAAATCCTTTACATTAGGGGTTGTTCATAACTTACTATGATTCTAACTTGGATGTCAGATGAACAAAGATGAGGTTAGACACAACTTACTAACAAAGACAGCATGTCGGTTGTGGTAAGGACATGTATTACAAATATTCTATCCCCATGTAATTCCACGAGCTATGTTAGAAGGAGTGAGTTGGGGTAAAGCTTGAAGTGGCAAAAAACAAATATAACATCAGTTCATCATAGTATCGACTATTCTTAAATGTCTTTTTTAATGAAATCATTATATCTAAACCATGTATTATGATTGACAACGCAATTCAACTAGCGTATATTTCTCCAAGTAAAAATGTATTTTTATTTAGGCTTGATTGAATGAAAGCTAAGTTTTACTGAATGATTTTTAATATTACACCATATCCACAAATACGACAAAAATATCCTAAAGTATTTCGTAGGTTTCAATCTGCAATATTACGTTTCATCGATATAAGTGATACTATTTAGTTATTTACTTTGAAAGTTGAGTTGAAGTGGCTTCGTGGAGATTTATTTCTAATTTGCTCTTTTTGTCTGTTACTGATTAAAATTGCTTTCGTACTATAAAAACTGTGAAACACTGTTTATCCACTTCATCCTAATATGGAATTTATTGGTAGTGTCCACAATCCACCCCACTAGGGAATAGAATTCCTTGTCATTCAAGTCTCGTAGCGAACATTTACTCATCAGAACCACTAGACCACCCGTCGTTTGATTGCAGGATTACAAGTTCGACCAAGTTGTAGTCCAGTGAATAAACAAAATAAATAATTATCATAAGATTATGTCTTATATTTAAGAGAGATCAATTACAAATTACTTACAGAATCTGAATTCTTCATACTATTCTCTGATGGTTCCCATGAAGAAGGTTGTGCACAATGAAGATATGATATATTACCTGGTAACAAAGCTCCAATAGTCTTAGGCTGCTTAAATGTTGGCAAAATAAGTAAATTATCTATTGGTGGTTTCGTTGGTTTCTCAATATTTGGATCAAATAAATCTAATAGTTGATTTCCTAACTATTAAAGGAAGGGAGAAAACATTACATTAATTAGAAAAGTAAGCATATGAAAGACGAACAAGCGTTGAATCTATTTAACAACAAGTATAAAAAGTATTTGGATCATGAACATCTCGAGACACTCTTGGAATACAATGGACAACATCGATGCAACTAGATGACTTGGACTTTGCAGATGACCGACTTAGCCTTTTTATCCCATACTTAGCATCAAATGCAGATGAAGACGAACAATGTAGGATCAGCCTCGGCAGCAGTAGGCCTCGAAATACAAAAAGTGAGAAGCAAGATCATTCGATGCAGAAAACGAACACAAACACAATTACACTTGACGGAGAAATTCTGGAAAATGTAGAAACGTTTACATATTTGAGGAGCATCATCGATAAACAAGGAAGGTCTGATGTAGATGTGAAGGCGCGGATTGGAAAGGCAAGGGCAGCATTTCTACAACTGAAAAACATCTGGAACTCAGAACAACTGTCGGCCAACATTAAAGTCAAAATTTCCAACACAAATATGAAAACAGTTCTATAGCTGAGGACTAACCAAATTCTAACCGAGGAAGAAATTATGAAAAGATGCTAGAGGTGGATAGGATACACATTGAGGAACCCATCAAACTGTGTCACAAAGCAAGCACTAACTTGGATCCCTAAAGGCAAAGAACACATTGCGTCGGGAATTGGAGACAGACATGAAGAAAATGAAGAGCACTTAAGAAGAGCTGGAAATGAAAGCTTAGGACAGAGTTGGCTGAAGAATGATGGTAGCCGGCCCATGCTCCATATGGGTAACGGGCATTGATTGATCGATTGATTGATTGATTGATACAAAAGTGTTGAATTGTAAAACAATAAACGAAGTCAATAAGATAGAGGAATACTTTATGATTTTAGTGGAGTGAATTCAGTAAATTTACTAATGAAAAATTTATTTTATTTAACAGTATTTGAAATTAATCTGTTTAAATGAGCACTACATAAATGCATTAGAATAGAATAAGTAATATTCTAGTGGTTACTGAATCATTATGATTCGCTTATTGATAATCAGTTAACCGAGTTAAACAAAAAGTAGTAAGCTTACATGCAACTATCCACTGAATGGAATATCTGAAGTTTGGCACATTTACTGTATCCTCTATAACTGAAGATGTGTAAAATGAATCAACAATTCATAACTGACTTTAACTAACATTTTCATTATAACATAACGTGATTTTCTAGTTTGGATTATTAAACTAGATAGGCCACTGATATCTAAGCTAACATTGACATCACCTGATATGTTAAGCTACTGTATAGTGTGAATAATAAATATTCAGCTTTATGATGTATTCATTTCATCTAGTGTTCACTAGATCTTTAATATACGTACCAACTAGTACATAAATAAGATTAATTGAAGTTATCTGCCAAATTTTTAATAATGTAAAGTTGTGTTCAGCACTATAAGTTCTGTTTACTTATACTTAATAAATGAATGTTACATATTAAGCAGTGATTTTCATTAAGAATTTTGTTTAAATCTTTAGCTGTCAGTGTTTCTGTATTCTGACTACTCTATACTGACTCGTTCATGGAAATACATGTTCTGAATACCTTCAGACACTTCAAACAACGTATTTAACGAATATTACATTTTCGGAAACGTTACACATAACCTTAGTTACAAGATGTTTTTGCTAATTCATTTCTGTATGAAACATAAAAGAAAAATAATTCAGGTTTATTGTTAAAACTAACTGTAAATCCACTTGACAATTAAGCGAATCTAATTTTTATAGGGATTGGATAAATTAATGGTTAATGATGTTGTTATAGGAAATGAACAATTAGAGATTATTACTAAGAGATGAGTTACACAAATGACGCTGTCTCTGTCCATTTAGTGATAATGAAATATGCTCTCAGAACAATAGTTGACTGTAATGTTTTTAACAAATGTGATAATTTCATAGGACAATAAAATTTATTGAGACGTGTATACTAGACGAGAACCCACCTATAGTTAACTGAAATTGATTTTGCTTATTTACTTGTACTCTTAGTTGCACGTAAGTAGTCTGAGACTATTTACTTCTGTCAATCATTTCGTTAATGTAAAGGTATTTGTATACACATATTTATTCTCAGTAATGACTTCTCAGTCTTTTTGCTAAGTATATATTGTTTGCTGACTACTATGTCTTAAGTGAAATCTATTAGTCAAAAATGTTACCACTTGCACAGTATTGTTGTATTCTTACAACGTCACCTTTTACAGTTAACTTTTTTTTATGTAAGATAGTGTTATAGTGCACACTCAGACACCTATGCTGTACTCGAAAATGATATCACCGCTCATCATATATCATGAATACTTTATATGTATTGTTGATGCCTTTTTCTTAAACTTTTTATCAAAACGCTATGCAAATCACTTCGTTACAAATGTTGCCTCTATTTCGTGCTTAGTCGTGCCTGAAAATTGATGTAGGTTCTGTCTTGTATATATATATATATATATATATATATATATATATATATATATATATCTTGGAGAATATATCATTTTGAGTGATAGCAAGTTTCCTTAGACAATCTTCCAGTGACATATTAAAATATATTAACTATCTATGTAACATAATATATCCGAATCAAATAACCACGAACTGTGAAATTTTCTTGGATCAGCAACAGAAATTCAACTTCACAATTTTGATTTGTAGATGTAAACGAGATTTTTGGTTTATCAATCACTGTTTGGGTCACATAAGGCTATTTTTTGGTCTTTAATAACCCTCTAATCTCTATAAGTATTTCATATCATTTTCATCACCTAGTCGTTTATTTTAGTTGAGTTTTCAGCAAGAACATTCAACTGATGGGTCCTAAATAGGGCAAGATATGCCTCCTGGATTCCACTTGCTAGCCTTAGTTCAAATTAAATCATGCTTGTGAACTTCAGCTGTATCAAGCCAATATGCTCAGGATGCACATATAGCAATGGGGACTGATCAATTTCAGTCCATATGAAATCAACAGGAAGATTCTATAATGCATCCAAATTACTAGTTTATTTTTATTTTGATGTGTGTGGTATATTAAGGCTTCCTCTAATTCTACTTTCCGTTTTAGAATGTTACATATCACTTTTACTTGTAGACTGATAGATAGTTAATGAAATAACATCCGTGTTACTTTTTTTACATCTTCTCTCTAGAGTATGAATGTGTAGAGATTAATGTATCGGTTAGATTATTCTATTACTCCAGAATGAAAAAATTCCCTAATAATACATAAAGTACACTCATCATTTCTTTTGAGAATGTTAGATTCTTAGATGTCACTTTGTTAATCTATTATTCTTGTGATATATTTGTAAAAATTTGGATTTCGCATATTCAATACTACAGCGCTTATTATTGCCTTTAGTTAATGTTCTCCAATTTGAAGGATATTAAACCTCACTAGTAGGTTTTCTGTTTTAATGAGCTATCATTGTTGTTAAGATTCCCAAGGACATCTTTATTGTATATACATTCATAAGTTGATTACTTCTTATTAATCTTAATATTTGATTTCAGAATTATATTTTCCCATTCACGTTGAACTTCTCTGTCTCTTTTTAGTTAACTGGATCGAGATACTGAAAAAAACTTTAAATTCATTCTATGTTGTTGTTCTTGATAAACTTGTATGAAATGTTAATTGTTCACTCAAGAACTTAGCTTTTTTGAAAATTGACAAACTTCATTAATCAACAATTGTTATGTATTGCGGAAAATTACACAGTGATCATGATAATTGCCAATCAGTACACGGACACGTCTGTCCCGCGACTACCAGTTTCCCAAAACTGGAATAGAGAAAACAACGACTTATGAGCCAATCAGACACAATCCAATCCAACCCAATTCAGTCGTATTGCATTTCAATCATGCCTTTATATATACACAAAGTCAGACCACATAGCGAACCAGTTATGAATTTTATACCAATACGAAACAGAAGAGATTGTGGCAGTGAATGAGGTGGGAGGCAACTTGTACACAACCAATTAACTGTAGTCCATAGTAAGAGACAATATAATAACTCTAAACGGGAGGATAGGGTAAAAGGAACGTAACAATAATACAAATGTAATGTTTGCATTACTCATGACCAGAACAAATGAACTAGTTCTCTAAAACACAGTTCTGGAAGTTTTTCACCCTTTGTTAGTGGACCGACATAACAACAATAATAAACAAAATTATCAGAATAAAAACAAAAAATGTGATCAAGTCTTACACAATGACCAATTTCTACGCTGTTTGCAATCTCATGCCTCCAATAATCATGATAATAAATTCGTTTAAATTTAGTTATTGGACCAGCTGCAAATATTGATGCATCATTTGTATGAAAATTAATATCAATAACCAAACGTGAATCGAATACTAAGCATGCATCATTTAAAGCTATTTAATGATAGAATGAACAAAAATAAATTTTTTAAAGGATATTTCAATGGATTCTAAGATTGAATTCACGTATGTACATTAATATCAATAATAACGGTATGATATTCACTACTAGGAGGTCTTAAATGAGAAAGAAATTGCTTTCCATTTCTGATAAACACATAGTTACATATCAGCAACAATGTCTCCAAGGTAGCATTTATTGCTAAATAAAATCAATTGGAGAACTATGTGTAGTCAAAGAGAACTGAATAATAATTTGAGATCGTTTAACTGTAACCTTTGTAGTCTATGATTTTGACTTTGTATGTTAACCAGTAATTCTGTAAAGTCTGTATACAATTCACTACATAAGAATAATAAAACTAATGAAACAAGCAGTTAATTTTGTTGATAGACTACAACTGAATGTACAACCATAATATATCTGTAATTATGAAGACTAAGACCCTACTAGGAGATTTTTAACTGTGTTGGTTTATCGTAGTAACAAACTAGTAGACTAACCAATCTATCAATAACGTATAAAACTGTTTAGTTAAATATAGTCTGTTTGAATCCCAAAAGATTCACCGGTTTCTTAAATAATTGAAAGAGCTCTTGATGACAGGTGTCAACCAAAATAAGCAGCCTTTCCTGTCGACTCTCTTTAGCCGTTTAATAAAATTCGTTTCGTCTAAGTCAGAAATTAATCAGCCCAATTGCAAACCTTTTATTCTATAACTGGGTTAAAACAAATAATTTTATTAGAATGAGTTTGTATCTTCTCGTTAATTAGTCATGGACTGAAGCTGGTCCATAATTAATCAACGGGAAGATACAAACTGGAACTAATTACATATATGCCCGTTGTACAAGTGTAACTGACTGCACTCAATAGTATATTGGTGGACGTGGTGGTGTTTGGCACTAAGCAAACTGAGTTCGCATCCCATTGCGTCTATTACAACATGTCTGCAACACAAAATACATACCAATCAAATTTGCTATTTCCTTTTATTTGCCACAAAAATTTTCAAATTTTCTGTTTGTTTATCCAAGCAAATATGTGTGCTGCTAAATATTTAGACAATTAATACTTCCCATGTGTTTTGGGTTTCATGTTACAGACTGACTATATTTAAACATTCACTAAAACTCAGGAAGTACTGCACAGTTGTTTTATCCCACTATGGGATTTCTCATGGATCGGTTGGCAAGATATACACAAGAAATAGAAACGGATCATTCAGGTCTTATGGGGAGTGTTTAACCTTTAAACTAATAAAGTTAACATTCAGTAGTTCGCTTTATATAACTTCATGTTTTCATTAGATCTTGAAAAATAGTGACAAAATGTTTATTCATTCAATGGGTGCGATCAATTTAAATTATAAAAAAATAAAGTTGATAATGAGGTTAATTGACTAGAAAGCATTTACCATGAAATATGTCCATATCTACCGTTTTCAGATGAAAATAGAACAATCCCTTTAAGAGTATGAAAATAAAATTAAAAGTTGAAAACATTATTTACCATAGTTATTGATTACTTTTAGTTTATTTAAACAAAAACTAGGAAATATTTGTATTTTTTTGTAAGAAATTGACCTCAGTAAATAACTTTGTATTCTTCATTGATTTAATCAAATATGACAATAGATAAAGTTGAGTTCACTGAGCCTAACAGTTAAATTGTTTAGAGGTCATTGTCTTTTATGACAGTGTTATAAGAAGAAATGTCAGAAAGAAATGAACCATTCGAAATTTACAATATACTACTAATAACCTATTTTATTAATATTATATTTCACTTGGTTATTGTCACTATTTATCTTCTCATTAAGTATCCCCTATGTTGACGAACTCAACTAACATAGAGTTATCTCAAAGAGTTACAAATATTCAATACTTGCCCAATTAAGTTTATCATTTAGATAGTCATTTTCATAATTACAATATATTAACTTTAGAAGCACCGATCAATTAGTAGTATCTATTATTTAGTTATGTTTGTTTCATGGCTACAAGGCAGTTTGTTATCAGTACAACAGTAAACGAAAATCATGATATTCAATGTAAGCTGGTCAGTAAAATAATTATTTACCATTGAGATGCAAAAAAATGATCTAAATGTTTAATCAAGGATTATTTCTCATCTGTGATATTCTCTGATTAATAAGCTTAGTCTAATGTAAAGCAGCTGTTATATGCTTGAATTTCAATGATTCACTAACCGATTTAAAAGTGTAAAAGTTTCTTTACATATTCATAACACTGAATTAAATTATGTAATCGTATAACACTGATTACTAATTGTTAAACTGAGTTATTTTGCTTAAATTAAACTACCTACTCAGGATCCTTACGATTAATATGGTCATTTATTGAAGATGGAGTATGATGTAAATCAAAATCTGCTAGAGTTGATACATTCATTATCTGTCTTCTCTTGGATCCAGAGTTACTAAATTATTTTGTGCAGTTCATACCATAAATTCATTCATTCTTTGTCAGTCATATTCTACATCAGTATTCTTGTTTACTATAGCAGATACTACTATTTTATTGGCATTTCTTTTGATAATTTAATTTATCTGTATACTGATGTAACTTATTGAGCTGTATTTCGATTATAACTGATCAAACCTATGTTTATAATTATTAATTGCATAACTATAATATATAATGAATAAACTTTATACAACGGAAAGTGTTTTATACATGAGAGGGATGAAAAAAATATAACCACTTGTTATGTCCTAATTACTTTAACATAATAAATTCATTGAAAAAATTATTCATTTTGGATCTACTGACTGTCATGCGAAGTTATTCAACAGATTTTAGTTCAATAAAATTTGCTCATTAGAAAATTCATACTTTAGTTTCAGTGATAATTATTGAAATAAATATCTATAGTTTCAGTATAAAAGAAGTTGACTGATGTTTTTTGCATTCTTTATCCGAAAACCTTTTACTGTATAAACAATCTGATAGATAGTGATTGATGAACTCATCAACCAAGTACACGCATATGTACTCAGCTTGTGAAACAGTTCAGCTGTGTTATATCAATCAAACTAAATCTCTAACTTATCAGTTTGAAATCAAGTACACTAATAAATGGTTTACATCATTTACACAATAATAGGTCGTCATATGACAATAAATATTCATGACTTACTGAACATGGTATAGTTAAATATTTTCCATCTGAATTAAATGTTACTGATTTAATATAAGATGAATTCGATTCAATGTTTATATTATTCCAGTGGTCTAATATCAAATCATAACCAATACGAATTTTTATTTTCTTCATATATTCATGTACATATCGTTGGATAACAGAACTATTGAAAGCTGATGGCTTATTAATATGAAAATTTCAATTTGAAATATATGATAGTAATTATGATGAAAATGATGGAATATTACTAATTGAATAAACTATGAGATATAGTTTACTAACTACTAAAACGAGCATTTAAGTAGAGTGTTAAAAGACTTTATATTTCCAATACGATAATGATACACAATCGATCAAACCTATATGCACTTTCTTAACCTAATTTAATATTATGAATTTTAAGAATGAAAACAAAATAATTTGTCGTATTGTTTAAATTGGATTGTGACTGGTAGGCGGAATCATGGACGTACGTTTCGTCCAATTTGGGACTCATCGTCTCTATGTACCTACATTCCAATGATACAAGCTTAACCTAATTTGTTGTATCATAATGAGCTCGTATATCAAATATGCTGATACTGATTACTATTTTTAGAATGGGAATGGGTGTACAAAGTGAAAAACACTTAATGATTAAAATGAATATACTGATTTAACCGTTTTTACTAAACGGGAAACCTATAATTCATGTTTTGCTTAATTTAAATCGAAGTAAGAAAGTTATGCAGTACAACTAAACATGTTGATTTTTTGTTCCGTCTTAAACATACACCTCAGTTAGATTGCCTAAAGTATATCAGATTTAAGCATGTTATTCTTCATGATTTCAAACTAATTTTGGATATTGAAAAGATACCATAAGTAGAATGAATTCATCTTAGTTTATAAATATTGACATTCTTATCTGTCTAGAATATTTTACTTACAATTGCTTGCTATGAACTTGTCATCATAATAACTATGAAACAGAGGTTCATGTGAACTAATTGATTATTAACACTGAAAAGCACTTTGTGTTGTAGAAGTTCAGAATAGATTCATCAGGAGAACTACTAGTTAGTTATTTAAATGAATGTGTTGAATGCTACAAAATTGTCATTTGTATTCATCAAACACAAAATTTCAAACATTAACGTAAACAGTAATCTATCACTTTTCACTTTTATCCATTAGTTTACTTATTCTTCTGGAACAACATGTATCAAACATATATCGAATTAGATTCATGCATGGATACATAACAAAACAAAGATCAGTTGGTTTTCAATGATTATTTCTAGACAGTCGACTAATATAGACATTCAAAGGATTTCAAAATATTTACCTAAACTTATGATAATTAACAATGTTAACTATGACGTACGTATTCATAAGAAGTTCGTTGAATGTGGATAAATATGACATATCTATGCAACAATCGATGGTTACATTTTATCATTATTGAGTTGGTCTTATTTACTTTATATCATGTTCTTGCTTTTATTCTCAGCCTTTAAGTTTTTTTAGTTCAATCATTATTCACCTTTATCTCATCATTTTAATTTATAACTTATTAAGTATCAGACGTAAATAACGAAACTATCACTGTCATTAGATGATTACAGTAACTCGATATTAACATCGTAAACTAGTTTGTTTTGATCACATATCTATAACCTTTCAATGAACATTTTAGCATTGAAAAGTGAATATCACCATTCATTTATAATCCAATTGAGTAATTTGGATATTGTCATGTAATTTAAATTTGATATCACGAATTAGTCAAAACTCAAGACACCGTGGACAGCTGTATCATTCTAGTATGAGACATCTCAACAGTGTATGTTCACGACCCCATTAAGTAATCGAGTAGAGAAACTTCAAGTTTCGTTGTGAACACTTTACCATTAGACTACTGAACTGACGTCTAACGGTTCATAGTTCTAATTTCAGTCAAATGACAATATATTTATACAATCTCATCCATTGCCATCAGTGGTAACTGCCATCTACTCGATATAATTGAACTCTATTAGTGAATATTGGATATAACAAAAGAAACTTCACAGTCTAATTGCCAGTTCGCAGAAAGTAGCACAGTCAGTATATATATATATATATATATATATATATATATATATATAATGACTGATGAAAAAATAGCTTAATCCAACCAACGCAATAAATTTGATTTTAAGATAGATTGTAAAACAGAAATCGATAATTAATCTACAAATGTTATACCGTAACTCTTACATAATGTTCTACTTTTGGTGGTTGTATCATTATGATACATTTTCCAGATATACCAGCATTCAATAAACCAGTAATACATGTGTATGCATCTATTGTATAACCGTAAATAACAATCAAGTTATTATTAACAGTTTCATTAAGTGCATCTAAATCACTAAATGTATCGTATAACAACTGATTTGACTGTAATTTTAATTCTTCTTCAATGTCGATTTCTCTATATTGTTCTTGTTGTCGACCGAATTGCTTCTCTTCGTTGATTCGATCATTTTCATTATTCAATTCCTTGTCAGCATTGAAATCTTTAATGTTAGTTAAACATGTGTCATGCTTTACATCTTTATTAGACTGTTCATTATGATACAACGGTAAATAAATGTTATTTATCCAATCCATTATTGGTAAGACATCATTTACATCATTGATTATAAAGAAATTATGTGGTCGTGATGTATTTGAATGCCCAACTAGACGGTGAATAAAATGATGAATATAAATAAAATACATATGGAATAACATAACAAGAAGAATAAGTTGCTATAATTAAAGTATGATTTATAAACTTTGTGGAAGCATTTGGGTATTGTCCTAAATGTCATTGAAAGGTATGTATGTATACATTCGCTGTATAGATAGACATTAGCCCAAGTCATCAAGTATTAGAAACACGGCGAAGTGAAATCAACTAGATGAATGCCAAAAGAATACATTTGATAATAATAGTAATGACAATTAGAATATTTAAAAATTGATAATTCAGTTTGTAAATAAGTGATGAGTATATGTGAGGAAACATCAGAACTCAAGATCTAAGAGAAGATAAGGAGTAAATACAACTTCGTCACTGTCGTTGATTTTGTGACACATCATACAACATCTATGGCCACTGATCATGCTTACCACAAGGATGCCAACTACGCAGTTGGTCAGACTAACAGCCATAGACTTCATGAAATGGTATCAATAACTTTTTATAATTTTGATGAGCTTTAGCTAGTATTTAGGCGGCGGCGAATGCACATACATAGTACATCTCTTAGCCGATCTAGTTCGTGAGGATTTACAACCTCTATGGATTTAATAATTTCGCATAGTACTCAACGCCTTACTTATTTAGTCGTATGACGATAGGCTTGTTTTACTTTACAGACATTTATGGTCACAACTAGCAATCTACGTATGCCTTCTACTTTCGTAGATTATGTTGTACATCCATGCACCACTACATAGTGAACTAGACCTTCCCTGACAGATAGGTATATATTTAACTACTTACTAAAGCCAACATAAAACTTGCTTTATACCAGTATTTCGTCTACCAGTAGTGAATGACTTTTACGTTGTTTGGCAAAATGACTGAAGTTACACAAATAAATGCCAAATAAATAGTTATAATGTAACTTGTGTATAATTTAACAATGAATGCATCATTATATACTGTTAAGAAATTCTAAACTATGAAGATATAGTTGGTTGTTTTATGCAAATTGCAACGATTCCTCAGCCAATATCTGTTAACCAAGAAAGCTATTTAAGAAACTTTTAACATTGAGAACATATTTTAGATTCACCTTCGAGAAGAATGACTAGGAATTGTCAATCTCTACTAAATTTTATCTTTCATGTATCATTTTGAATAACTGACACTTTAATAAACAGAAAACCAAACAAACACATGAAGTTAATCATGTAATAAGCTTCATTTGTAAATACCAGTTTATCACTAAGACTGCAAAATACTGTCAAGTTCAAAAGGATGCTATCACAAATGACGGGGAGGGGAATTAAATTATAATACCCAACCAATGATGTTTGAAAACTTTGTTCAAAGGTCACAGTGAACAAATGAAATAGCCACGTTGATTATCAATAAGAAGTATGCTGCTTCTGAAGAAGAATATGACTAAAAGTGAGGAGAAGGAGACAACTACTTTGAAAAACCACTATACAATTTTGAAGAGTAAATAAGGCTTATAAGGCATCGTTGTCAGTGATCAAGTTTAGTATTAAGTAGGGAGTTTAAGATTTAAGCTAATGATTCATGTCTATACTAGGGTTTAGGGCTACGACTGTATTTACGGAAAGGATTTCAGTTAGGGTTTAATCAAAACAAGGATTACATTTTAAAGATATGGTTAGATTGTGATTACACTTTAGGGTTAAGTTGGGTTTAGAATTTAGCTGGGATTAGGGAAGTCACTTTAAAGTAGCGAAAAAGGCAGTATTACTACTCAACTGAGATATCTCCTCGCTTCATAATGAATCTATTGCCTACTATTTAAGATTTCCATTGAGAGGCAAAACGTTAGTTCTGTCTCAGCGCAGACATTAATGTTAACTAATGTTAGGTTCCAATTATCAGTGATTCACCTCTTAAAAACCAACTAGTATTACTATTTGCTTTTTGATTTGCTAGAATAGTTACAAGATCATATCCAGGATACATACTTCGGGAACTATACTTCGCTCGTGACGAAACAGTTTAACAACATCTACTAAAACATCCAGCTTTATGAGAACAAAAGACTAGTATACGGAACACTACTTGCATAAATAGTCACCAAAGTCAAGATCTAATGTATTGAAGTTACCCACCTTTGACCAGTATATCCCAAATTGATGGAAGTTAGCAGTATGAAGGAGCAACTATCACATAAGGGGTCTAAGGGCTACGCGTTCATTACGAAGCCAGGCGGTCCTAGTCTAAGTCTCTTGTAAGAACAAAAGTGATCATTGATGCAAATTTCCACACTAAGGCGAAACATATATTTGGTCTTTCTTGGTTTTCAGTAGTTATCTAGCACAGGTCTATTTGTAATATAAAATTTAAATGAAAATAAGGACAAAACGTAAGAAAATATATAATTATATACTTTAAGTGACCATTACAGTTCAAATAGTTGGAATCGAAAATGTAAACCAATGAATGTAGAACTAATGACCTAACGATTTTGTGTCCTCCACACCACCTGAAATTCTTGGATTCCAACTAAACCAATATCGTTGATACACGCTTCTAAGGAGGTCTAAACTTCAACATAACCTCAATCTATTAAATAATGAATTTCAGTGCATCTAAGGTACATTACTAAGGAATAACATCTACAGACTATAAGAATTGAGTTGATAAAAAAATATCTGGCAATTATCTTCAATTCATTTGAATTTGAAATAAAAATGAAGTAGTTTATGTCCAAATCTCAGCAACTGAAACTAATAGGTCTTCAATAGTATGATTGTCTGTTATCTACTTGATAATCGTTCAAAATAAACAGTAGGCAACCCACTTTGGATTTGAAGCTGTCTCCGTTAAAACGTTGAAACCAAAATAATCTTATGTTAACCTATTGACTTCAGTTTTTAACAATTAGTCCTGTATCATCACTTTTCGCGCCTCTTTAATGCATTTTTGCATGCTTATGATTAATGTTCTGCTTATTTATTTAAAGTTACCATTAATTAACTTTGTTCTATATAACATGAAGCGCATTTCTAAAATCCTCATATTATTTATGTCTAAACACTCATCAGGTTCTTTATCCTTAGATATTGTAAAGATGAAAGAATATAAGTTAAATATGATGAATTGACCTAGGACTACATTTAGAAGTGTCAACGATAGGATACCAGTTTAATGGTTTATGGGATTAGCATCTATCGAGAAGCCTAAAGGTCTTAGAAACTATCCTCGTTGGGAGCAAAAATGTTGTTCAATACTTCTTGATTTTTAGTGATTATCTAATCAAAATAAATTATTGATATCAAATTTAAGTTAATTGACAATTACTGGCTTTTTATGTATTCATTCAGATGATGTAAATTACGTAAACTGGAGTTAGATAACTATTTCTAAGTTATAAGTGTCTGATGAGAAACCATAAAGGAAACGAATGTGTACTTTTGTTTCTATTCTAGCTGTTTTTTGCTTTATTCATACTGATAAACTGGAGAAAATATATGTTATTACTATGTGGATGTACCAAGTCCAGCCTATGATTATCCGGAAGTTTCGTCCTTTTTATTCAATAAATATTTTAATTCATCTCAAAAACTAAAGGTGAATAATTACAATTTTAATATATCTAATAGTTTTTTTTTATTTATAGAAATTACTTTTATTACACATTTTACAAAAGTTCTTATGACTGGTGTCTTGTAAGTGTATTATACTAATCTAGATGTATAATAAACATTATGCCATACAATAAATAATCTACATAAAATATATTCTTACTTACTAAAGTAAATAAGGAAGAATGCTAAGAGTATTTAGTTATAAACATTAGTAAAGCTCCGGTTAAGATGGCAACAAATAAAGGAAAAAGATGGACTTGAAAGCTTAGGCTAGAGTGTAGTATACGAACGAGCAAACTTGATACTTGAAATGTCCTTACTTAGTTTGTGAACAGGCCAATCATCGTTTTGATTAATTAATCACTTTAAGTCAATGTAAAATAGGTCATTATGACTAATTATTTTATCGTCAAAATGCAACTATATTACAGAGAATATAAATACTTTCATCATGGATAAACGAGTCAATGTTTTGCGCAGCAGTGCTAAAAGCCTGGGCGAAAAACGTTATGCAAGTTATGACAAAAAGTTATTGAAGTCCTAGAAAGATGTTGAGTAAAGTGTTGTAGAGCCCTACGTTTTTCAGACATTTTTCCTAATGTTCTACATATTATTTTTACAAACCTTATATGAATTGGCATCACCACTTTGGTTTACAAGCTTAAATTCAGTTTTCAGTGTGTTGAGAATAGAAGGCTGAATTGCCTGTGTTAGTCCTGGAGATAGGAGTATCTTAGCTGATTAAACTTAAATTTAGATATGAATGTGAAACTGCAACTATATGCTAAAGTGAACAGTTTCACTTGTCAACTACAATAAAACCTATTTCTTACCATGAATCCTGATATAAAATCCTTTTTGTAACAAAAAACTCTATTTCTAACTATAATTTTTATTAATTAGCATAATTATTAATCGTAGGTACGATATATTGTCCATGTTATATATGTTTAGTCAAAATTCGCGGTAACCTAGAAGTTAGTAGCTCGTCTGTCGTTGGTTGATCGGGAAATGTTGCAGAATCATTTAAATACGGCATTCACTCGTTCCTATATTGTACCCTATCACAACAATGTAGTTCAATATGTTACAGTCGCTTGGTGTTCAATTCAGAGAAAGTGCTACCTTAATGCAAGTGAGATTTGCAAGCAATCTATAGTAATATTAAAGCCACAGCTAAGCACACAAATAGAAAAGTGACTTAGAATGGTAATACTGTCACTATTCAACAGATTCTAAGTGTATCAGTAAGAAAGGAAATGCACATATATTCAATAACATACAGATATTTTATCTATTTTTCATGAATAACAAGTACTATGGGATAAGGAAAATGTGTTGTAGAAAAAATAGTCATAGTTTACATTTTTGTATGGGAGCGATTTGTCGGTTGATTGAAGTGACTTGGAAACTGTTACATTTAAATTATATGAGGTTGCCTATCTACATAATTAATGTTGATAGGATTATCAATCCAGTTACTGAGAATGACAAATACATGAAACAACTACTACCTGTATGTAGTTTTCCGTATTCTCTGTTTGGGACTCTGATCTACAACTCTTTCGTTGTTTCCATGTCCTATACTTTATTTAAATCACTCAGATTTCAAGATAAAATGCAATTCATTAGTACACAAATTTTTGTTTATTTGATTCCCTACACGTAGGATCAATAAATATATCAAGGTTTGTGAATTTAGTACAGTAACCATGATATGACTTACGAGTTTCCAATTAACTAGTAGTTATAAGTCATGTTCACTGCATTTTGATGTAAACTCCTATAGCTCTAAGTCATATGAATTCATTTCAGTAACTGTTCAGAGTCAACAGAATTTTAAGTTGGAACCATTGAAGTCATACAACTTATAATATTATAACGATAAATTCAACTGAGAATAGAATTAAAGTTATGCTCTAATTGTGGGTCTAATAATATTAAAATAAGCCCGTTTATTTCTTTAAAAGATAATATTAAGTCGATAAATAAAAAAATTTCTATATAATTAAAACCTTATCATATTTATTTACTTACTTATCTCCTTCATAGAGTGCTGACCATTGAGAACAATTTCGTTACCAAGTAACTCATGTTACTCAATAATAATAATAATAATCCCAATACCGAAAACTTTATTTTTGATTCGGTGATTCATATGATAAATAGAATTATAACTACTACAATGTTTATTTGAATACAACATAGAGAATTGATATGAGTTAGAAAACTTTTAAATACAAGAAAGCACTGGAAAGCTGTTTCATTCTAGTATGGGACTGTTCAAAAATATACATCCGCGACCTCACCATGGAATCAAGTTTAGGACTTTCAGGCTGTAGTGCGAGTGCTTGACAGGACCAGCTTTCATCTGTTAAGATTATAATCTATGATGGAGTCCTGGATGAGCAATGCTAAAGAGTCCCATACTAGTGGGAAGCCGCTGTCTAATACTTCCTAGTTTTCAGTGGCTATCTAACTCAGATCAACTAGTAATGTTCAAATTCAATAATCTCCACAACACCTAATGATAATGTTTATTGTCATCTCTATTAAGCTCACATACCATTAGTGATAATGTTTTCTTTATTGGGATTTTGTTGATTAATAATCGGATAGGCTTTATGATACTGTAGTCCAGTTGTTATGATTAAGTAGTCATAAGATAATTTCTGTCCAGAAGATACTGTTATCCTTTTACATTTTCTAATAAAAATGCAACAAAATGAGAATAATGAATTTAGCAAACCGTTATATTCAAGTGTAAAGTTATTTAATGCGTCAATTAAATACAACATACGATCCGTTATCTGTCATTTACATTGGTACAACAAGTAGAGTGTAATATAATAAGAACTAAAAAAGATGGAATACTAACTGGATTGTCAAATGGAAAAGCGAGATCTAATGTAGAATGATAATGACGATTTGGAGTTTAAGATGATTATTTTAGATTGTGATCTTGAAAATTTAGCTTTCGTCATCATTTTAAGCAACTTCGTCGATGTAAACGTTTAACAGAAGTGATCTACGATATTTTCGCCTCATGTTCCGTCAACTTTGAATTTGATTGGATGCTCATAGCACTACTCCCTCTCACTTGACCTGGTTTGTAGCACTGATTCACTGATTGATAAATTGTATCTTTTTTAATTGATTCATTCACTTTCAACCAACCTGTCTGCCAAACTTTTAAACGTTCTCTCTTCTTCCTTGTATTTAGTTGGCTGTAACGTTTTCACAATTGTGTTAATTGTTTAAATGCAATGATATAAGATCTATCAAGACGTCTGACCTCTAATTGATTTATATTTGGATGAAGATGAAGAAATTGGCTAGTTTGTCTAATGCAATACTCTTCACAGTCAGCTCAATCGATTTTGAAGATAATATTTAGTTTATATTCTATTACTATTTGGTCTTTTGGCTTGGATAGAATTGATCGAAGTGATTTTGTTAAGTCGTGATAGACGTTTACTCCTAACAACCTCAATAGTCTAGTTGTAATTTCTGATACATCATCCATATATACTAAGGAAGCCCATGTGTTGGCCTCTAAGTTTGATCTTGCTTTTGCTAATGAGCTTGAATAACGTTTTTTGACGAAACTGAGTAAGCAGCTGCTCTATTAACATTTTTCTGAATAATAATAAAGATGTAACAACAGCAAGTTTACCAGCAGACTGCTTGAAGGATTCGTTTTTAATTTTAGGAGGTACATGTCTGCTAAAACTGGGTCTAAATATGAACTCACCCAATTAAATTGTCTATGATGTATATTGAAGATAAAATGAATGACAGCAATTGTTTGAGATTAACATCCAGATCCTCAATATTCATTTAATTATCAGATAGTTGTTAACATACAAAGTGAATTGTCTCAGTTAGGGTTACCTTCGTGAACAAAATAGCAATATCCACAGATATCATTCGATTTATGTTTAAATTCATGTTCTCCACTATGTAAATGAAAGCTAAAATATCTTCAACACTATTTCTTATGGTGAAATACTTATTTAGGCTGTGTTTATTATCCCGTCGCTAACAGTACACTTTTCTCTTACCATCGATTTCCTCATTTCGAATAATTATATAATCTCATTGAATTGAGGTAGTTTGTGGAAATTGGTATTAAGCTATAGTTGATTGAGTCTGTCATAAATTGATGTTGGAAGAGTATCACTGAGAACCACGGAGCACTGGACAGCTGTTACATCCTAGTATGAACATGCTCAGAAGTGCACACCCTAGAATCAACTACAGGGACTTCAGGCTGATGAATGCCTAACCCTCTGCACCACTGGGTGGCTTACAATTGTAGAATTATTAATCCCGTCAGTTTTTGATATAGCACGACAATCATTCATTATAATCGGTGGTAACTGTTTCACTCCCGACAAGTATGAACTCTACTAGTCACGACTTCGCAGTAGAGCTTCAGGAACATCTTGAAGTGAACTATCGTAACTGGATTGAGTTATCACTGATGACGACAGACGATCGCCTCGATACTATACTAGGAAGAAACAACTGTCCAGTGCTCCATAGTTTTCAAAGGTAACCTGCAAAAATCAATCTGTAACGAATTTAGCCAGTTATGTAACGTGTTTTCAATATTTTCATCATTGACGGAGAACTAAATTAACCATAAAAGGTCTTGAGATTAACTTACTAACAATGCTAACCACACGTTTCAATACAATATTACATACAGATAGACAAACAAAATATTAGTCAGAAATAGTAAGTTTCGAAATTACTATTTAGTTAATTAAAGATAGTTGGCAGGTAAACACGGACATTTATCATATGCTAGAAAGACATACTTAGTAAAGAACAACAACTATGAAGTGTTACAACTGGACTTTACGAGAAAAGACTAACTTAGTATAGAATTCAGATATTTACAATGGTCAGTAGAATGTGATCAGAATCATTGACTAAAAAACAATGACATTAGTTACTAGTCAAATCAAAATGAATATCGGATAAAAATATAATCAAAGAGTTGTTTAACGAATCAAATTAATCATTGACGATTACTCACCTGTCAATAGCTGTAAGTTTACCGTGAATAGTGTTAACACAAACTTTTAATCCAAGTTGACTTAAATAGTCAACTGGATAAGCATAACTAAATTATGAAGAAAGAAACAAAAATAAATGACGTAACCAAATTTTTATTGAAGTTAGATATTCACTTTAGGCATTTGTATTAGTTACAGATTGAACCATATAAATCCAGACAGTACGTGGCTGCTGTTTGGTTTGTAAATATGCAATCATAATTGTGATATGCGTAAATCAAGTAGTTTATACTATTCACTTAACAATCTAATTTGAGCCTCATTTTTAGAATTAACAAAGATAAACAAGATCGAAGTCAGTTTTACACATTCAACATCGCACATCACAGTTTGGAGATGTTTCCTATTAATCTGTTTGTGCTCATGACATTAAAATCTTAACCTTAGAATATATGTAGATAAGTGTTTATGCCAGAACTGTTTTTTTATAGTTCTCCTTATACTGATTCTACTACTTTTTACTACTTTCAGACTGTTAGGAGAAATGTTTATACGTTTGTTTTTGAAATGACTGTTTCTAACCGAGGTGACCATTCAAGTTGAGATAATACGGTCTTAAATCGACATTAAGCTAACAGATTAAAATGTACGGGCTATGATCAGATTGCACAAATAGTTATTGGATGACATAGGAACTACTTAATCACAGCCTATCTCTAGAAATAGAAAAACAGTACACATTTAAGTAGAGATTTGTGGCTGTAATTATCCAGTATACTACTAAGCTATTTGAATGCATTGAGTTCGAGTGATTTCTAATTATATTTAAATTACTTGGCAACATGTCAGTATCTGCAGCCAAGATTCGTTCGATTGGTTAAAATAATTACTTGTACGTATCATATAATGGATGATTTCCTAGGCAGATACAAAAGTAAGCCTAGATTTGTGCAGAAAAATCAGGTAAGTTAAACGAACCCTGAAGTGGAAAGTGAAAGGATAACCGTTAATGAGTCTACGGAAAGTTTTCAATCTATGGAATACAAAAATCTTATTCATCATTGGATAAATACAGTTTAATACTGGATATATTCTGATAACATAAAAGTAACTCCATAAGATTAGTATCCCTGGTTATTCATTCTTATTGTATCAATTTCAGTTACCTGAACATTTACAAATGCAATTTCATATCTCGAAAACAGAAATGAATTGATCATTGAAAACAACGAATCTCCTACATTTGCCCTAAACACTATTTTAAATGGATTATAATCTTTAATAGGAATAAATACCACTAATCGATGGTATAAATAAGCTGTATATGATACATGAAAAATGGAAGTGGGAAGTGGATACCGTCCCTGTAAAGTAGCAGGTTAGGCATTCACCAAACTGAGGGCCCTAGAGTCTATCCCTCTGGAAGAATCGCGGATGTACACTGTTGGAAAATATCATGGTAGATCGAAACAGCTATCCAAAGAACCGTAGTTTTCAATGGTGCCCTACGAACATCAGTCTGTGACGAATCCAATCAACTGTATTTAATATTCCCTGGTGAAATTATCATGACTTTATATGTGTAGATACTGTTATAAATTAGCACACTAATTTAACTTCCATTGATGATGATATTTTATTTTATAACTTTATTACAACCTTTGTTAGTTGATCGTTTACCCTGAGTTACTCATTTCAATAACTTCATTATTTTTGGGATATTGTTGTTATTGTTTAATGGCCTGTGATTAGTTAGTTTCGTCCAGTTTACTGATGAATATATACGTACCCAGTTGCGTTAATGATTGATTTGTTTTCCAAACATGTTGTTTTATTCTTCCCCCACCCTGACTGTTAACTACTGTTTCATACGAAAAATTTACAATTCCACAAAAGTTCCGGACACTACAAAGTTTTACTTGAACTTAGGAATAAATTCGAATAATATCTGACAATTCAAACGTGTTTTGTCCAATTTTAGACTAATCAACACCGGGATATAGATACACACAATCGGCGAGTTTTAAATGAGAAAGAACACATCGTGGTTTCTACTCACCAGTCAATATCTAATATCACTCATGATTGTAGATTAACGTTGTAAAGAAGCAATCCATAAACGATGAGCAAATAATGAGTACATTCAGTCCGTAACAATATCAGTACAAAAAAAACATATTAATGGTATATGTGAATTCATGATTTCACATGGTACTTTAAGCTTATAGGTTTACTTATGACACCATATTTGTTATATATATGCTTATTGTGTTCTTAATATTCAGCCTATTCTGCCTGCAACAAACAGCCTTAATATTCTTATCGAGTATAATGTTCACTAGAATTCAATAACAGTCACTATTAAATGAATGAAGTGAAAAAATACCATATACAGAACAATTAACTTGCTTTGAATTAAGTAGTACTAATAATTATGTGGATATTTCAAGCAGTTCTAGAATATATTGTAGTGAATTAGGAATACAGTAGGAATCAGCACTCCAATTCGGCATAGTAATATGATCTAGCAATTATTATAGGCATATATTACTCGAACATGTAATTGTAATAAAATGATACTGTATTGTTGTAATAAACAGAAATTATTCAGAGTTTTATTAAAGTGAATACATCAGCAAGGGTAACCAAAAATCCTAGTGTCTATTTTTTCTTAATATCCACTACATAATATAATCCGTGGGATTAATTCAGCAACGAAGTTAGAAATATAAACAAACAATGAAAGGCAAAAATGTACATCGATAAAAGTATAGGGTTAATCGGCTTTGGTTAGATGGTATGTTGCTAAACTATTTAAATGTATTCATTCGTAAGTTGCTAAATTCTAGTTCGCATAAATTCCAATCATATTTGAAGTAATCCGTTGAAACGGTGATTGTTGAATTACGGTTTGATATTACAACGTGACCAGTGGAGTCCAACTATATCGAATGTAAGGCAATCACCCACTGATTCCAAATATAACGCGAATTGACTAAAGTTAGAAATACGAACCATTTGGACCTGGTTTATTGACTCAACGGTTAGGCGTTTGCCGCACAACCTGGAGGTCCCAGGCTCAATCCCTCACGGGTTGTGGATGCGAACTTCTAGAGAGTCCCATACAGCGACTAGAAAGTTGTCAAGTACTCCATGGGTGTCAATGGTTGTTCAGCCCCCCCCATTCAACTACCGCCAACTTGTGATATCAAATTAACATTTAGATTTAGAGCATATGATGACATATCAGTTATCTAAAGCTGAACATTACCTGTATATTCTTCTCTCTCTTCTCTTCTGGTTGCTACGAAAGTCTGCTCATAAATCACTCAAGCGTGAAAAATACTTAAAATAAAAACTACTAAAATGTTCTGTAGTTTAATCATATCCATCATCGGAATACTTAACATGCATTTATTCTTAAATATTACTGTATCATCTAAAAATAACAAATGGTACTTTAAATACTAGCCTACTTTGTTTTGTTAGTTTTTAGTCGTAATTATCTGTCATTTATTTCACTAATCATGTATGTTCGGTGTAAACCGAATTTCGATTTTAGTCTTTCAGTTTAAATACATGACTGAATTAAAATTCACGTTACATGCTCCATAATTCTCTATAGTGTAAAAACGTATAGAAATGCAAGTATGTGCTAGACCCAATATTGACTATAACCGGCTTGCTAATATGATCATTAGGGAGTGTGACTTAGTTTTCAAACAGTGACCTCAGTTTCTGCTTATTAATGAGTAGTATAGAAATAGAGACGAAGGAGTCATTTAGTGTTATTTAATTTTCAAAAATATTTCCATTGAAGCTAATAAATCATGTAGTAACATATTATGATTTATGATATTATAAACACTTAAGATTTTTACCCACATCCTATAGATTAAACGACGAAATAAGCTGGTAGTTGAACCGAATACCTCTTTAAGTATCCAACAGCACTTCGTGTGTTTTTGTACTACAGAGCCCTAAGTATATTCTTTAGGATGTAAGTAATATCTGGATGATTTTATTTTGGTAGTACTTTGGTGAATTTATTGCATGTAGTTTGGCGCCTAATATTCTGACGTAACGAAACACTTATTAGGAATTTTTGTAAAAAATATTTATACTACTTACAGCTAACCTAAGTAATATAAATTTATTAATAAAACATGTTAGATAATATCTTGATAAATTCGGATTAGGGAAAGGTATTTCGTAGCATTTAGAACGTGTCAGATGAAAAGATTCGGCTCTCATACTTCATATTTAGTTTACTAGCTATAGTGGAACTTTACAACAAGGTAGTAATGCAGCGATCCAACTAAGACTGGCATATAATACGAAAAACCTTAGCAATAACCACAAATAAGTACACTTTTTACAAATAAAACTGTTTGATTAATTTCAAAATTATCATATCAAAAAGTTGTGTGAACTCCGTGTTAAATCACAAAAACTTACTCCGTTGGAAGAAATTTATAGTAAAGAGGATTTATTGAGTGTAAAGTATCTCCAGGCAAACCATTAGAAGACAGTAACACCAGATTATTGAATCGAATATATGGACTGAAATTAAATGAAATAATTAAGAAAGAAAAATTCAATATTGGAAACCACACTAAACGGTTTAAATATGAAGTTTGATTATTAAAAGTTCTACTAAGTATTGGAATAAACTTTGTAAGAATATCATATAATTAGTTCCATATATGAAATTGAATAAATTAAAGAAAAATGAGAAAAGTCTTATTTTCTTACTACTTTCAGTTGTATATTTCAGTTTACCTGTACATATCAAAGTATATACAACTAAAGAACCAACAGAACAGTGCATGCTCGTGTTTCTGAGCATGTTCTAAAGAGTCTTATATTAAACTGTACAAGAGATTTTAATAATGTAGCAGATGAACATCTAATTGATAGCGGTCATACTATCAACATCCGTCAATACTTTAAAATGCTCATCAGATAAATAAAAGCCATCTCATTAAGAATCTCTATAGTGATTTAAAAATTTCAAAAGTTTATTAGTAGACCATGACAATCAGGTAGACGGATTAAATAATTAATAATCGTAGTTAATAAGAAGATAGAAATGATTGTAAAAGGACAAATGTCGAATAAGTAATATTGAGGTTAGACAAAAGGTTCTTGGGAAATATGGTAAATCAATCAGAGGTTATTAATCTTCATCAATTGAGGTGGTTGGAACATGTGTTGCTCAAGCTCAACCACAGCCGGCTTGTCGCGCGATGTTGGCTATGGTTGAAGTAGGATAGAAGAAGGGTAGGAGCGGCCAAACTAAAACATGGCATCGGTCCATGAAGACTTTGATTGTTGGTCTAAGCTTTGTTAGTAGATGCAGATTACTTGGCTGGGGTTCATGTGGTAATCGCAATGAATGGCTAGAGACACTGGGCGACATGGCTTAGAATCGGTCACAGTGGCGGAAATGTATTTAATCTTTACCTTCATCTTGACCTTAAATTTTATTATTCTTTTCTGCACACCTTTACTTTTCCCTCTTGTATTCTGTTATTATGTCACTTCTTTAGTCTCGTAGTGCTAATGTGGTAAGGCAACTTGAATCTATGGTCGTATGTGCCCGGTTCTACATTGTTAATGAATGAATGAAATGTACGAGTGATGATGACAAGAACAATAAAAATCTCAAACACATGCTTCAATAAAGGAAGTCGATTAATACTTAAAAAGATAAAATGATTAAGATAAAACCTACAAGAACAACAGTCTTTGAAAAAAAAGTAAAAGGGATTATGTGAATAAAAGTTTCATTCACATACGACGTGAAGACGATGAACGACAGGAGTGAAGAATATATAATGAAAAAAAATAAGAACAGATCAATAGATGTGCCGAGGTCATGAAAATATCTATGAAATCATAAGTAACCAATGAAGAGATAGGGCATTACATACCTCACCGAAACACATAAACAACAATTGTTGATTCAGTTGTAACTTCTACTCTGTATAATAAAATCAAACGAACTCTACTAAAAAGTTATACAAAATATTTTAATCGAAATGACTTTATGTTCTCGACAACATTACCACTATCTACCAAGTGAAATTAAGCCAAGCTATCTACGACCAAATGTAGAACTTTCAAGTATCCTACTCCACTACTGTTTATTATCTTTTATTATGCAAAAAAATATATATATATTTAATACATTTTAAACATTTTATAATGATTCATGTAAATTTTAATGAATTCACCATGTGACTAAACTATCCAATACTGCTAATCCAGTTGTTGATGCACCAACAATAATAATTCTAGCATTAATAATTTCTTTTGATTCTATTAATAATTTTCCTGTTGTCATAAATAATGCTGGCATTGTATTGCATTTTTCTAAAATTCTTTTCTCTGGTGCTTTTATACTGTTTAATAATAATTCTGGATAGATTATTTGTTTTCTTGGTTTAACTGGACATAATCTAGATAGACATGTTATCAGTGTACATCGATTAAATTTCTATAAATAAGATGAAATAAATTTATTCAATGCAAATATTCTATTAATGATGATACTTATTACGATTAAATTGATATTAAAAAGTTAGTTCAATATTCAATATCCAGTACTATCAGTCATTACCTTCGTTCGTTTAATAAGTGTATGATTAATATTTTCATGAAATATTTTATTTCTTGTTATAACTTATTGTACTTTTACATAAACATTATCTCATTTAAGCTAAATGGAATATGTTCATGTAGAAAGCTTGTTGATAACTTCAAATTCATGAAATAAAACAACTCTTTCATGTATATTACACTATAATATACTGGACATAGCAAATGACAGAATGAAAAATTAACTGAAAGTGCTAGATACATGCAAAACATTGTGGAGAATCACCATTTGTTTCATAGATGTATTGAAATTGCAATAAATTATTAAAGTGTACGAAACCTCTCTCAGAGTTCATTAAACAACATTATCAAAATATCTTCTTAGTTTGTATAAAGAAGCTTTTTTGAGCCTGAAGTGTAATCGATTAGAGTATTTTACATTCATTACTTTCACAGAAGTTAACAGAAGATTATAATGCTTTACTAACAAACTAATCATTCCTAATACAATTTTCAAACACGCACTACGGGTAGTTGCCGATACCATTATGTATGAATGAAGATGATGGTTTATTTTGAAAGTTATATGTTATTAAATGACTAAGCTAGACAAATCGTTAGGGCCACTTCTCAGCCACGTAATCCCATATATTTAAGTATCCCTTTATTAACAGTACAATGTTAATTTTGATATGTTTAATATTCTAACATATTTATACATTAAAACGCAATAAGTGAACATATTTTAATTACTAACCTTAGCTTTGGTTATCCAACATGTTGCTAAACTAATTAAATATTTTGAGTTGTGAGTGTCTATACTTTAGCTAATGAAATCCCATAGTGTTTCAATGCCCTTACAACATTTTGGCTAACTAAAGCTTTAGCACTATATTGTTAACACAGTGATGTGAGTGTGACTAGCAAAAGTCGTATGTAAAAGTTTGAGAATACGGATAATTAAAAAGTAAGAACTGAAAAGTAATTAGCAATCAGAAAACAAATGCTTACTATACACTGGACCCGGTTTCAGATAACTAAATTAGAACGGTGCAATTCAGTACATAATACCCGTAGGTAGATATGCATCCCGCTTATTTTTAGAATCACAATAACACTATTATTTTGTAATTGTGAACTTCTTCAGTTGCTAAATAGTTGTTCTATCGGTAATTTGTTGTCAGAAGAAAACAATCTAGATAAGCAAATATCTGGTAAATATTACTTAGTAGTACTTAGAGTTTAAAAGGATAAAAATTGGTTGAATTAAACAAGTTCTGATCTAAATTACGATTATTTCTTCACCAACGTATCAAAAGTAAACAGGCCGTTGAAATGTGAACAGTGAACTGACGTAATCATCATTACTATACAATTACTTATACCGACTTTAATAATAATCGTTTTAACTATTCAACAAAAAAATCTAAGCATTATGTCGATGTGAATTATAGAGTTCACAACTAGAACCTACGACCTATTGCTTCAAAGACCAACAAGTCAACCATCAATACAGGAATTCAGGTGCATTTAGTCAATGAGTCACAAATATATTAAAAAGTACGAGTTGAATTCAATCCTACTGACAGTACATACATTCAAAAACTTATTAAAGTGCCTATATGGAAGAAATCTACTCAGGATGCACATACGCCAACGAAGACAGGTCAAAATTATGTCTTGAATATTGACCAGGAACAATTTCAACTTTTAAAATACAACAGGTTACTTTGTTTCTACGAAAGTGAGCTTATAATGCTTATTAATTCCGATTCGATGAATGAATTTGTTAAACAACCACCGGGTATTTCAGCCTAAGATTTCACTCATCACCAATAATCATCCATTTTTCCAGGAACTCCAGGTTTCGCTACGAGTATTTAACCTTTAGACCATTGAGCCTAGTCAAAATTTTTGAATGTAGTCAATTTCAAGACATGTTACCCAACTTAATGCAATGTCACCGCTGGGTGACACTTGACACAGTTGAGATGTATTGCTTGTCTTTCCAATCGATCTTCAAAATTACTTTATAAAGTTGCTCACTAGTAAACTCATCTCCTTAACACAAATCCATTATCAATATTGTTTTTAAGTAAAATACGTCGAAACCCAGGAAGCATTTGATGGTTGCTCGGTGCATATCTGATACTCTTTAATACAGTTGAAACTAGATGTTACACTAGAAATCAAGACATTACTGTAGAAATTTAGCGGTAAAAAACTAACGATTCACTAATTACTGTCAATGTATAATGAAAATTAATTTCAAAGTGAACAAAATCCACCAGATCCTCTTTTTATTAATAATGTAGCAAATAATTACTACTTTTAAGAACTTCATAAATTCGAGAGATAATATGATAGGAAAGTCAGATTACCTGTAAAGTGAGATTTATCACAATGGAGAGTACTTATGACAAGTTGCAAGGTGACTAATGCTGACAATAGAGTTTTGTTAGTCATGATTCAGTGGTTGACAAAGAAATATTAACCAAGATTTCAAACGAAAACTGTTGGTCCATTGGTAAACTGACTTGATCTCAGGTTAATGTCAATTAGGTACCATTTAAAACCAGGGATCACTGGGCATCTGTTTTGCTCTAGTATGGGACTCCTTAGGTAATCGAATACATTACCTTGTGATATAGCGAGGCGATCGTCCATCATCGTCAGCGATAATTCAACCTAATTGTAAATGTTCATATAGCTAGTGACTAACTTCAGGATGTTCCTGAAGATCTAGTGCGGAGTTTGTACTTGTAGGGTGTGAGACAGTTGTCATCATGACAGTAGATGATTGTCGTGCTATATCACAAAATAATGGAAATAGAAATTCTACCGTTAGACTTTGGCCTAGTTGTGCAGAGGGTTAAGGGTTTTTCGTGAGACCTGAATGCCATAGATTCGATTCCATGACGGAATCATTTGTGAGCGCTTCTGAGGAAACCCATACTAGAATGAAGCACATATCGAGTACTTTCTGATTTCCAGTGGTACCTAACAGACAAAAATCTGTAAAGAATGTAGTCAACTAATCTTAATATCTACTTCTAAAAACCACCACATTTTAACTCTAAATGTATTAATGAGAAACATTTTGAATAAACAGAAACCAACTAACATTAAATACAAAAAAATTGTTTTTCTAAACGTAAAACGTACTGAGTCAGGTGCATAAGGTGGAAGTACACGATAATAAATGCAAGTTTTCTTAGACTGACGTAAAATTTCACGAAGAAATATTTCTGTACGTGATTGAAAATTGGCAGCCAATACGAAATGATACAATGATGCATGTTCATTTCGTGCATGATGTGCAAAATATATGAAGTCTTCAATGCTGTAGTGAGCTCGAAGCCATTCAATATCCTGTAATTTTGGAAAATAAAGGGATGGATAAAAATTTAATAAAGATACATTTAGTTTAAAAGTGTTTGTATCCACTCAGTAGTGTTGTTGTAGATTATAAATAACCAATCTCAGTTGCCATATGTGTGTTCTAACAGAATTGCATTAATATGGAGATAGATTACAAGAGTGATTAAAATTGGATTGTAGTTGGCAAGTGAAATCCATAATGCCTATTTCTACATGTCTGAGATTCGTCAAATGGATGTATTTACATACTAGTGTTGATGTCCAGAATCTAAAATTGGTTCATTCGGTCCTAACGTCACTGGATTTACCATGAAGCTACTAAAAACAGATAGCGAAACTAGCGATACGGATGTGTATGCATAATTTGAAAGTTTCGGGACTTCCTAACTTGATGGTAAACGGTGATGATAGCCAACCAACATATTCGATGACAAGCAAAACTTCAGTTAGAAAGCAAAATGAAATGCTCATTTCAAATCACATTCTAAAGTGTAACACTCACATAATAAAAAAACACAAGCGAAAATCCTAAGCAAAGTATACTTATTGGGTAGTGGAAACTTTAAGAAAAATCTTAACTAACTCAAACAATTTATTAATAAGTGTTCAACAGTCAAATATAATCAAATTACATAGTTTATAAGGGTCATATAGGAAGCGATGAAGTAAATTAAAAATGTTATAGGCTGCAGGAGAATCGATGAGAATCATGTCATTTTAGGGAAGTACATCTAAGATAAACTGATAAGAAATTTTAACTAAATTAGAAGTCAACATTTTAGGCTATTGATCAACCAAGTGGAAATTTCATTTATATGCTTTTATAAGTTTGATGAAGGTCTGAGGTATGACATAAGTAGAGTATTTCCCTCAAATAACCAGAGTGACAACTATGCTACCCACTAAGGAAGGATTGGAATGGAAAAGGTCAACCCTAAAATTGCACATATAATCTTATTTTATGGATCTCCGTTAACGGAGGTAAATGTGTAACAAGTTGGCAGCCAGCTCACTATGGTCCGCATACAAAAATGTCGTATGTGACATGCCTCAAGCTAATAGCCCTTGGGTTCGGCGGCCGCATCCTCGAATCCTCAGAACCACGTGTAATCCAGGTTATTCTTAGGTGCCTCGCGAAGAACTTTTCAACGGTGTGAGAAACTAGGAAGTGATAACCGCCTTTGTACCTCTAGTAGCAGTGAAGGTCGCCGTCATCATGATCAGATTTCTTCTTCAAATAGTCTGAATAATGTTAATGAAAAACGTATTATACTGTTCCATTAATGGATTCAAAGCACTTGATTATTTTTTCATTGTAATTCTGGATTGTTGAAAGAGCATGCATAATGATTAAATAATTATGTAATTAGAATGTACTTGGACTACATATATGTACCCGTTGAACAGGTGTGTCTTTCTGAGGTGGTTTTTGGCACGAAAAGAAATGAGTTGAAGTCTTGGTGTGAACATCAACACTGAAATGCGGGTACATTCAGCTGACGAGTTCCAAATAGGACAAAACGCGTGTCCTGGATTCCGTTCACCAGCAACAATCCGACTGAAATAATGATTAAGTAATTCTTTGAAATCACATGCTAAATATCATTTTCAGTATATTACTATGCGATACTACAATGTAATGTATTAGGGGAAGAGAAATAGCAGTAGTTTCTGTTATGAATTTGTGTACTGTTGTTATCTTAGAAATTCAGTGGATCATATCAAAAATGTTGAGACAGAATAATTAAGAAATCTAAAAACTATTAGGCATTATGTTGTTTTTATTGCAAAACTTGCCGTTGAACATGATGACTACATCTACAACTAAAACATTTGAAAATACCACATATCTTTAATATTGACTGTATTATTATTCAGAGTAGCTATGGGATAGTTGATTGAACTTTACAGGAAAGATTTAATTACTTTATGAATGGTTGGCTAAGCTTTGATATTAATAATTTATCATTTTGGCATAAACTGAATCATACACAAGTCTTAAGTTTCTATTTTAGTAAATGATTACTTTGCTTAGTTTCTATGCAAATGATAACTTAATCTATTATTTTTAATTTCACAAATGACACTTCTTTTAAGTATCTAGTAGCTAGGGACGGCCAGACAAAAACATGGCACTAGTCAATGAAGTCATTGACAGTTGGGCTGAGCCATGTTAATAGGTGAAGACTACCTTGCTGGGGTCCGTGTGATGCTCGTAACAAATGGTTAGAGAGCTTGGGTGATATGACTCAAAATCGTTGGCAATGGCTCTGGTGCATCCACTAATTGTCTCCCTCCAAATTCTAAGTTTCTGAACTTATCATAAATTTGTTTTTACTGAATCATATTTTTTTAAATCTTATCACCGATCTCTATTCTTTTCCATTAATATTAACTCTGTTACTACCTCCCCTACTCTGGGATCTGATTCGACAATTTAATCTCTATCTGCTAATTGAGGCATGGCAACTTGAACTGATGTACGCATGTACCAAGTTCTACATTGTACCTGACTGATTGACTGTAATTATCTAGTTATAATGTAATAGATCACAATAATAAATTAAATACATTATTTCATTAAAGTATAATATAGGTAATAGTTTGTAGAAGTACTGATAATGAATGAACTAGTTATTTTATGTTTAATTGATAATATTAAAAAAAAGTGACTACTGAAATCATTTTCATGAATTTGTTGTAATCAACAAAAAACTTACATGTTCATCACGTAAAATTGCTACACCGACTATTTTATCTAATACAACAAAGACATAACTTGATATGATTGTTCCATCCTAAGTACAAAATAAAACAAAAAAACATGTAACAATCACATAATGATGATGATGATGACGTTGTCTACTTCAATATTCTGTATCAAATATTTATCATTTAATGAAAGTATCTATTTTAAGCAACATTTAATCTGATTAAACAAATATGAAATAACATTGTTTAGTGAAGACTTAATTTGACTTAAATTATTGAAATATATGAAATATTAAGTTTCTTTTGTAAAATATAAAGATCTCTGGGAGTTGTTTACATTTATTATATTTGAAACAGTTAATGAAAATTACGAGCTTCATCTCATTTATTGAATGTGAAGGTTCTGAACATTTTGGTTGGTAATAGATTATCAAGTGGTGTCGAAATCTAATTTTCATGATAGAATTACATTAACCTAAATAACATTAGATTGTGTGCATGTTTATCACTTGGCAGAATATTATGGACTTAAATCTCATTTTAGTTAAGATATATCAGCAATGCAAACGAGACTTCGATGTAGGAGGAAATGATACTCACTGTAGGTTGCATGACGACTACATTGAATTACTTAACACCAATAAATAGGGCATACCGAATCAAGTTTAGTGGCCAAATAGAAACTTAGTCTTTAAAATTTGATATGGCCGATATACTAAACAAACATGATATTCGTCACCACTTACTACTTAATCGACGTAAATATTTCGATCCTGTAGGAAGTACCTTGAAGCACATATAGTTCAAGGATGATATCTTAGATTGCGAAACTAGGTGATAACAATTTAAACCCTATAGAAAGCTCTAGTTCTCCCGGAATTTCCTGTACCTTTTGATGAGGTTTATCAACTAACATGAAACCTAAATTTCCTACGAACTACACACAACTCCTATAGAGTACGAGATGAATGTATGTTTGTTTGATAATGATAACTATTACTAATTTTAAAACAAGTAATAAGACTATGTATTGAAGTTGGATTGTGACTGGCAAGTGGAATCCAGGACGCGCGTTTCGTTCTATTTGGGACTCATTGGCTGGATGCATCTGCATCTCAATGTTGATGTTCACACTGAGATTCGAACTCAGTCCGCTTCGTGTCAAACGCCACCGTGTTTACCACTAGGCTACTGTGTTCGGACAGTCACACTTGTGTAACGGGCATATACATATATAACTACGATAAGCTTGTATTTACCCGTTGATTTGTAATGGACTGAAACTGGTCAGTCTCTGTTGCCAAATGTGCAGCCTGAGCTGATTGCCTCGATATGGCGACATATTACACAAGTCATATATTTAACTTGGATTGTGACTGAGATGCAGGTACATCCAGCCGATGAGTCCCAAATAGGACGAAACGCGCGTTCTGGATTCCACTTGCCAGTCACAATCCAACTTCAAAACATAACTTGTGTAATAACGCTTTATCGAGGCAATCCGCTCAGGATGCACATATGGCAACAGAGACTGACCAGTTTCAGTCCATTACAAATCAACGGGAAAATACAAGCATATCCTAATTATATAAGTAATAAGACTGTTTCATTTTATTTCAATCAAAACAATTCTACTCACTTCATCACGACCATTACGTATAAACGCTTGTAAATCAGCTAAAAGTAATGAACGGTCAAATGTATTCATTTTTCTAATTAATAATTTAATGCCTTCTTCATCGGTATGCCTTGTACGCCTTACAATAAAATCTCTGTAATAAGAATGTAATAAAAAGTGAAAATATTTGATTAATAGATAAGTGAATTCATTTGGAGATAAGTATTCAGTCTAATTGTTTGTATTTGTCATAGCTTAATGTTGATTTAGTACATGAAGGCATTAGATAACTGTTTCACTTTAGTATAAGATTTCTTAGTATTGTACACCATCTATTCCTCCAGGGAATTGAACTCAAGGAGAATACAATCAATTATACTTCATAGACAAGTGTTTATCTTCAGTAATACATTTTGTAATATTGCTATAATGAAATCACCGTAATACTTAATCTTATTTACATTGTAATTCAATTGTTTTAATGTTTATTACATATTTCATAGTCTATTAATATAAGTAAATGTACAATTTATTGATACTTTTATATGTAAATGTATTACTGATTATATAGTCAACTACTTGAAGATTTATGAATAGGATTATCTCAAACTGTACAATATAACATAATCGTACATAATTATGATTATTAAAATGATGAATTACCAGCATATTTCAACATTTAATAAATACATGTTAGTATCTTCTATGGAACGTATTACATTAAAGTAATATTTATTAAATTGTTTACTTAAAATTTTGTGTAAACTACATCAGCTTTAAATAGTTGATTAAATGTATATTTTGATTTTACATTCTATGATAAATCAGATATTGTGAAACTGTTAATCAAAAGCAATTTAATCAGTTGTTAAATCTTTAACTGTAACAGGAATATTTCAACAGTCACGTAATTAATATGTGAATAAATATATATATATATACCACAAATTGATGGAAGTGAGAATTCTACCATCGGATGCCGACCCAGTGGTGCAGATAGTTAGGCGTTCACCATCAACCTGAAGCTCCTGATGCGGAATCTAGGGTGCGCACTGCTGAGAAGTTCCAGACTAGAACTAAACAGCTGTCCAGTGCTCCCTGGTTTTCAATGGTACCCTGCCAACATCAATCTGTGACATATTCAATCAAATAAATTATTAATAAACTATGTTAATGAAGAAAACTCTACAAAATATCCTGGGATAAAACTGTTTAGTGACATTAACTACAAGTAATGGTTGATGTTAGCAGCTGAATTTGTTTACAAGACTACAAAACCATATTTTATATGAGATTACTGTGTTATATAAAATGATTAGCTAAATTATTATCTGAAATATACATCTTTCTAACAGAGTTATCGTCTGTTCACGCATAAGGTCAGCTATACTAGCAATCTAACAAAATTATCTTATTTCAGTCTAAATCAAATAGAAAAAAATACAATAAGTAACTGAATATGTACAATGCAGTGATGGTTTATTGGTTAAAGAGTTCGATCTCGTCTTCACTGACTTTGATTTGGGCATCCAAGTAGTAAAACTAAACCTAAAATAATGTGTGACTTAACGATAAACACCTTTTAGATGATTTGCATCACTTTGAGACATCTAAATGAAGTTGCCTTGGTTGGAAAAAATGAGTTTTGTAATTCAATGCTGAATAAGAATTACGAAAGACAACCTTGACTGGCAGAAACATAAGGTACTGTTAAACCACGTAATCCCATTGGCATGGTGATAAGCTATAAACTGCTTCTTAGACTGTGTATGTGCGCATTTCACAAGTTACTCGAACATCCTTTTATGAGGTTTACTTTAAACAACCAGAAAAGCCATTTAATTATCTGAATACACTAATCTTTAAAATTTATCCCTATTCCTAATATTGTTTTAATGATAATCACGGTTAAAATGAACAAATCGAACATTTGGATGATAGGAACATTTCGCATAAATTTAAAGTAGATTATGTTCATATGCTTATAAGGCTTTCACTAAGTAATATGTTCTTAATTTAATTTAAATAATGAAGACATAAAGTGACTTTGGTTACGAAAAACTTACCTATGAAGTTCAGAACGATGCAATACATATAATTCATGTTCAGGATCTTTATTTAGTCTTATTCTACAATGCTAAAGAAAGAACAATCAAAACCAATTGATTTATTTTCATAATATATAAATCGTCGAATATATAAGTGAAATTAGGATATGACATGTAAACAGTAAATATGTAGTAGTGAACGCGGTGGTGTTTGGTACGAAGCAGACTGAGTTCGAATCGCAACGTGGACGTCAACATTGGGATGCAGGTACATCAAGCCGATGAGTCCCGAACAGAACGAAACGCGCTTCCTGAATTCTGCTTGCTAGGTACAATTCAACTTAAATACTACGTGTAGTATTGTTATGTTGGACGATGTAAGAAGAATAACTAAATTTCAGAACCAAACTCTAGAAGACTTTTTCAGTTGCTTAGTTAAGCGTAAAATAGACATTATATTTCCTGTCATTATCATGTCCTTCATACCCTATTATCCCGCTTAGTACATTTTCTGTTAGTATATTGTTTCTCATTTACGAACTACAGTTAATTGACTGCGTACACGTTACAACTACCACTGTCTCCTTTGTTTTATATTGGTGTAAATTCTATAATTGGCTGGTTGCACAGTCTGGTTTGTGAATATATGAAGGAATGATTGAAATAAAATACGATTTATCTAGTTGATTCATCGGCTTGTATTTTTTCTATTCTGGCCTGAGATAGAGTGGGAACCAGGCAGATATATATGACCAGCTAGGCACGCTCTTTGGCATTTGTTACTGTGACTTCATTCGCATAAGGTCATACCAACCGATTAGTCATACTCTCATCATTATAACATCTTTCTTTATCGTCATAACAACCATTCATATATCTATAGTACTTTTGTGCAATTTCAGCCAGTGGCAAGTTTTTAATAGCGTATTCAATATGTGACTAACATTGAAGTACGAGATGCACGCTTTACCCTGTTTTCAAAATACAATTTAATGTTCACACTAAGGCTTGAATCCAGTACCTTTTATATAAGACGCAAAACGTATTATCCAAAGACCTATTAAGCCCAGGTGTTTGTTTATTCATTAAATAGGTATATTATTATTTATTTATTTAAACAAACAATAGCATTGTATGCAAAGGACAATTACAAACACAATATTGTAAGGAAGTAAAGACGGATATTAATCGTAGAAACAGACAGATGTAAAGTTTAACGAGCAAACAAACAAAACTACTAGATAGAAAGTACAATTCAGAAGACACAATTAAGTAAGAGTTCATTCCATTGAGAAAATGAATCACATTTTCATAAAGAGTTTAATTGGGAACTCCAACCAGATTTCCACTAAAGTGTCAAGACACTGAGTTGTGTCACCTTTAAAACCTCAGCCAGAAAGTCAGAATTCACTGAGAGGAGTCAGTTTTATTTAAAATTTTCCCTCTCTATTGTGGCATATCACAAACTGGTCACCACTACGCCTACTCCAACTAGTTCAGTGTCAGTGAACATTGTGTAATAAAGAAGTGGTCAGATCAACGTTGAAATACAATACTTATTCGTAAATTTACCATCAGGACAATTCATAAGTTGAAATAATTTTAAATTAAAATATCCAGTGACATCATCAGATCTTACTAATGCTAGGAATTCCCTTTTTTATTTTTATGTGACAAAACATACCATAGTCATCTAATTAGTTTACAAGTAGTATCTACCAAATTAATAATGTTAAGTGGAAACATAATAACACTTGACACTGGATTATTTATCGTCTAACAGATCAATAACCATGTCTGTTCATCAATCGGTTACTGAGAAGTAGCATGTCAGCTAATCCTTAGTGCTGATATATCATCTAATTTACAGTCCAACAACTAAGGTATGAATCGATTTCATAGTGAAGTTTGTTTGGTGTTAAAATATTATCAACAATAAACAGGAAACCTTCGATAAGAATTTTGTGTAGAATGATAATAATCATCGTTTCTTTTCTGAAGATCATGTCTAAATAGCTTAATAGCCACAATTAAATCGAGACGTATTAAACACCACCAGTTTAATTAATTGAAAGAAATTACACTGAATAATCACTTTAAATTTGTCTTGTTAATAACTTCCAGTTGGACTACTAGGTTTTACCGTCAAACATTCTTAAATGTAGTTAGGCTTGGAAACAAACTAATCGACAACGTTTGTATACATTTCAATATTTAATTGATTTCAAAAGTTCACAAAAACTAAAGAAAAAACATTGGAGATGTTCAGCTGTGAATTCTGATTATCTACTTAAATTCACTTACTACAAAACTCTTCAACATTGGAAAACATTTAACTAATCTAGGTACAGAGATTACAGCATATTCTAAATCGGAGAACTGACTGAACACCAACGGTAACATATCCATATATCTGAAAATTATATAAAATATATAATTTAGAAACTGAGAAATTGTTTTTAATGTCAAAATGCTGAATGTATTTTATCTAACATAATTTCATATTTAACGAAAGAGACCAAGTATGCCATCGCAGAAACAAATAACGTCATAATTAATAAAATTGGACTGTGAATGGCAAATGAAATCCAGGAGACGTATTCCGTCACACTTTGCACTACCCATTCGGATTTACCGTACTACATCCCAATGTTAAAAGAAAGACTGAAACTTAATCGGTTAATAAAGTCGTATTTACTCCTTCTTATAAGCATATCCTCTATGCGTGTTTCGAAGACACAACATACATCAATGACGCGGGATTCTAATATCTTAGCTGGGGAGGCTTGCTGCCTTATTTGACCAAGGGTTCGTACATTGAATGCACCAAAGTTAAGTTTGTATCAAGGCCATAGTATACTCGGGACATTATTTCGTGGGCCGGAATCGCTGGCACTAATGACAGAGGAGGAAGTTGAAGAAAGGGATTTAGACTTGAAGGTACGGGCAGGATAAATATTAGGAATAGAAGAAGGCTTTTGACTAAAATGGCGGCGATCTTGTGTATTGTTAGAGATATGAGGGTGGTTATCTCGTCCCCGTTGCCAACACTGTGGAAGGGTTTTTCTTGATGTACCTGAAAAGCAAAATGGGTTAGGGTTGGTCTGAAAGACCTGGGAGCGTGACCGCAGTGCCCAAGGAACAGCTACTTGAGGCCGGTCACACATGGCATTTTTGTTGTAGCTCCATACTTGTTGAGGCCTTACTTCTGGAGACGGAAATCTGTGGAGAAAATTGAGGCGTACACTTTTAGGGTCGACTTTTTCTAACCCCACCCTCCCTTTGTGGGAAGGCAGCATCACTGTTATACTGGTTGTCTGAAGTGAACACCTTGCTGCCGTCAAACCTCTGTACAGCCAGTAGTATAACTTAGCCCTCGGTCGAAGTCATACTGCTGGTATTTGCTGCTTATGGTATGCATTAACAACTCTATGCTTAGTATATGGACAATCCTGGAATTTAATTTTTAACTATAAATTTATTCTGTCACAAATTACGTTTTGAAGTAATTCCCACTGATGCCGATTAGAATCATTACTGTGTATTCAATATCTACAATGTATTATTCGAAAAATTTATGGTTGATTAAAAAATTCACTTCAGAGCGATTTCATAATTACAGACAAACTAGAACTATAGACTCCCAATCAATAACTTATAAACTGACCATGTAGTGTTTAATTGTGTTGACATTAAACAAAAGATTATTTAATCAAACACTGAAAGTTCTTTAGAATAAACAAAGTTGAGCAATAATAATACATGACTAAAACCAACTACCCAAACTAACTGAACCCTAAGTTATAGTTCAATTTGTCACAATTTATAAGAATATCTTGTGGAGATAATCTGTATAGATTAATAAATGATTAGTGATAAATGTTGTACTTGACTTATTAGTGCTGAACGAATTCTATCCATCGAGTTGAGATGCACCACCGATCTTAGTGACTAGACATAGCCGGCAGTATGCTTTAATATGTAGTGGTAAGGGCCAACCAGTGGGAGAACCTGCTTCATTTAGGTTGTGCTGGTTAGTACTGGTCGGCAGGGCTTGCCTGTTGTCATGGGCCGACTGATACCGTGAATGTTGTTCAAACCCACTGCACTCATCTTTAAAGTCTACTACCAGTACCACTAGTCGACCTAGGCTGCCTTGATATCACGTTACTTTTATTTTCTGCCTACAGAATATAAAATTTGGTACAAATGCACACTGAAAAACGTGTACAACACACAACTATGAACATGATATTGTGATGAAATAAAGACAGACAGTGATTATAGAAGGAGCTAAACGTAAGGAAAAGAACTACGAGATAGACGGCACGATCTAGATGAAAAAACAGACAAGTAAGGCATAATTCCATTGAGAAAATGCATCAAATTTTCATGAAGAGTTCAGTAGGAGACTCCAACCACGTAGCCACTAGCTTCTTTTCTGCGCCATATCATAAAAAATGTCAAGATACTGCGTTGTACCATTTTCATAACCCTAACACGAAAGTCAGTTATACAAATTAAAACTATAAAAAATGGATTTTGGCCTGTATCCAACCCCGCCCAGCAACTTGTTAAATAAACGTTAAGAGTATCCTCACATCTCACCTTGATTCATACTCTGATTTCATAATAAAAATTTGTATAGCAAATGCATTCGGTTTTATAGCATCCAATATAATGTTACTTGTATCTTTTACAGTATGGTCTTCATGTAAAAGTCGTTTTGTCCAGTGATGATAAACCTGATCAGTGATTTTATTAACTGACAGGTGATTTAAATGATTCAAATCCACTAAACCGACTTGTTCTTTGTTCCCCGTATAAGTTGGTGTGGTTCCATTACCGTCCATTATTTCATCTATAAATGCAATTATATGCTTGATTACTCACAGATGATAATTCACCATATCACAAAAAGTGACTAGGTAGTTTTATACGAAGAATGATAATGAAACCAGTTGGACATATTAAAGTAAAGCATAATAAAAATGCGTATAAGTTCGAGTAGTCATAATACACAGTTAAATAAAATTAGAGAATTAAGAAAGGTCAGAAAATCATTGCGATAAATCCAAGCAGGATAAATTGAGTTAGATTATTAATAAATAAAACAGTGTCTAAGATCTAGAAATAGCTAATAAAACAATCAAAGCTAACTGGTCTGATAAATTTATGATTAAAGTGTTTTTCAATTTCAACCCCCTCCCTCCAATCTAAAGACGATACACACTACTGAACATAGGCAAAGTCAATATTGAACGCATTTGCAGCTGTTTAAGTTAACCACATTTATTTTGCAGTCAAATGAATGGCTCTTGTTATTTTGGCTGCATTACAGGTCTGAAGTTTGTCAAAAGTTGAAAATTATATGCCTGACAATTTTGACAGTAGCCAACGACGAAAATGCTATGAATGCCGCTTTTGGTTAAAAGTTTCATGTTTGAATTGTGTGTATAAGTGACGACCATCTATCTAGAGTTGTGTGATAATAATAATCAGTGGTCCAAAATAGTGAGTACTATCGTTTAGAATCGATAACAGCAAAACAGATGCATTCATTTCATTTCGTTTTGTAAATCCCGAATTTTAATCTCTATTAATAAATATCTTTTCACTACCTTCTCTTAAAATATCTTTTCAGTATCTAGTCTTTTCAGTATTATTGTTTCTGCTTGATTACAACTCCTTTTTATTCATTTTGTTAATTTTACCTGGAGATAGTGATATGTTATGGAGATTTCAAATAACACACAATCGAGCTAGTCTCCACGTTAGCTATTAATGACTGAATAAACAATACTACCGAGTAGATTGTTTTTCATCTAGATTATAATAATCAGTAAATTACAAAATGCTAAAATAAAAATGTTTGAGTGGAAGACCAATTGCTACAAATTCACTTAATATTTCAAAAATGCCATCTGGTAAATGTTCATATGCTGATGAAAATTCCGGAAGTTATAATTTTTAATCAATGTCTTATATCTTTAATAAAGAAGTCGGATGCAACCTTCAACAAAAGAATGGGGATGCATAACGTTATTGGCAGCTTTTATAGCATCAATACGTCTTTCTGTATATGCATGTTTGTAAGGTTTTATTGATAAGAGACTACGGAAAAGCTATCATCCTTGGTGTTAAAGAAAACAAAAATAATTACCAATTGGCCATATTTCTATCACAAAAATGGTCACAAACCTATTGTTTCATGAATTTATGTTCAAGCTTATTTTTTATGCTAAACGGTTTTAATTTCTTAAAAACATGTTAGACTATCGACATAAATAAGAATGACACCTCAGTCTAGATTTCTACTTTTATGTGACAACTTTCAAGTCATTAGTGAATGTACTGCCAACAAAAACGTTTTCGTGCTATTTTTAGAACAATAGTATGTTAAATCATTCTATCAGTATATGCTATTAAAAACAATTTGTTCTTTGTTTAGTTCGTAGGTACTGTTTCGAATTATTTCTTGCAATGTTTTGGTTGACAGTAAATATGAAATACCTTTCCAACCAATATAAATATTTTCATTACTATGATTGTCAAATAAACAAAACGTTTGGTGCAAAACCAAGATAAGACAAGTGCACAGGGCTATGAAATACGCTTATAGTTTGAAACCCAATAAAATGATAAAGTTGCTGAGACTGTGGTGGAGAAACGTTCCTATAAATTCACGTAATGACAGGTGGTCGCCAAAAAGGTTAATCCACAAACTCATAGGCACCTTTTGTTGAAACTAAGTATGACCTTATAAGTCAAACAAGGTATCAGTATAGGCAGCCTAGTATTTTCAAAGTGGCCATCAGGTTAAAGGGTGGATAATACTTGAAGTAAAGTTTCTTTCATAGAGTGCGGTGGAGATAGTTTTGTAGAAAGGTCATAAAACTGGCGATTTAATTTAATTATGTTTATCCTTGGTTCATTTTAACTAGTTTCGGACTACAACTAGTCAGTCTGTAATTGTTGGAGTATTTTTTGACTTATAAATGGCTTTTTGTCAAACGCAGAAAGTACTCTTTGTTATACAGTTGTGTATTTAGATGATTCTAAGGCTTGTGTAAAATACATTTTATGAACCTATTGAACGAAAACTTCTCAAAGCAATCAGTTGAAAGGGAAAATGTCTCAATTCACACACATGATTTTAACCATCATTAAAAGCTACTCCCAAAAGGGATGTTATTACCTGCTATTTCAGCTTCATTTTGAGTATTTATGGTTGTAAATTCATTCCCCTGCTGCGATCTATTTTCTACTAATTTATCAACTTTGACTAAGCCATCAAAAACGTCCAAATCATAATATTTATTTAATTTGCTAAAGCCCAAATTCCTTGTTGCACTAACGAATCCGACCGCTCGACGATCGTACTGCAACTGATGTAAAAAGTAAATTGCTAACGCACCTCCACGACGAAGCATTTGAGATTATCGTTTTGCGCTTCCACTAATTCTGCGACATAATAATCTCCATATGTAGTTTGGAGGAGTGTAGATAGGTCATTTAGTATCGGTGTTATATCATCTGTATCTTCTACCCTAAAAGAATTGGTAGATTATATGAGAACTTACATCGCTGGACGGCAATAAAGAACAGGAAAAATCTCATGTCTATAAGCACAAAAAATGTCGTTCGCGTCGGCACACCCTTTCGGTAATTTATGAAACGGTAAAAAATTCAGACATTCTTAAACAAAATTTGATCAACTAATCACAATTTACTGATGTTATGAGTATCTTCTAACAACACGAAGATATTATGAACAGAACTAGCAATTGTGAACGCTGCTTTAAGAAGCTGATTAATTACTAATTTTTCGTAATCTGGGTTGATCACGAGAAAGTGTATGAAAAGAGAGTTTATATGTGTTACATTCTGGATGCAATATGTACTAGTGAAACGCGGAATCCAATTATTCTCCGGGAACTGTGAGGCATTCGGAAATTCATAAAAGCACGCATTTCCGACAATAACTCTTTTGTTATCAGTAACACTAAGAGAGAGAACTGATTTTTCACTAAATTATATGGTTATTTATTTCATCACAACATAAATAATTACATAAGCTTCACGAGACTTATCTTGCCAAATCCTTTAGAATCAACTTCGCTTCTCAATTTTTCAATTTGTGTAACGTCTGTTAAGTTACTTCTTCTTATTTCAAAGAATTCATCAGTTTTCTCCATTTTCAAATTTGTGCTGTTACCATAACTAATTACAACTCGACGATAAAAAGTAGAGCAACACAACAAATGGTTCAAACGATAAACTATAAATTATTCAAGGTCTGAATAACTTGTGACAGAACTTTTATAGATGATTTTCGGTCGTAAAAAATTACGATTCTTGTTAGGATTAACTACATTCAATACAGTCCGTGATAATGATATGGTAGCTGATGTTATTCTTTAATTCCAGCTTTAAGTAATGAGTATAGGTTTCCATCTGGCAAGTGTTAACTTGTGCAAAATATCTTTGAATGGTAAAGGTAATAATGGATGGAGAAATTAGATTTGATCGTTGGTAAGGTTATAGTAAGATAGCACGTTCTAGGCTTCCCGCGTCATATCGCAAACTGACGGTGACCAAGCGCGTTCAACTAATCGCGTCCGCTAAACCAAAGGTGGTCGGTAACACTGGTGAATGCCTATGCAATTATTTACTTAAAGAATTATTTAGTGCTACATAAGCATCGTCAGAACGTTTGGAGGCTTAACGAAATGATCGTTAGCCATGAATCCGTCTAGATACAGTATCGTTATTGTCGTCGGTAATTTGGAAGTTGCTGTCACTTTCATACCTAAATCATTCTGTCTTACAACGTATGGAAGCGATATTTTATCACCAGCACATTATTAGTTGTTTCAGTGTCAAACTTCTGATATTGAAAATTAAATGGAGTTTACTTTGAATCCCTAAGTTTGATACCACCTAACCATGTCATCCCAATTAATTTGGGGCTCTATTATGGCTGCATCACTATCTTATCTAACAAACATCTACATCGTCTGCAAACAGGAGTGGTAACAATTGACCGAAATCTTGCATTTAATTGACGTCTTAAGTGATTTACTGAGTACCTAGCGTACTGCCACGTGATGCACTATTTTCTACATTCTATTGTCCGACGAGGAAACTTTATAATCTGGGCTCACATTCCAGGTGTCGTGAAGAAAATATAATGACTGCATGATGATGTTGCATGCGATACTTTACTTAACATCACTCTAAAGTCAGTAAATAATCCATCTATATGTATTCTAATTTTCAGGGACCTGCAAAGTCCTTTTAAATGAGGTTTATCTGAGGGGAACTACTGGACAATAGTGTTATCAATTCTGTGTCAGTACCCATCATTTGTAACGATAAACGAGGGCGTATGACGATTTAACAGGTTACAAACTTTCGAATGAAGTTAAAATAGGTCCACCAGTTACAACCAATAATAGCGTGTCTTTACCTGCACAGTGAGGTTAAGGGTAGTTTTTTTAGCCGAAGCCATCAAATTAATCTCTCTAGTGCTTAGATGATGCAGCTAAAATATTGCTCAAGCGAAGTGCAGCATTTTCAACATTTCGTTTGATTCTTATGATATAAAAGAAGTGGCTGTTTGGAAGTGAGTGCTATATGCCAACTCCACTTCATCAGTAGTGTTAATCATCTCCACAACTGCAACATAGATTGTGTGTCAAATCAGCCAAATTAATTCGCTACGACTGAGCAGTTACTGGAGTTTACGATATTGATGCAGTTATCCCATAGACCAGAAGGTTCTGTTTAACAGAGCATCGTTTTGAACTAGTATACTCAGGACACAAATAGAATGATGAAAAATCGTCGGAAAGTGATTAATAACTTCGCCTTATCGTCATCGGAATACACAAATAGTTTACAATATTACATCAAATATACAAAATAACTAAGAATGTACTTTTGAATACTTGTGAATGTAACACGAGTACTAACGTTCACCCAGATGATTCACAAGATATGGATGCTTACAATCGAACTAAATCAAATCAAATAATATTCAGTTGTATCAATTTTCAGGTACTTTGATATATGCTAGCCGATTTTTGACACAAGGAATGAAACCTTGTGTTCCATCATTTGTTCTGAACTCGATCTGGGGTAGAATGTAGTCACTATTTTCTTAGGTAGGAGGTGAACTCCTACGACACTAGTAAAGTTATTTGTGAAGACTAGGTTCAAGAATAAAAGTTAAGGTCTCGAATAAAACCAACCTGGTCTTTTGACATAAAGGATACACGAAATTTTGAAAAGTAGTCTCCCACTGAAATATATATCCAGAGTCGAAAAACCCAACCAGCTAGTGTGAAGTGCGTTAGAGTGCTAAACCTTATGAAGCTTGTTGGTCTTGCAACGTTGGTAACAACTAACTTCAGTTGTATTGTCTGAATTATGTATCATTTGCTTCTTTTTTTGATGTCTTACTATGTGTTGAAAAAATCAGTTTCCACGTGATATCCTGGTTGACACTAACACAATCTTTCATACGTGGATATGACAACCCCAATCTCAGTGACCTGAATAAACGTAACTTTGAGTGGTCCTTTTGACTTCGAACTTACCAGTAAATAATTGTCAGAGCGATTTAGGAGGCTAGACATTTAGCGAAAAAAATTACGGTAACAACCTTAAATATAGTCGCTCATAGGCACAGTCGCACTTTAATATCTACTTTCATTTCTCAACGGTGAAAGTAGTGATTAAAGCATAGTCACTACAATCTAAGAGTGGCGTTAAAAGAGAACTTAACACACTTGGCAATCGAGAATATAAACGGGGTGGCGGCTGTTTAATATATGCAAGTCTTTGCGTTTCATCTAATTGAGTAGATGATGAATTACTCAGCAACGTACCAGAGTCAATCTGGATCAATCTGGATCCCGAACTAAAGTTTACTTTACGAATGCATATACAGAACCCCTGACACCTCGAATAGTGTAGATAATATCATTATTAATGCTTTTGTACGTACCTCTGCCCTAAATTACAATGCGAAAAGCATACCAGATAACTTTAGCCTTCCTTGGATAGACTGGAATGCAGGCAATGGACAATCATATGATGAAGAAAACCTTCTTGCGACATTAAACATACACCGTTAGACAGAGTGTGTACACACTCTCACGATGTGTCCTAACATTCTTCATCTAGTTTTCTACCATAATGCCACTCCTCTGTCACTTGAAGTAAGAAATGTTCTTAAGCGTAGTGACCACTAAACTTTTCTATGTACTCTTTCTCTTGCCTTTGTTCACTCCGATAATCATGTATTACAAAAAAATAGACAATATCGAGATTTTAAAAATGTTGACTGGAATCTTCTACACACCAATCTAAGTTACTCTGACTGGAACAATTTTTTCTTATCTAATAGTCATACAGACTGTCAGATAATTTTTGTCAAATTAATGACTCATGTTTGGCCTTCATTGAACCTATGAAACTAGGCAATATGATTAAGTCAAATAATTTGTATGTACCACTTCATTACCGTAAGAAGCTAAGACATCTACAGAAGTTCTGTTTTAAGTCGAATGACTTCTCTGCATTTGTGGAAATTACCATAACCTTTGGCCAACTAAGAGAAGTCTATAGGTTAAAGGTGACTAGTGAAGAGTTGTCAGCAATGCACAGTAGCTGCAGGGTACAAAACTTGGTACGGCTGTTCAACAAACGCCTCAAACCTTCCCAGGATAATGATATTCCTCGTATATCACATGATGGCTTAATTGTCAACGACCATAATATTATTGCCAACTTGTTCAGCGATTTCTCTGCTAACAGGCGTAAACCACTTGATGACACTAAGGTGGACACTATTAATTTGACTAGCGATCATATGAAATCCGTCTCTTTCACTTATGACAACATTTGTAAATTCATAAAATCACCTAGGACATCACGTAGTTGTGGAGTAGATGGCATGGCATCCATATACTTTAAACTCGGTGAACCTAATATCCAATTATTCCTATTAAAACTCTTTGACCTTCCCTTTAACAAAAGGCACTCACCCTAATAGATGGAAAATATTATACATATGCCCTCAATATAAATCAGGTAACAGAAAATCTTGCATAACTATAGTCCTATAGATATCACGCCAGTTATTTCTAGAATATTCGGAAAAATAGTATATGACAAAATGTCTGATTATTTACTCCCCGAAAACCTTATCTCTAATTTCCAACATGGTTTTCTCACAACTGGTTCTTGTACGACTAGTTATTTTGAATAATTTAGTTTGGTCTTTGCTAAACAAAACCTTCGTCACTTGGTAATAATATTGTATTTAGACATATCTAAAGCTTTTTGACACTGTTAACCACAGGCTATTTGTAGACAGACTCTTTTTCTTAAGGGATTAGGAATCTATTACTTGCCTGGTTAAACTCTTCTTTCAGTCATCGACATCAGATTGTCAACATTAACTCTAATCTTTCAGAGGCCAAACCGGTTACAAGTGGCGTTATACAATGAAATGTCTTGGGTCCACTTCCCTTTGTAGCACACATAAATGTTATGCGCAAATGCTTCAGCATGGGTAAACCTTTTCTATATGCGATGATTTCAAATTAGTGTACATAATCTCTCCTCACGAATTCGCAGACACACTCAGTGGCGTCACTGCTAAACTCAATAAAGTCGCAGTATGGCGCTTGAAATGGAAGTTAGATCTTAATGCTCTTAAGTGTGATTGGATATGTTATGAAGATAAGCGCCACAATTTTGATCTCTCCGAAAATCGTAACAAGTTGTCTAGGCTTCAATCAGTAGTTGACTGCGGACTAGTGTACTCTTATAATCTATCTTTTACAAAATAAGTCACTACACAGACGTTAAATTTGCGTCGACTTCTGGGTTGAGAAACAAAAATGTCACACTGCAAATCTTACCATTATATGAAGTATTTTACAAATAAATTTTCCGGAATCTGGAATAATTTGCCTTATGCCATTAGGAAAAGAGATTTACTTCTTTCATTTGTACGACATAATTGTATTTTCAACTCTTCCGTTGTCTCATTAAAAATGTTTACACCATCTGTTATTTCTAACTCCACTTGCGAAATAGTAGGGACTGTAAACGTATGAGCACCATCCACCCATCTTAGTCACATGCCAGTGTTCTTTCTTTTTAATCCATGCACAGGGAGAAGTGGTGTGTCATGTCTTTCAATGCTCGTATAAACATCAATATTTGCCCATTCGTTTCAGAGTACCAGTGCCGTTGTATTGTGTTTTCTCTGCTTTCACATTCTCTCTAGTTATAGATGATAATGTACAAGGCAAGTATGGAACTTGCAGGTGAAATAAAATTGACTTCTCTTCAATTCCCAAGATCCAAGTTCTCTTGATCTTATTCCTTATCTGGACATGCTCAATGATCCATTTTCCTCACTCTCAAGTCGTTTTTCTAATCGCGATCCCTTGGTAAAGAAGCCCGCTGCTCTTAGTCATATATGCACCTTGATACAGTAAATATATTTGGTATTCCAAAACTGTAAAATTTGATGCCGTTAGTTTGATTGTAAATTCATATCTTCATATGTTATGAGTGTCCTGACAATAACACTTTACCGAAATATTTGTATGCAAGTAAATGCAAATTATTCTAATCATGCCTGTAACCTGGCCTGCTCACATGCAAAAAATGATACCATAGAATAAAAGCTGATTATTTATAAGACAGCATTTTGAAACATCAAGTGAACCATCTAAGGTAAAATAGCCTTACCTGACTGAATTTGGATCGAATACCAGATATCAATGTACGAGGGGGCTGGTGTAAAACAAATGGTTCCCTGGCATTAGCGTCTTTATATTACCGTTCGGCTCTAGGTATTTAGCACCGACGAAATTTGCCCTACGTTTTCCATTAACAATACCACTTGACGGTTCACAGCGATTATTCTTCGGAATATGATGCAAAAATTTAATGTCCCTTAGTTGACCGTATGCTCAAAATTACTGAGATTGTTGGCACTGATACGGTATCTGGGCTACTTGGAGAGGTTCGAATTTCGGAAACTGCAGTGTGGGAGAAAAGCAGTCGACAATCACTAAATATGAATTATCATCGGTATCAAAGCCACTGGTCGACTGAGTTCTAAGGAAAATGCGTGTGGCCTTGAGATTTTCCGCAAAATTGTCAGGTGTCAGTTCTGTTCCATACAATGGTACTGCTAGTACGTTAGAAAGCTGCTATAACTAATCCGTACAACCAGTTAATTGATATGACTTTGTGTACACGAAGTTTCAATAACAAACGACAATTAGGTACCTAGTCAGTCCTCGTTTATCTGACGGGTATGACTAATCAGCACAAACCTTCGAAGACCATAATGATGAACACAAGACAACTGAGTCGACCACCAGGTAGAATCACAATAAAATTTTTGCATTCCTTTATATACACATAAGTCAGACCACGCAGTCAGCCAATCGGAAAGTTAATATCAATACTAGACGAGGGAGATATTGGTAGTGAACTGAAGTGACGTTTACACAACCAATAAGACGCGATTCGCATATGGGAATGATATACTAACAATGAATGTGATAAAAAAAATAGTGCGAGAGGGACAAAATAATAAAACTAACAAGTTCATTTTGCCTAACCAAAATAACTGAATGATTTTTAAAACATAATTCTAGAAGTTAGTTATTCTTCTTTAGTCATCTAACATAATAGATACTGACTGATAATGTCTTCTATATTAAGACTGGATAACCTACGAAACACTCACTTCATTCTCACACTCAATCATCTTATTCAGGTAAAATTTTCTCATAGATAATAAGTGTTGTAGGGAGTTAAGTAAGATAATTGAAATCTTAATGACGCAGCAAACGAGATGTTCGAACGTCAATTTAGATATGAATGAAGACATTTATTTAAAAGCTGACCAGATAAATTTATTTTGTAATAAAATTTGTTCTGACGATCGATTTAGGAAGTGGACATAGGATATCGAAGAGCGACAGAGGAGCCCCCCAACTAGCTGGCCAATACTTACTACAGATATTGTTTATATACTCAGTTCATATGGGAACAAATTTCGAACTTATCGTTCCTGAGGACTGTTGCGTTGTCACGATACACTACTGACTTTCACCAGCAAAAGTTTAAAGTATACACAGAAGCTTCGAAGTGATAGTTCTTCAATGTACCTTTACAGAGAACCATACACTTAATGTACATTTAGAATGTTGATAGAATCATTTCCTGTATCTACTCTGAAACGAAGTGTGAATTTACAGGTAAATGAGGTTGCCGATATATTGTGATAGCACAGTTCCATCGTCTAAGCATTCTCGCCCGAATGAAGATGACCAGTTAGTGCCAAATTGTTTGAACATAAAGATTTACGTATAATCATGGAGGTGGCTGAATAACGACAAACAGGATTGTAGACGCATACCTATACAATTTCATAACATTTGTCATCTAAAACATAGTTCATTACCAGGCTAACTTTATATTCGTCAATGGACTGACTGCGTTAAACAGGACTGATAACGTGAAAGTGATTCGTCGGATGGCATGTGCACCACGCTTTTAACATGTATTGATGATTAAGTTCGCAAGCTGTCAACAGACTGTTATGACGCCAAAAAAAGAGAGGAGGTTTTGGTTGGTAGACGCGAACGCCAATGAATGTGTCTAGTTGATAATGCGCGACTGATCTAAGCCCACTCACATCCCCCCCGGGGCCGACAATAGGAGAACCAGAATTGAGAACTGGAAACGGAGAGAGCTGAGAACGGAAAACGTACTGTATTTTAATCATGCCTTTAAATATACATAAAAATAGACCACACAGCAAACCAATCACAAATCTATCATTGATACAGAACAAACGAAAGAGTGGCATTAAATGGAGGCAGGTTGTACACAATTAAGTAACCGTAGATCATAGTAACAAACAATATACTAAGAGTAAATATACTAAACGGAAGGATCGGGCAAGGAGAACGTAACAGTTATAGAAATGAAATGATTATGTTTTCCATAGTTATAATAATTGAAATAATGTTCTTATGCACATTTCTCGAAGATAAAAAATCTTCATTAGGTGCTTGGCATATCACAGACGCAAAGAATAAGTTCATCTTATAGACTGGTAATCGCTCTATAACAGACTCACCACTCTTGTTACATCAGTTAAATACACCACGTACACCCGACTTAAGGTAATCAGAATCTTTTCTCCTCCTGAATTAGATGCAAGGTAAGCGATACTATTAATCAGGGGGATAAGATGATTCACTAGTAAGTGTACACAGTTTTACATAAACATAGGAATTAAACTAAGTGAAATCAGCACCAAAGCCCAAACCTAACAGTCCGGGAACTCGACCATATACCTCAACTGACACTGTATGTTACTCGATTCACGGACGTAAAAATAAAAATACTATCAAGAAGTGAAGATCATATATTTACCGAGGCTACAGATCACGTGACCTTTCTCCACTCCTAGAAATAAAAGGCAACAGCTGGAGTGGCAAAAAATAGCTCACTTTGAATGAAAACCGAAAATAACTAAATGTTAAGAAAAACTACAAGCCCGCAATAGATGACAACACTTGTACATTGCTCTTTTAGACACCAACTCTAAATCGATATGGAAGTCTCTGGTCATTCATTGTGGTAATCAAAACTAGCCGCCTGTATAGTCATGGTGAAAAACAATCACACCCCAAGGTAAGAATTCACAGGTCGACTGAGGTGACACAGCATCCAGAACACTCCTATAGCTTCTTTAGGAACACACAAAGACGGCGGTAGTCCGTATTTTAAACAAATCAAATGATATTACTATTTGTTTAGCCAGAAATAAGATGTCCAAACCAAATAGAGTGGGAGGGATTGTGACGTTTGCTAAAAACCACGTTAATTCCCGCCCGGTAAATTTCTCATCTCAGCTTCCGACCAAGAGGTTAAAATTGACTTGTTATGTTGAGGCAACAAATATTTTCATTTCCTTGCCAAGATGGTAAAAAAATAGTCCCCAGTAAATCTGTTCGGTTCACTTAGTGAACTCGCGCTACACTTTGAATTTGTAATTTCCACTAGACAATTCGTTAAAAGCCTGAACATCTACATTTTTATGTTTCTTATTACGCACGACGATTGTGCTCTAGAATACATCACTTACTTACGACATGCACAAAAATGTTGACATTTTTGAAAAACGATTATTGTGAATATTCTTTTAATGTTTATAAGAGACAAACAAATTTAGTAGTAAAAGCTATTGTTATAATAATTATGAATTCAAACAAACAGAAATCAAAGGAAAATAATAACAATATATACAATATTACAAATATTGTACATGTTAAGATATATAAAGCAATATAAAAAAACAAACCGTTAAACTGTAAGAAAAATGTGATGGATGCTAAATTGTTTACATGATGAATTGTTACACACATACACACAATCTATCTGATGAGAAAAATATAAAAAAATATCGAAAAAAAGGCTGAGAAAACTTTATTCTTGGCTGATATGATAAGTTAGTTACAGAGAGACATACTGATGATAACAAAAATGACATTGATTAATCCACTTAATTAATTTTACTCGAACCACTATGTCGACGAGCTTTTAATCCACGAAACAGTCGTGGACTGGTTACTGGATTAGACATTCTATAATTATCAGAATTTTCAGTAGGATGAACATTTGGTAAATTAGTTTTCAGTGGTGATTGAGAAACTGCAGAGATAGGATTACTATTTAAATTATTAACATACTGATATCCTGGAAGTTTGCCTCTTGAACGACTTACTGACGACCCTCTTAAATGTGCACTTGTTGGTTGACATAAAGCCACAGAAGTAATTTCTTCTTTTTGTCGAGTACTAAATGTTAGTGTTACATGATTATGTTTCAACGCGTTGTGATCATTATTACTATTTACATTATTGGGAACAGGAGAAGATGTTGAAGTTGATGCATAATTATGCAGAGATTCTTGTTTATTATGAGGGACAAGTGAGAATTTCACACCAGTTGCTTTATTCATTCCACTTGAAGGATCATAATAAACTACAAAAATAGAAGCAAACCAAAACCAAACGGTTTAGAATAAAAGAACATATAATTTCGAAGCCGTCAAAACCGACACAGCTAAGGAAATGCCATGGATTCAAAGACGAGTTAAATGTTCGAGTGTCTACTACACCAGAACACCATAAATACCTCTTTACTTCACAGAACAAAACACTGAACGATAGAGACATATGAATTTCCACTACTAATAGTGATCACAATGATTGTGAGGGTCATCCATATAAAAACTACTGATTTGGACGTCGTGTCTGTTAGATGTTATACACATGTTGTAACTGGAATATTCAATTATATCGTATAATATTTCTTATTTTTTGGTTAAATAAAAGGTTTACAATTTTGATGACAGAAACGTAAACACCTTAACCCGCCTTTAAAACAACCCATGGCAAGCAAACAACACTAACAACAATAGCAAAACAACAACAACTAAAGCGACAGCAGAATCAATAACTCAAATTTTAGAGCACAATGATAGAAGGAGCAAAAGACAATTACATAAATTAACAATTATTAAACAGTAAATATGTGTAAACTACCCTCTCCATTCAAACCATGGTAAATAAAACGACATGCAAATATACATGAAAAGCAATACAACAAAAAAATAAAAAAAAGACTCTAGGCTAACTGATCACGAATACAACTAGGTCATAATCATGAGCACAACAAAACTGTGTGCACAACATGCTAAAATGACTGATTTACTTTGTATGATGAAGGATAAATTAAAAGTAGAAGTTTAATGCTTTAATTCAGCATGTAGGCGAGTAATTACTTGTTCCATTGACACAACCGATCCTAAAGGTTAAATAAGAGGTGATTGAAAGATGCAAAACAAAAGTTCATTATACATACGTATTCTTAAAATGAGAAAGTTCATCATTACAATAACCCCAATAAGAGAAAATAGATTATTATTCTTATTTCATGCACATTAAACAAGCAAACAGTAAACGACTGGCCATCCGATATTCATATAAATAAATAGACGAGGCAACTTACGTAAGATTTAATAAAAACCGACAATTGCATGGTCTAAAATCAGCTTAAGACACTAGATATTTGTTGAAATCATCATTAATCAACTGTGGAGTCAATGTTTGGAGAATGACCATAATGTGTATACCATAAACGCTTCTTAGAAACTTTGTGCATAAAATGATTGCATTAAATCTTTGAAAAACATTATTACAAACGAAATTTATCACCCGAAAAGTGATAAATGTAAATTGGATTCTTACTTTATAAAAACATATTTCTGTAAAGTTTCCTAACATACTATGATTAAACTTCTCAACTGATCAATAACAATTTCAACGAATACCTCGGTAATGTTTGAGGTTATACAGGGAAAGACACGAAACCATAAGAAAACAAAAATCTAGCCCACCAGTAAAGAGTTGCATGCATATTTCATAGTTATTTCTTACACAAACCTGTAGAGGCTACAACACATCCTCAACTAATGAATGACAAACAACGAACGTACAAAAAAATTGATTAATTGGTATTATTATTAGTAAAAGTATATATATTATGACAACATAAGATTAATATAAGTAGTGTTATTATTCGTCACAGACTAACCACCGTTGGATACCACTGAAAACCAGAGGGCAGTGAATAAGTATTTTGACCAGTTATGAGACTCCCCGGTGGTGGTAGGAACACACAACCATGATCCTTGAAGTATATCACACAAGAATGAAATGAAAATCCTACCAATGAACAGTGGCCCAGTAATCCCAAAACTTGTAAATTCCGGGTTAGATTACTGGCGGCGACGTAGGTGTGTGCTCCATACTAGGACGAAGCAATCTTTGACAAATAAGCAGCAGACTAGTATGTGTATAGTAAGAGTGGAGTCCTGTGTTAAAACGAAACAGTTGCTTAGTACTTCACTCATTAAAATGGGTGCTTAGCAATAGTCAGTTCGTGGTGCAAGACTACGAAACGACTTGTTTTTCATTTTGAATGGGAATCAGCGATCCATATAGAAATTTGATCAATACTATTTTTCTTAGGGATATAGCATTTTAAAAAGTAATTTGGTTTAGAATCATGGTTATAAATATGCTCGCGTGAGGTAAGATCTGTCAAATGATTAACATTCAATGTACCGGAAATCAAGGTCGATTAATACAACACTTCTAACAAAATCATTTCAAGGAATATTAACAAATGAAGAGAACAACACTACAACTGGGTTTAATAATGCGGTAATAAAGGAGGTTGTACCTTAAGTACAACTACCTTAAAATTATTTTCCGATATACATAGAAAGTCATAAACCTATACGATAACATTTGCCGAGTATCTAAATAATTCTAAATCACAAAATTTTTCATTAGTAATATTATTACACCGGTAACACCTATCGCAGGATCCGCTAAATTTTTATACAAACTAACTTATATGCAATTTTACAACAAAGCCTAAAGTACGACACAATGAAAAATTCCATGTTACGTGGTTTAGAGCATTCAGCAGGAAACTTTGTTTTACCTAGGTTTCGTGGTATTCTATATCAGTTAGTAAGAAGTACCTCAATCTAGAGAGAATCAATGATACCAATGTGGTTTGAAATAGAATGACCAAGACCTATGGGAAAAAAACTTATCACAGAAACATTCACGCTAAAGTTCGGCTACTGTAGAACCGGATGATCAATGAGTAGTGGCTAGCGTCATGTTTGTATAGCCCTTGGTAATAATCAGATTCTATCAACTAAGTTGTGATCATTAGTCTAAGTTACTCGAGTCGGTGGAAAATATACGAAAATTATATAGTTTACAAGAAATAATATGAAAGAATGCCAGGCTTCATGACGTATGGAGTTGTGAATTTGAACCTACAAACAATCGTGAAACATGAAATATAAATAATGACTGCTTTCCAGTTTGATTAATTTATTAGATGATAAAAAATATTTTGATGGGATATTTACATAAGGAAATAGGGCATTGAAAATGATGTGTGCTAGCAGCATTTATGAGTATAATGAAGTTTTGAGAGAAATGAATTATACATGGTTCCCTAAGTTGTGATGGAGATACTATTTCTTTTATATGAATAAATGGGGAAATATAAAGTTAAATCATGTTTGGTTTTATAGACTTCAACGTGGTAAGCGCCTATGATAGAATATAAGGGACAAAGTCCAGGAGACTGGCAACGCAACGAACACGATACGGTTGAGTCAATATATTTTAATAAAATTTAAGAAGTCATGCTACACAACATGACACAAAAGCAATTTTATATATTTCTATTTGGTGCATTAAATGATGCTCTACTTATTGCATAGATTAAAAAATGGTTTATTAATGAAAATTGTTCACTTTAGTCATTAAAACGTGCATCAGATAAATGTTATGTTAAAACATTACTTTAAACAGATACGTAATTCGAAAAAAAGTCTAATGACAGGTATTATATAGTTTAACATTCAGAACTGACTTGGTTAAATAACCAGTGGGAACCAGGAAGCACTAGACGATGAGTTGTTGTATCCTAGCATGGAACTCATGGCCTTTGTGAAACTACCCAATAATCAGAAGCAGAGCAAATTGTGCTGTGCTGCGACCCAAAACTTAGTAACTTAAAGTTAATCTATTTAACTACTATGGCACCATTACAATAAGGATTTTTTTTTTAAAACGATTACAAGCAACATTTATTTTAAGGTAATAATTGTAGAGTCGATTTTATATGGTTGTAACAGATTAACGACAACAATACCATAACAATTTTGCTTCTAAACAGTCTTTACTGTTAAATTACATACATATGAATAATTGAAGTAGGAACAGAATAATAACGATCATTTCAGAAACAATGGAAGGAAATACAATGCATCGATGTTTAACTATACACATAAATATTGAATTACCATGGAGACATTAAACACAAATAAAAATAAAATTAAATATTCATTATAAAAGTACAAAAGTGTTACCAGTTTTTGAACTTGGGAAAAGTATCGATTCAGTGTATTCTTCAAAGCTTGTTGATAATGTGTGCTTGGAAACAATTTGTTGGAGACTTGAAGCCCGATCTTCATATCTTTCATTTTTATGAGAAATTATTGGAATTAAGAAATAAGCATATTTACTAAATCATAATAAAAATAATTCTGATGGATTTACTTATGGATCTATAATGGCTTTAGTGAGAAAACAAACACTAGGATGTGGGTACATTCAGAAATTCTAAAGATGGTAAAAAAATTTATTCTAAATTCAATTGTAACCTGTAATCCAAATACAGTAGAACTTGTGACTTAATGCTACATCGAAGCAATCCATTCGCGATGCAAATAAGGTAACAAAGACTAACTAGTGCCAACAATAGAGAATTGCAAACCATTACCATTACACTCCATGAAGAAGCTATTGACTATCTGCTCTAAATAGTTGGATGGGTATAACGCGTTGGTGGCCGAAGTGATATGAGATGGACTCACGTAGTTATACGGACATCAACACTGAGTAAGTGAAAGATGCTCCAAACTGATGTGTCCCAGAAGAGATGAAAAGGACAACGAAGGACTTCCTAGTAGCTTAAATTTAAATATCTTAAAACGTAAATTGTATTTATTTAAGTTGGACTGTGACTGGCAAGCGGAATCCAGGACGCGCGTTTCGTCCTACTTGGGACTCATCGGCTGGATGTACCTGCATCCCAATGTAGATGTTCACACTGGGACGCACATATGGCAACAGAGACTGACCAGTTTTAGTCCATTATAAATCAACGGAAAAATACAAACTTATCCTAATTACGTAAATTGTATTTGTTTAGAAGATACGTCTCTTTACATTTACTAGATATTGAATGACTGATAGGATGGCAAATGAATGAAGGACTAATGTAAATAGTCAAAAAAAGAGAGCAATAAACCAAAGTAAGATAAAAGTGTATTATGCCTGATGAACAATCTACACTTAAAGCTCAAGATTAAAGTGATGATATGTAAACAACACAAAGAACAGAATATTATGAAGCCAACGCGAAAGGATACGGACGACGATATCCAGGTTTTATAGCTTGAACAGCACGACTAGCATTTATAGCTGTAGCACGAACTAGACCTGGAAGAACATTCGCACATAAAACAGCATTTTCAACAATTGGTCCAAATAAACCAATCTTCAATTAAAAAAAAGAAATATAGAATAAATGATTTAATTAAAGTCATATATTAAGTATATAAAAAATAAATGAGATATTAACGTCAACTGGGACACTACGGAACGGAAATCCGATTTAAAATGACTCTGGAATTTTGACATTGTGTATGTAACCGACCAATTAACTGACAAACAAAGTTTACAAAAGCATTATCAGAAATGAATAACACATGAATTTTCATAAGGATTAGGATTCTGTACTTCAGTTTAAACAGAGGTGCACGAAGACAGGTTCGAACACCAACCAGTTTAAAGACATGTGAATTAATTGATAGACCATTAGTACACATGGCCAGTAGAACAAAAGGAATGTCAGCCACCAAATTAATTAACGTACACCTTCGTAACATATATAGATTAAGTCGGTTCGACAACGGTGGGTTGATTGGTATCTACCGAAATATCACCACTGATTCATAAAGCGAGTTTGAATGACATCGGTGAAGATCGGTAACAGTCTTACGGTGTATTTACTCTTCTTCTGGATGTAATGTTCCATTGTTCTTTCATACATACTTTTCATTCAATCATGTTGGAGTATATCCCAGGATTAACCTTCCTAATTTGATGTCATCATTTTAATGCGGTATAACAACTTAAATTAACCTACAACTAGCCAGACTCGCATCTATTTATTGGACGCAGAAATTTACTATGTAAGATTACAGAGTTATTAATGACACTATACAATGGCATTATATTAAAATATACATTTTATAGATATCGTAACCGAGGGTTGACAAACATACGTTTGGATAGTTTATAATAAATAATATATTTGTAAAAGCCTGTGTAGAAACTTTAAATCCCTGACGTTTCGTGGTTTTGAATTAAATCGCTTCATTATATATAAAATAAATAACTACATCAAATGGACATGAGTTTAAATAAAGGAATAGAGGGAGAAATCAAATTAAATACTAAATGAAAGGCTGATCACATAAACCGGTTTGATCATGCAAATATATTATGCATATAAAAGGTGAGATCAGTGTATGTGTATTTACGTGAACGAAAATTGGAGTGCAACAAGTGGATGATAAATATTTGTAGTGTAAAAGGGTAGAGTTAACTTGTAAATGTGCTTCATGTGTGAGATTGAAAGTATGAGTTCGAAGTGTGGGAAAATTGTCCAACTTTGATAAATCATAGAAGGTACTCTATTCTCATCAGCAGCCTCAACAACTCAGTCATCTCTGTAGTAGGAAAAGCCTTCTTGAATAACTCTGGTTTTTTTTAAGGTCGTTTTAATGGTGGTTGAAAATAGCATGTACTAATATTGTTGAATCTATTTGAAGTTCTCCAAGATCTACAGGATAATTGGACGATCTTCTTATGTAACTTAGATACCCTTTGATCAGAGTTAAAAATTCTCAAGAAAACTCTCCAGTGTAAAATGTATCGCAATCGACATAGTTTAATTTATGTAGGGGTGGAGAGAACAATCTAACTCCGCCTGTAGCTCTCTTAGGGTTACTGCCTGTCCCAAGCCCGGGTAAAGGAGGAGGGTTGGGCATGGAGCTAGCATTCTCATCCCGTAAAACCCAAGCTTGCTAAAAAACCGCTAACCAGATTAAACAAGATAAACCATTTAAACTCTGCCCTGGGAGTAGAAGGATTCATAACGCCTCATGATGAAAGCCGAAATTCTTCGAAAGTCATCAGGCTGATGCCCCCCCTACTAACAACCAGAGCAAATACTTTTATAGGTACATGGAATGTTCGAACAATGTGGGAGAGCGGGAAGACAAATCAAAAAGCTGCAGAAATGCAGAGATACAACATGACAGGGTTAGGAATCAGCAAAACCAATTGGACTCAAGCCGGACAGAAAACACTGGCTACAGGAGAGGTGTTACTATACTCCAACCACGAGGAGGAAAATGTTCCTCACACCCAAGGAGTTGTTCTGATGTTGTCCAAAAAAGCTCGTAATGCACTTGTGGGATGAGAACCATATGGACCCAGGATTATCAAAGCATCTTTCACAACAATGAAGAAAGGGATCATAATGAATATTATCCAATGCTATGCACCTACCAACGACGCCAACAACGAGGACAAAGATCAGTTTTACGATAGACTGCAATCAATTATAGCAAAGTGTCAAGGAAAGGATCTGACAATGCTGATGGGGGACCTAAACGCCAAAGTCGGAATGGACAACACTGGATATGAAGAAGTCATGGGACGACAGGGACAGGGAGAAAGAAATGACAATGGTGAAAGATTTGCAAACCTATATGCTTTCAATAAATTGGTTATAGGTGGTAAAGTATTCGCCCACAAACGCATACACAAGGCTAAATGGGTCTCACCGGATCATACTACTGAGAATCAAATCGATCATATATGCATCAATAAAAAAATTAGAAGATCAATGGAAGATATGCGAACAAGCAGAGGAGCTGACATAGCTTCAGACCACCACCTGGTGGTTTCTAAAATGAAACTGAAGATAAAGAAGCAGTGGATGACTGGAGTAACAGCAATCAACTGTTCAATACAGTCTTTCTTCAAGACACTAACAAACTCAATGAATTCAAAATAGCTCTCAACAATAGGTTCCAAGTCTTACAAGATCCACCGAAAGAAGAAGAAACCACTATGGAGGACAACTGGAAAGAAATCAAAGAAGCACTAACGTCAACGTGTCAGGAGGTTCTGGGCCGCAAGAAGCACCATTATAAGGAATGGATCTCCACTGAGACATTGAGCAAAATTCAACAAAGGAGGAACAAGAAGATAGGAATCAACAATAGCCGAACAAGAGCAGAGAAAATCAAGGCACAAACCGAATAGACAGAAGCAAATAAACGGGTAAAGAAGAGCATTAGAGCTGACAAACGGAAACACATCAAAGGCCTTGCAACAACAGCGGAGAAGGCTGCAAGAGAAGGAAATATGAAACAACTATACGACACAACAAAGAAACTGGCAAATAAACATGGTAAACCAGAGCGACCGGTCAAGAACAAAGAAGGGAAGACACTCACTAAGATTCAAGAACAAAGGAATAGGTGGGTAGAACACTTTGAGGAACTCCTAAATAGGCCAGCTCCACTGAACCCACCGGACATCGAAGCAGCATCTACAGATCTTCCGATAGATGTCACTCCACCAACGATGGAAGAAATCAAGATGGCCATCAGACAAATCAAAAGTGGGAAAGCAGTAGGACCTGACAATATACCAGCTGAAGCACTCAAGTCAGATATCGACCTAACAGCAAGGATACTACATGTTTTATTCAAAAAGATCTGGGAGGAAGAACAAGTGCCGACAGACTGGAAAGAAGGACATCTTATCAAAATACCAAAGAAAGGAGATTTGAGCAAATGTGACAACTACAGAGGGATCACGCTACTGTCTATACCAGGGAAAGTCTTTAACGGAGTATTGTTGAACAGAATGAAACATTCAGTGGAGGCTCAACTTCGAGATCAACAAGCTGGTTTTCGTAAGGATCGGTCGTGCACAGACCAAATCGCAACACTACGGATCATCGTTGAACAATCAATTGAGTGGAACTCGTCCCTGTACATCAACTTCATTGATTATGAGAAGGCGTTTGATAGTGTAGATAGGAGAACACTATGGAAACTTCTTCGATACTACGGCGTACCAGAGAAACTCGTCAACATCATCCGGAACTCCTACGACGGAACACAGTGCAAAATTGTGCATGGAGGACAACTGACAAATGCATTCCCAGTGAGAACTGGAGTTACCTACTCTCGCCTTTTCTCTTCCTCCTAGTGGTTGACTGGATCATGACGACCTCCACATCTGAGGGGATGCACGGAATTTAATGGACAAGTAGGATGCAACTCGATGATTTGGACTTTGCGGATGATCTAGCTCTCTTAGCTCACACACACCAACAAATGCAAGCAAAGACAACCAGTGTAGCAGCAACTTCAGTATCAGTAGGCTTGGACATACATAAGGGTAAGAGCAAGATTCTTAAATACAACACAGGGAACACCAACCCAATTCAACTTGATAGAGTAACTCTGGAAGAAGTGGATACTTTCACGTACCTGGGGAGCATCATCGATGAACATGGAGGGTCTGATGCAGATGTTAAGGCAAGGATTGGCAAAGCCAGGACAGCATTCCTACAGTTGGAAAACATATGGGACTCAAAACAAATATCAACTAACCTCAAAGTCAGACTCTTCAATTCGAACGTGAAGACAGTCCTGCTGTATGGAGCTGAAACTTGGAGAATTACTGCAAACATCATCAGACGGATACAAGTATTTATAAACAACTGCCTACGCAAGATACTGAATGTCCGTTGGCCGGAAATCATCAGCAACAGCTTACTATGGGAGAGGACAAACCAACTTCCAGCCGAAGAGGAAATTAGGAAAACACGTTGGAAATGGATAGGACATACATTACACAAACCATCAGACTGCATCACGAGACAAGCATTAACATGGAATGCTGTTGGGAAACGGAAAAGAGGAAGGCCAAAGAACACACTGCGTCGAGAATTGGAAGCAGATATTAAAAAGATAAACAGCAACTGGAAAGGATTCCTCAGAACAGAGTTCAATGGAGAATCCTGGTGAGCGGCCTATGCTCCTCAGTGAGGAGTAACAGGCGAAAGTAAGTAAGAAGAGAACAATTTGTTATCAATCTGACTGACGCATTGTTATGAGTTTGTCGTTTTGTATAAGGGACTTATATCGTGTAGTTTGAGAACTGGATGAAGTACTTCGGTTGTCTCTTGACGGTAGGGTACAACCACTTAACCAAATCACAGGGTATTATTTAAATTTCTATGTACCGAAGAATTAAATCATTCTGAGTATTATTAATAATGTTAGTGGGGAAATCGTAAACTTTTGATGTTTTTTTACATTCGTCATTTCATTTTTATTTATTATCATTTGGTGTAACAATTTTGGTCGATCTTTTAAATGGATTGAGAGCAAGAGAAATTTTCGCATTGAAAGGATGTGTAAAATAAAAGTCTATATGCCGATTAGAGTGTGTTGACTGATGATAAATGGTTACACTGAGAGTTTTATTTGGGTTCCTTTTAACTAAACAGTTTAAAATTAGTAGTTTGTTCTGTACATTTTCGCTTACAAAGATGAACCAGATGTGCATTGAGAATGTATTGATCTGTTTAGTAAAAGTCCCAACGAAAACGTTTTTATGATAACAAATAATAGTCTGATTGTACTGGTAATATGTATGACTCTGTTTGCGATATGAAAAGGTTAGCCACAGTCAGAGGTACGGGAGACCCCATGACTACATCATTCATTTGTTTGTAATAACATCCCTCTGAATGTGAATAAACTAGGATTCAGATATAATTTGAATTGATAGTGGACATCTCAGGGACAAAGTGTGATCGTTTTCTATTAAACTCTTAATGAAATTTTGACAATTATCAACAGGAATACTAGTGTACAACAATACCACTTTACATATTTCCATTATGTCTTTCATATAGATGGTTAATTTTGATTGGAAATCATAGTTATCTTTGATTGAATTCAGTAAATTTAGTTCAAGAGTCTTCAGGATAGTGCTAAGATATTTTGAAAGGGCATACGCTGGCGTGTTTGTGAAGCCCACCATGGGTCTCAATGAGATACCAGGTTTATAGATATTCAATAAACCATCGACGTATGATGATGTACAAGATTTGTGATATAAATTGAATCAGAGCGGGACACCGATGATATGTTTAGGTACTGTTAGGAGTTTCCCTATATCTAATTTAACTATATTTATAAACATTAGGACAATTTCGGATTCGATTTTTTCATAATGTCCAGTGGACAGATATTCAATGGCTTCCTATACATGGTGGACGATGTCAATCTATCGCATCGTAATCAAAATGACAAAAATACTTCACATAATTACTAAACTTGGCCAGATAGTAAAAGAAATAATAAAAGGAAGTATACTGGAAATATTTGGTAGAAAACAACAATTGACATACCTGAGCTTCACGTCTAACTTCAACTTTGTACAATCCATTAAGCAATGGTGAAATAATGATTAATACATCACCAAACTGTGTACGCAGTACACTTCGTCTGAAAGCCCGTGAATTCTCATTCCATATAATCATAACTTCATCATTTCCCAAATGTTTGTACTAGTATTCAATTGCAAAAATAACAGAGTTAAAACAAAATAGCTTTTCAGGAGATTAATTCAATTATATATGATAAAAAAAAAACATAAATGAATCAAGTAGGTAAAGAGTGTATGAATAAATGGAATATGTTTGTTACTTCCTGTTGATGTTAGTAAGGACTGATACCGACTAGTCACTACTGTTATATGCTCATTTTGAGTAGAAAAATATATCCGAAGAGCCTCAATTAATGAGAAATGGTCGTCGTAGACTTCACCTGTATGCCAAAAATCAGCTTCAATATGAAAGGATATATCAGGAAATTGCTTATTGGTATCTTAGAAAGTTAGATCACACTGTGCTGCAGTTGAATTTTGTATTGAATATTTTTAACATACACATACGCAACACTAAACAAGAAGTGTTACAAGCAAACTAACGAATACACTTGAAGAAATATGACCAATAGTGGAAAAGGAAACTTCACCTTTAAATCCTCATGAGTAGAAGAAGGCATACGAGTTGAAACGTGGTAAATAACTTCTAAAGTAGACGTTACATAATATGGTGTCGACAATCCAGCACGTCCACTACGCTCTAATCCTCCACGAAATCCTTTATGTGTCAGCAAATCGATTTCCCAACCAAGACCAGCGACAAAATTCTCAAATTCTAAGCTAGTTGTTTGATTAGCTAGAATACTCTGTTTATCTTCCTGTCCCGCCCCAACATAGAATACGGCAAACTTATGAGTTTCACGCCTATAATAATAACACAATAATAATATTAGTATTATACACACATGATGTAACTGCATACAAAGACATAAATATAACTTGTAAGATCAGAGGTGTCAATTTAAAGTATTTCGAACTCATCAACTAAGTAAACTTAGCACAATCGAGTGATAATAGAATCGACGATCAAGCAGTCATGGACAACGTAGAACTGACATGTCTGGAAGAAGACATGTGATTGGTGAATATGGTGTGACGGACAAATAAGGCAAAGACTAGGTCAAAAATATACATCTTGTATATTATTGGTTTGTTGTTGTAATTTTGTACTTTCATCCAATCCGTTACAAAGCATTATTTACACGTTGTTGTAATACATGCGTGTGAGTGGCTAGTTGGCTTCTTCATAATCAGTCTGATTATTGTGCCTGAGCAATAAATTAAGGCAAGGCTGGGTACTAGTTGCAAGACTTAGCGCTGCGGATAACCGGGATCGATAATATCGGCCACCCCTGCTTCAAATACAACAAGAACCTGGGACGTATGCGCATACGTCTAAGTTGATATACCACATTGACGCAATGAAATCACATTTGCAAGAATAACACGACTATTAAATACAAAAGAGAGGGGGAAAGATGAAACGAAGGCATTTGTAAAGGAGTAATAGAACTTACTTTCTAGAAGAACTTAAAGAGTGAATATACTCTCACCACTGTGACGGATTCTGAACCATTTCACCTAGTGTCGCCAGTCACTGGTCGCGACTATTATGTAGACCCTAACAAACTAGTCTGCACTTACCAACAGTCAAAGACTTCATGGAGTGGTACCATGTTTTCTTTCTTCCATCGTACTCCCACTTTAGCCAACATTGTGAGACGAGGTAGGTTGTGGTGGTTGGGCATACGTAATACATGTTGCAACTACCTCAGACGAAGGTCCATAACCTTACCCACTGATTTGCCATTCTTCCTAGTACGTGCGTGTAGAGGTTAGTGCTGAGAGGATAGCGGAACAGTACACTCGAAATTTCGTTAAGAGATGGATATTCCGCCTATGCCACACGACACGTAAATTGCTGAAAGCCTAGAGATCATTTCAATTCAGAGTGAGATTTTGTCAAAAACTGACCGACAGGAATGGTCAAACTTCTGAAATGTGTTGTGGTCAATGTACACAACCACTTCACTATCTATGACCATTCTAGGTGACGATGAAGACCAGTCCTGAAGTAACATTTTGCATTTAGCAGGAGAAAAACGTATACCAAAACATGCCTGGGTTATCACTGAAGGAGTTCCAAAAGCCATGGCAGTGTGTATATTTGATCAATGCATCTTTACCCAGGGCAGTAACAATACTGGATTACCCAAATTTATCGCTTCTTAGCTTCAGATAAACTTTTGATCATTAGAGACTGATAGTCTAAACACTACGTTAGTAAAACTGATTTCTCTGTGGTTATCACAAGATATTTTCTATCTCACTACTTTCCCACGTTTTAAATTACACATTGGTTTTTCAACCTTAGTGAAATTTGGGAGATGTGTCAGTTTTCCACTAAGGTAAATTAGGAATGATCGGTAATTGGAGTGGAGCTGGATGCCGGCTGAAGTGTTTATGAAAGTGCTCCTCTCATCGGCTTACTCTTTTAGGCTGAGAGCAGATCACGGACTTATCTTTTTCAGAAAGTTAATTATCTAATACCAATTTCTTTGATGAATCGGACCAGTTGCCGTTGCAGTAGCCGTTTCTACCGCATTTTATTTAATTGTCAACCACTTCTTATTGTCCATTTCAAGACGTTTTCTTAATCAACGCTTGAGTTGTTGTCACTACTCACCATTCGACGAGCTAGGTGGAATGAGTTTTCGAATCTCCATTAATTCAATATAAGCTTCGGAAATCGATTGGTCATTCCTAACCTTTAAATTTAGGTTGGATATAGATATCATTATCTCCTTTGTGGGAAAGCAGAATCGTAGTCAGGCTGATTATAAGAGGAAAATACTCTACTACCATCACATCTCTGTAAAGTTGGCGGGGTCACTTCTTCCTTAGGCCTTAGGTTTACTGATTTTAGCCCCACAGCTCTTCAATCGACTTGCGTGGTATGGTTGAACCTTCAGGACAGTATAGCTCGACTGAATCATCTTAACAGGCAAGCCCGACAACTACAAGGGTCAAGGTTGATATAATATCCTGTCACAGATATATATAACTTCATTGTGATATGTTTTCGTTGGCATATGAGCATATTAAGAGAAATGCCATGATATAGCATGCAGATATTTAGAGTAAAACACACTCGGTGCAAGTTCAACACATTGAAATATGGCAAACACGTTTAGATCATAAGTCACAAAGAGGATAGAACAGTCCTCTTAGAACTACTTACAAATCATAGATTCTAAACATCGAATGAGTCTATTATATGTGAATAAAATCGATTTCATAGGAAATTGCAAAAATAATTTCATGGTTTGGTTTTTACTGGTTAATATAATTCAGTGATGTGGATTTCTATGTAGAACAACGGCAGTGGAGTAGTGGCTTGCTGAAAAAGGTGTTCGACTTTCAGCCACTGATAAGCAGATCTATATTCCGTCTCAGTGACTTTGGTTCAAGCAATTAGGTAATCACTAGATGAGCGTGGGAAGAAGTCGACAGCGCCACTCTACTCATAAATAAGAATTAAATTCAAATTAAATATAAGAAAAGATAATTAAGAGACAATAAAACAAACTTACGACCCAAGATTATCTAAATGCTTTAGCTCACGTACAAGTGCAGGAGATTTTTGCAATAAATCGACGTGAGGTCTATACCTCCACGATACATAGCCTAGTTGATTTAATAAATGACGTGAATTATAAAATTGTGAAGTATTTTGTTTGATTGACTCGAATTCGTTTGGATTTCTATTATTAATCATTGAACGGATTGTATGCCTTAAAGAATATTTATGCCCAGTTGGCTGCAATGAATGTGAGTCATAAAGTGATAGTCTAGAAAGGAGGTTTAACGAAATTAGAACAAAATATCAGCAATTGAGTTAACTTATAAGAAATAACGATAAAGGAATTCAAGAAGCATTTCTAGTAGTGTTTCGGTACTTAGGCATTTGATTTGTAACAACAAGTTCAAAAGATAGAATTTTGTCTCACCTAGTTCGGATGCTGCGTTTTGGAGCGTGCGCAGAAAGTCAATTATACTAAATTGTATATCAAAATAAATTGTGAATAGAAAAGAGAGATGGACTATGCTATGATACTAATTCAGTAATTCATTTACTTATAATTCCAGCAAAATCAGAAGACTCAATCAATGATGTAGAGATGCTTAATCCTGATTTTTCGGACGATTTCAATTTGTATATTATTTCATTACACAACCCTCATCATCATCAGCAGCAGCAGCAGCAACGTAGAACCGGGCACAAACGCCTGTAGGTTCAAGTTGCCATACCACAATAGCACTACGAGAATATTGAGGTAACGTATAGACAGAATACAAGAGAGAAGAGTAAGTAAAGATGTCCAGAAAATAACAATAGAATTTAAGATCTAAATGAGGTTAAAGAGTGAATACACTTGCGCCACTGTGACCGGTTCTGAGCCATATCACCTAGTGTCTCCAGCCATTTGTTACGATCATCACGCGGACCCCAACCAGGTAGTCTACATCTACCTACATGGCTTAGACCAGTAGTCAAGGTCTTCATGGACTGATGCCATGTTTTGGTTTGGCCGCCCCTAACCTTCTTCCATCCTACTTCAGCCCTAGCTAACATGGCGCGACGGGGTAGACGGTAGTCGGGCATGCGCAATACATGTCCTAGCCATCTCAGTCGATGAAGGTTAATGACCTCTTCGACTGATTTACCGTGTTTCCCAAGAACCTTTTGTCTAACCTCACTATTACTAGTCCGGTTATTCCATGGTATACGAGTGATGTTCCGAAGATTCCTATGGTCAAATATCTGGAGACGACGCATATCATGAGTTTTCATGGCCCACGTTTCGCAGCCATATGTTAAGATGGCGCGGATTGCTGCGCAGTACACCCGGCCTTTCGTTGAGACACGAATATCTCGTCTGCGCCACAAGTGCCGTAGATTGGCAAATGCTAATCGAGCTTTCTGGATCCGCCCTGAGATTTCATCAGACACCGACCCACCATAGGTGATTAGACTTCCGAGATAAGTGAAGCGATCAACGCATTCAATTACTTCACTCCCTATAAATAATTTGGGGGAAGAAGCAGATCAGTCCTGGAGTAACATTTTGCATTTGGGAGGGGAGAAGCGCATCCCAAATATGCCTGCATTGTTACTCAACGGGTTCAAGAGACCTTGAATGCTATGTGCATCTTCACCAAATATGATTATATCATCTGCATATTCTAAGTCGATAAGAGAGCCTCCTGGAAGAAGACTAATCCCAGAGGACTTAAAAGAAGTGAGAGAGATTTCTAACAGTACGTCTATGATGAAATTAAATAAAAATGGGGATAAGGGGCAACCCTGACGGACTCCATTTGAGGATGAAGTTTCTCGTGACAATTCGCCATATGCTCTGACTCGACCAGTGGTGATCGAGTAGAGAGCCTTTATAAGGTTAATGTACTTTTGAGGTACGCCTTTTAATGACAAACATTGCCACAAGACTTCACGGTCAACAGAGTCGAACGCTGCTTTCAAGTCAAGAAATACAATTGTAGTTGGGCGTTGGTACATATGTCTGTGTTCGAGGACCTGGCGCAGGGTGAATATGTGATCAATGCAACCTCGGCCAGGTCTGAAACCAGCCTGGTTTTCTCGAGTCTGTTGTTCCCTAGTGTTAGTTAAACGTCGGATGATTATAGTGGCTAATATTTTAGATACTATATTAGTCAAACTGATTCCTCTGTGGTTATCGCAAGAGGATTTCTGTCCCTTTTTGTAGACTGGAACAATCAGCGATCGAGACCAGTCAGATGGGATGGTGTTTAGTTCCCAGACTTTGGGTAATATATCAGTCAACCTGCACGTTAAAACTATACCACCATCCTTGAAGATATCGGTAGACAACATATCAGGTCCTGCTGCTTTCCCTCGTTTCAACTTACTTATGACGTTTTCAATTTCACTGAGAGTTGGGGGACCTGTGTCAGTTTTCCATTCGGGTAGCTTGAAGAATGTGGGTAAGCTAAGCGTGGCTGGGGGCCAGTTAAACTCTTCCTGAAAGTGTTCTGCCCATCGTTCTAATCTTCTAGATTGAGAGTAGATCAACGACCCATCTTTTTCAGAGATGATTTCACTAACTGCCGATTTCTTGATACCGGTGTCCTTAATAAGTCGGAACAGCTGTCTACTATTGCCTGCCGCTGCTGATGCTTCTATCGCTTTTGCTTTTGTTGCCCACCACTGTTCACGATCCTTACGCAAACTCTTTGTCAGTCTACGTTTCAGTTGTCGTCGCTCTTCATCATACTCCGAGCCTGCTGGAATGAGTTTTCGAGCCTCCATCAGTTCCCTAGAAGTTCTAGAGATCCAATGGTCTTTCATAACCATTGGATTGGGGTTAGATACTGATAGCGCTGCTGCGTATGCACCTGCTTTAAAATCATTCCAAGCTACTTCGAGGGAAACCTGTTGGTCATGGGCGAGTAAATGCTTAACCAAACCATTCCTAAATGCAATCTTAGCGTTCTCACTCTCAAAGTGATATCTAAAGGGTTTGCCCGATGTAACCTTTCTGCAACCAGTAAAACGCATAGAGATACGTGCTCTCACTAGGGCATGGTCAGAGTCTAGGCAAGTGCCCCAGAAAGAGCGGCAGTCCTCTATACAACCTCTCCAACGATAGCTGATGCCGATGTGATCAATTTGTGTCCATCGTTGCGTAGATGTTGGAGGTCGCCAGGTTAAACAGTGTCTCGCCTTATGCTTAAAGTTTGTGCTAGCTAAGAATAAACGGTAGTCTGAACATAACTGCAACAGACGATCTCCGTTGTCTGTTCTCTGGGCTGGGATGCCGAGTAACCCACGTAAGTGCTTTTCAGCCTGATTTAGTATACCTAATTGGGCATTAAAATCTCCTGCAATAATTACTATGTCTGAGTGCTTAGCTTTCTGAAGGAGGCTAGAGAACTTCATATAGAAGTCGTCTTTCACTTCATCTGTGCTGCAATCAGTGGGGACATAAGCAGAAACGACAAAAAGGCATCGGCGTGTGTCCCTATCTTTCCGAGTTCGTACTGTGCCATTTAGACGGACAGCACATAGACGACTGTCTACAGGAATCCACTCGAGAAGAGCCTGTTCTGCCCGTAAGCTTAGTGCTATACCTACACCAGCAAGGCCACGTGAGCTAGCTGTAGGGTCTCCAGATAAACGAAGAGTGAAGTGTGCAGTTCCATTGCATTGACTAGGTGAGGTCAAACGGATGACCACGCTGGGATCCTGTATGCGTGTTTCGGAGACACAGCATACATCAATTGCAAGAGATTCTAATGTTTTAGCTAAGGCAGCCTGTTGACCGATTTGACACAGCGTACGCACATTAAAAGCTCCAACATGAAGTTTAGAGCATGGCTTCAGGAGACCTGGTATGATAATTTGGGAACTCGGGTAACCAGTAAAAGTGGCGCGCATAGAAACTGTAGGAGAAGAAGTGTTATAAGAAGAGACCAGAGATGGAGAACGAGTTTGATCATGAACAAGGTGAACTCGAGTGCTATTAGCAGTATGAGGGCGGTTATCACTTCCCGGTTGCCCACACTGTGGAAGGGTCATTCTTGAGGAACCTGACAGACAGACAGACAGACAGTTGCAACGTAGAACTTGGTACATGCGTACGTCAGTTCAAGTTGCCATGCCTCAATTAGCAGATGGAGATTAAATTGTCGAATCAAATCCCAGAGTGGGGAAGGTAGTAACATAGTTAGTATTCATGGAAGGGAATAGAGACCGAGAAGATTTAAGAAAATATGATCCAGTAAAGAGAAAATTATGATAAGTTCAGAAACTTAGGATTTGGAGGAAGACAAGGAATGGATACACCTGCGCCATTGCCAACGATTTTTAGCCATATCACCCAAAGTCTCTAACCATTTATTACGAGCGTCACGCGGACCCCAACCAGGTAGTCTGCACCTATTAACATGGCTCAGCCCAATTGTCAATGACCTCATGGACTGGTGCCATGTTTTCGTTTGGCCGCCCCTAGCTTTCTTCCAGGCTACTCCTACACCAGACAGCATTGCTCGTCGAGGTAGACGGTGGTCAGGCATACGTAACACATGTCCTAACCACCTTAGCTGATGAAGATTTACTACTTCATCAATAGATTTACCGTATCTACCTAGTACTCTATTCCTAACCCACGTATTGCTTACTCGGTGGTCCCAGAAAACACGAGCAATGCTTCGAAGACATCTATGATCGAATACCTACGAATATCCTCGGTCCTTAATGTCCATGTTTCGCATCCATAAAGTAAGACAGACCGAACTACTGCGCAGTAAACGCGTCCTTTGGTCAGTAGTCGGATGTCTCGCCTATGCCACAGATGACGCAAATTCTTAAAAGCTAATCGGGCCTTATGTATACGCGCAGAGACTTCAGCAGACACCAGACCGTCAGGGCTGATGAGGCTGCCAAGATAAGTGAAGCGGTCAACACATTCAACTGCCTCACTCCCTATCACTAACTTCGGTGTCGAATCAATCCAATCCTGAAGTAACATTTTGCATTTGGGTGGAGAGAATCGCATCCCAAACATCCTTACATTCTTGTTTAAGATAGTCAGAAGATTCTGCATTTTATCAGCATCTTCGCCTAAGAGAACTATATCATCTGCATATTCTAAGTCAGCTAGTTTATCTCCTGGAAGGAGGTCAACCCCGCCGAAGTCAGACGATGAAAATGTCAACTCTAAAAGTATATCAATGATAAAATTAAATAAAAATGGGGAAAGCGGACAACCTTGACGGACACCACTTGAGGTAATCAGTTCTGATGACAATCTGCCATAAGCTCTGACTCGACATGTGGTGTTCGAGTAGAGAGCTTGTATAAGGTTAATGTACTTCTCTGGTACGCCTTTCATTGACAGACATTGCCACATAACCTTACGATTGATAGAGTCAAATGCCGCCTTAAGGTCAAGGAATACAACTATTGTTGGGCGTCTAAAAGTGTGTCTATGTTCTAGAACCTGCTGAAGTGTGAAAAGGTGGTCTATACAGCCACGTCCAGGTCTGGAACCACCTTGGTTCTCTCTAGTCTGCTCTTCACGAGCTTTAGTTAGGCGTCGAAGTATGATTGAAGCTAATATTTTGGACACTATATTAGTTAAGCTGATTCCTCGGTAATTGTCACAGGAGGACTTCTGTCCTTTCTTATAGATTGGAACAATTAGTGTTTGAGACCAGTCAGGTGGGATTACGCCCAATTCCCAGATTCTAGACAGGATCCCGGTTAATCTCGCTGCTAAAACTGGACCACCATCCTTAAATATCTCAGGGGTCAACCCATCAGGTCCTGCTGCTCTACCTCGCTTTAGGTTCCCTATAGCCTTCTCAACCTCACTAAGACTTGGGGGACCAGTATTAACTTGCCATTCCGATTGCTTGGGAATGGTGGGCAACTGGGATGACGCCGAGGGCCAATTGAACTGTTCCCTAAAGTGTTTTGCCCATCGGTCCAACCTTCTGGATTGACAGTGAATAGTGCTCCCATCTTTTTCTGCGATAGTTTCACTTACAGTTGGATTTTTGATGCCCGTTTCCTTGATAAGTCTGAACAGTTGCCTACTGTTACCTATTGCCGCTGCCTTTTCCATCTCTTTAGCTTTCGCTACCCACCACTGCTCACGATCATTTCGTAAGCTTTTAACCAGTTTGCGTTTAAGTTGCCTTCGCTCCTCATCGTATTTAGGACTAGACGGGATGTGTTGCCGAGCATCTATCAGTTCAGTAGATGCAGCTGAAATCCACTGAGTTTTCCTAACTTTTTGGTTTAGTTTACTAGTAGATATCACTGCTGTTTCAACAGCTTTTTGGATATCATTCCAATCTGACTCGGGGTGGGTATCGTTTATACAGTTCACTAATTGGTTTTTAAGTTGTTCCTGAAATATATTCTTGACTTTTTCATCATTAAGTTGGACTCTAATGGGGATCTTTGCCGTGGGTCTTTTACGTCCAGTGAGACGCAGACTAATACGCGCTCGTATTAAAGCGTGGTCTGAGTCTAAACATGTGCTCCAAAATGAGCGGCAGTCTTCTATAGAGGATTAGAGTAGGTCGTGATGACCTGAGAATGTGACCACAGTGCCCAGGGGACAGCTGTTTGGGGTCGGTCAAGTATATTAATTGTTGCTCCGGTTGTCAGAAGGGGGGGCATCGGCCTCATGGCTTCCGAAGGAGCTCGGCTTTCACCATGAAGCGTCATATTAGTCCTTCCAACTTCCAGGGCAGAGTTAGAATGGTTACTAGGTCACAGGTTCGAGTGTAATACTGCCTACTTCTCTTTCAGCAGCCAGATAGTATCATCAGACCTCAAAAACAGTGCAGCTCAAAGTTGAATACACAAATCTGCATCTAGTGAGTTACTCAAATAAGCCCTATGAAATGCGAAATAAAAGCTAAATTATATTACCCGAACAAATGACGCATTAGAAAACTGTTTCAAAGTTATAGCGCACAAATAAAATAAGCATACTAGATATAAGCAAAATGGACATTAATGCCGATGAAAGTGAAATAAGAACATGCTTTCAGGAGTATGCCAAAAGTCGTTCCACTCCGTGCACCAAACCAAAGAAAAATACACGTACACATCAACATCCGCTAACTTTCGATGAACTGTGTCATCATCCATTTGACATTGAGCACTGATTTGATCATATGTCATTTTCTCCATATTCAAGCGTGCCGTTGCTTCTTTGTCTGATAAATTCTTCACATTTTCATATTCTGATGGCTTTAATGTACACCAACTAATTGAACACTCTGGGCTAGTTAAAGCCAAATCCCGCAGAACCTAATGAAAAAGTGTAATAAGAGTAATAAGTAGACAAAGGAATACATTTGCAATATTGTAATACACCTATACATCATGATGCCGTTTCCATTCGTCTCAATCACGTATATATTTGAATAAAATTTGTAACTTTTGGAAATAGATTTTATCACAACTGATACCGACTGAAGAACTCGTCAAAACGAAGAAAATTATTAGACAGCGAATTCATGATATATCAGGTATATTTTTAGGGATCTATGCGGAACAGCCCTCTTCAGACGACCTTATGAGTGGCATTCACCACAATAGTAGTATACTTATGATGTAGTCTAGAGTTTTTAGGTTTGGCGGTTAGTGTCATACATTTATATTGTTTAAACGGTATGTCAATAAATTACATTTTCAATAGGTAACTAAGAGTTAGAACATGTTGGGCACGAGAAAAACATTACTAATGACAGTCAGGCAATATGATGATTGGGGTTAGAAATGTAAACAATTGTATGCTAACTTCAAGAACTGAAGGTTAGGTGAATTTTAAAGGCATTAGACTCGACTTCCACAGAATTCGTGGATACATAGATCTGAAACGTTCTTTACTAAGATAATTGTCGGATCAATTTTATTAAGAAGAATTTATGAACAAGGATAATAAAGAATATATGACATCATATGATAAAACGTTAGTCAAGGATATCATTGCCAACACGTCTAAAATAACGAAGGTGTAAATGACAAAAAATATGTAAGCAACTTTCTTTCGAGAACTAGTTATCGTTATTTTTGTATACTTACATCATTTAACCGATCAAACGTATCTACTATATGTGATGTGTTTTCGTTAGTTAGGGGAGGCTGTGAAGGAGGATTAACCCTTGGAGGAGGACATGGTGGTGGGTCGCGTGACAGATGTAAATCCAAATCATTAGAATCGACCATCAGTGACACATTAGTATTTGTAAGTTCATCGGATTGTAGTTGATTGTCTTTTCTTCTCTCCATATAATCATATATACTGCCATATAAATAAGAAGCATCCCAACAATATTTACCGGAAAGATCACGAGTAATAATTCTTGTATAAAACTTATCTAAATGAAAAGTAGTAAAAGATATGGAGCGTAAATAATTTCGGGACAATGTACACGTACAAACCCTACTAGACAAGATGGATTAGTCAACACGTGCATGAAGAATGCTAAATAAAAGATACTGTTGGTAATGTAGAGAAATTTCACTGACTGAGATGACTGGGGCATACATTGTATACATACAAGAAACGTCTACTTGACGCGCAATGTTGTATGAAAAAATATTTAGACTAAAAAGATTAGTAAATGTTGTTATAAAGGAGGAAAGGAAAAGTATGGCTGAAATTACAGAACCACTTTACAGTAAATTATAATATTTTATATGCATTAAGCTTTGTGTAACTGTTATTTTGATATTCGCCTGGTTCTAACCTCATATTTAATATCGTTAACCGTAATTACCATAAACGACTAAGGTACCCAAGACCTCAGTTTTCTTTAATTGATGTTCTTTACATTCCAGCTTGGGGTCTGAAAGTATTGAAGCAGACATGTAAGCATTATGATTACTTTATCATAACGTAAACTTGTGCATCATTCGGTCGCCTACAAAAGCTCTGAGAAGATTGGGAAGACGTAAATATCCAACTACCAGGACATATCAATTTCCTGAATAAAAAGGCTTATAAAATTACTAGAAAGATAAAGAACTTATTAATAATCATAATTTGAAAGCATCATAAACGTGAATGTAATTTTAATATGACTAAAATAAGTAACTAATGCTTAAAATATGAACTGGATAATGCAAGAATATAAAATTAATACATGCAATGAAAATTTCTATATATAGAAGTTCACTAGAGTGAGGAAAACTTAACATGTCATATTTAATTTTGGAAATTTTAGGAAGGTATTGTTTTCATTATTCAGTGAGTTACAGAGTATAACGTTTTACATGTGTACATCAGTCCAAGTTGCCATACCCAAATTAGCAGTTAGAGACAATTGCCAGACCAAATCCCAGAGAAGGGGAGGTAGTAACAGAGTTAGTATTAATGGAAAAGAATAGAGATGGAAAATAGAATTTAAAAAAAACAAATATAATTCAGTAAAAGAAAATCACGAATTCAGAAGCTAGGAATTTGGAGGAAAACAAGCAATGGATGCACCTGCGCCATTGCGAACGATTTTGAGGCACATTACTTAAGGACTCTAACAACTGGTTACGATCATCACGCAGACCCCAACCAGGTAATCTGCACCTATTAGCATGGCTCAGCCCAACTGTCAATGACTTCATGGACTGATAGTATGTTTTGGTTTGGCCGCCCCTAGCTTTCTTTCAGCCTACTCCCACTGGATTAGCATTGATCATAGTGACTTGGGAGTGCGATCGCAAAGTTCAAGGGGCAACTGCTTGAGGCCAGTCACTCACGACCTTGTTATGGGAAGTTCGTGAAATGTTAGCTCCGTTTTACTGCCGGAGAGGGAAATCCGTAGAGTAAGGTGACGTGTGACATTGTTAGGGCCGACCTTTTTCAACCCCTCTTTCCGTTAAGAGGGCAGCATCGATACAGATGATGGTTATCCGAGGGAAAAACCTTACCAGTGTCACACCCCGATGCAGTCAGCAGTACGACTTCGCTTCCAGATCTTAGGTTGCTGCTTTTAGTCTTATCGCTCTCCAACAGACCTGCTTGGCATGGTAGAACCTAGAGGGACATGCGTTCCAGACAATATAGTTCGGTTGGGTCATTACAATAGGCATGCCTGACCACAATGTCAAGGTAGCAGCTTTGGTTGGGTTTTCACTATTAGAATAATGCAAATCAGCTGTAAATCTGGTATTATTACAGAATCTGAATGACTACATGTTTATATCAAGCAAAAAATGAAGGGTATCGATTTGCTTTTTGTTAATTGATCGGTACACAGGGAAAAAACAAGAAAATACTAAAAGGCGATTCTATATGATTTCAATTGTTGCCATTTATATGACTTTACTGTTACTGTTACTGGAAATGTCCCCAATACATATTCGTTTTGATGTGTTAAAGTGGATGAAATGTAATAAGCTAAGAGCATGTGGCAAGGAGGAATGTGATGGAACTATCACACCCATTGAAGATGAAAACGGACTCTAAACTGGAACCAAGTTGTTGAATTTAAAATGATCTAACGCATAAACCACAACTTATCCAGAAAACATGATGGTTAAAATGTTTACATTATTATGTACAAAACAAAGACTGAATTAAACAACCACAAAAATGACTTTCGGGGTAATAAGTCAGCCATAAACAACGTAGAGTCTGGTAAATGTGTACATTAATCCAAGTTGGCATACAAAGACGAATATTAGGGTAGTAGTAGAACTAGTGTTCGTAAAAACCTTACTCATAGAGAATATGATTCGGCAAGAAAGATTTTATTCATATAAAAGGACGATGTAAGCTAAAGAAAAACAAAGAAAGCTTGTTCCTGGAACAATAGCACTCATTTTGACCATTGGCTATGATAATCACGCACATATCTCAATCAGGTAACCAGCACCTACTAACATGGGTCAGACGAAAGGTCAACGACTTCATATTATATTACCGCCGGATAAAATATCTGATAAAAATGATTGAAAACTATCGAAAAGAGACTACTGACAATGTTGGGTTCCCAGAGTTGGATGGTTTAACTAAAAGACCTTCGATGCTTTTTCCAAAAAAACATCATTAGCGTCCAATGCAGGCAGATATTTACACTAGCCTGAGCTACAAATTCCTAATTTTTTCAAAACGATAGGTACCTAGGTTTGGTGCTACCTGGTACTCGACAGCGCGGTATATTTGCCTTGTGGAGGAAATCAATGATCCTTATAGGATTTTAAATAAAAAGTGGTATCAGTGATCTGTGACGACATAATCTGTACTAAATAGGCAAGTTTAACCTAGTGGACTATAAAAATACTCGACTGTGTAATGCTAAGGTTTCAAATTGTGAGAATAACGCTAGTATTAGACAGTATATAGACAATATATAGATTTATACAAACAATAACAGACAGTCGGATACCTGTTACTAAACCAGACTTTGTAGATATTTTTTCCATACTGTTAGAATTCAAATATGATAACGGTAAATAAGAGTAGGCGGCGTTATAAAGCTCAACATTCAGTTCATTTGATAGGGCAGCATCAAACTTATCGTCAGCTGTAGAATCACTAGTATCCTTCAATTGAGTAGGGGATTTAACGGCAATAGGTAACGATATGAATGTTAAGATAACTGAACGATTCAGTACAAATATCTGCACATTGTTTCGCTCCAAAATATCCGCTGTTAATTCTGATACATCATCAACAGTGTTAGCACAATAATGTTTTTGAGTGGATATACTATAAGCTGACTGATCATGATGTTCTTGTATGGATGTATTCAACTGTGCACCGTGTTTGGACTAAAAATAATGTAATAAGGTAAGCAACAATCAAATTGCTGAAAAGTACGCTGAAACTAACAAAAATCAACACTTAGGAATGTCATGTAGACTAAAAAAACAAGGATCAAAAGGTTTAGTATTCTCAAAGTAAAGGAATCTAGACAAAACCAATTTACATTTGGTAATGGTTTGAATAATAATAAAAACAAATTAAATATTTTGTATTCAAAGGTCTGTTAATAAACTTATAGTTTGACTTATTACATTAACGAGGCAGTGGAAACTATCAGTATATAAAGGATTTCTAAAATTCAAGTTCACATAATAAACTGAGCATCATGGAAGAAGACAACGATAACGACAGATCTAATAAAACATTGTCACTGTGAAAAATGAGGTCCCAAAAGTACTACTCTATCACCAATCCAGCGACAGATTAGAATCTTATTCAAAAAACCTAGTTTATAAATGTTGTCATAAAAAGTATTTACATTATACTGATCAGCAGCATTAAACGACATCAGCCATACATTTCTCAGTATATCCGATAGTACCTTCTAGATTACAGGGTATTATAAATAATTTAGTTTGGTTATAGTAGAATTCAAAAGCGGAAATAATATGTAGGTTGTGAAACGAAACAAATAGGTAACTAATTTAGAAGCTACAAATTCATGTATTTAGTTTCGAGTTACATAAAAAAAATGTGTCGGCTTTAGGACTTTGATCACGGAAGTCGACAAAATATCACCCGTATATCATTGAATGGTAGAGTAAGCAATAGTGAAGTTAGACACTGAGTACTAGGAAGAATGGCAAATCAGTGGGTAAGGTTATGGACCTTCGTCTGAGGTAGTTGCAACATGTATTACGTATGCCCAACCACCACAACCTACCTCGTCTCACAATGTTGGCTAAAGTGGGAGTACGATGGAAGAAAGAAAACATGGTACCACTCCATGAAGTCTTTGACTGTTGGTAAGTGCAGACTAGTTTGTTAGGGTCTACATAATAGTCGCGACCAGTGACTGGCGACACTAGGTGAAATGGTTCAGAATCCGTCACAGTGGTGAGAGTATATTCACTCTTTAAGTTCTTCTAGAAAGTAAGTTCTATTACTCCTTTACAAATGCCTTCGTTTCATCTTTCCCCCTCTCTTTTGTATTTAATAGTCGTGTTATTCTTCCAAATGTGATTTCATTGCGTCAATGTGGTATATCAACTTAGACGTATGCGCATACATCCCAGGTTCTACATTATTCATATATGACTGTGGATTGATAATTCTACTTGATTGCTTAATGGTAGAAGTTGAAAGGCTAACCATCCAAACCACTACTTCAGGAGTAACGTGCTTTCGTTAGTTTTTAATTAATCTGAGGTCCGATTACATAACACTATGAATTATACAATTTATCCACATACGAGGTAACAGCTTACCACTGGGAACTGGTCTATATGATTAAGTAAATGACTAATTGTCATACGTGCTGCCAATCGTACTGACTCTGTTGCATGGTTCATCTCATTATGATACATAGATTCAATTGATGTATTTTCAAAATTCGTTCCAATCCAATATTTCGCTGTTAAAGTGGATAGATCGAGCTCAGATTCCGAAGCCTATAAAATCAAGATGCAACTAGATAACTCAAACAAAATGAAAAGCTGAAGTATCATGTCAGAAAGAATCTGAACGACAAAGATATAAATATAAAATACTTATATATTTTACGTTATATTACTTAAACAATTAGAAATATTAGAAAGTTAAATCACCGAAACTTGTTAGACTTAAAAGAAACTGTAGCAACGACCTCAACGAGGTTGTTAAACATAGATGTCTTAATAATCCGATCGAGCCATACTGCGTAAAATATTCGTCCTTCTAGGTCTTATAACGCCAAGTAGGTCGATTGCGGAGCGAAAATACAGCAAGAAATAATTTAAGGTTTAAGAGAGAAGTCATGCTCTCAGCTATATCTGAGTGTAGGTAAGGTGCAGTAAGGTGTTCCCACTGTACATCTAAAACTACAAACAAAGAGGTCTTTTGTGATGGATCTGAAACTGTTTTCCTTATTTTCAGCTCTTAGGTTGTCAAAACTATATCTTGTTCAGTTTGCTTTTAGGTGATAATTGTCCACATATCGCCAAATCCATTCAATTTCATCTAAAAATCACTACCTGGTTAATAGACAAAACATGTAAAAAGAAAATAGCAACATAATTGAGTACGCAATCAATATTAAAACTCACATAAAATAGCGTAATATCAATTGATTGTTTACATGTTCCAATGTGCTCCAACAAAGGATCTGTAAAATAAATACTTGGTAGATATTTTGGTTGAGTAATATTTGAATTTTGTGAGTTTATTGAAGATTGAGAATTTGTATCGTTTGACATAACACAGCATAACACCTCTATCACTGTATCCAATAAATTAAGTGCGGGTAGTGACGATCCGGTCTTATTGTCAAATTTCATTATCAACTGGTCATACGGTATATGCATAGACCATTCGATGATTGCTTGAAAGAGACTAAGAAAGAACTGGAAACGAATAGGAAAAATAGGTGAGGACATCGGTATGAAAATGAAAAAAAACGAAGATAAGTATAAAGCAAAGTAATTCGACCGCAAGAACACAGTAAATGACTTGTTGCACTATAAAAATCTGTCTCTAAACAAACAACAATGTTGAAAAAAATTATATGATGTATGAGCCAGTAATATATCTAAAGATAAATTTAGTTGAGAATTAAAGCTTCTACCTTGGATACTAAGTGGGCCACAACGTTTGCTCATACGATACAGAAGTGGAAGCACAACAGCACAGAAGTTATATCATATGCAAAAGCTGGATCAACATATACTTAGTTGTGAAAATATTCAAAATAACAATATAAGTCTGATCTCTAAGTTAACTTACTCTTCATATTTCAGCATCATGTAACTGCAACGAACACTACATTATGTAAGGATACGTTTCATCTGTTGACTCATAAAATTTCATTAGGTGTTATTTGATAATTAAATCACCGTTGCATCTCTTTACAAAGATGAACTTGAGATCAATCATGTAATGAAATAAGGTTGTTTTGTAATGATTTCTCATAAGATCCTTATTTATTACTCAGAGCCACATTACAAAATTAATGATAAACAAGTATAATTTGGTGTATTCATGTTATTTATAAAAGTACTATGCATACATAAAAAAAATTATTTAACATACTTGCTTATCAGTTGATGAAATAGTGTTAAGATTTGCATTATCCCATGCAGAATATAAGGTCCAAGCAAGTGACTATATCAAATACACAAAAAAAGTACGCAACCATGTAAAACAACTATTATTAATTACCTCATTTTACCGAAACATTGAATAATTAATGAAACAACACTTTTTTAAGACGTTAAGTTGGCACTCATTCTGCTAATACAATAAAACACCAATAACAAATATATATATGCGTGATTGCAGTGATGGATATCACTTGCAAGATTCCATATAAGCAGTATATGGCGGAATGTTCTGTAAAGTGGCACCGGCAGACAGTTGACAAGGGGGTTAGGCAAGATATGCAGAATGTGTAAGAAATAAGATACGAAAAGAAATTATGGAACCGGCATGAGGTGAAGAAAACAAAGTATGTGAAAAATTTATCACGTACTGCAGTTTCAAAAAATAAACTAGTCCTTTAGCTAAAGGTGTTGTTGTTTACACCTATAATGATTGTGATAAAAGGTAATTTTCGGAGTATTCCCTTAACTATATATCTGCAAGTCAAGTGGGATGCTGATAGAGAACGACTTCTGGGCGAGCTAACAAGACAAGTTAAAAGCAGACTAACTAGAAGTTCTTGAGCATTACAACACCTATGAACAACGCAAGCAGTTTCATCTTTCAGAAACTGAGCACTAACGGTCTACGATAGTCTCGCTACAGATAAGGTGATACGGTGGAGTTAAATTCTACTTTCTGAATCACTTTATTTTACGATTCACAGACATAGAAATAATCGGACTGAATGATTAATGATTAGATACGAGTTGATCCACATACATGATATAATAATATATGAAAAATAATAACATATGTCTCCATCTGACGCTGAAATACAATTTAAGAATGAGATATAACATTATGTAGAATGTTTGCGACGAATAAACATCAGAAACTAATCTGCATCGACAAAAGAAATAGAAATGAACAAACGAACCTACCAGCGCTGGACACTTTACTGGCTAATACGCATCAGAAGGTAGTAATAGTAAATAAATATTTCATCACTTAAAAACTTTATTACACTGAGTGTAAAGATTTCATACGCCTGAAGGATATGAGGAAGTTTCACTCAGAAAATAGGAACGTGGAGACTAGCAAATATATGAGTCAGTTCAAATTTACGAACCACTTTAAAACAATGATGATAAGGTCAATACCACTATGAATTTACCAAAAAGAAAAGGTATGCATGAAAGAATAATTGGGACTTAAAGTCAAGTGGACAATAAGTAAATGAAGCGGTAACACTTTTACTGACCATGAGCTATGTGATAGACGAAGAGCCTAAGCAATTGGTCTACGGATACGTTATTAACTTTTTCGTTCTCGAATTGTTATCTAAGAAGTTTTCTTTTAGTGATCATTCTACGTCCTGCAAAAAGGATGAATATGTATGCTGTCACCAGGGCATAATAGGAGTTTAAGCAACAACCGCAGTCTCCTATAGAGCCTACCTAACGATGGAGATGTTGACAAGCCGAAAAATCAACTCAGTTATATTTTAGCTGGACTTGACCTATCGACTAAGATATTAAAGATAACCCCTCTCCTATGACTGACATGAGTGAATGCCTAAATTTCTAAGGAATCGCTGGTTTCGCTCTTAAACTTAGTGCGATATATAGATGAATGATACCATGAAAAATTACTGTCGAATCTTAAGATGAACAAAAATCAAATTGCTTTAGTTATCCGTATTTGTTAGGTGAAATTGAGTGGGGAACCACGACAGGATCCAGTGAGTTATGGGGGCACAACTTATGTACGCGGCACAACATTCTAGAGCTTTAGTTAGTAAGACTTGTTGACCGATTTGACATAGGGTTCGCATACTGCAAGTTTCAACATGAAGTTAGCAGACTGGTTTACGGAAAACTCCGATAAAAATTCGAGAACTCTAATCCTTAGCACTTGTATCAGGTGTGGTAGAAAGAGGATAAGGTTTAGAAGCTCAAATAGAAGAAAATACTAACAAGAGAAGGGGCCTGATTGTTTACCGTGATTTTAGGTGCTGTTACAGAAAAGATTTACAATACGTAAATAGAAAAACAACGACATATCAATTTCTATATCGAGTTATTTATAATATTCACAATTTTGAACATTTATAGAGGCTAAAAAAGAATTCTTGGCGTCTTAAACTGTTGCTAAGGTAGTTTAATGTTAGAGGTAAAGAGTTAGGGTCTCGAGTGCAGATTAGATTATTTAAGTGTTACCTACAATATAGTCAGAGATAACTTAATACCTGGTAAATTTGACAGTGAAGTATTTCGTTTGCATCATCAAAAATTAATATTCGTTCACAAGTTTCATGTTTTCAGCAGTATACAAATGTCTCAAAACAAATGTTTTAAATTGGTTAGTTATATATTTCTTAACTGGCTAACGTAATTTATCGCGGATATTTAAAGAATCGTTAAATACCTAAATTGTACTTCGGCCTTTAGAGTTAAAATTAGCTACTAGATTAATCACATGTTACATACTAGACACAGCTGTTAGCTGTATTAGTGTATGACTGATATTTACAGCTTCCCTGAAGTACCAGCTTTCAAAAACCTTCGTCATATCCGAAAAGTGGTTATAACTAAGCAGTGGAGAACATACTGTCGATTTGTAAAGGATGAGTTGTGCAACTGGTTTTACAAATGCCTCGTGAAGGTTCATGAGAAAATAATGGAAATTTATTTCACAGAAAGATAAAAAATTATAAAACTTGAAGTATGTTTATTAAAGGAATAAAATAAATTAATTGAACAATGCTTACCAATAACACCAAGCAGGACAATTTAATATCACATAATGACAACAGATGACAGTAATCAGCAAGCATATTGATCATATCGACTGCAACTATGGACACAATTCTATTTTGAAATCGCATCATTCCTAACAAAATTATGATGGCATCGAAAAACAAGCTGTTCATGCCTGTAGAACTGACGGATCCAGATTCCTTTGACGATGAGTTCATTAGTTCAGTGACACAAAATATTGATAAACCAGTAATAGCTAGGCAACGCACCTCTGCGGATGGGTCTGATAAGACAGCATGTGTCAAAATGTGAACTAGATGTGACTGGGATTCACAAAAAGCCAGTAAAAAGTGCTTACTAATCGGGTCAGTAAGTCTGGGAAAAATAAAGAACTCATCACCAAATGCTAATATCTTTTTGCAAGGCTTATCGTTTAGTCAGTTACAAAGAAATAGCTATTTCACAGAAGACGCACATAAGACACAACAATAGTAATAAAAAATGTAAAGCAATCATAGACAGAATAATTTACTAGTTTTTTCTGGTTATAGCAGCAAATAATGGAAAAACAAATATCCTAAAATAGGACTCCTATAAATATATTTGACAATAATATGACAGCCAAGTTATTACTGGAACTTGGTGTTTAAAAAGTACAACAATCTCACCAACCCAGTTACGAGTTGGAATCTTACTCAACCTACTACTTTCAAGCTACTCGCTGAGTGTTGCGTAAAGCTGAGTGCATGAATCTACAACTGGTTATTCAACTTTGCTGAGATTAGCACACTCTGTAGCATGCACGTGAATTAAAGAATTCAACCATCTAGGTGAAAGAATATTTTATTATTACGATTATGGACCATTTCATGAGGTACAGATTCGCGAACTTGACCTCCAACTACAGACACCAAAGATGGTCCAGGAAGCAAATCTTCAATAAAATCGCTGAAAGTCGAACCTCCTAAATACTAAATAACATGGCTTAATTGTATTCACAAACCAAACATCTTAATTTACAATTTCTGTTATAAACACAGTGTTTTCAAAATACCAGCCGGCAAGACGAAGTGACACTAAGCGCATCTTCCTCAATATCTAATAACACTTTAGGGACTGAACCTTCCTAGTTTACAACGTATTATAAATAAATTAGTTTACTTATCGTAAAATGAAAAGGCAATAACACGTAGCCCATAAAATGTTATGATAATGTACCGCATTTACCATGTACAGATAGATTAATGTACCCAGCTCTTGGTCATACTTTATGTATGATATCAAATGATACTACTCTATTGCCTAATCCACAGTAGGTGGAGTAAGAACCTGCAACCTAGTGACTGAATAAAGGAAAACATCACCATCATGTAATAGCTCGATCAGTCGTAACACATGCTGCAGGCGGCAGGTGGTAGTGTGTATAACAAATAACAGTACACATGCGTCGCCTTAAGTTGCTACACATCGATAGCATAATGAGATTAACGCCTAATTGGAAGTAGGAGTTACATCAGTGGTGGTAAGAATAAAGTATGGACAAAAGGAATATGGTCCAAGGAGAGAGAGAGTAAGTTCATCGAAAGGTATAAGATAATATTAAGATCACAATTTACGGTAGGACAAAGAGTGAATACACCTGAGCCAATGTGACCAATTTTGAGCCATATCGCCCAGAGTCACTAACCACTGGTTACGACAATCGCGTGGACACCAACCCAGCAGTTTGACTCGACCGACACGGCACAGACCAACAGTCAATGACTTTAGGGACTGATGATACATGCTTTGGTTTGACCGCCCCTAACTTTAATCTTACGCGTATATCAGTAAGCATCGCGCGTCGAGGTATGCGGTGGTTGGCTATACGCAATACATTTTCCAACAAATGCTGAATATGGTCATATATAGCTCAATAAAATGCATGTAGTCGACAATAGAATATTAATAGTAATGACAATTAAAAATTTGGATCAAAAAAAACTAAGACGATATAGCTTAACAGCATTATTGAATACAACATGTGGTGATTTGTTGTTTTGTAATCTTTCGTCACTTTTTTTTTTATTTCTGAAGTATCTGACGCCAAAGAAAACAAACAGGTAAATGTAACAATGAACGTTGACTTGTTAGTTGAGTGACTGTAGTATAATCTTATCAACAGATATAAGTGTTTCTGTATGTAAATGATTGGGTGAACGTGTGAATAATTGAGAACGATGCCAACAAGTATAAAAGGTGTCACATGTGCACACTACTATGTACATAAATAAATAATATTTTTTCCCACTCCCTTTAAGTTAGTGATTTTGTTTTCTGCACAATCACAAGATTCCATTTTAATCTCATTGTAATGCACTTAATGTAACATAAATTGAATATAGTGAAGTACAATAAAAGAATTATACCAATTATAGAAGTGTATTCTTATTGAATTGCAACAAAAATATTTTGCGAACCCAGATCATTAGCTGTGGTGGCATATATAAAAATTGAGGATGTATGATGAGAGTCGGTAACGGAAACAGAAGGAATGAGTACGAAGAAAAGGATCAAATGTGAACAAGGTGAAACTAAATGTCATCAGAAGCATGAGAGGATGACGCTCCATGTACGGGGAGATTACTCCTTTTGAGGCAACTGAAACCGATACTAGGTCGGAGGAGGTCTTAATGATCTGGGAGCCTGACTTAATGTGTTAGCCCCGTACTTTACTAGAAATACTAGTTGTCTGGGACAACTTACTGCCATCATACCACAGCACAATTGGCATAACTTTGCTCCCTGGACCTTGAATTTATTTCTTTTAGCCTTAACACTCTTCAAACAAAATAACTAGTTTGACAGGATCTAAAACAAAAAAAGTGTTCAAACCAGCAACGCTCAATTGACTTATTACAATATGCATGCTGAACAGAAATGTTAATATATTATTAACAGTCTGGAACACTAAAACCAACAATAAACAAAAGGCAATGTATTCATTCACTTTTATCTAAATACATGAAGTAGTGACATACCGTTAAGCCCTGACAGGCAATCGTTTTCAATTCCATAGACATAGGATCAATGGATTCAAGTCGATTGAAATGGTATGGATAACAAAGTAAGGATAATACAATAGATAATGCATCGGAACGAGGAATCTATAAAGAAATAAGCAGAAAGTGATGCAAAATGTGATTAACTTGTAAAGTAATTTGTAAAACACTTTGGGAATGCATAATTAAAAGACATCAGAAAACGCACATTAGCTTTTCAAAGCAAATTTATTGTCGTTGTTTATTGATTAGGAAGTAAAAAACCATGTCTTTTTCAAACTGCATTTTCGTATCAATTCGTCATAGGGCCGTCCTAGTGGCAGTGGCAATTTAACGTTCACCACGCGAACTAAAGATCTCAGGTGGGATATGAGTGGGCAAGGATGAGGAATCCCAAACTGTAAAGAAAAATCTATCTACTTATTAATGATAAACAACCAAGACCAATCTGTAATTAGGATAAGTTTGTATTTTCCCGTTGATTTGTAATGGACTGAAACTGGTCAGTCTCTGTTGCCATATGTGCATTCTGAGCGGATTGCTTCGATATAGCGTTATTACACAAGTTATATATTTAAGTTGGAAAATACAAACTTATCCTAATTACATATATATGCCCGTTGCACGAGCGTGACTGTATGGACACAGTAGCCTAGTGGTGAACGCGGTGGCGTCTGGCACGAAGCGGACTGAGTTCGAATCCCAGTGTGAACATCAACATTGAGATGCAGGTACATCCAGCCGACGAGTCCCAAATAGGACGAAACGCGCGTCCTGGATTTCACTTGCCAGTCACAATCCAACTTAAATATATAACAAGACCAATTTGTGACAAATGCAAGTAACAAACACAAGGATTTACAGTAGAAGTGCACTGTTTTGCAATGTTAAGAGAACAAACATGATAGATGTTATGGGCAACGATTTTAATGTTTTCTAAGTATATTTACAACAATATATTTGATCATTCTACGTTCAAATAATGGATATGAGTGCCGCATATTAAAATGAAATTATTCTTCAAAGATTTCATTCCAAACCCTAACTTTACTATGTACATTCTTCCACCCATATAAAGCATTTAATAGCAAGATGTACTTGTAATCTTGTAAGAACTATTTTTCCCTACAGAATACGAGCTCAAATCACCTAGTTTCGCAAACTGCGACATTACCCCAGCTATTCATTCAGCCTAACATAACGTCTTGATGAAAATCTGGATATTTGCACCGTACGTTCACAAGGATGAATCACATTTTATGGTTAATAAAATTGTCCTGAGTATACATCTAATGTCACTTTAATTACCTAAACCTCAAGTGTTCGTCCTTTTCGATTAATCCAAAGTCATGCATTTCAGTTATCCCATTCTTTGACCAGGAAACTTTAGTGTCGAAATCAATTAATGGTAAAAAAGCACCGTATATTCCATAATTCTGCTAGAAAATGATTTATTTGCCGAAATATTGATTTCAGTCAGCAAAAGCACTTCAATAATCGCCATTTTGAACTTTACAATTTCATATCATGTACCATAAAACTCATACCCTGAATAGATGAGTCCAAAGGGAACCCTAGAAAATGTATAAATACCCATGTTTTCCTTCACGAAGGATCGTCGCTTGGAGAAGCGAAAATAAATGACTATTATTCCGTCTTCGTAGTAAGTTCAGCTACTAGATTAGAATTTATTTGCAGGACACAATATAAATTCGGTTAGGACACATTGCGCTGTGTTCACCATAGTGTTTATTTCTTGATTCACGTAGTCACTGCCGAGTCATAACAAAGATATTGCACACACAAAATAGTATTCACAACTAAAGTTAAGTGAATTCGTGAATCAATAAAAGTAACTACGTACCTCTGTGCCGGGATTGGAATTAGCCAAAACAACTTTGACATTACTTAAGAAATCCAATATGAGTAAATGTGTAGAAGGAAGCGGTGACACAAACATACGCATATTACACGATCGGACAACTTCGAAAATATATTTCTGAAAACACGGAAAATTAAACATCAGTAGAACTTAAAGCTAGTTTAAATTTACTAAATGTATACAATTAAAAACTATGCAAAAGTGATATTATTGCAGCATTTACAGCTGCAGGAATTGATGAACATATATGTTCTATTTTTTGGAAAAAATTTCGAGGTATTAAGAGTCGTTGGAGAATTCAGCTCCCTAAGAATAAAACTAATTAGAAATCAAACATACAACTTTGTATTGACTTATTTTAGATGTTTGATTTGTTTAGACTCACATCATAATTCAAATATTTCATTGTGAGTTATTGTTACCTAGATTTAAAAATTCGATAACAATTAATTGTGTTAATTAACTCAATGTAACCTTGTATTCAATTTGTCCTATATTCACCCATGCTATTCTTGTAGAGCTTATTCAAAGTTGACTATTTTCCTTGAACTTAAATCACCGTAGTTTCACTGATATATAAGGGAATGAGATGAAATAAACGGTTCATGATCCTTATTACTGACTGCTTGACACTAACCTTTTGTCTAGTCTAGAGTTCAGACGCCTTACTGAACCATCAGAGGGCAAAAGAGATAGGAGCTCTAAAAATCATATAATGGTGATAGTTGTCGTTTTGATATACCGGGAATCTAAAGAATATTGATTAACTTCTAGAAGTTATTCTGTAAACTATTTCAATACTTTTGGTTGTATTCAAGGTGAACATTTTATTTCTATTATTATTCAGTTCCCCCCCAGCCCTATCCACTCAATTGACAGATTAACTGTTAGTATATCGTTTCTCCATGATGAACTATGGTTAATCAATTGTGTTTACGTACTCCAGTTCACATTCACTATAGCTTCTATTTTGTATTAATGTTAGTTTCCTAATTGGTTGACTGTGTGATCAGGTTTTATGTATATATAAAGGAATGTGTGAAATATAATATGATTCTGTCCGGTTGGTTTATCGTCTTGTGTTCTATCTCATGGCTTGGGACCGAGTGGGCATAGAGCGGACGCACAGTTATCGACTAGGCACACCCAATTGGCATTCGATAAGCCAACCATTTTTTTGGCGTCATAACAAGTTTATGTCACTCTAAAACTCTTACAAAGATATAAAAAGAATCTTATTTGAATTCGTGAAGAAACAGACAGTAGTGATATACTATAGCTGAAACAGACTGGACAACTTGTAAAACTATTGCTTATTGTGCTTGTAACTGAGATTCACAAGAAATAAAACATAATTTTAAGAATGCCTGAGCTCATTTCACCTCGTAACAATATCAAAAGTCGTGATGATACTGAAGAACACGACTTTTACATTTGTCAATTCATCTTCTGTAAACTTCGATAATATATGATACCATCTAGCATGATGAAAACAACCTAAATGAATCATTTATTTATAAATCTACACATAATCCTAAAAGAAATGAGATGATTTACAAAAATAAATTAGAGTTAAGATAGCTTCAATTACCTCATGTTTAGTAACACTAATCCGATGGATAAGATGAAAAAAACGAGCAATCAATTCAAGATTCGGGCACCCATCATTAAAACATACAGCTATATCAATAAGTGCACGTATAGCGATTTGCTTAGCTTCTAGAAAATCTTCAGAAAGGTTCATTGACTAGAAAGAGGTTTTAAAATAAATATATGATTTGAGAATATAGTATTTATCTCCAATTATGTTTTTTTTAGTGGAACGGTAGCTGTAAAGTTACAGCAATCGAAAATTGACTTCTGTCACAGGTTCAAACCCGGGTCCGTTGATAACGGAGTATAACTGCCAACCAGTGAAAAGAGAATTTGAAGCCAGCTACATCTACTTCGAGTTGGGCAACCACATGGATACGCCATCTCTCGCGATTAGGGTGTGTCCCTAAGCCAAGTACACGAATGCATATCAGAAATTAAATTCACCAATAAAGTGGCCGAAATCTAAGCTACGCTAATTCATACCTTGCATGTAAGTTAGCAATCACTTTCAACTTTATAAGAATTTACTAAATCATAACGACATTCCATAACTACAATTTAAAAACTTTATCTATAATATTCATAAAAGTTGTAATGGATTTACAGTAATACCTCACTACATGCATGACATAACCACTTCAAGTTGACAGGTGATCAAAATATATCACTGTGCATTTAAAGCACGACAAAGCGGACGGACAAGAAAATCATGTGTTGAAGTTAATAACTATCTGAACTCAGTAAATTAGTGCATAATGCACTGACGTCTGAAGCGAAACCAATGATCCCTAGTTTCGGTGTAAACAACAACACATTGAGAGTAATGTTTAACTTGGATTGTGACTGGCAAGCGGAACCAGGAGGACGAGTCCTAAATAGGAAGAGACGCCCGTCCTGGATTCCGTTTCCAAGTCACAATCCAACTTAAAGAGTACTTGTGATTTATTGCTATAACGAGGAAATCCGCTCAGGATGCACATATAGCAACAGAGACTGACTAGCCTTAGTCCATAACAAATTAACGTAAAGATATAAGTTCATCCCAATTACATTGAGTATGCACAGGTAGCTGACGAGTTATAAGCAGGACAAAACGTGTGTATTCTGGGTTACAAGAAGGTCATATCCAGGTAATCCGCCAGCGAAAACTGATTACATACAGTCCTTGTAAATTGGATAGTACAAAACCTTACTTATAATACATTTCAAGAATATGATAACAAATACTATCAATGTAGGAAGACATCGCGATAAGTGTTTATATATAACGACTAAGGTACTCGAACATACAACGAATTCGTTATAAAAGTATACCTAGGGATAAGAGGAAAAATAAATTGGTTGATGTTGTTGAGTAAGTTTATGTAATTATGAAGCATATATTGTCGTTCTAGACATCGTCAGTGTCTACTGTATACACTGAAGCAAGGTTTCAGTTATTCTGCAAATGTTAAATTAGTTCATCCTTATGGCGCAATTCATAAGTTATGCTGATTTTACACTATTATTGACTTCGCACCCTGTGATTGATCGACATCTATCAGACTGAGTTCATTTCTATACGAAGTAGGCGCAGATAATAATATTGTCCGGAACAATAATGAAAGTTCGGTGATTCAGTCATCTAACTCAAAGAACTGGATAACATCATTATCGTCTACGTGAGCTGTAAAAAAAAGTAACACTTACATCAAATAAAATTGGTGAAATGAAATCTATTGGTGGCAAAAAATGTGGAATTGGTTGTATACATGTGTCAGTTGAACATGGGACAGTTTGATATTCTCGAATTTTCAAAAGACATGTAGTTAATTCAATTAAATAACTGAATATGTCCGAGAGAGTGGTTGGGTTAGTGATTTTGTGGAAATTGCCCAGAACACCTAAAAATCGACGCCAACATGCGATAACTGATTCGTTTGTCCACCCAAAAGCTGGACCACCAGCAAGTATACAACGAGGTACATCCACTGTGTTGAGTTGATCATTCTCAGCAGCTAATCCTACTTTTGAAGATCCATTACCAACTACAAAGAAATTGACCAATATTTACTCATCATGAAATTTAAGATAGTAATCAAAAACTTTCTAGTAAAGATGCATAATATCAGTATTTGATCAAACGTAATAGTTGGGACTAGGGAATTTCGAGGGCAGATGCGGATAAAAGTGAAAGATAGCAAATCAATTGGCCAAGTTTGGGCTTTCACGGAATTAGGTAGCAGGATCATGTGTTGTGTACGCCCCGCCACCACTGACCTCGACACGCGATGATAGAATAGGACTAAGTTGGTGGAAAACTAGGGGCGATAAAACCACAACATGCTACCAGAAGTTCAAACAGTCACTGACTGTTGGTTTGACCCGTTAGTAAATTAAGATTACATGGTTAGGGTTTATAATAAATAAAGATGTTGGGTAAAATAGCTGCGAATCAGTTTTCTATGGTGCAAAAACATTCACTTTTTGTTTTCATCTAGAGTTTGGGCATTAAGAGTATTCCACATCTTCCTCTTCATGAATTAGTTGTTTTCTGACGAAACATTTAGTATTTCATCCTTATTAATAACATTAATATCACTGGTATTCCTGCTCATTTGATATTCATCTTGTTGAGTTGATGTGGTATGGCAACCTGCATCGATGAAAGTGTTAGCAACAACGTTGCTTATGATTGAGTGCGTGAAAATAAGACGGAGTTAGTTAAAACAAAGAAAAACAAATGCAATCATGAGCTACAACTTACCGGAAACCTCTTGTGTAGCGATCAATGTATCTTGGCGACATAGTTGTAAATTGGGGACCCCGTTATTCAGTCTATCGTATGATCTAGGAATATCTTTAGGGTATTTAAAAAAAATAGCACATTGTACGATTTACGGTGTGCATGCATAACATTTTTTCACAAGGATATGAAAGGCATCATTAACAACAAATAAAAAACTAATTCTAAGTTAGCTGAATAGTGAGAAAGTACTGGGCCGTACAAGCTACACGAAAATTCATAAGGATGAAAAACCCTTTTAGGAATGAATAATACTGCTAATATACAAAGCTTGTCTGATTGACTCGTTCAGACAAGCAAGCCTTATAAAGAAAATTAGACATAGGAAGTTCAACTGATTAACATGAATATAAATGCAAACCAAATGATTCCTTTTGAAAACTTTTATTGACGAATCTTTTTCCAAAACAGATGACTATTATTACATGCAGCTACGCTAATAATGCGTTTCATGACATTAGTGAATCCGATTTATGCAGCAGAGCTCGGAAACTACTCAAATGACTTCATTTTCAAGCAAATAGATAACTGTTATGAAGCTCAGGTGTTAGCTGGTTTGCGAAGCTTTCATAATTATTATGGATGAGCATTTGTTCCGTGAATATTCAATCACTACGATCTGATAGCCTTACTTCCAACTGTTGGCTTACACAGATATCGTATATCAATGAGTCTTTTTGTTCCCTTTAGTTGTGTGGAGTAATAAAAAGATTCATTTAACTTGGGGAAAGCCTTGATAACGTTGTCCAGAATGACAACGAAAGCATTAGATATCAAACCATTTAACTCAACGAACTCAACAACACATGAAACCGATTTGAAAATCGTGTACTACAAACTAAATACCAACAATTTGTTAAATTGTAGTTTGTTTAAAATAAATAGCTAACAAACAAGAAATGGTATGTATGCAAGACACATGAAATTAGCTTAATCGTATGAAGTTGAAAAAGCAGATATTCATTGCTTTCGAAGATGACGGTTACCACAGAATGTGAGAAACTATTAAAAGCTAAGAAGTACTTGGCAGCTGATTTGTCTGATGTGAGACTTCTTCGTACTGCCCATCCACGACTAATTAAAAAAAAGAACACAGGATCAACAGGCAACTTATTGTACGCTTGACACTGAAAGGTTTGTGAAGTCCAAATTTCTCCCAAAACAGATGATCTGAATCCAGTTTACCTATTCATTTAGTCACCGTTTTGGATCATTGAAATGCCTACATACCATCGTATTAGGCACTATAAAACTCGCAACGCAAACAGACGATTCCGAGGAATAAACTGGAAAAATGTGCAAATATCCACAAACTTCCCCCTATATTAACATCACCTCTAGTGAGTGAACGCTGAAGGCATGATGTACATCCTGTTGTAGAATATTGAGGTTTATTATTACATTGACATTTCAATTTGAGTAACCAGAGCCAGGACACAATACAAACATAAGTAAACATAATAATGCTAATAAAAATAAATGATTATCTTTACTAACCTAAATTATTTACACCTTGACTCTCACTGAAATAAGTTCTCACTGGACTTTCGGGCGAATCAAGGCCAAACTAGAGACAAGAAATAAACAAAAAACTCTTTCAAAGTGTTGGTCTTTATTTCGACATTTACTTATTACTTAACGTATTTCCTAAGAAATATAGAGTATACGGATATTACAAGCACACTGATTGAAAAGCATATTATTTGACATGAAATATAAACAATCATGTAGCAAGTTTATAAAAAAAAATTGGGGGATTACATGTATTAACCACTAACAAATGTTCAGTGGAAAAACAGTCAATATTTTTATCAAACTGTCAATGTACATCAGTCCAGATTGTTACACGACATTAACACAGACACATGAACACTACAGCGATAGTAAATATCGGTGGTAGTGATTTGTTAATTAAAACGCGTGAAATTTAGTATAAAATGGACACTGAAAATGGACACGACAAACAAGCAGAAAAAAAACACTACAAATAAATGGAAAAGGGAAGGGAATCATAATTAAAGGTAATTTAAGGTAAAGTTTAGCAAGAGAACAAGAAAATTACGTAGTAGAAAATACAGTATGGATAGTAAAACTTTAAAGAAAGACATCATTTAAGTGAGAAACATGAACACGCATACAAAAGAGTTTAATAGAAAACTAGAACAGGAACGCTACAAAAACTAATTCTGAATCACAGCCACTGAGTTGCATCACCTCTAGAACTTTATGTTAAGTCTACAAAGATCAGTCCTATAGAGCTTACTTTAAAACCAAGGAGCTATCAAATAAACCAACCACCGTCTTTAACACTCAGCTCAACGTCGGAAAATATGAGGGCCGGTGTGGTAGCATTCGTAAAACATATTATAGCCACTAAATCGCGTGTTCCGAATCAGTGATACTAATTAAATTATCATAATGCCACACAAGAATACAGTCGAACCTGATGTTGACTAACAAGTTGACAAAGTCACATCATGAAGGCGCGAAAGATGGGTTCGATTATTATTAACTGCTCGCTTTCATTATGTATATACTGATCACATCTGTTACACCAAACATGAGAAATGTTTCATGGAAGCATATTATCAAATACTAACGATTAACTAAAGTCGTTTACTGCCAAAGGCCACGTACCACACGCCACGGTCTAATGCGTTCATCTTTTGGTTGGAAAGTGGACGTCTCGTCCACGCAATAGGTGACGTATGGAGACGAAATCCAAATTAGCTGTCTGATTTCGTGTCGAGCCTCTGAGGTATATCAACCGACCACAGCTAGTCAGACTCACAAGATACATGAAATGGTCGTTACTTCATACCACTAGCTCATGTATTGACGCAGATCAGTGCTAAATTTGCAAGTAGAGATCTATAACAATTCCATGAGTGGAAAAAAGAACTAAGATAAGCAGTGAAACGAAACTTTGATGGAGAACTTGAAAGACAACAAACGACTTTAAAGCGTTTCTATCAAATCAGAGCGTAATTGTAGATAAAACGATAATTTATTATGAAAAATGATTAGAAAAAAGTTTTAAAAAATTCAGAAAATACAAAATTTTTAAATGACATAAGAAGAAAAGGGTTAATTAATTTTGAAGTCATTATATGAACAATAAACAAACTCATCCATATGACTCCAAATCATGTTGTTCCTAGAACCATCATAAGGTTTCAGAAGTTCTTACAGACGTGACTAATACTCTTTGATATTTCGTGTGTGAACACTGGCACTTTGGTCCACAAAATTTCTTTCATGAACTCCGAGTCATCAAAGTAATAGTTACTTAGAGGACATACATCTGAATAATTTGTATCACGGTTAGTATTAGGGTTCTTGCAGTTTGATCTGGCACATACTGGAAATGTCTCCTAATATTCTGTCGTGAATGTCAATACCAGTGAGATTGAAGTAATTATTACTTACCCATTCTGTTTGTAGACATCAACCTCTATTATATTTACTCTTTCTAATAGCAGTTTTATCTATTTTGACAATTTTCATAATGCCTCCTGGTGACAGATGTAAACATGATATCATTTCTGAACATGTCCATGCAGTGTCGATACTACTGTACCGCTGAGACGTCGCTTACATTTACAAGCGACGATGTCAGCGAAACAGGCAACTACACTGCCCACAATACAGCTAACAAACAGGTTTGTTTAAGTGGTAATCTAGATTCGCTAAGGAAGCTGCCTGTCCTTAGTTCCAGAAACCACTGCAACGGGAGACAACTCCATCTGATGTGTCTGTGAATGATGCTAAAATATATTGAGTCCACAAACACAAGTCAACTCTGTACGAAGTAATCCAACACCTTGCAGATTAATAATAATAACGACCTCATAATAAATTCTAATCAAAGTATTTTGAACCAAATCAAGCTTACGACCATGAAACAATCACCTTGATTCTTACTGACTCTCTCAGGTTCGCAAGCAGTTTAGTTTCACCAGATAGGTCTTTTGTGATCACATCAGATTATGTCTCGATAATACTCATTATTTATTTGTTATTGCTACCCAGGAAACAGATTTTACGTGAACTAGGTCAGCGTTAGCAGATAATTCAAGTAGAGTCGATTCCAGTCTGGAAAACAGGTACTGAAGTAAGTACTAATAAAAATAAAATCTAAGTATCAGGCATTCGGGTATTTAACTTCATGTTAAAATCTAAAAATATCCCTTGGACCTATTATTTTGAGAAAATGCGATCGCTTATGTGCCAAGCATTGAAAATCTAGGGATTACAATTCGAAAAATGCTTGGGCAACTACATGTAAGTACTAATAAATGCTTAATTTTTACCTTTAAAGATTCATTAGGAACTTGTTCACTTGCAACATGACTGGTTGTATTAGGACCGTTTGGACTCAATGAAAGACAATCTTCTATAAGGTTAATAGAAGATATCCTGGAATCAAGATGATGAATAATTGGTAACTTTTCATGGTGTGTTGGTTGCTTATTGTCAATGGATGATATACTGACAGGAAGAGAAGATCTATCTACAAGAGCTTCAGTAGATACGGATGAGAATAAATCAAGGGGGTTTGATGAGTAATGATGATGGTTAGATAACTCAGGTTGTAACAGATAATTACAATCATCCTTAGTAAAACAGCTGTATGTTGGCGCATATGGCAACATTATAGCTTGTACAGCAAACTGACAATTCTGAGAGTAGAGAGTAGATAATAAAAAAAGCTCAAAAACTGAGCAATATAATTGTTCAGAAAGATACATAAAACGAATAGCTCTGTAAAACTCATTCTGTACAGCTGGGTTTTAACTTGACACGGGCTATGACCTACGTAAAGGCTAAATGGGAGACGAAACACTTTATAGCAGTCACAGAAAAACTAACTGCCGTTTACAAGATTAAGTAAATACGTAGTCATTCTTTCTGATATCTTAGATAATTCAATAAGTGGAAAGAGTGACAATAAGCTAACAGTTCAATATGCAAAATAAGTAGTAAGTTATGAAGGGTACCAAATAAAAAATTGATGTTTTTTTGAAAACACATTTGTGTATAATGAAAGTATATTGACAAATGAAAACAGTAGCAAGATCTTACACAGAGTCTGTATGAATCAGCAACTGCTAGTCCAAACCAAGTTCCCTTTATATCAGTGTATCATAACAAACCGGCAAGGCCCAAAGATGAACAAACAGAAGTCAAACGCTGTGAAAGTGTTCGTCTGTTTAAGTTGCCAACATTTTTACCTTCAAGAGAATGAGGTCATCTTTAACTGTCAGCTTAACACAATCTGGTATACTGCATGGAAACACAAATGTACTCTAATATGCCACATTCGCCTACTAAATGATTTATCTACTTCATTTGCCAGCTACAGATTTATGTACTTGGCTTCAAGTCAAGGGCAAATGATACTAATTGGTTGCACTAACCGAAGCAGTTGGAGTGGGGTTCGAACTTTCGACATAGTGAACAAGAGCCGAATGCATTAACCAGTGAGTCACACAACAAATGATCGGATATCCTTGATGTAACACATAATAGGTAATGAAGCGTTGTGGACAACCTTATCCAAAAAATTAAATAAAGTGAAAAGATCTAAGCAACTATGAATACGTTTGATCAAGAATATAGAAACTTCATCAAAAGTCTGTCTTAGAGATGAAGCAGAGACAACTAGTTCGAAGTGTTGTACACAATATTCACTTACAGACAGACCAATGTAAACTACAGTAAAATATATCTCTCAAGGATTTCCGTATATGACGATCAGTGTCACCTGTCGCACTACCACTAGTCAAACATATAAACTATTCGAATACTTCTGACATTTTATAAACACAATAATAAAATGTCAGCTCTTCATCAGAATAACTTTAATGGGAATTAAATCAATATTGAAATCTCGAAAACAAACTAAAGGAACAGTAATATGAAGAGAAACTTAAAATTTACGTGAAACTAGGTTATAAACTAGAGAATTTATTACATGAATTACTATTACCAATAAAAATAGCATCGATAAATGTAACACAACAATTGGGTTACTCATTTAACAAATACAAATTCATGTACTCAATTGTGCTCAGCACTTCAGTTGTGTGAAGACTAAGGAGCTGCTCAAACTTAAGTAGGTGGAATAAGGGTTAAACACGCTGAAAGTCAGATGATTTAACCACTAAGCCATATTTGCAAGTAACAATAACATGGAAATAACAGATAACTAAATTAAATATGTACAACAAAATTAAAAGTAAAAAATATGCTTACCTTAACTTCTAATGCGATTTCACTTGTTGCGCGTCTTACGAATGACAAACGACTACGTTCTGATATTAGAGTTTTATCTTTAGCACCTGATTCTAATTGAACTAATTCAGTTTTAGTTAATAGATCCTGAGGAATAGATTGCGAATTATGCTTATGTTTAATATTATTCATTACAGTTGAATCATCGCTAAACTCTTCGAGATTCGACTCATCATCAGCAACGCCATCATAATTAATCGAAGTATGAGAACGTGCATTATCATTATTTATCATATTGTTCATTTCATTAGTAATAGTAGTTTCATGCTGGACAGTCTCAGATGTCCATTTTTCAATGGATGGTCTATGATTATGATTTTGTAATGCTTTTACATCACTACACGTAGCAAACATGTTTTTTGAATGATCTCGTGAAATATCACGATTGTCACTAATATTATTATCTGGTTCAGTGTAACCAGAATTAAGCATTAAATTATCATCCAATGAATTTTGATGAAAATTTACTATGGATAATGCACTAGGATAAGGCACAGAAGCGGATAATAATACAGAAGTTGAGCTATTAATATCAGGATTATTATTATTATTATTATTGCTATAATTCAATGCTGATTCAGTCAATGACTTCGGTCGAGCTCTATTGGCCGAGTTAGTAGAAGCTGTAAACATATAAATAAATAAAACAAGATTTTCAAGGGTTAAAGGTTTTCCACTGTTGATATTAAGGGTAGCAATTGATCAGTCTCTATTGATATTAGTGCATCCGGAGCAGATCGCCTTGATAGTACAATGTAGCTATAAAAGTGCTTCATCCTACATGGGACTCATCGGCTGAATGCATCTGTCAAGTTCCAGTTTGTTAATATTCAAAGTGAAATTCGAACCATAAAACATAACTGAGTTCAGATAGTCACCATGATGAGTCCCAAGTGGGACGAGAAGCATGCGTACTTGATTCCACAATCCAACTCCATTATAATAAACTCATATATGTACGTATATAATTAAAATAATATTAGTTTAATAAATTGCAGAATCAACAATACATTTAATAAAATAACAAGGACATTTCGTAATAATTATACAGGGACACAATAGGGAGTGAACAAATAAATTTCAATGCATTACTAGGGAATTAATGTTTACTTTCAAAGAAATTAAGGAACAGATTAATTAGCAATGAAGTAAAGATAGATTGTTCAGCGAAAAACATTTTCGACGCCTCATCATTTATTGAAGTTGTGTGCAATCGCATTTACAGTGAATGATTTATGAAACAGATAGAGAGAACAAATAAATAACTTGTGTACTACGGAGGTGTTTCAAAACAGAACTTGACGTGGAAAAGTAGCGTACCTAGTTCACATTCTATCGTTGCCATAACAAATTTTACGTATATTTTCAAATTGGTTGCTTCACAATCTATTTATTAAAGTTGAGATTTTCGAATACTTACTACTTTTCAACAGAATATTATGTGTTAAATTACAATAAATACGACTGTACAGCTTCAACAAGTGAGTTGGGCAGTGGCTTAGCTGTTAGGGCTTTCAGTGAAAAACTAAAGCACAAGTTTGAGAAGCCTTCTTTGGTTATGGCGGCCAAGTAGTACCATTATCCTCACACTCAAAATGTGGCTTAAAGTTAAGTATATGAATCTGTACCTGATAAATTAGTGACTCACCAAGTACAGATACTTGTACTCGACTTTAGGCCTTACTTTATGCATGAGGACCAGTGATACTAGCCGGTTGTCCGAACACTGGATTATGTAACTTAAGGGGTGATACCTATGTGCACTAACAAATAAGTCATTGATAAATAAGTGAATCAATTATTTGTTCAAAATAAACACCACAATCCAGATTTTGCTATTTTTCTTCCGTTGTTACTGTTATTCATGCTCACCATTTGATTCTTTATCATGGTTATTATCACTTTCTGTTTCATAATTATGCGGAGTGAATTATCAATATTTATACTGCGTGAAATAATGAGTTCAGTAGATAAAAAGTCAAAACTATTGGCTGGTAAAATACTTGCGCACTTCTCATCTGCATCTATATCTGCACATACACGTATATAAAATAAAATTATTATACGGAAAGAATATAATTATCCAACAACAGAAACTAATTTCAGAAATGCATCGAGAAATTTAAAAGCTGAAATGTGCAAAATGTCAAACACTTCAAAAATGACACAATACCGATTGCCTGAGGTCATTTATAACGTTTCCAATGATAATCGTATATGCTGCATCCAGTATTTTCGACCATTTTACGCTCAATTAGCTGGTGAGAACCTCATTTACAATGAAATTATCACGAAAGATTTCATTTAGTTTCTCCAGATTGATCCACAGCTGCTGATCCACAGTAAGTACGCCCAATACAGTAATTGAAAATTTCCGAGGAAAGGGCCTTAGTGACTTAACTAATAATGACAAACCACATGATATGCAAGAAGGCTCTCTATTGTGATTTTGGGTTTTAGTTTAGCTTGCAGACAAGTTTGAGAGATTCATTAACAGCTTGCAAGTAAAAATCATTAGAGACAACCAGCAACGACCTAGAAAACTAGCTTTTAGTCACTCAGAAATCAGAAATTGTAATACCTAGTGCTCACAACGCATAAAAGTTATCACGAAAAATTTAATTATGATATCACAGAGTAAAGGTTATAATGCTAACAGTTTAAAATGCTAAGCAAACAGAATGTAACTCTACTCTTAAAACAAAACCTTAATCTCAACCCCAATATTAACCATAATATAATCCCTACTATAACGCAAAATCACATTCAGAAATAATTTAAGGATCCCTTAAAGACTATTCTCGTCCTTAAAATAAGTTTGAGAAGACAGATGTTGCATGGCCATACAGACGAGTACATATGTCGTTGTTTTCTACTTAGAATAAAAAAGCCACAGAAATCTTCAATACATTCGCTAGTCATGTAAAATCTGAATATGATGTGTAATATTGCCTTTTTTACGATACAACATTCATTTACAACCATCGTCTGCTGATATGCTATATCCAGCTCGAAATTTGTGATGAACGTTTGTATTTTCGAATTTCCAAGATATATGCTGACTGACTACAAACATCACTTATCAAGAAAATTTAAAGACTCGCTTCAACTTGTCACTATGCTACACTCCAGCCTTAGATGGAATGGCATATGAACTTTTGACTAAGTTGATAAAAGTCAAATATGTTAACATGCATATAGTTAATAAACAAACCTGCTAAACGTTTAAATCTGGGTCTTTTCTTTTCTTGAGGTAAATCGGACAAATCTACGCCATACACTAATTTGGCCATTGTGCATGTTAACATTCGCATAACTTTCTATAGAACAGTAAAATCGAAAAATGTGATTAGAAATCAATAGAAATTACAAAAACATTCCATGGGCTTTATGTATACGACAGAAGCAAAGTATAGAAATCCTAGTATATGCATGACATTCGACCAAAACCACTACGCATCATATTATTCATTCATAGCTTAAAATGCTCAAATTCTGTGTGAGGTTTCTGATATGGACAACGTTGACATAAGGATATGGCATTTTTTATCTGAATACTCTCCAACGTCCACTTTAGACATGTAGTCTACAAAGCAATATAAATCAAAAGGCAAAGTTTTGTGAAAGCCAGTGAACAAATCAGGTTTATGCTATTTTTGTTTGCTTAAGATCGTATGGTGAATATGCGCAGTTAATGAATAATCAGCGCTTTTCATTAAGTGAATCTGTTTCTACTAATATCTTTTGTTGTCTCGCATGTTTGTGGGATACACTGTTGTCATTTTAAAGCAATGAGGACTAATTTGAAGGTTGCGAATCGACGGTCATATTATAGTATTCTAAGAGAAATGAGAGATTTTCTACACTTGATTGCGCCAGGATACTAAAGAATCATACGAAAGTTAACGATATATGAGATACTTAATCTCTTGATACAAAGAATAAATATGAACAAAGTATTTGTGATGAGGGGTAACGTACTTTCCACTCAATTATCAGTGATGGCCAATGCATCAACTTAGAATAGACATTCAAACACTGATCCCATGGTTCTGAAGATATTGTGGAAAACAGAGATGCACGTAGCAGAGCACCATTTAATGTCTACAATGAACACAGAAACAAACTTATGAGGTTCAATTCTATGGCATACATCAACATGGAGAATATAAGTTTACTTGGTGTATGAATAATTATTTACAAAAAATCACGGATTTGATAGGAGGTAACTAAAATTAGTTTTCTAATTATAATAATATTCTTTTTATAAACCGACATTTTGCTACGTTTGTGGTCGAGGTAATAATTCGAACATCGCCTATTCACTAAGCGATAGATAATAAGGATTTCAACTGCTAGAGAGTGAAGTTATTTCTACCGCACAGAGTCCGCCCTCAGTGATCATAAGACAAAAGCCGAGCTTGTAGATATCATTACCAAACTCAAAGTTCGGAAACACACAAATGTTTGACTTTGAATTCCATTGACCAAAATGGCATGTCTTCAAAATTATTAGATGCGTCTTTCGATTGTAATAAATATTTTGATTTCAATTTATTCCTCTGCATTATTTAAACTTAGGTTAATTTAATTCGGTTATTCATTGAATAAATGGCTATTCACTAACTCGTGAAACATCAGAAATTGGAATATTATAAACATAATACTTATTTCTAGAAGTCAAACTTATTCAGAAAAAACGAATAATATAAGTATACAGCTCTTGTGTACAAATACAGGAAAAAAGCCTCTTCGGAAATGTTATGCATACCGCACGCTGAAATGAAAGCGAACCAATAGGGATTTAAGTGTCCTTGGGGGCAATGAACATAAATAGCAAGTACTATAAACACTTCTGGCACGAAAAATAATCTGATCCGAAAATAATCTACATCTAACATAGCTGACACATACATCACCTAAATATGCTCGAAGCAAACCCAGTCGACCATGAACAATGTAGAGCCTAATGTGTATGCGCATAGATTAAAGTTACCATACTACATTAGTACGACAAAATCAAGTTTAAAAGATTAATACGATAGTATAATTCAAAAGTAGAGGAATCAACTAAACTTCTGAATGAAAGAATAATGGAATTCAAGATCTAGAAGAATATAAACAATGAATACATCAGTGCTACTGTGACTGACTGTGAGTCATGTAAGCCAGTGTTCCCAACCACTGACCACCGCTCTAACGTTAACCGCAATCAAGCAGTCTGCATCTACCAACAGGGCTCAAAGCAGCAGTTAAAGACCTAATGAACTGATGGTATGCTTCGTTTTTGCACCCCCTAGCATTCTTTCGTTGTACTCCTTCCCCGGCCAACTTCGCATGACGTGGCAGGCGGTAGTTGGGCATACACAACAAAAGCCATGATCATCTTAGTCGGTGAAGGTCTATGACCTATTCAACTTATTTACTATATTTCCCTAGTGCTCTAAGACTAACTACAATATTCGCTCACTGAATGATATACGGCCTATATTACAAAGATTTCTATGGTCGAAGCCCTGGAGCCTGTGTATATCTTCTAATTTCATAGTCCATTTTTCCCATTTATAAGTCAAAGCAAAGTGGGCTGTTGTGCTGTATACTCAGATTCCCATTGAAAGACGGATTTCTCGCTTACACCACAAGTGGTTGGAGATGACAAAAAACCAAGCTAGCTTTCTGCATCGCGGCCGAGACTTCGTTAGACACCCACCCGTCAGGGATGATAAGACTTCAGAAATAAGTGATGTGGATTACACACTCAACTACTTCAACCCCTATGACCACTCTAGACCTTGAAGCAAACTGCGTTAAAAAGAACAAATAAATTTACTTTATCCTCCTTTACGAACGGAAAACATTACTTAGTTTTTCGCTAATTTCATGTACTACTTTCCTGTTAAAAAAGTAAATGTCAAAACAAAATCGAGCAAAATGCGTTTATGTTCAATAATTTAATGTAAATAACTAAACACAATTTATTTCCTATATTATGGATAACGAGCGTTATTCCCTCTGTTTCACCTACCGAGACTTGAATAATCCAGTTTGCAGTATTAGTCAATAGTTAACCAAAATACTTTTGCATACAACATAAACTTACAGCTGATAACTGACAGATGCATACCAAAGCAATCATTAGAATTACATAAGATCAAGATATAAAATTGAAAACTTATTTACAAAAAATGAACAAATTTTGCTTTACACGGTTGTAAACGATAAGCAAAGTGTCCTACCTGGAAAAGGTTCTGTGTAAGTTTATTGTTCAATAACCATTTATAATTTTGAACATTAGTTGGAGAAGTATTAATCATTGTTCTGCTCATTATATCCATTAGGATAGATAACAGTTTAGACCTAAAATATGTGAAAAATATAAGAATGATTAAGCTCATGAAATAAAATCGGTTCCAAGTACCATTTCCCTACCCCCGATTTTGATCTTTGTCAAATTTTATTTCTTTTATGCAGATGAATAAAAGTTAGTAATCGTTGATACGTACAGATCCCCTGAGTGGAGTCCACATGACTTGCGGTTAGGGCTTAGAGACGTTGTTTGATATGATGGAAAATCAGTCACAGAGGCGTAGATGCACTCATTTACTCTAGATCTTGGATTTCAGGATTACTTAATGAGTATGTTTTTTATTGCTTCTGGAGCCATATTCCAAATGTTAGGTCATTTTTATTATCGTTGCTATTAAATTGTTTTGATTCTTTTATCTTTTAATTTGTTAATTTTATCACATCGGCTTGATTTGGCACGGTATTTGGGGTTAATGTATATTTGTGCCACGTTCTATGTTGACTATGACTGATTGACAATTAAAAATATACATATTTAGATAGATAGATTTCAATTGAGGATATTAACTGAAAAATACACAATCGGCTGGTGAGGTTAAATAGAACTTAAAACTGCCGATAGCATGTAGACTTGAGCAGTACGTTGTATCATTCAAAAGGACTCTTAAGAGATTTTCAATTAAAGACAAAATTAACAAAAAAACAAATCTGAATGCAAAATCCCAATGCAGTCCCCAATTGAAATCATGCATAAATCTAAAGGTGCAATTTTCCTGAATTTGTTTGATCCATTTTCGTCAGTTTGAGTGATAGGTTAGTATTATTAGTTCAAAAACATAGTGTGACTACAAGCTGACTATATGTATTTACACTTGGCAAATAAGCTGCATTATAATAAAAAGAAATAGAGCTGTTCGTATAGCTGACAAACTACGTTGAAAACAGGTGAGGTAGGTGATTGAATGGTGCATAAAGTACTGCAAACTGGCTAAAGAGTAATTTCGACTGAAATGGGCAAATCACAGATAATTATATAGTTTAGTAGTACAACTTTTAGTGCTTTTGCTTGGTAGCAGTTTGACGTATAGATCAGCATTAAAGCGAAATGCTCAAATCTAGTCACGATATAACTGCCTAACAACTATTTGGACTGACCTACAGGAAAATTAAGACTTTGTTGGGTAGGCTGAGAAAACCCCTCGAGACAAGCTCAATATGACATAGAAAATCAATAGGATATATTGTGTCCAATCAGAGCGGAGATAGTTTTTTATCCGAAACTTCTAGACAGAGAGAAATCACGTGCTATGCCTGTGATTGGTCAATCGTCTTAGCTCTAGAAGGTTACGGAATTCTCTAGAAGCTTGAAGGACACTTATGGTAATATATATGTCCTAGTTTGTGTACATAATGGAACTCTTGCATTAAAGTGTTTTTGCAGTATTTCCTGTCTTCTCTCTTGTGTTCCTGTTGACGAGTAGTTTCAGCCTGGGGGTCGAATTATAGCTTAGGAGACGAAGCGTGCGGTCAACCGAGACAGATAACAATTTACGACGGAGATCTTGCGGTCGATAAAAGACCTGAACCACGCGTCACAACAAACTGGCGACGGGAATTTCGGAAAATTAGAAAAAGAACTACCATGAATATTACATTTGAACAATTAGAAGCTTATATGGAGCGGCAAGAAAAGAGGTTCGAGCAATCTCAAATAAGAATTATGGAAGCCTTGATGCAGAAAATGCTCCTGAATCAACAAAGCCCCACTTCCAGTGAACGTCAGGTGTCACTTAACGAATCAGTCATAAATGCCATTCATGAATTTCATTTTGATGGTGTAGCTGGCGTCACTTTTGATTCGTGGTTCAAGAAATATGAAGATCTGTTTCGCATCGATCTCTGTAGAATGGACGACGCTTCAAAAGTCAGAGTACTCCTAAGAAAATTGGGGACAATAGAACACGAACGCTACAGTAACTTCATCCTCCCAAAGAACCCACGAGACTTTAGTTTTGATGAAACAGTTCAAACCCTGTCTCAAATCTTTGGTGAACAGTCATCTTTATTTAATATCCGCTATCAGTGCCTGAAGATTATGAAAAATCCAGGAGATGACTGGGTAAGACACGCAGGTATAGTGAATCGAGAATGTGAGAGGTTCAAGTTGTCTTCTATGACAGAAGATCAGTTCAAATGCCTCATATTTGTCTGTAGCTTGCATTCGCCTGAAGACGCTGACATTCGGACAAGAATCTTGAGTAAACTTGAACATTGTCCCAGCATGACCCTACAGGAAGTAACCACCGAATGTCAAAGGTTAGTGAATTTGAAACATGATACTTCCTTGATAGAAAACGGTAGCCGATTTCTTCATGTCAACGCACTAGAGAGAACAGACTCGCAAGGTTCCCGTGCACAGAATTATCGCAATGGCAGCGGTAAGCCACCATCCCCATGTTGGTTGTGCGGTGATTGGCACTTCAAAAGGTTCTGTCCATTCAAAAATCATCGATGTACTACATGTCTGAGAAAGGGGCATAAAGAAAGCCGTTGTAGAACACGAAAACGCCGCCAACCAAAGGTTTACTCTAGAAGATTCAAGCCAAGATCAGCCAAAGTAACAGTCGCTATTAACAGAACCGCCTCGCATAGTCGCAGAAAATATGTGTCCGTCAAGATAAATGGCTATGGTGCTCGTCTACAGTTAGACACAGCTTCTGACATAACTCTTATTAGCAGAAGAACTTGGGACGAAATTGGAAGGCCAAGAATATACCCCACGCAACAAACAGCACGCAGTGCATCTGGGGGTATGCTAAACATTGCCGGTGAGATATACTGTCCAGTCACAGTCAAGGGAGTGACGCAGGAAGGAGTTATATTCGTGACAGAACGTCCATCACTCGACTTATTGGGACTTGATTGGCTAGAGAAGCTGAAGTTAATAGACCGTCCCATAAGCATGATTTGTAATAATGTCAGTACAATGAGAATAGAAGAGAAAAGCATAGGTGAGAAACAAGCTGCGCTGGAGACATATGCTCAAATCATTTCAGAGGTGGAACAACCATTAGATGATAAGCGAGCCGCGGCATCAGAAGTGTTCACAAAATCTCACAGTGCCTACCCCAACAAACGTGCGCAGAGCATAGCCGCAAATCCAGTTCAGAAAGTCATCTCAAGAACCGTGTCCAGACTGCCTGTTAGTCCCATGAAGTTATATCATTCAGCGCAGAGGTCCATTAAAAATAAGAAAATTGCTACTGTCGTAAATGCACGCTCCAGACACGGTCAAGTCCTTGACTTCCCAACTCATCCGCGAAGTTGCAACAATGCTCCCTTGAAGACCATGCATCTTCAACGTAATGAAGTATTGTTCCTGCCACTACATAAGGAGCCCACTACATTCCGTGGAGGAGGAGCCTAGTGGTAGATTTTCTCGCCTGACCACACCCAGAATTTCATTAACGCATGGGATCATGGCACTGTCTCATTTTGTTTTCAAAAAAGGGGAGGTGTTGGGTAGGCTGAGAAAACCCCTCGAGACAAGCTCAATATGACATAGAAAATCAATAGGATATATTGTGTCCAATCAGAGCGGAGATAGTTTTTTATCCGAAACTTCTAGACAGAGAGAAATCACGTGCTATGCCTGTGATTGGTCAATCGTCTTAGCTCTAGAAGGTTACGGAATTCTCTAGAAGCTTGAAGGACACTTATGGTAATATATATGTCCTAGTTTGTGTACATAATGGAACTCTTGCATTAAAGTGTTTTTGCAGTATTTCCTGTCTTCTCTCTTGTGTTCCTGTTGACGAGTAGTTTCAGCCTGGGGGTCGAATTATAGCTTAGGAGACGAAGCGTGCGGTCAACCGAGACAGATAACAATTTACGACGGAGATCTTGCGGTCGATAAAAGACCTGAACCACGCGTCACAACAGACTTTTAATTAAACTGCTGAAGCTATAGACTGATTGAAGTATACATTTATTGTTAAGTAACAAAATTTTGTATCATAAGGTATAATTAGTCAATAATGAAGGCGATCACAGGCGTTGTTATGAGGGTACTTAGTTTCTTAAGTGTATATACTATGGAACGGTTCTACTTACTAAAGTACATTAAAAATAAACTGGGTTAGAGATAGTCATGACAACCTAAGATCAGCCACACACAATTTTTGTGAGTGGCTCAGAATGTGTTACGTTTGTATTTTTAAAGGCCTTACTGATCGTGATGGTAATCCGTAGAGTAATTTTTGCGTCCTATTCTTAGAGTCGACATTTTCTAACTAGCTGCTTCTGTTGTGAGAAAGCTGTATTGTTAAGTAGGTAAGATAGGTAAGTAAGTAAGATATACTTCACTGCCATCAGACAGAAGAACAGTCGGTAGTAAGTCTTCGCCCTCGGACTAACCTCGATTGCGACAAACACAGGAAAATTTTTTAAAAAGTACTAAAATACACTATTCTTCAGATGATATGTGATTTATGTATATATACACACATATAAACTTACCAGGTTTCGCAAGTTAGCTCATTACTATTACTTGCAAATTGAAAAACCTGTAGCACTAAACGGCATAGATCAATTTGATGCTTTGTATAATCTACCGTATTTGTAGCTACTCTATTTGTATTTTGTGGTCCCGAAAAGCTAACGTCCAAACTACTGGCATAAAATACATTGGCCATATTTTCTAGCATAATCTAGATTATAGGGTGTCATATAACAAATGAAGGGAAGGAAAATAGTTTTTAAAAAGCCATATCAACAAACAAGCAAAAGTATGTTCCATAACAGTTACGCTTCATCGCATTTATCAGATACAGTTTTGTGTGCTTCTCCTTGAGATGTCCAAACCAAAGGTGGAGTGGGGTTCGAGGCTGTGAATTAGTGGCTAAAAGTTGAAGTTACAGCCTAACACTGTTTATATATATATATATATATATATATATATATATATATATATATATATATATAATAAAATTTTTCGTCTGAGCCAGTAAATAGTAAAGTCTTTGGCTTCAAGAGACGTCACCAATGACTGCAGTCAATAAACTTGGTTATTGATAATGCTTAGAATGCAAGTATATGCTGCTCTTATCAAAATGTACTTCTCCCATATTTAAATCCCTGCTACACTGAGGACTTGTTAAATGGGACGTAAACAAGTGAAATGGACAGCGTAATTTGGACATTTGCCTTCATTAGAACACTAAGTAGAGAACAGCCTTACAAAGAATGACATTTAGATCACGCAAAAAAATGATTTACATGACTAACGATTTATAGAAAAACTAGCTTCTTAATCAAAGGAACGACATAATTATTAACTCAACAGGTACAGGTTAATGTACTTAGCTTTTGACAACGCTAGACTGGACTGGTTCTATTACTCAACTGTTTAAAACTAGAGTAGGTAGATGTTTGAGAATAAAATGTAACGGCTGAAAGTTTAACGCCTTACCGCTCCACTCTGACAAAACACAACAACATTGTCTTCGTTAGAGTTTAGAGACTGATTCATCTGGATGGTCTGATACTATGAGACAATCAAATTCAAAATGTGTTTGTTTAGTGCTGATGATTTCAGCATGTTGAGCAACATTGGATATGATCTCCAATGAAAGAAGTTTACGCAAGTTAGTGGGAAAATCTATACTGACGACGACAGCAAGCACGAAATTTAGTATTAATTCAGAAACATTCAATTACAACTTAACAACAACAACAATCATTGGATTCCTCATTTTTATCCAACTGATATGATGAAGTCATACAAGTATACCGCTGTAAAAGACGCAATAGTTTGAAGCAATCAATAATTTAATCACACAAAGGTCAGCACATTCTATAAATGATAGTGTAAGATATAAATTAAATGATACAAATAAACAATAAAGCAACTTGAAAGAGAGAAACTAGAAATTTTCCATGCAAGTTAGTTATGCTAATAAAAATGGATATGAATGGTAATTGTGTGCGCAGAGCTTGCATCCATACTTAATACACATTGTAAAAATACTAATAAGTAAATCAGTTAAACAAACAAACAAACATACTGAATCAATAATCATTATTGATCAGTGAAATCTGCATATGTAGTAAGTAGATGTGACACAAATAGCATGTAAAACAAAATTAGAAACAAATTATAACATACTATTCATAGAAACGACAATTTAATTAGACAATCGTTGATGACTATAACTAACCTGTATCGTATTCTGCAAACAACCCTTCAATTCTTCCGGATCATCAGCGTTATCTTCGGGTTTCGTTTTGTTGGTAGGTGAATTACCAACTTGTGACTGTTGAATCTGTTTGAGATCACTAAGATGGTTATTTATTTGAAGTGCTCTATTCTCTTCTGTAGATTGAGAGGAATTTATCGATCTCAGCAGCTGCTTTATTTATAAGAAGAAAAAGTATCCTGTAAAGTATTATTGTAATAGCATATTCGTTATGTATATACTATTCTACTTGAGTCTTAGTGCTCTTACTACTACGATTTGGACAGCCGGTTAGTAACACTAGTTTTGGCCAGAATCCAGGAAAACTAGTGTGTACTAGATAAATGAAGTGTTAATAATAATAATAATACTTGGAATTCGTCAGCTACATGTATTTGTATGGCAATCTGAACTCAGTAGATAATGCAGTGGTGTTTGAAACGAAAGGCAACAAATCTGGGTCCCAGTGTAAACGTCTATAATGCGGTGTGGGAAGTACATACAGATAGAACGAAATGTAGGCTCTAGAATGCAGTGATAAACACATACTAAATATACTACTAAACATAGCTTATGACTGAAAGTTATATAGATGCAATCCGCTGAAGATAAAAATATGACAACATACACTAATCAACTCCAATCCATAATATCAACAATGAGAAAGTGTAAAGCCATACAAAGATAATATATGTAATCAAACAACTTCACATGACAACTAATCGAATTCTTAAAATTATTCATTGACCTATAATTTATAGGTAGATATATACAATTGTACATCTTGATAATGAATTCATTAAAAAGTGATCCATTTCGCTGAATAAATTTAATAGGTATATTTAAACTACTATTTGGATTTCATATTTTTGAGAACCAAGTAAAATAATCTATGCAATAATCGTGCTATTGAAGTAAAACTGAAGAAATAGCATGTGTACTATTTACAGCATTATGTAGTACAAACTATATAAGTAATAGTTGTGTACAATAGAAATTAGACCACAATATTAGCATGCAGAGTAGATTGTAATGAAGTCATCTTAAGAACTAAACTATAGAAAAAGTTACAAAAAATCGTGCAACCAATCTGGAATATGCGTACTCTAATTAACAAGCGTCGATCTGTGTAATTGGTTTGGAGTCAAACTTTAAGAAGAACCTAATGGTAATGTAGGGATGCCTAAACCGAAGTAAGTGGAGTGGAATCTGTATTTACGACTAAATGGTGAAAAATGCAACGACTTAACCATTAAGAACTGCTACGTAAAAGTTTCTTCAGTCTCCAAAGTTGGCCATATCCACCAACTTTCGGGTTAACGGCACAAGACACTAACTCATTGAGTCATGGAGACGAATCGACTTGGAAAGTGTTATAATGGAACTTGACAGAGGTAGAGATATGGTAAAATTAGTCCCTATGTGACAAGTTCTGAAAAATATGAATATGTTAGGGATAATCAAATCACACACCACTTATCATGCTTTCGACTTTTTCGCATACGTGCATTTTACATGTTGTCTGTCAGTTTCTACTTTGCTGAAGTAAGAGAAGCCTTCTAATATGTTGGCTATAGTTTTAATACTTCATTCCTTCTTTGTGCGAATAATGTTTTATTTATTCTCTAAGTCCTCTGAATAAGATATCTTTTGTATTACCTAGGTGTAGAAGGTGTATAAGTTGTTGTTTGTGTTTTACTTCATCAAAATATTAACAACGGGCTTAGAACGAAGCTAACACGAATGCAAAATGATTGTCAGTTCATATCGCGATAACAGTTTCAAATCACACTGTATATAAGGTCTAATCCATTTATTTCAGTCGTAAAAATTTAACTATAGCCAGCTGCTAAAATGAATGTCTCTAAATACTTTGAAAGTTAGATTGCACTTATGGATTGGAGTTTTGATAAATTGGAAGACTTCGCCGATTTTTAAACGAAAAAATGCAATATTGATGAAAACGGGAGGGTACGATTGATTAAGAATTCCTGGATGGATTGAAATCAGAAACATGACGAGAATGTATAGGGAAAAATTTTGTTTACCAAAATAACACGCTAATATACAAAATATTAACTCCAAAATAGTATGATAAGATGTCATAAACAGTTGGAGGAAATAAGATTACAGGTCACTCATTCCCCGTCATTTAACACCTGAGTGCATAGCCTATTATATCAACTTCCCTACAGTTTATTTTACTTTACTATGATTCTTTTATGCTATGCTTCCTACTGACAAACTTTATAACAATAATTAATGAATATGTAAACTAAACTAGAAATATAGAGGATTTATCAACTGCGTTTTAATGAGAGAAAGGACGGTGCAAATCAAAAAGGAAATCACTTGATTAGGTACAAACCTGGTCAGAGTTTTTCATTGGAGTATCCAAAGCTTGCATAAAAATCGGACGATTGTGTTTATTCTAAATTGTATTAGGCAAAGCAATAATAGTAATAAATAGATAACAAGTACAACTAATAAGAGCTATTATTATTTTGTAAAATAGTACTATATTGAAAATATGATTTGGGAAAAGGAATGAAATAGAATGCATGAAGACATAGTGGAACTCATGTATGCATGTGTATCTATGGCCAACATGGGACCAGGCACGTGTGCATAGGTCCACAGTGCCATATCTCTAAAGCACAGTAAGATTATATTGGAACTCAAGATGAAAAAAGGCGACAAATTAGTTCACCTGTATAACTACGTGATGGATTCTGAGTCATATCACCTAACCACCAATCCCCACCCCACCCCCACCAAAGTTGCATAACAGACGCTAACCAAGTAGTCTATACCAACTAACGTGGTACGGACTAACAGTCAACAGATTAGTAGACCGGTGAGATGTTTTCGCATAGCAGACCTTATCTCTTTTTATATTACTTTAATACCGATCCACATATCTATTTGACGCGGGTAGTAGTTGGGTATGCGTAACATACGTCTCAGCGTCTTTAAATCCAAGCCCTCATCAACTGATATTTTATTTTTACCTAGAACTCAAAGTCTAACTCCAGTATTACCCACCTGGTCGTTGTAAGATACGAGAGCAATGTTTCGGAAATACCTATGGTCAAAAAACTCAAAGTCTACGCATATTTCAAACATTCAAAGAGCACTTTCCACAGAAATAAGTTTTATCCACCTTATGAAATAACAAATATACATAGTCTCAGTTCAAACCCATGAAAGAGCCGGAGACATTTTATCCAATCACTGATCGATAGAACCTTCCAGAATCTCGATGTGGCGCATTCTGAATGGGTAATATTTGAAACTTCTTAGTTCGGATTGGATAGATTTATAATACTGATTTTGTTTTTTTCCGAAAACCATAAATATGCGATTATTTTGTACACTTACTCTTTCTATCTTACTGGAATAAGGTTTCTTGTCAGCCCTTCTGTCATCTGAATTCGCGACTAGGAGGGTGCTAAAGTTGTCAAGTACGAGTCATAACACTATTACACTATGCAGAGATTTAAGTAGCTTTCAACAAATAACACCGTTTCACACCCAATCTATTGAGTGGTAACTTTTATAATTTAATTACATGATATATTGTCAGACAAGCAAACGAAATAACGCCGAATGGAAATTGAACGTTAAAAAACAGTGAGCTAAAAGACCTAAAAGTGAAGCTGATTCAAATATGGGGGGGATATGAAAAACTAAAAATAGATATGATTAATACTAGTACATACAACATTCAAATCCATTTAAAGAACTTCGCTGTGGTTTCATTCAGTTACGATATGAAATCTGATCTACACCACCAAAAGGTCTATAAATGCCAGTATTAGGGCTGCTTGTTAGGTAAGTGAAATAAATATTACTCAGCTTTACGATTTTTTGATCTATGTTCCTTTGAGCACACTGATGATGAGCACAAATCCGACAAAGTATCGATAGTTTAATATTTGGTCTCTACTTCTGATTGACAAGAGTAATTTCTAACTACCTACTTGAATTGGTAGTGCGCACAGAACAAAACAAGATAACTAAAGGTGTATTTTTTATCGCGTACAGATTAATTTATAAAGGTACTCAAAACTTCAGCAATCAAATAGGGGGACACGAAGTAACTGATAATGCAAGAAAGTTAATACACACTTACTTCTAACCATGAACCATACACTATAATAACAAAGAAAATAGCTTTATGACAATGCAGAGGAAGTAACAAAGCTTGATGTAAAATATCCTGTACCAAATTAATATTTTGTCTACATCCATATAATACTTCATGCACCATAGAAACCTGAAAAGTAAAAATGATTGTGAAGAAGCGTACACTAATAGTTTAACAGTAGCAATCTTATTGAGATAACTCAACTAACATTTCACAAGCAGCACTAACGTGTTATTGTTATTCCAAAGATTACAGGAATTAAGTATGAAATTTATGATAAATGATAGAAAAGTTATAGTCTACAGTATGACTACATGAACGTGACAAGAGTGCTGCAAATAAAACAGTCTTAAATAATACAAAAATTATTCGTAACCAACAGAATGAGCAGTGTCGACATTTTTTATGACCACTACTATACCAAATGATTAGTGTACTAGTCAGTTCCAGGAACCTAGGAATTTTCAGCAGCATTGTTCAAGTAAAAAGTTATATTAATAAACAGTTGAGCTTCTGGAAATGTGCAGGACCTTAGGTTAGAAGCGTTTTAGATTCCATACCATGAATTGATCGATGACACAAACATGAGCACGCAAAAACCATCAGTGATGGTCCGATCACATCCGTAGTAAACACATTTCCAACGAGTTGTTGGAAATATTGACAGGAGCAAACAAGAGAGAGATAAATTCGTAATACAAATCGACACATCCGAATGACATTTGTTACTGGACACAGAAAAACATATTGAATTACATATAATCGTCTAACCGAAACACTCAGCTAAATTTCAACTACATTAAAATTAAAATGCTTGCTTACGACTTTCTCACTATAATTGAGGATTGGTTCAGTGAAAATAAATTTCTGTAGAGGTGGGGATGTTTGGAAGGCTGAAGGGATAAGAGAATTATTTTTTGAAAAATAATTGTCTGGTTTAGGGGAAATATTTCGTGAGGCCAAGTCAGATAGTTCCTGGAAAGACATAGGGCTGAAGTTGTCATCACCATATCGTATATAACCAGATGTTTGAACAGGAGAAGTCGAAAGTTTTGAGTAACTATTAGCTTTCGAATATGATCCAGATTCGAAGTCACCATGTCCTGGACAACCTATGAACGAACGAAAATGTCGAGATAGGAGAAAGTCGTTGGGATCACCATGTGTATCCCATGGGAAACTGCCACTCAGATTAAAAGATGCGCCAGTGGTACCAACTACAGATCCATGAGTAACAGAATTTGAACTTGGACCACCATCTGAAGAACTAAACGGAAAAGTATTTAGTTAGTAGGTATTACTAACCGGTGAAAAATAAGCACTTCAATTTAATTAGTGAAAATGTTCATATTCTGATAAGATACCATTCAGACTTATTCCTCTGCTAGTAACTTAACTAATTACACGGATGTTCTCAAACAAATAAACTCACACTGTAAGACTTGAACTCCGTGGACCAGTATATACAAAAGAGGCCAACCAGTAGATGAGTTCTAATTGGTAGTATGAAAGACGCGAAGGATGGATTGGATAATCATGTAGAATAATTGAGGTTAATTGGAATGTGTTATTTGTCTCGGATGAAGGTGAATATATTGAGTATGAAGGAGATAAGCTGTGCATGACAAAGAATAAAGAAATTAACGAAGTACTTTGATCTAAACAGATAAAATTTATGAACAAAACAATAAATTTCAAATAAGTAAAAATATATCCAACAACTACGAGCTTAATATACGGTGCGCCTTAGGATTAATGGATTCCTATGATTAACCTGGAAATATGGAGCACAGTAGTTTATTACAATAACATTTACATTGGTCCTGGATAGTTAGCTGTTAACTAATCAACAAGGTTGTATGCTTATTTAAGTTCCTTCGGTAATTAAATCTCCTTGTAAAAACTAGAATTATTATTTAGATTTGAAAATGATCATAAATAAAGCGTAGGCTGAAACAACTGACGAGCAGGATACTAAATATGTATAGCTCATGGTGAGTTACACTCCATTAAAATTATCCAACTTCCGCAGACTATATTGAACTACAAACAGTAGTGCATAAAGTGAGATATTCCTCTCCTGCAGAAAAGACAGAAACAGATGAAAAACAAAAACCACAAACAAGCATTAATACCTTCAAAGAATCTAATGCTTGTAGTTTAGCTTAAGAGTGTGATAAACTATGCAAAGCGTTAACGATTAAAGGATTAGACAGTTGGTTTTTACTCAACGGAACTGATAAAATCAAGAATTATGTCATAAGCTTCTAATCACTAATTTACTGACTAAAAAAACAGTGGATTAGGATACAGAAAAAATCAGTAGGAGCAACGTAATAAGACCAGATACATCGGACTGTAAATTCGCGCTATGTAGGGAAGCGTTAGACCAATCTGAGTTTTGAAGCTAAATTGAGATTTTAAGAGACGATAGAGGCAATATTTATGGATTGTCCGAGACTATTTTGATCTCAACTTACTACAAGTTTTCTTCATTTGTCGCTCGCTTAAGAGCTGTTAAGCACGAATGAAATCAATAAGCAAGTACACTGCTCAGTCGGTTTACAGCAATGAAAATATGATCAAACAACTACAGAAACAAATTTTATTTTATGATGCAACCGGCTTCAGGACAAGTCTGTGGAGAGGTGGTGTAGCGATTACAGGACTCGGTTTTCGAACAAGTACCAGATATGACCCCATCTTCATCTACTTCAGTTTGGGCATCCAGTCAATATTGAGAATTCGCAAACCATATTGGATATTAGATGGAACACGAGGGATACTTACGAACTGTAGTTTCGAGAATAACTATTTCTAAAAACGATTATTAAGATCGGTGTCATTTTTGTCCAGTTCTTATATTTATTGAAGTTAATGCGACATTTTTTCCACTAAGTAGGTTACAAATATAATTCAATTCTTCCTGAAAACCCATTAAAACAAGGAACTTTGGAGTAATGAATCAAGATTCTGCACAGTTGTTCTTGTATCCTTTTACTATAGAGCTATAGAAATATGTATATTTCTTACCGTACCATTTCCCGAATATTCCTCTTTTCAGTGTCACATCCAATTTTCTTGTTAATTAGACCGAGATGCTGAATGTATTGAGAAAGATGTTCTTTTCTTATCATTATTCAATACTGTGATGTAATTAAGGTAGACTCAGTAAAATGTTAGTTAATTAATTCCTTCTTCAAGAAGTCCATTAATTAGTTTATGCACTGTAAAGTCATGAATAAAGTGTAGCTCATAAATTCATTTGAAGTAAAAACCGGTGTTGGACTGGGTCGCTTCATTAACAACAGGCATGATAATATATTTGAACATACAAGCTAACATCTTAGCTAAATAAGATCGTCTTAATAGTTTTTATTTACAACTAACACAACGAAGTGAGATCCTCAAAATGGCCTAACATTACTACACATAGTTAAACTGAAATGGCAATGTGAAGATTGATTTTAATTAGTTGTCTGCATTCATCATAGATTAGTTTCAGTTGAATAGCTAGTGGAGTTCAAGCAAGCGAAGAGTGAGATTATCATCAGTGGCATCGGTCGATTGTCATGCTCTACCACAAATTGTTTGGTGTGGGAATGCTACGATTGAACGCTGATGGTCGAGCATTCAATGTGAGACCTAAAGATCATTGGTTATATCCCTGGTGGTGTCATGGGTGCACTGCTGAGTTTTATATTATGGTCAAACAGTTTCTGGTACCCAACAGACAACAATTTGTAGTCAATTTAAACAACTAACACATTATTTTGAATTCGTCTACGCTAATCAACCCGGATTTCATAATGGTAACTTGATAATAATTCGCAATGTAAAGGTTAATAAGATCGACTGCACAATAATGGGGTTTAAATAGTGTGCGATTCAGGTTAAGTTTAAGAACCAACTATCTTTAGTAGCTACAAAATAACAAAGAGTGGAAAAATATAAAATTACATTAAGAAATTAGTTAGTTACTACTCCTATGATGTACTTTAAATGTACAGTTCAGATTTAATAATGAATTCTACAGACAAACAGACGGCTATGAGTTAGCCTTTGGGTTCCCTTCTTGCAGACTGTTTCATGGCAAAACTAGAGAACACGATACTCAAACCAATAGTTGATAACTTCAATGTATGTAAAATAAATATGGATGACACGTTCATCATCAGCGATAAAAAGAGCGACGTCGAATCGATCTCATGGAGTCAAGTTCACATCACAGCCAACTCCCAATAGAGCAAGAAATTAGGAAAACGCGCTGGAGGTGGATAGGAAATATATTGCTTAAATCAACAAACTACGTCACAAGACGAGCCCTGACTTAGAATCCTCAAAGCCAAGGAAAAGAGAAAAACTAAAGAACACACTGAAGAGGGAAATGGGGACAGATATCAGAAGAATGAGTAGCACTTGGAAGGGCTAGAAAAAACCAAGATAGAATGGGGTGGAGAATCCTGGTCAGCATACTATGCTCCAGGTGTAACAGGTTAATAAATGAATATATTGATGACTTCAACATTAACCCCAAAACACTGATCACCGTATGCAATGAAGCCTAAAACTACGAAATATTCGAGTTTTGCGACTTCAGAGCACCTTTATGTACAATAAGCTTACTGTTACTGAATCCACGGTGTGAATAGTGCTTGACACAGAAAATAATGAATCATATCACTAAGTAAAGCTTCGTTATATCTCTGCTAGTTTGAATTCTCTTTCCAGCCATAAAAGATATATACATACTGATAACTTAGCAGCACTGAACAGTGACTAACGCTCGATGAAGTACAATCTAATCTAACACATAACTAGGAATACAAAGCTAGGATGTTCAAAATGACGTCTTGAAGTTAGTGATAAAGAGCTACTACAGAAGTATGCCTTTATTACATGTCATACTTACCACGGAAAAATCACAGGAAGGTATGAATGCTTTAACTTTTCAAATAGAAACCACAGTTGCATTAAATGTTGCTCGTACTGAAGCTGCGACCACTCAACTTTGAATGATTCTGAGACAAGGAAACGCAACAATGCTTGAAGAAGGACCAAAGACACATCACCAATCTACAAAATTATCAAGTTTTAGGAAAAAAATGAAAGCATTTACCGATTCATCCTCTCCCATAGCAGCAGCTGTTAGCAGTGCGACACATTCACGTGGGGCGACAATATTAGAAGCCCTCGACTCCTCGACCACTTGTCTACGTGCATCCACTGACAGCCCTCCAGATTGAAGATGGTTCTGCTTGCGTTGTTCACAACGTTTCTCACGGTCTTGATATTCCGTAATTAGTGAACCGAATTCAGGGACGAGATTGTTGAAGAGTTTATGACAAACAGTAGACGCATTCAACCCTAGTATTTGGTACCATATTAAAAACAACCTTATTCCTCTTTTACGAAGAGTGAGAGCATTTTTCTCGTACAGGAGATCTTCAATTACTTCAACTAGATGGATTGTCACTAATAACACTAAAAACTTACTAATACAGTGGTGCTGCCACCTTTGATGAATGTGCTCTGGTAATAGCAACAATATTTTCTAAAGATAAGGTTAGCTAAAAATCGATACAACCTCAAATACTGTAAGCGCTACCTCTAAATCTTTAACACAATTACTACTTCCTACAAACTTAAAAAGCAGAAAATAAAAACGTACCTCGTAGCTTAACATCCCATTCAATACTGAAAAAACAATCACTAAATACTTGAAATATCAGCGACGAATACTCAACGAAAAATGGTTGAAGTTCATCATGCGGTAAATTATCTGAATGAAACATAAGCAATATAAAATTTGTCATTTATTACCGATCAAGATTTTCAAGTGTTTTATTTTGTGCGTACTTTCCTTATCGCTCAGAAATTTTTTTCTAGACTTAAGTGTGCTAATATCACTAGGCCTGTGCCTCCGAAACATAATTCAACCCAAGCACTCATTGCCTTTTGAAAAGTGCTCCTATAATAAACATGTAAATTTGATGCGTATAAAAAATTATTGCACAAATGGAAATATATGACGCATTTGAGGCGAATAATATGGACAGAAGATAACGAATTTTTTTCTCTTTCCAATTGTTAGTTTAAAAATAACAAAATCAATCATGTAGTATCAGTATGATAGTGGTAAATAATTGCCAAAAAAAATAGTTTTATGGGCTCTCGTCATCGATGATAACCATATTTGTTTTAGTGGTCGGTCTAGCATCATCATTAGATCACGATATGACGTGGGAAACAACGGGCTCTCTAGTTAGCCGTCCCATTAGTGCCCTACTCAATATCAAAGATAAATTCTCTTCCATTCCTCACTGTCTTCTGAATAATTATTATTATTACATGTGGGTTAAATTGTTAGAAGCTGATTTGGCTATTAGATAAACGCAGTTTGGTCATATACTGTGTGCACTTCATGACCAAATAAGAGTTAAGAATAGCAATGACAAGGAAGTTACTTATACTCCATTGTCCATCAGAGTCTGCAGGAGCAAAAGAAGGATAGAGCCTTCTCTAAAAAAAACCAACGAGAGATGCCAACGTTACCTCTCAAGGTTAAGACTTTCAAAGTTTGCATATTCTGACCACAAATGTTCTCACGAATTTTCTTAAGAAGTCGCTCCTATTCTGTCCTAAAATGGCGACTTGGGACTAAAACTTACAAGTGATTATTTAGAACGAACGGAGTTATGAGCTGTCTGGTATACTGCGATCATATTTAATCTAACCCTTCTGTACTTTACGGTGTCTCTTGTAGAGCTGAAAAGGTTCGATTTTTAATACCCACTACTATTTTAGTTGCTCTTCCTTGTTAGCGTTTCAAAACGGAAGTTTTCTTTTTGGTTTAAGGTGAATGTACTAAACCTTTGCGACGCAACGCTACTTATTTGCCGCTAGATGCCTAATAAATTACTTTAACTCATAAAGGCTAGTATAGTTCACATGCACAACCGAGATTTGAAGTAGACCCCTCTGCGGTGTTATAATTTATTTTCTATAACTTCCTTTTATATCTGTCCAAATGCACTTCACCCCAAAGACTTTTACATAGCAAGTAATAAAGAAATAGGAAGGCCTGGCCACTACGTTAAGAGTTCACCCTACCAAGGTGACAATGGATGGCAGTCAACGTAGCTTAGGCAGCTACACCATACAAAATGGATAAACTTGGACTGTTAGTCGTAATCTGCTCTGCACGTGCATGCTTTTTGATGTCTGGGGATGTAACATTAAGGTGTTGCTGGAGTACTGGCCCTAGGTATGTAGTGATAACATTAATGAATAGCTCACCGACTGAACTTTCAAATTCTCTAGTATGAAACTTTAAGACAAAGCTTGTTATATTCGTTGCAGTATGCCGTTTGTGAGTTGAAAATGGGATATTACAAGAGTTACCTCCAGGTCCATTCTTCCAGTAGAAATAGTTATGCTAGACCCACAAGATTTCACATAGAAGATGTGTCACGATCGCTCACCGTAACCACAGTACATTTTTTGGTATTCTGAGGAAGTAAATCACTGATAGTCCATCCCCCCCTGTTTGTTATCTGTCCTCTTGATAAGTTTCGGTATCCTAGGGACCGTATATCTTTGTCCAAATAATAAGTTTGTCTGAATATAGATGTGTCGAGGGAGTGTCATTCATGAACAGTCACGAATGGGGGTAGTTCAAGAAAGGAACCATGCAGCACTGTTATTCGGAGGAATCTGAGAGGGATACGGGTACAGGATAACTATGCTCTACTGAAAAAATCCAATTACTTTAGGCTGCCAAAAGTTGCCATTGCAAAGCCTGTCTGTTAGGTGCACTAATAATTGCATAGTTTGACCTCTCAATTACAACTGTCGAATTATTGGCGGTTCGATAAATCTCATCACATTGTACTTACACACTAAATATCTATTAATTCTCTTTTTTACACAGTTAATAGTGCATATTCTCATCTTGTTCCAGTCGGTTTTTTACACATCTGTCACGACTAACACAACAATTCACAACCTCGATGACACTGACCTTTTATCTATTTTGGGTTTATTAGTTGTCTAAAAAATAAACAATATACTTCCCTTTCCCGTTCTTCTTCCTGTATTACTTTCCTCTTTCCAGCTGGCTTTAGGCGGATGCTGTAAATGCGTGAAGTCCCGCAGGCTATTATAGGCTCTTTGTAAAATTTTACGAAATAGAAAAACGGGGAAAATAAACAGGTTGCATGTGGTTACAATTGGAATGTTCCAGAAGGTGCATTATCTCACAGAAACGTGGATATTCTGGCCTATTAAAAATTAATGAAGCTTCCAGGGTTTTTCCATCGTTGACTGTTTCATGGTAATTTTACTGTTGATGACAGTGATTGGTATTCTACAAGCTGGTGAGTTTCCTTTCATGTAAATAGACCAAAATAGAGTGACCACTGTTATCCTTCTTCTTCCTATTGACTGTGTTATATTTTAATTCTTGTTTCTCAAACTTCACATGACCTTGGGTAGACTGCACCACGAGATGGGGGCAAAGGCCGAAAACAGGCTTACTGTGTCTAAAGACGAGTCAAATAATGATGTTTGTTTATGTACGCCAAGAACTGACGTAACTGATTGCGTAGAGTTATTGTTATCATTATGTTATGAAATTTCGTGCAAAATTTGTATCAGTTATTATCATGTTCATAATGATACAAATTGGTTGACATATACACGATGTTTCTAAATGGGATGACTATGAAGCTACGTTGATTGGACTTAAAATATTGTGCAGTTAGCATGTTCTGATGTTGTTCATTCAGTTTCATCACTGTCTATGACGACTCTTCACTGCCATTGCTGCATCATTAACAACCAGTTGCACCCAAAAGTTTTATCGAAGCGCGGAATGGTCCAAAACGTGAACTTACATCCCAGGTCACATTCAAATGTTGGTTATGATCCACCGTTGACTGAAGCGTGGACCCCAGTATTATCTGAAATGTTTCCTCTGTTGATGTATCTGAACAACGAAAGACAGAATCTATGAATGTTCGGAGCCAACGAAACTTTTGGAGTCTGCTGGGCCTCCTTACAATATCGTAATGTTTTTACTTCTATAAACGCCTAAGTTGAAGCGGCCGCTATGCGCCCTTTGAAGTCGAGACAGTGACCGTTTAAATGAGGTCCAAGGAATTTACCCATAATCATGTGTATGCGATTAAATTATTTACTACAGATATATGTGAAATAGGGAATATGTATGAGTAAGTAGGACCCTATATATGAATACAGCGCAATACATGGCAAGAAATCTGTAGTATTCTAACGGTTATCAGTACCCGTAGGGTTGAACTTTTGGAGAACAAATAACGAAGTAAAAATACTATCTGTAATATAGAATCTGCATAAATTGGTAGCGATCATAGTCTTTACAATCACAAGAGCAGATCAGCTTCAGTCTAAATATAACTCTTAAATAGCGTTCTCTAATAAGCCATGCTGACTTGCAGTTACCAGATTTCAGAATACTACTGCGATTCTCTTATCGATCAAGCGCCTCAATTTAGTTGAGTATTGACTATGGCAATTATCCATGAGCAAAGGTTACTCCCCGTCCAAGTTTGATTTTCAGATATACGACAATTTCGTGGAATAAAATAGTTGTAATGTGCATGTACAGATAAAATATCAAAGGTAGATAATATGAATCTTAACAGAAGCTAATTTCCTGATAATTTTAGGATTAGCATGATAAATGATTACGATCTCACGGAAACACTTGGGATGAAGTATAGTTAGTCTCATCGAACGTGAGATCGAATGTTAAAAACCGTCACAAGTTCACTCTTTGTTTAGTATCAATGTGTTTATCGTCTACATAAATGCAATGAATAAATAATGTCTAATATTTCAAGTACAAACTAATTTGGTAATTGTTGCTGTAGACAGACTTTACTGTTACAGTCTCTACGATTTAAATGGAATGATAAAAAGTCGTCGTAAAACAATTATTTACTTCCACTTCTCGCTGTATGAATACACGAATAGACTAGAAAAATACGGCAAATATTCAAAATAACTAGGAATGTACTTCTGAATAATAGTGACTCCAACGATGACACAAACGTTCACTTAATCGTTCTAGAACCAATGGCTGCTAACAATCAAACCAAACAACTTTTGATAATATCACTATTCAACACACTTGATATAAGTCAATTTAAACAGTAAAAATAAACAAAATGATTATTAAGTAGGAAATAAAAGTCCATAATAACGTTATGTTCTAAAATGAGTAATATGAAGAATAGGTGGGTAATCGACATGCAACCATATATGCGAAGGATCACATTTAAAATAGCATACGTCGTCATATGAATTAAAACACTAGTAGTTGTGGTAAGTCATGCTGTAGTCTGATCTTATCACATATCTTCATGGAGTTCACTCCAGACAGCACATTTTTATTAAGCAACTTACTACCGTCTTGAGAAAGACGAATAAAGAAGCGGAGACTGCTAAATGTATGGCTATAATACTGTATTGATGGATGATTAGTTGCGTCTAAAGTAATGGTGACGGGTGTTGCATAATTGTTCTGCGCTAGCATATCTAAGCCAGCTATCGATTTTTTTCTAAGCAAGGCTATTTTTACTCTTTTACTTGGCCTTTTCTTCCATCAAAGTTGTTTTTGTTAGTAGTCTGAAGAAAGATAGTGACAGCTTTAAAGAAAATTTGATGAGTATACTTTAAATCAGGTGGGTATGAGTCCCAGTTTCATTCAGTCTTCAAAATACCTACCTGCAACCTTGAGAGGAATGACTCTACCCTGAGATTTTAATTCCATGTCACCAAATTTCACAAAGTGAGTTGCTTAACAGTGAACTATTTAGGTCACCACCGACCTCTTATCATATGGTACTGCGTGCACTAATTAATCACTAAATATTGACCAATTCCACTGCTGCCAAGTTCTTTATTCTACCAGTCGAATTCTGTTAATCAAAGTGGTTCAGTCACTGCGTTTTGAAGATAGTTTACAAGACTACTTCTGGGAAGGAATGGTAAAAAGATGTGTTAAGCAACAAACTCTATAATTCTCATCGCGTTGACAGGTTGTTTCAGTGTTGTGCTGCCACTCCTACCACGCTGCCGTCTATAAATTCACATTTTGCATAGCGGAGTCAATCCGATGCGTTATTTAATTAAAATAAGGGCTGCAATGAGAACTACATATTGGAAATGGTATGGACACTGCTAGTTGTGTATGTATGCTCAAAATTATAGCAAGCTATGCAAATACATAAAGCGTGATTACATGATTGATGGCAATCTAGTAAATATAATGGCAATTGGAATTATTATTTGATGACACTAAAATGAGGAAACTGGGTTATTTGCGGTTGAATTATAGAGACCACTTGAGCATTAAATACTGGCGTCTGTTTTAGCAGACGAATATGCTCAAACCTTCTTGACTGACTACATTAACCTCTTTAGTGGTCTTACTTAAATTAAGTCTACTGCAATAAGAGCAGAGTAAGATATTAATTTAGTGTGATCAGTATTTTTTAATGGAATCATCGCTAGTTTTCAGACATGGCTACGATGACCTTATGGATATAGTACTTACGAAAATACCGAAATACTTCCTTTAACATATAGTCCTTTATGTGTGCATGTATAGGGTTGTAGAATGTACATAAAAATAGTCTTTATAATTCAGGCACCAGGCTTGCTTGAAGCATTTTAAACGAGATGTAACAACGGTGACATGAGTCGTGAAAGAAAGAGAGTAATATTTGCAAGTCTGTAAATAAAAGCATACCCTCCGTCTCCATCTTCGTATTGTAGGGTTATGTATACAGTTCTTCAGATGTCAGTGTATTCCCACTTCATTTCTAGTAACAAGCCAAATAATTTAATAAGTATGTACTATTTTCTTATCATATTTTCTAAGGAATGTCGAACGGAGGTAGTTAATTATTGCACCTCGTTTAGAAGTAAGGTTACCGATTGTTTCAGACCTAGTTTTAACTTGGAATAAAACGTTGGAAAACAGGCTACGTGAAAGTGTCATACACAAGATATCCGTGGTTCAGCTTTAAAGTTGCTAAACAAACTACGAAAGATTTCGCATAACTGTGATCTTGTAAACCGTACCGTCCGGAAGCAGGAGAGGTGTATTTTTTGGCGCGTGCATGCATTTTCTCGGAAGTATCCTTAGGCTGTTTTCTTTACATCTTTAATTAAATGCATCAGGACATTTATTTCTCTTACTCTGATTGCCTTACATCCCAGCAAATTTTAAAGTTTCCTAAATAAAGAGTATAGACAAAAGAATTGTGAAAAGAGAAATATCGATTTGGATGATTCTGGAGGTCAGTATATTGTCTACATCCGAAAAATGAAGACCTGTTTCTAAGAAACTTCCACACTTGTACAAGAGTTACACTATTTAAACAAGTTGGCGTAGTCCCGTATAAAACTGTGGTGACCGCAGAACGAGTGAGTAAATTTACTTAGGGATTTTGAAAAACAATTTATCACATAAACTAATAACAAGTTTAAGAGGATACGATGTTAGGTTTAGTAGGTATATTAGTTTGCTAGTAAAGTAACAGATATTCGTTGGTGTAAACACATTCAGAGCGAAGTTACTAATATATCGTACTAATAAAAAAATTATTCTGTTTTGCAAATATATATGGCAAACTGTCACAGATTCTTTCGAGTTTATTTGCATAATTATTCTTATAAAGGGAGGATTTATTGTGAGATGTATTTGTTTCCGAAGCCGTATTATAGAGGCTCTAACAGAAGCAATCTGAAAAATGAATTGCATTAGAGGATACAAAGACTAGTTTATTCAGTATCTTGTCAAAAAAAGATATATAGTATTTACCCAATAAATAAACCGATGAACAGTCGAAGATGTTGTTTACAATGTACTTGCTGGGCATCGAAATTGCTACCGTAGAAACTGTAATTACCCTTGAGCATAACAACTTTTATATTGTACCTTTATTTGCTGGTACGTATGTTTAATGTGAGAATAGATATATCGAGATTTTGGCAGCTTGTTTGGTTTCTATTCGCTTGTATATACTAATCGGTTCCAGATGCAGTACTATCTAAATCGTCACTATTGACTTCTCATTATATGTGTGATATGTCTATTGCATGTGTCTGTGGAGTTGAAGGGTATAAGAGAATTTAGATGCTCACTGCGTGTATAAATAACTAACTGAACGTAGGTTGGTGCCCTCACCTAAGCTACCTATTTGCTTCAATTAAATAATTGTAAACCCATTTTAACTCCAAAAGATACTAATTAAGATTAAATTATACTTTTTTCAAATATTCAACTTAATCTAGATAAATTTATGTGCTCAAATTTTTAGTAAAAATGATTGATATGAGAAAGTAGAAATATGTTAGTCGTATTTAAATTTTATACTATTTCATTTAGTTATTTATCTTACAACACGTAAGTGATAAGATGTACATTACGATTTTAGTTTTCTTCATATTCAACAGATGTTATTAATGTTTTCCTATGTTTAAAGCTAACAAAGTTTGGAATATTTTGGGAATTACATGTATATATATATATATATATATATATATATATTTGTCAATCATGTGTACTACCAATAAACTGCAATTTATGCATTTATGCGAATTAAATGGACAAGTCGAAATACTGAATAAAGAGCATATTGAAAAAATGTGCATCCAGCCCCAGAAACAATTCTTCTATTTCTGAAGTAATGCCTCGTGAAATAGTCAAACGAGGACATATTTTTACCATCTTTTATGATTTTCAGTTTTAATGTACATGATAAAGTACAAACAACCAAGAACAAAAAAACAGGTTTGTTGTTTGTATTTATGAGCGCATTATACAAAGTTGAGACTAAAATGATAGTATATCCTAATCAGTGAAATCAACTATTGTTTCTTGAGAGTACATATAACTTCGATGTTTAAAAATCTTTCGAAATGACCATTAATCAAAAGAATTTTAATTCACTACGATTTGTTAAAACCATTGGTATGAAAATATTTATACAAGATTTATGTATTCAAAAGAATATTATGGTCATTCTTGGCTTATAATGGTAACTTCAGTTTTAGTAATCAGTTAAGTAACACTTTTCAGTCTTGATTCTAACTTCTTCTTTATCATCTAAACTTTAACCAGTCAATCAACCTTCTTTGAATTCACTATTGCATAATTTACGAAATTACCGTTTTATTTCTTGAATTCTGAATCCATGTTCTTAGTTTGCTCTTCTTGATGTTAATTACAGTTGGTCCCTAAATATTTGCATTAGTGACATTTTAGCATTGTGATAATTATTGTCATCCCACTAATCTATACACATGTTACATCTACCCTGAACCAAGATTATCTTGATATAATATGTCTTTACTCGTTGTGTTTTAGTTGATGAATATAAGAATCTTAGTCTTAGAAGTGATCAGTCAGCAGTCAAGTAACTAATTATTACGATTTGTAACTATGGAACTGATTAACGTGAGTTCTGTTGGTACCGGGATCAAAATATTAAACGTATTAACTACTAGTAAGTCATTTATTGCGGAGTTCAGCTGACTACTTCCTATCAGCTGATATCAACATATATGACAAATTCAGCTTCAGTCACATTGACTAGTTACCATATTACAACCTGATATATGGAGTCTGAACTGAACTATAAGTGACTATAAGTGTATGGTATTGAATATTATCCAACTGTCAAAGGAAACAGTTGTATTGCCTTTCGTTCTAATATTTTCTTACTCAAACTTATCTAATGACTGATTGATTGACTATTTTAGAATGATTACTCAGAATAGTTCAAATGTGATAACAACACAAAGTTCTTTTGGTTCATATTTTTGATTCATTTGCAAATGAAATATTCGTTAAGATAAATTTTCTGTTCTATTGATGACCATTCGATTCATTTCTTTAGCGTTTTGATGGTTTATTAAAAATAACACTTAACATGATTGATTTTTTTAAATAATATCATTCATTTTGTACAAACTATGTCAGGTTTCCGAAATATCTACTATACACTACTTAAAAAAATATAGATTGACTACTTATTTGCATTCATCGAGAAATAATCTTGGTTATGTGCTTTTGAAAAACATAAAGCACTGAACAGACGTATTGCCCTGATATATGACTCTTTAAAAGTTCACCCTTAAAATATCTATCCGAGGATCGAACCCAAAATCTTCAGACCTCACAGCAAAGATTAGCTATCAAAATCACTGAGGTAGTTAGTGTCAGGTGATAGGATTATTGGTTTAATCAATTTTGTGACTTAGTGTGACTATCATCTAATGCCACTAGTGATAACTGTCTTCCTTCCTACATGTCTGAACCCTATCAGCCATGAATTGACACCAGAGCTTAAAAAGGAATCACAAATAAGGTCACTAGTGAGCTGATTATTACGATAGTGGGTGACAACCTTATTATGTCATAAATTGATCCAAGTGGAAATCCTAGTACTGAAAGCCAGTTGTCTCAGTGGTGCTGGGGAGGACACACATTTTTGAAGAGACCTAAATCCCCTAAGTTTGATTTCTGTGACAAGGTTATGGTTGAGATCTGTTAAGAGAATGCGCATTAGGGCAAATCAGATGTCTAGTGTTCTCAGGTGTTTAAAAATATGCAACTGAGATCGATATATGATGAATACAAACAACAGATCAGAACCATTCTCTACACATCTACACCAAATTATCTGTAGATTGGTTACTTTTAAACGCTCTAAATGTTCAGGAAGTATAATTTTTTTATAGTCTAATTATTATTAATTACTGACTAGAGATAGAAATGTCAACATGAAGCCCGTATTCTATTTTTGAAACCCAAACAATCTGAATATACATAATACGTTTACCAAGTTACAGTTGATTTTAACAGAATTGTGAAGAGATTTTTGAATTCGAATTTGACATCACATACTGGTCTGTATTAGACAATCATTGAAAACTAAAAATTGCTAGTGAGTTAGTGGATGGGCATTATTATAAAGTTTCATAATAGGCTGAAACGGCTGTGCAAGGTTTCCTGGCTTTTAGTAGTTGTCTAACTCAAGCCAATTAGTGATATCAAATTCTTATTTGATTTGTCCATTTGATCATTTGCTCATATCTGTTTCTATGGAATAGACTACTTTTAGTACTCAGTGAACTGTTTTCACAATTTCTTATCAGTATTATTGTTAATAATATATAAACTATATTTGTATGATGCATTATTATTACTTTATCCTGCTACAAAGAATGTTCTGATAAATTAAATTTCGTGTGGTCAATAATAGTGAGGCAATTGGAATAAGGACTTAACACACATTTGATTTATAGAAATTCATAACAATGTAATATTACTTATTTACAGCCAAGGACTAGTTCAATGATAGGACTAAAAGTTCTACTTTAATTATGTACTTGTTAATGATTGACTTCTAGCTAGATTGCCAACAGATTTAACAAAAGATTATGACTATTGACAGCATTAGGTGAAATATTATAAATCACCAATGACAGTGCATAATGATATATATGTCATAGAAATCTGAAGACGTTAATTATCAGCTTTTAGTCCAGTAATTTGGAGAGATATAGTTAACTGTATACTAAATTCAATGCAGTGTTAATCTTTAAAGGATTAGAAGTAGAGGGTATCCAATAACGAAAATATCAGTTCTTGAGTACTGTTGTTGTGGTCTCTCAAGGTTATAGGACTCCATAATGTTTATCCAGTGAAAACTGGTTTCAACATTTTCACGTTTGTTATATTCTGGTAGCTAAAATTAGACTTGCACAGGGTTTATAAACATGATCACAATATAATTATAAATAATATTTAACCATTAAATACTTGCAAATAAATGTATAAAGTCAGAAGAAATAGTCTTTGAAAATATACGTATTTTGTCGTACAGTTGTTTCTCTGTAGTTCTTCTTCATTAAGTATCTGTTATTTTTGTTCTCATCTGACTGCAATTATGAAAATCAAGATATCAACACTATCGTGAATGTAGAGCAAATACTGTTTAACAAACGCTGAATCAACACCCTCTTCCCCCCTTCATAACTTCTGACTCGGAACCCAACTACTCAAATAACAAATAAAAACTTAATACTTGTTTAACACTCCAACCGACATTAATACGTGGGAAAATGTCACTGAGAATCAGCTATTTGCAACACGATTTGCTGGGCTACTGATTTAACAAAATGAACAGAGTATAAAATGTCGGAATGAATGTTACTAAAACAACTTTTTATCACTGATTTAAGTCAATAATTCGAGAAATTGTACATTTTTCTTAAGGTTTTAAATATGAATGTACTTTGATTAGTTAGCATTGAGTGAATACGATACCAGTGACTATGGATCTCAGGAAATAATCGTTTCTCTTTTTTTTTAGATTTGTATCCATATTACTCAGTCTCACAGTTCAGCACCGATTGACCACCTAAAGAAATTGTGATTATAGTGCATGAATTGATTTTATCAATTAATAAGTCATATATATATATATATATATATATATATATATATATATATATACAATGAGGTATAAAATTCTTTTAAAAAAGCATTTGGTTACATTTCATGGGATTCTAACATTGTGTTCAATGTCAGAAGTTTATTTCAACTTGACTTATGCTAAATAATCATGCGCATTTTTCATTTCTATACATCAAATTTTATAAAATGAAAATAATTTGATCAAATAAAGTTTTTTCTTTTGTTTTATGTTACATAATTCTCTTTAAATGATAATAACAATCAAATCTACATGAAATAACAAATTTATACTACTGAAATAAACTGCACTTAAATATCTAAATTGTTAGTTAGTATAGTTATTAATCTAAACAAAATGAATGAAGAAACAAGATAAACATTTTCGTGATAAACAGTTGAATGACATTCCATTTATGTGTTCTGTTTTTCTTGTGATTTTATCGAAAGTAATAAATGATTTATTGGAGATCTATTCTAGTTTTCTATAAACTGTTGTAGTGTTAAGTTGCATTTCGAAAACTAGTTAACATGATAACTCAAAGTGATCAAAATTAAACAATTATTGATCACTAGAAAACACTGGACAGCTGTTACACTTCAGTATGGGGCTTTATAACAGTGGGTATCCACAACCCCACCAAAGACCGAACCCTAGGACCTACTGGCTCCACTACGCATGCATTGTCACTAGACTATTGAACCAGCTCTTAACACTTGATATTTCCAACTCAGTCAAATCGCGATATATCTGTGACCTGATACATTACCATCGGCTGGTAACTGCCTCATACTCGACATAGTTGAACTCCTATTAAAACTCCAGGAATCACTTCGTTATATCAAATTAACATTCAGCAATCCCCCCCACCCTCAACACCCAATTAGTTTAAAAATATTTGACCACAAAAGTGTTTATGGTTTGGAATATGCTTTTACGGTGGTCAATATGAAAACATAGACGTGGATTTCATGATACTCGTTAGAAAGGGGTATCTGAAAACTTAAGGAAACCAATCATTTTTCTTGAAATCGAACTGTTTCTCAGCTTTTAGCTTTAACCATACTCTATAGGGTGTACCAAAAATTACAGTGAGTAGACTGCGATATCATAAAAAAGAACACATTAAAATCATAGTCTCAATAAATTTTTTGATTTCGTTAAATTACGATCCATAGCTCAGTTGAATAATTTTGGAATTAGTGGATTCGCAGTACTTATACTGTTCACCTAAAGTTTAGCAACTTCTGATTTTAGTGGAAAGTATTAGTAATTTTAATGCAAGCACCACTTATTGCGTACACCTTATGCCCATCTGATAACTAGTCAGCAAGTAAACTACTCTTCATTCCATTATGAAATACTCCGTTGTTTTGATTCTTGTCCTATTTTAGCAAAAGATATGCTTAGGTTGCAGATTTTTGACAATACCTATCGTTAAAGTAGTATCCTTGTATCTTTGGGCAACTGTTTTGGTAATGTTGAGGTTAAACCCAGCTTTATAGTCAAAGACAGAAAGTCCATTGATGAAGTTGTTGATCATCATGTACTGAGGTGATTAGATGATGTATTATGAAATCATGCAGCTTAAAGACAGTACATAAAGTAAAACATCTTCCAAACTCCTATATATATAAGTTTATATATACATTTGAATAAAACTAAGTTATTTGACAACTGTGTTAGATAACTTTAATTACCATTAATTATCTTTCCTTCATACTATAAACTGATATTTATTGAGTAATCACTGATAATCACGGAGAACTAAACAGTCATCTTCTCCGTATGAAATACCTCAGTAGTGAACACACATAGCCAGCCATAGATTGAGCTACGGATCATCATGCCTCATTTAGAATATTAAACCTTCAGATCATTGAATTAATATCCAGTATGATACAGTTCTAACAACTAAGAATTTGCAACATTACACAACCGTCATGTTATATGAAATTAATTGGAATATCAGACAGTTTACTGAAATAACGAAAATATAACGTACTCGACTTAATTTGCTATATATATGTATATGTATATTGAGACTATAAAATATGACAGCAGACAGTCAATAAATAGAATGTACTTTCTAGTGGATTAATAAATAATTAAAATAACGTATAAATAACGCTATCTACTATTATTCGATATTATCTACTTAGTTTACAGGATTTATTTATTTATTAACTAACTGACTGTTGTCATTGTCTGACTAATGTAGAAGAATGTGTTAATGTGTAGTGTGTTAATAAAGTTAAAATATATGCATAGAATAGAAGCATTTTAAGCTATTCAGAAAGTATATTGAATAACGAGAAATGGGTGATTAATCAGCTTTCAACTTTTCATTTTTATTTACACTGTTAACGTCACTATGTATTGAAGTAGTCTGATAAGGATGCGAATATAAGTAACAACAACTGGACGATTACAATCTTTAACATCAATAATGGGGAGTTAAAAATTATATATACATACCTGTTGAACAAATATTTGAACTCAGTAGTTCAGTAGATAGCTACATAGTGGTTAAGACGAATAAACAGTATAGGTATATTTATATGTATATCAAAAAGTAGATGAAGTTACATAAAGCTGGAAAATTTGAAGTATTATGATATATTTATTTCAGGTTGCACTTATTCGCTACAACCTACCATTAATCAATCTCTTTTAAAATGTTCAAAATAGCTTTTAAAGTGCACCTATTAGTAATGTGAAAGTAAATTTTGCTAAAAGCAGTAAACTTAGGAATCATTAAATAACTATTAGTTTTTAATCAAAAATTCTTCACCCTTATGTATTCACAACTACACCTGAAACCGAATTTAAGACTTTTAGGTTAAACTGAGAGTACAACATTTACAGTCCGTTGAATCTATATCTGATACTTCAAATGAGTGATTTCATGCATCTTTTGTTGCTGTTTGATTAGCAGTCAATACCATATGTGACATAATGACCATTTGAATGACAAAAGTAAAAAAAAGGTTACATAGTGCATTATTTTGTGTAACCTAGACTACTTCTTCACAAGCATGTCTCAAGTTTTAGAATTGGATTGCTTGTCTACTGTTTAAGTTATGAGAATAGGCTATGCTTTGAAGCTAACTGACCTTTAAGTTATCATCGAATCCTGATCAATAATACGAGCTGCATTTGCCATTTTGTAGTGTCCAGAAATTTACTGTTACTAGTTGACTGTTTACGCTTAGTTAACTGTTGTCAATATTTACCCACTAAACAATGATTTATTACATTCATATTAGTTATTATTAAGTCTGAATTTTATAAGAAGCTATTTCAACTCATTTTTAAATAATACCTGTTGAATAAAGAATTGAATAATGAAGTGGGTAATATGCAAGCCCAATAATCTTGACCGTGTTTCATAGGTTCATGAATGATCTACGAGGTCTAGACCTAATAATTGCTGTCTTTTTTAAAAGTTAACTTCAGCTATGTTTAAAATGTGTTAAATATTCTGTACATAAGTGAGTAATTCAACTATATGAAAAGTGAATTAGTCTTAGTGACTAGTTATTCTCTTTTGTAATAAGAACTCATTCTCAGTGACTAGTTATTCTCTTTTCTAATAAGTATTCATTGAAGATAAAGTCAATTATTTGTACTTGTGGGAATTTGTCACTTGGTAACAATCATTTAAGATAATTAATCGCTTATCACAATCTAAACAATCTTTTTCTTCGTTACAATAATTACCAACGCCTTGGAATTACTTAAAAATCTACAGCGAAACATTACAAATAATTCGAAAACAGTGACAATAATAATAATATTTATGTAGTATACAACTGTATGAATAGTTTTTGACTTCTGAACATTTCATTTGCTCTTATTAATCCGCATTTCATTGTCACATTCAACTTTAATTATTACTACCTTGATATAAAGTATGCTTATTTGATTGTTTGTTTGGTGCATTGTAACTAGAAATTAATGTGACAACTGATATGTTCAATTCTATTGAAAACTTGTCAACATGTGTATACTTTAATCGTGTCTAGATTAAGCAGTTCATTAAATGATACATGAATTTTCGAACTGAAAAATGTTAGATTCCAGTCGGAATGTGAACATCAGTAAGTGAATAAACTTTTATTCAGCTGATGAGTTAAGAATGTAACTTAGTGCGCTTTCTGGATTTTCGTTAACATTTGACTATTCATTAAATGTGTTGTAAAAATGAATATATTCTGCATGGACCTACATACATATCAATCAATGCTGATTAAAATTCAACAATGAATACCATCATATAGGATAATTCAAACGTTTATATAAGACAATAATGTTAAAATATTATGTTAATGTTTTTCTGATTAGTATAGGTCATCGGTTTAGCATTTATTTTACAGATGAATGGTTATTCTAAGAAAAAACATAATCAACGAATAGTTACATATGGTGTGTAATTAAGCCTAAGTCACATTCTTATCTATATGTATTATGTGTCATTTGTTAAAGTAATAATAAAAGATAATAGTTCTTGTTACTACATTGATTGAAGTTTGAATGATTACTAAGGTATGCTTGATTTATTGTTAAGGTCAAGTATTAAATTAAGTCTATATGACATTTAGATTGTTTCATTTAAGTAGTATTATTTATAATCAATTCTTTGGTATTGCACATTTAATTATTCTTGCTAATGTTTTGTTATTTGAACTATGACATTAATTAATCTAAGCAAATTAGTTTACATACAAAAACGGAAAATTGTAGTTATTCTTAACTAAAATATAAATCATTCGAACAATGTATGTCTCTGTGGTAAAGGTTAGCGATTATGAAGTCGGATGATACAGAGCCTAATTTCTATATTAAAAATCGCCTACTACCCCCTCCAACCGGCTTACATGTTGGGAAAATATGAGATAAGGATGTTCAAGTAACTACTCTAATTGTCAGAAATTGATGATATATATGCTTTTATCAAAATTCAGTGTGAAATAAAAAGTTTAATTTAATGTTAGGCATGGAGTTCTCTTAAATATATGCTTCATTTTGCACCCTCGTTGAACATTAAGTGAGATTCCCAGGTAGCATCTTTAATTAGGCATTTTGTTTACAATTACTTTTTAATTAGATCACAGTTAATTCACTTCTAACTGACTTTAGTTGGCAAACCACTTAGAATCATAAACTACTGAATAGCTTTCTCATCTTAGTACTGAACTTCACAGCAATAAGCATCAAAACCCTAACAAGAATCAAAGCTCTTACATTAAGGGCATCAGAATAAATATAGTAATTTAAAAGAAAGATAAGAAGATAATTTGCGATGGATAGATATCAAATGAACAGCCTTTTAAAAATTAAAACAACAATAATGCAAAATTACTTTGCTAAAATTTAAGATACTCCAGTAATGCCTACTGACAATCAGAAACAAAATCAGAACAAATAATTGGAATAACCGTAATCGTCCTACAAGATCAATGTGTCGTTAATTTATTCAAAATAAAGTATATACAATGATCTTAATATTGAAAATGGATTTTGTCCCATTTATTTTACTCAGTCGACAATATTTTAGTGTGTATAATAATTTTGTGTTTTCATGCTTACTACTTACTCTTTTATTCACATTATATATAATTCTGTACTTAGAGTTATTTCTTCAATGACTGATCATATCAATGGAACATATACATGTATTTTCATTTATTACACATTGTTTCTTAATAAAAGTTTCATTCTGTTATAATATAGAAATGCTTGTAAAATAACAGCTGAACCTTCTATGTACCCATTTGTGTAACAGTTTCAATGACATGATTATGAATAGAATAGTCTTTTTCAATTAATTGTTTATTCACCTGTACATATGGTTAAGTTTATTCATAATAACTTGATTCATGAAATTCAGATTTTTTCATAACATGAAACTTATTCAATTGTATTTGGCATGAATCTTAACTATAATTGATTGTTTAAATTAATTTTGAAATAGAATTATTCAAAATGAATGACATTTTAGGACAGATTGTTTAGTATGCAAGTAAGAAGTTGGTTTTTCCTTCATACAGAATGCATACATATCCTATAGAGTATGATGTATTGGATGCAAAAGACATACTTCTCCGATGCACATATTCTTCACTACATAGTCTAGCTGTTTGTAAGTAAACATAAGTAAGTTATTAGCGTTATTCTTTAGATAACTGATTATTTCTAGTCACTTATCATCTTTAATATTCTCATTTAAATGTATTCATAAATTCAGATTAACCGGTTTTAAAGATTGTTAGTTAAGTAATTTGTGCTTACCTTTGACAAATTATTCTTTCGAGTTCAGTCTCCGTTCACAGTAACAACATTAACATTCCCTAATTCTACTTTAATACTAATTCCTTTTTCATTTTATAACTTAATTTTAATTCATATACACATCTTGTTCACTTTAGTCATTTTCCTAGTCAAGTAGACAATTATTTCTCTCTTCTAAATGCTATTTTCATTCCTATAACATTCTAACTTACACTAATGTGATATCATTCAATGACTAACGGCTTCTTGGTAAATGTTTATTATATGACGGTCTGGTGATTTTCAGTTCGAGAATCAATCTTGACTCAAGTTGAAAATTACAAAGCCAATAAACTGAACAGGTTCAAACCACTCATCGTTTTTCAAAGCACTCACTATAACATAGGTAACTTTTATCACCTTGATTTATATTATAATTAGAATTCACATGTTATGTAAGCTAAGACGATAGAATAAATAGTTTAATAACTATGTATGGTGAATTATAACGTAAAAACAATACACAACACAAGAATAACAAGATCTTCTTAATCTCAAGTAACACTGTACATGGGAGCATACCAGTTTATAGGCATGATCAGAGTGACTTGGGTATAGCCGCATACAAGAAATTCAGTAAGGAGACTATGTTATGAAATGTGCACCATGTGAATATATGAAAGATGATAAGAAGAAGAGAAAAAAACATAGACTGCAAAGTTTACAGTACTAGGGTAACAAGGGTATGTATTGCATCATGGTTCGCTTCTGACAAACAACCGCATATCTTGGATTATATTTATGATCAGTATGTATATCCTAAATGGTCATTCTTCTACTAAGTATGTACTACATTTTTAACTTAATTGTTTATTGGTTTTGGCTGGAATGTAGTGACATTGTCTGTTTCTAAAACCTACATTTTTAAAGCTTCAATTACAAAGTTTATGTAATGATGTCTTATATGAAGGATCTCGAAGAAAAAAACAAGACGAAGGAGAAATAAAGAAATCTTGATCTGTCACCAGCTATCAGTTTACTTGACTGTATACGTAGTTAGCAACCTGATAGTGATTGCAACAGGAAGTATAACAGAGGTTCTATGTTAAAATTTACCAAGCAATTTATCGAAAGTGTTATAACCATGTACGCAAGTATCAGCGTGTAATGCGAAATATAAAATGCAGTTTTATTTAGCTTTTGATCTAGTTACTTATGAACCTTATTTCATACTGATGATATGTAATAATAGGTCCAAATACTACATTGATTTATATCAGACTGAAAGTCAATTACTGCCTGTTAGAATGCATAAATTAACATGAAACTCTTGCAATTAATATCACTAGATACAAATTTCAAGATTAATACTATTTGATAAAAATTGTGAGGAATTAACTGAAATATTACTATCATTATGAATTATTACAATAATAATAGTAAGGGTTTCATTGGTTGAAAACCGATAATCATTTGGTTGTTTAGTCTCGAATATTATGTTTATGTTACTTCATAATAGAGTGTCTTTAGTTCTCCGCCCAATTTTGATTAAATGTCACATATTTTATAAATGTCATTGGCACCAAAAGGCATACAGTAATAATAACAATAATAATAGGATAATTTTTCTGTCCACTTGTCCCATCGTCTTATTTGTTACTACTTATATATATAAATATATACATATATACATATACATATATATATATATGCATATATAGATGGATAGACAAATAGATAGATATAAATGAGAAAATGAGTGTATACTTAAAAGTTGCTTTCTTTGAATTGTAGTTGTCATTATAATATGTAAACAAACTGTCCAATCTTTTTTCAGGACTATAAAATGCATTTACATAACCTTCAGTATAGAATTTTCAGGAGTTGAATTAACCTTAATTTATATGCTTCTGTTTAGTGAAATAATAATTTTAAAATTAAACAGTGATCGGTTAATATTTTATATCTTCTTACCTCAAATAGCTTCAATTTGAACATTTTATAAAAGATCTATGAAGGTGAAAACCTTATTTGATTATATTTACTTTACTGAAATAGTCCAACAGTCAACATAATATAGAATAATTCCCTGAATGTTATACTTTGTACAATTAAAGAGCACTTTTTCAGAGTTGCCTTAAACTAATTACCTGACCCAAGTCTTTTGTTTTATTTTCAAATTTCATTTATTGTGTTGAGCAAATAGTATATAATGAGTCACTTGTTGTGTATAGATGTGACAGTTGATTGATTACTGAATAATGGCTAATATCACGTTTATTTGCGAGGTTTTTATGCAGACTGAATCGTATCGATGAAATTGAAATATGACTCGACATTGAGTGCATTACATTTCAGCGCCAAGTAAATAGGGGCAGTCGGTAAGAAGCTTTATTTAGCACGTAATGACAAGGCATAGAAAAGAACATACTTCAGTGGCATTTTAACTTTGTCACCCAGCTCCACAGCCTATGAATGTCATCACAAATATATTGGAGTCACAAAAGGCTTACAGTGAAACTCAGATATTTACACTGATTGATAATCAAGTAGTGATCACTGTCATGTTTGTCAAATCCTTTTGTACTAGTCAAATTCTATTGTTCAAATTTAGATCCAGTTTTTTCTAGAAAATACACGTATGCTAGATTCGAATACTAGCCACAATCTATAATCACTAATATTACTAATAATTATTAGTACCACTACTAGAACTACTTCGAAAGTATATCGAATGAATTCGTTTTTACCATAATGTTTAAAAAAAGTGATTAAATTTATTTATATCACTTAGTTATATTAAAAATTTATTAATTCATTATTCGTTATTGTTTAGATAGTGGTCTTTTTCAGTAGTATAACTTCAATCATTTTATAAGAATTTCAGTAGTCAATTATTTTTTCCACACAACAATCAATTCTTTCAACAATCTAATCAAATTGAAATATATATTTATTCTTGAAAATATTTGCAAACTAATCATGAAATTAGAATTAAATAATTTTCTTTCATATATTTTCATTTCCTGTCATAAGTAATATATCACTAAACAAATTTACTTGATTTATAAATAATAAAAACAAACATAACATTCATTAATGTAATTAGGATAAGTTTGTATTTTCCCGCAAATACATCCAGCCGATGAGTCCTAAATAGGATGAAACGTGCGTCCTGGATTCCGCTTGCCAGTCACAATCCAACTTAAATATATAACATTCATTTTTCAATCTTAAATTAAAACGAATGCAAGTGTTTTGTGCTAATTCATTCTAACTAAGAAAGTAAACCATTATGAAAGGTTGTCCATAAAATGACTACTCATAATTCACATTACTTAAATACAAATAAACTATAGAGAAGTTTTTAGAGAAATCAACTATATTCAATTAATAAAACAATTGAGTGAACGCGTTTTGTATGAAGATTAGCATTTGATTTATTGCCTCGTGACTACCAGTCCCCCAAAGCGGAACAGATAAAATAACGATTTATGAGCCTAACAGACACAATCTAATCCAGTCGTATTGTATTTCAATCATGCCTTTATATATACACAAAATCAAGCCATACAGCAAACCAATTAGGAATTTTACACTAATACGAAACAGAAGAGATTGTGGCAGTGAATGAGGGGGGAGGTAACTTGTACACAACTAATTAACTGTAGTCCATAGTAAAAGCCAATAAAATAACAGCAAATATACTAAACGAGAGGATAGGGCAAGAGGAACGCAATAATAATAGAAATGTAATGTTTACATTACACACGACCAGAATAAATGAATTAGTCCTCCGAAACACAATTCTTAAAGCTTTTCACCCTTCTTTAGTGGTCCGACATAACATAGACAACAATTGATTTCAGTTGGGTATAGCTAGAAGGCAACGAGTAATAGATACATTTGCTGTTCTAGTTTAGGATTCCTCAGAATTGCTCATCCTTGGCCTAATCAGGTAGTCTAACCTAGTACCTTCAGGTATTGCGGAGAAAGGAAATCAATAACCATTAATACAGTTGTGTCCATTGACAGAATTCATACTTTCATCAGTTTGTGATATGGCACAATTATCGATCAATGCCACTAGTGATAACAGTCATATTTTTGATATGTCTAAACTACTGCTTCAGAAACATCTGAATTATAATTATCAGCTCAATAATGAATAACCCATCATACTGTAACGAAACAAGCGTTTAATGTTCGCTGGGCTTCAGCGATACCCGAACAAGATCAGTCTGTGGCAAATTCGAGCACCAAATAATATGAAATTTGTTATAATAGCATTATTTCATAAATATGTTTGATCAACTTTAGTGTGCTAGCTGTGATCATCATTCGGAAAATAACCTGATAACTACAGATTCACATCATAGTTTTCTTGCAGTGGGATTTCGGGTCGATAGTCCATGAGATTACATGTAAAAGTGCAAACAGTTAATAATAGTCACAATTAGGGGTTTGTGGAGATAGTTAATTGTCACTTTTGATATCACGAATTGATGTGAATCAGACAACTATTGATCACCTGGAAGCACTGGACAGCTGTTTCGTCCTAGTATGGGACTCATCAGCAGTGCGCATCCACGACCCCATCAGGATCGAACCCAGGACCCTCTGGCTCCACGGAAATATCAACCGTTAGGAGCCGACTTGGCGGTCCAATGGTAAAGCGTTCACCGCGGAGCCAGAGGGTCCTGGGTTCGATCCCGATGGGGTAGTGGATGCGCACTGCTGATGAGTCCCATACTAGGACGAAACAGCTGTCCAGTGCTTCCAGGTGATCAATAGTTGACTGATTCACATCAATTCGTGATATCAAAATTGACAGTTAATAATAGTTTAAGTTGGATTAGGACTGTCAAGTGAAATCCAGGACACGCGTTACTTCCTAATTAGAACCCATCGGCTTGATATACGTGACCAGCTTCAGCCCGTAACAAATTAACGGGGAGATGCGTATTCATCGTAAATATATATACACCCGTCACACAAGTATGACTGTCTGGACTCAATAGTCTAGTGGTGAACGCAGTTAATTTTCGCACGAAGCGGACTGAGCTTTAATCCCGACGTGAACATTAACATTAGGATACAGGTACATTCAGCCGATGATACCCATGTAGGACGAAATGTGCTTCCTGGATTGCCGCTTGGTAATCACGGTCCAACTTAAACAATACTTGTGATCTATCGCTGTATCAAAGCGACCCGTTGAGGATGGACGTATAGTAACAGAGACTGACGAGCTTCAGTCCATAGAAAACCAACCGGAAGATACAAATTCATCGCAGTTTAGAATAATTTCATTCTATTAGCTTTATTATTAAAGTGATAAACGAAAAAGCTAGAGGCTTTCCGAGACTCCTAATTATTTAATAGAATAAATTAAAGCCAATGTATTGTAATATTTTTAGAAAAGTAGCGTAAGAACGGAACAATTATTTCATTTTCGTACAGGGCTTTTTAATTGTAATGGCCGTCCATGACCACATAAATGACCTGGTGTGTGTAAGTTTGCAGTTAGCAATTAAACATAATAATCCAGTAAACTGAGATCAGTAATTATTATAGAGTAATAGTTTTTTAAAAAAAAAGATACAGTTAACTTAAAGAATATATTTAAGTTCGAATGGTTTCTTATCTAGTTTATGGGACAGATTAAACTGTAGAACCAAATACACAATTAAGCCAACTCGCTTAAACAATAATAATCAACCGACTTTTAAGATATATATATATATATATATATATATATATATATATATATATTGCGTTAATTTACATTTAATAATTTGTAGACACGTTCAATTAATATGAATAATAAATATTTTTATTTCATGATAATTATTTTTTGTTATTAAACATATTTACTTAGATACAACTCACGTATGATTTCTTACTGAATGACTAATTCTCATTAACTGAATGAAACACTATGAATCTGTGATTCGTATGAAATATCTTTACAAGCATTATACAGTATGGTTGCATATACATTTGTGCATGGATAAAATAAATTTAACAGTTAAAGTGACTTATTTAGTTACATATACAAGAACAAAAAATATTATTAACAGTTTGAGCTCTACATCTAACCTGTATGGCAGATGGGTTTTCTTCAATTTTCAAATGCCATCATGAAACACTAAAGTTTGGTATCGGGTTGACTAGAATATAACTACTGTGTTTTAAAAATTTAGTAGCGTTACATTGAATTTCCAGTGAGTTTGCACTGATGAAGTCATCCAGAATGACAATGAAAGCTCTATAATTAAACTATTCAGTTCAGAAATCACAATCATGTTAAAATCATCCACATGAGCTACAAATCATCTCTACCATTTCAATCAAATCCTATGATCAGTTTGTTCCCAACCAAAACTTGGCAATAATATTTCTATTCAATGAATTGAATATTTCATATTTAGGTATGTACCACTTTAAAGACGATAACTACAGTGAATCTTATTAAAGCTACATGATAAACCTAAAATTTGGAAAATTATATAAATTTTTTTGAAATATTTTTAAGCAACTAAACAAAATACTACTAAAATTAAACGGTCATATGCAGAATAAATATCTTTAATTTGCTTTTTATCTATACACAGTTTACAAAGAGATGTATTGTACTAAGTTTACAAAACTATTTTACGAATTATTTTTCTCTAAAAGTAAGGTAATTAGAATAAAAGACATTTAATAAAGATTTTGGTTGAATAACTATGAAGAATTCGGATAATAGATTCAAATCATCATACGACTAGTATAGTTCCTTGATATTAAGTGTTATTTCCTATGTACACGTGTATACGTGTATATTTGCCCATTACACTTTTGTTATATTGACCTTTATATTTGGTATATAATATTGACATTACCACAGTACATTTTACTGAATGACTCACATTTTGAACACGCAGTCTCGCACATATACATCAATTCCGATTATTTGTGGCCTCGCCTATGATTCCACTATTGGTTAGTGTAATGCTAATACTATTAGTGAGTTCTTACTATGCTATTTAGTGGCTGTAATTCTAAATACTAAGTACGAGGTCCTAAGTACAGGGTACCAAATAACACTAATAAGAATATTATAACAGGGAAAATATTTAATAGAATAATATTGTTACATTTGCTAGCTACTACTACTCTGATGGTTAAGCATTTCAACAAAAATTGTTGTGTTCAGTACGTTAATATCGAAACAAAGAATATTATTGTTTCAAGGGAAGAACTTCACCTGCATTGTAATGTCTCATTAGAATGGTTTAGTTGTGTCTTTTCAGGCAATATCATTTGCATAAAATTAAAAGAGAAGTTACTTATTCGAATTTTCCTACAGTTGACAAACAGTATATTCCTTTGATTGACTAATGCTCATAATTTTAGTTTTGTTGACTGCATACTTATTTTGATTATTTCTTCTGTGAACCTATATCTGACTATTTACTCATGTGTTCTTTCCCTATAAATCAGTAAAAGTGTCATCGATTACATCCAATAAAGTATACTCTGCATAACCAACTTGAATGCTAAAAGACAAGGTAGTTAATGAATGGCTCTGTCTTGTTAAAATATTTACTAACTTATTGTTGCATTCTTATAATGGAATACATTTTGAATTGAAAGCTCTATAATTAAACTATTCAGTTCAGAAATCACAATCATGTTAAAATCATCCACATGAGCTACAAATCATCTCTACCATTTCAATCAAATCCTATGATCAGTTTGTTCCCAACCAAAACTTGGCAATAATATTTCTATTCAATGAATTGAATATTTCATATTTAGGTATGTACCACTTTAAAGACGATAACTACAGTGAATCTTATTAAAGCTACATGATAAACCTAAAATTTGGAAAATTATATAAATTTTTTTGAAATATTTTTAAGCAACTAAACAAAATACTACTAAAATTAAACGGTCATATGCAGAATAAATATCTTTAATTTGCTTTTTATCTATACACAGTTTACAAAGAGATGTATTGTACTAAGTTTACAAAACTATTTTACGAATTATTTTTCTCTAAAAGTAAGGTAATTAGAATAAAAGACATTTAATAAAGATTTTGGTTGAATAACTATGAAGAATTCGGATAATAGATTCAAATCATCATACGACTAGTATAGTTCCTTGATATTAAGTGTTATTTCCTATGTACACGTGTATACGTGTATATTTGCCCATTACACTTTTGTTATATTGACCTTTATATTTGGTATATAATATTGACATTACCACAGTACATTTTACTGAATGACTCACATTTTGAACACGCAGTCTCGCACATATACATCAATTCCGATTATTTGTGGCCTCGCCTATGATTCCACTATTGGTTAGTGTAATGCTAATACTATTAGTGAGTTCTTACTATGCTATTTAGTGGCTGTAATTCTAAATACTAAGTACGAGGTCCTAAGTACAGGGTACCAAATAACACTAATAAGAATATTATAACAGGGAAAATATTTAATAGAATAATATTGTTACATTTGCTAGCTACTACTACTCTGATGGTTAAGCATTTCAACAAAAATTGTTGTGTTCAGTACGTTAATATCGAAACAAAGAATATTATTGTTTCAAGGGAAGAACTTCACCTGCATTGTAATGTCTCATTAGAATGGTTTAGTTGTGTCTTTTCAGGCAATATCATTTGCATAAAATTAAAAGAGAAGTTACTTATTCGAATTTTCCTACAGTTGACAAACAGTATATTCCTTTGATTGACTAATGCTCATAATTTTAGTTTTGTTGACTGCATACTTATTTTGATTATTTCTTCTGTGAACCTATATCTGACTATTTACTCATGTGTTCTTTCCCTATAAATCAGTAAAAGTGTCATCGATTACATCCAATAAAGTATACTCTGCATAACCAACTTGAATGCTAAAAGACAAGGTAGTTAATGAATGGCTCTGTCTTGTTAAAATATTTACTAACTTATTGTTGCATTCTTATAATGGAATACATTTTGAATTGAAAGCTCTATAATTAAACTATTCAGTTCAGAAATCACAATCATGTTAAAATCATCCACATGAGCTACAAATCATCTCTACCATTTCAATCAAATCCTATGATCAGTTTGTTCCCAACCAAAACTTGGCAATAATATTTCTATTCAATGAATTGAATATTTCATATTTAGGTATGTACCACTTTAAAGACGATAACTACAGTGAATCTTATTAAAGCTACATGATAAACCTAAAATTTGGAAAATTATATAAATTTTTTTGAAATATTTTTAAGCAACTAAACAAAATACTACTAAAATTAAACGGTCATATGCAGAATAAATATCTTTAATTTGCTTTTTATCTATACACAGTTTACAAAGAGATGTATTGTACTAAGTTTACAAAACTATTTTACGAATTATTTTTCTCTAAAAGTAAGGTAATTAGAATAAAAGACATTTAATAAAGATTTTGGTTGAATAACTATGAAGAATTCGGATAATAGATTCAAATCATCATACGACTAGTATAGTTCCTTGATATTAAGTGTTATTTCCTATGTACACGTGTATACGTGTATATTTGCCCATTACACTTTTGTTATATTGACCTTTATATTTGGTATATAATATTGACATTACCACAGTACATTTTACTGAATGACTCACATTTTGAACACGCAGTCTCGCACATATACATCAATTCCGATTATTTGTGGCCTCGCCTATGATTCCACTATTGGTTAGTGTAATGCTAATACTATTAGTGAGTTCTTACTATGCTATTTAGTGGCTGTAATTCTAAATACTAAGTACGAGGTCCTAAGTACAGGGTACCAAATAACACTAATAAGAATATTATAACAGGGAAAATATTTAATAGAATAATATTGTTACATTTGCTAGCTACTACTACTCTGATGGTTAAGCATTTCAACAAAAATTGTTGTGTTCAGTACGTTAATATCGAAACAAAGAATATTATTGTTTCAAGGGAAGAACTTCACCTGCATTGTAATGTCTCATTAGAATGGTTTAGTTGTGTCTTTTCAGGCAATATCATTTGCATAAAATTAAAAGAGAAGTTACTTATTCGAATTTTCCTACAGTTGACAAACAGTATATTCCTTTGATTGACTAATGCTCATAATTTTAGTTTTGTTGACTGCATACTTATTTTGATTATTTCTTCTGTGAACCTATATCTGACTATTTACTCATGTGTTCTTTCCCTATAAATCAGTAAAAGTGTCATCGATTACATCCAATAAAGTATACTCTGCATAACCAACTTGAATGCTAAAAGACAAGGTAGTTAATGAATGGCTCTGTCTTGTTAAAATATTTACTAACTTATTGTTGCATTCTTATAATGGAATACATTTTGAATTGAAAAGCATCTTTCAGAATTAGATATTGTTGGGTATTGAGTAGACAGTGATATGTTTAACACCTGGCACAGATCATGAATGTGTAGTTTCACTGTGGACTTTCATACCATCAAAAAATCGCCATCCATTGTTTCCTGGTCTGTAATGGTTGCCTGACTATGGTCAATTCAATGATACGTAATTAAAATAGTTAACTAATCTGTTTTATACGAAATAACTAAAAGTTAGACTAGGTAATTTAACAGTAGTAGATTGTCTATTAAGTGAAGTTTATAAATGCATTTTAATGGTAAGTTGATTGGTCATAATAACTGCATAGGAATAAAAAGACGAATACTGAATTTACAAATTTCTATAAGAACACAAAAAGTAACACAAGTTGAATTGCGATTTATATTACATTGAATAAAGAGAAGGAAAGTAATTTAAAAAAAATTACTAATACCCCCCCCCATAGAATATGGATGAGGATTGAATAAATTACTTTAAGATGTTTTGGTTTATATATGTTGATACCTGTGATTTCAGCAATCCTTAATAGACAAATTAATAAAATATATGGTCTATTAGATGAAATACGATGGACAACCGTAAAAGAATTATTTAAGTCTAAACATATTGGAAATTTAATTAATGTATTAAGTAGTATTGGCTAATGCATCTAGATGGAAGCTAAGCTATTTATATGATTGAAAGTAACACTACCTGCTTAGTTGAAGAGAAATAAATACAAGGAGGGTATAGTACCCCAGACATATTGGTAGAAAAATTATTTAACAAAATTCACAATTTCATTATATTTTTTCAATAAATTAGAAATTTTTACATGATTGAATACGTCACAGATTGGTGTTGGCAGTGTATTATTGAAAAGCAGGGATCACAGGACAGCCGTTTCTTTCTAGTACAGGACCCTTTAGCTGTGCCCACCCCATATTCCGCCCTAGAGGCTTCAGGTTGGCGAACACCTAACCATCCATACCACTCAAGTTGTTTTTGAAGCCCTAGTGATAAGTCAAAACAGGTTGAGTTCAAACTGAAACAGTTATCACCAATTGAAGTTGGATTGTGACTGGAAAGCGGAATCCAGGACGCGCGTTTCGTCCTATCTGGGACTCATTGGCTGAATGTACCTGCATCCGAATGTTGATGTTCCCACTGGGATTCAAACTCAGTCCGCTTCGTATCAAACGCCACCGAGTTCACCACTAGGCTACTGTAACCAGACAGTCACACTTGTGCAACGGGCATATATATATATATAATTAAAATCGTAATTATATATAGTTATCACCAATGATAATGAATGGTCATCGAGCTATATATTATCACTAGATTTCGACCTAATGGTGTAAAGGGTTAAGTGTTTGCCAACCTGAAGACCCTGGGGCAGGATTTTGGGTGAACACTGCTGAGGATTTCTACACTAGAAAGAAACTGCTGTTTAGTGCCCCTTGGTTTTCGATGGTTTTGTGCTCATACACTTAAAATTGTTGAAGGTTGTCCTCAACACTTTTTATAATATCCACCAAGTAAATTGCATCGACTAATGTTTGACTAGTTTATCATTCCTTTAATTAGTGAATACTACTTGTTTGATAGTAATTTTTATTCATGACTTCATTTTAACTTCTCACTATTATTCTGTTTTTCACTGGATATCTTATGTAACACCATACATACATATTCACGCAATACAGTTGTGGATTATCTAAGAAGCGTGTTATGAAAATGGCATTCTACTATGCATATTTCACTCACTAGATGCACTGAAATATAGCCAAAAGTGCTGAATATACAAAACATTTATTTAACACTGAAAATAATATGAATAATGTTGGCGCGGAAGATTCATATTTTGTTTCTAAAACAAAAAGCTATTTACCGGAATGTTTATTAACATCAGAATTTTAAAACCTCTATGTAACTAGTAAATTGTACATGCTTTGCATTTTTTACTTATTAATGAATACATTATTTTGTTTATATCACTGAAATTATGTGACTAATATATTCAAAACCGAATGATAATGATGATGATGACCATGAAGGATGAAAATATTTACACTTAAATGAGCTTTGTCAAGCCAATCATAATCGCATTATTCATGTTAAACTTTTATCATGAAATTTTGTTTATTTTGATAACTCACAAATGTTACTGGTTGGTTTTTATTGAAAAACTTAACGGTTTTTTCTAGTCATTTTCAACTAAGATCATTTTCAAAGTAATCCACTTAGGACGTGTATACAACACTAGAGACTGACTACATGAAATCAGTAGTGTCAACAACTAAAAGACTAGTACCCTTATATACGAAAATGCATATCTATCTAGCTATACAAATGTGTTACTCAGTTCATTATTGATTGCAGTGAATGATCATAAGTTTGAATCTCATCTTGAACATAGATAGTTTAGAGTAGGACCATTCATGAGCTCACGAATCTAATTCAGTACATAAATAGACGGTAATTAATTAAACAAAGCCTTGTTCAAAACTTCGAGCCACATTTTTTTCTAACTCTGTATAATTTGTAATTAATCAGACATTTTAGATTGGTTTGAACACAATGATTGCGAGGTGTAAATTGTGTGTACTTGTAGTCACTAGCTTTTCGAAAGGGCACATGAATTATATTGTCGATACGTTTAATACCGGAGAATGCACATGGAATCATTACAAATATTGGTATGTTTTTCTAATTTTCTATACCATGAAATAGCGAGGAAAGGTCGATAGTTGTTCAAATTTAACTGTCGAAAACGTATCCTGACCAGAATGGCTAATGCATTCTGACTGATGCGATTTGCTTATACGTTAAACAGACATTTCTTTCAGTATTGTTCAGTTGAAGCTGAAACTTCTTTATTGTAACAAAATTTAAAGTAATAAACGAAACTATTATTATTATTATTGTCAACAGCGCAACGCTCAGACTAATTCGTGTAAGCATATATGCAAACAAGAAAGAAAATATATTCACAGCAAGAACATTTAGTCGAATGGAATAAGGTGAATTCATATTAGTTCAGCGGTTTCTTAGCAGCTAATTACAACTAATCTATTATGCATAAAAAGCAAAACTGCACATTAAAATAAAAATACTAACAGAAAGGAGTCCGATTAAAAGTTATAAGACAGAAATATCAGCATAATATAGTGAAGTTTTAAAAAAAGTTGACAGACTGCGTTATACTTTATAAGTATCCATTATATGCAAAAGAGGATTCTGGAAGACACATAAAGAACAAATGGAAACAGGTTAGCAATTACATAATTAGAGAATATGCTAATCATTTTCCAGGATCAATTGAATAAATCTCAGTTAAAGTTGGAACTTTGAAATAATTAAGCTTTGTGTGTAACTAAAAACGACAAGACAAACGACGGCCTCTAAATATGGTATAATTTAACTAATCATCTGATACCGACAAATTGTGCAAATAAGTGAGCTTATTTGATTAAAAGATGTTTGCCCTCGTTTCAGGATGTGATCATTATTCATTCTGTTTTAATCTTCTTTAGTACCTCGACAAGGATCTTGGTTTTCGTTATGTAAATTGTAAATTTTTCGTAGTTCGTACAAAATATAAACTTATCCACTTAATCTATGTCTAAAACTGACCAAGTCAATCAGATTAGTTTACGAAAATTGGAATAGATATTATTCTGCTTAAAATGGAATACTTTCATAGATAAGTGTGTTTTTAGCATGAAAATTCAGTTCTAAAGCAGTTGAAAAATAGTTAAGTCTACACTATTTGAAGAGTGATGGAGACAGTAGTTCATTATGCTAAATGCAATTTTACTGTTTAGCTGTAACTTCCATTCAGTTTGTTCCACTTAGATGATATATGTAAATATATCTACAGAGTGGCATAACGGCAAAATCTCAGCGATTATGTCACTGTTTTGCAAAAGTAGAAATAAAAACTTAGAGTATTTTCAATAATGAAGCTTAATTACTTCCATCAAGTTGCTTATGTATGTTAGAATAATCAATCAAGTCTTTCATCAGCTGAACTCAATTAATGAACTGTAGTAAACCGGCTGTTTAGTTAAAAGTTAATTACACAAACCATTAATCACCGAAGCATTTATTCTACATTTTCAGGTCTAGTCTATTCAAGATGTGAATACCCGTGTCATCAAATGAAAATAAATTGTACAACATTACCTCCATCAAATCTTATATAGATATATGTATATATGTAATTCATGTTACACAAAAGTTAAAGCATGATCTTAACTACAGGTTGGGAATAAGCTTTAATACTTTTAATATTCATTATTAATATTTTGGTAGCCAATATTCATGATCATCTTTTAGTTTATTTATTGAGTATGACTTCAAAATGAAAGTGCATTTTCCATTTAAGATATGGCTTTAGGCTTAATCATTTACTGCTTTCGAATATTTTATCCATCATGTATGAACATACTACGCTGGCATGAACAAAACCGATATCTGAAGATGACTTTAGATAATGTGAATGAACTCTCTGATTGACCAATTAAGTGGAGAAATAACCAAACGTACTGAATAATTCATGCATTTTAAACATTAAAAACGTTCTTCATAATAAAATCGTTTTACGAATGAAACTAGATAATATCTGACATGTGAATCTAGACTATATTTTTCAACCAATTTAAGACTAACTAGCTGAATAAGTTTTCATTCGAATGTTTATCAGTACACTGCCACCATACTGAGTTTACTATCATCAAACATGATTGAGTTATTCATTGAGCTAATGAATCAAATTGATTTTGAGTGCTGGTGTGAACATTAAAACCTTAACACAGAAACACCCATCAGAAAAATCAAAAATAGGTCAAAACGTGCTTTCTTCATTCTATTTACTAGTCACAATTTAACTTTCATTATAAATGTGGACAAACATTATATCGAAATGACAAACTAATAACGCACATATAATAATGAAAACTGGTCATTTTCGCCTTTCATCATCATCATCTACAATTATCCCAACTGTTTCAGTTCTTTCTTTAATTTAAACTTCAGTTTAACAACAGTTAAATAGACGTCCTATTTCTTTCTTGTAATCTCATAATGATTAACAACATTCATGAAGTAAATACTAACTGTTTCTTTTAAATTATTCATTAATATACTTTATAATTAAATGATCAATTATATCAGGATAATGCTTATCAATTGAAGCGTAAGAATAATAATAATAATAATAATCATTCTATAGATAGTTGAATTTATTGAACTAAATAAAAATGCTTTATTATTGAATACAATTTATTTTGAATAGTTATTTTTGTTTTAATTAAAAACAATAAACATTTTATCTGTGGAAAATCAGTTGTTTTATTAAAATTTAAATTGTTGTCAGCAGTATTAGTATTAGTATTAGTAGTATTAGTATTAGCATTAGTAGTAGTAGTAGTAGTAGTAGTAGTATCTATAATAGTAGTATATGTATGAATAATGATAAGAATAGGACGTATGTATAGATTTCATTTTAAAAGAAATTTAACTATTTCATACAAAACAATTTTTTTTAACTTTGAAAACATTATAAAACATGTAAAGTTGAATATTTCAGTGTAGATGAATGTTTAAGGCTTTTCTTTTATATTGACAATGGTCAATCAATTCTGACCTAAAAACCATTTAATACATATAAATATTTATTTCATGTTTTTAAAATTATTTGATTATAATTATCTCCTATTTTTCAGTAATATCTGTATGATAAAAACAAAAAACAAATTAATTATTTATGTTTATCCACGTTTAAACAACAATAAAGTTGGCAAGAAATTTACGTCTTCCCAATGATTTGTTATGGACTGAAATTAAACAATCTTTGTTGGTACGTGAGCATCATGAGTGCATGCGTCCTAGATTCCTCTCGACAGTCACAATTCAGCTTCAGGATTGCTTGTAATCTATTGCTATATTGGGGCAATCGGCCCAGGAGGCACATGTAACAACAGAGAATGACCAGTTTCAGTTCATGATAAATCAACGGAAAGATCCAATCAATCAATCAATCAATCAATGCCTGTTACCCCAAGTGGAGCATAGACCGCCCACCAGCATTCTCCAGCCAACTCTGTCCTGGGCTTTCCGTTCTAGCTCTTCCCAAGTGCTGTTCATTCTCTTCATGTCTGTTTCCAATTCCCGACGCAATGTGTTCTTGGGTCTTCCTCTGTTTCTGTGGCCTTTAGGATTCCAAGTCAGTGCTTGTCTTGTGACACAGTTTGATGGTTTCCTCAGTGTGTGTCCAATCCATCTCCAGTGTCTTTTCCTAATTTGTTCCTCAACTGGAAGTTGATTAGTTCTCTGCCACAACAGGTTGTTGTTGATGGTATCTGGCCAACAGATCCGAAGAATCCCACGCAGACAGTTGTTTATAAATACTTGTATCTTCTGTAGGATACTTTTCGTAGTTCTCCAAGTTTCAGCTCCATACAACAGAACTGTCTTCACATTTGTGTTGAAAATTTTGACTTTTATATTGACTGACAGTTGGTTTGAGTTCCAGATGTTTTTCAGTTGTAGAAATGCTGCCCTTGCCTTACCAATCCGCACTTTCACATCAGAATCAGACCCTCCTTGTTTGTCAATGATGCTGCCCAAATATGTAAAGGTTTCAACGTCTTCCAGAATTTCTCCGTCAAGTGTAATTGGGTTAGTGTTTGTTGTTTTGTATCGGAGGATCTTGCTTTTCCGTTTGTGTATGTTGAGGCCTACTGCTTCTGAGGCTGCTGCTATATTGTTCGTCTTCTTCTGCATTTGATGATGTGTGTGAGAAAGAAGAGCTAGATCATCTGCAAAGTCCAAGTCATCTAGTTGCGTCGATGTTGTCCATTGTATTCCGAGAGTGCCTTCAGACGTTGCAGTCTTCATGATCCAGTCGATGACCAGTAGGAAGAGGAAGGGCGAGAGTAAGCAGCCTTGTCTGACACCGGTCTTCACTTCGAATGAATCTGTGAGCTGACCTCCATGTACGATTTTACAATGTAGTCCGTCGTAAGAATTCCATATGATGTTGACTATCTTCTCGGGTACGCCGTAACGTCGTAGAAGGCTCCATAATATTCTCCTATCCACGCTGTCGAATGCTTTTTCATAGTCGATGAAGTTGATGTAAAGTGGTGAATTCCATTCAATTGATTGTTCAACAATGAACCGTAGAGTAGCGATTTGATCGGTACATGATCGATCTTTACGGAATCCGGCCTGTTGATCTCGGAGTTGGCCGTCGACTGGGCCCTTTAATCTGTTCAATAACACTCTGTTGAAGACCTTTCCTGGTACTGAAAGTAGGGTAATGCCTCTGTAGTTCTCACAATTGCTGAGATCGCCTTTCTTTGGTATCTTGATGAGGTACCCTTCTTTCCAGTCTGCTGGAACTTGTTCATCCTCCCAAATCTTCCTGAAGAGAATGTGGAGTATCTTTGAAGTTGCTTCTATATCTGTCTTCAGTGCCTCCGCTGGTATGTTGTCTGGTCCTGCTGACTTGCCACTCTTGATCTGTCTGATGGCCATTTTGATTTCTTCTACTGTTGGTGGGTCTGTGCTTATAGGGAGTTCCGTGGCTGCTGCTTCGATGACTGGTGGGTTCAGTGGGGCTGGTCTATTCAAGAGTTCTTGGAAGTGCTCTACCCACCTGCTCCGTTGTTCATGCACTTCAGTGATTGGTTTGCCAGCCTTGTTCTTGATTGGCCGTTCTGGCTTATTGAATTTCCCAGCTAACTTCTTCGTTGTATCGTATAAGAGCCTCATATTTCCTTCTCTTGCAGCTTTTTCCACTGTCATTGCTAGGTCCTCAACAAATTTTCGTTTATCCAACCTGATGCTCCTCTTCACTTGCTTGTTGACTTCGGTGTATTCGGCCTGTGCCTTGGCTTTCTCTGCTCTTGTCTGACTGTTATTGATCGCTGTCTTTCTGTTCCTCCTTTCTTGGATCTTGTCCAGAGTACTAACAGAAATCCACTCTTTTTGGTGTTGTTTCTTGAGACCCAAAACCTCCTGACATATTGAAGTTATTGTTCCCTTAATCTCTTTCCAGTTGTCTTCCATATTAGTTCCACCTTTTTCTAGTAGATCATGAAATGCCTGGAACTTGTTGCTGAGAATTAATTTGAATTCGTTGCGTTTGTTAGTATCCCGGAGAAGGGCTGTATTAAACTTGTGTAATACTGCTGCTCCAGTTGTCCAGTGCTTCCTCAGATTCAGTTTCATTTTAGTTACCACCAAATGGTGATCTGAAGCTATGTCGGCTCCTCTCCTTGCTCTTACGTCTTCCATGGTTCTTCTAAACTTCTTATTGATGCAGATGTGGTCGATTTGGTTCTCCGTGATGTGGTCCGGTGAAACCCATGTAGTTTTGTGTATACGTTTGTGGGAGAAAATGGTGCCACCTATAATCATTTTGTTGAAGACACATAAGTTCACAAACCTCTCACCGTTATCATTCCTTTCTCCCACTCCATGTTGTCCCATGATGTCTTCATACCCGGTGTTATCCACTCCGACCTTGGCGTTGAAGTCGCCCATTAGAATGGTCAGGTCCTTGGCTGAACATTTCTCGATGATTGACTGCAGCCTCGCATCGAACTGGTCTTTGTCGTCTTCGTGGCTGTCATTGGTGGGTGCGTAGCACTGGATGACATTCATTGCAATCCCTTCCTTCTTCGTCTTGAAGGATGCTGTGATGATCCTAGGTCCATGAGGTTCCCATCTTATAAGAGACTTCCATGCATCTTGGGATAATACCAATGCTACTCTTTGTGTGTGGGGGGGGCGTTTTCTTCTTCGTGGCCGGAGTATAAAAGCACATTTCCCGAGGATAACCGTTGCTGTCCAGCTTGCACCCAATGCGTTTCGCTTATTCCAAGTATCTTCAGGTTGTATCTTTTCATTTCTTCAGCTATTTGCATGGTCCTCCCTGTTTCCCACAGCGTGCGGACATTCCATGTACCTATATTAATTGTTGCTCTGGTTGTCAGAAGAGACATCGGCCTCGTGGCTTCCGAAGAAACTCGGCTTTCACCATGTGGCGTCATAACATACCTTCCAACTCCCAGGGCAGAGTGAAAATGGTTATAAAGGTTTTTACTGGTTAGCGTTTTTTTAGCACGTTTGTTGTTTTACGGGATGGAGTTGCTAGCCCCATGCCCAACCCTCCTCCTTTATCCGGGCTTGGGACCGGCAGCAACCCTAGGGGCTACAGGCGGAGTTGGAAAGATCCAAATATATCCTAATTATACATACATATCTGCTGCATAAGTGTAGCTGTCTGGACTTAGTAGTCTAGATGTGAACGGAAAGGCGTTTAGCACGAAACAAACTGAGTTCGAGTCCCGATGTGAACATCAACAGTGGGAATCAGGTACATTCGGATAATGAGTTTTAATTAACACAAAATGCGCGTCTTGGGTTTTGCTTGCCAGTCACAATCCAACTTAAAAAATATATACAGTATTCAATAATCAAGATAGTGACCTGAGTTAATCTTTCGTATATATATATATATATATATTATCTAGTATATATTTAATTTTTCTTTGAAAGTGTTCATTATTGGGTTTAATACTATTTTTTCTGGTAGAGTATTCCTTTTCGTTGATCACTGGATGATTAAAACTAAATCCCATTTTATGCTTGTTTGGGATTTTTGAAACCTTTATATGATGATCCATGTAGTCAAAAGGGATCTAGTTATCAAAAGCTAAAAGTATTTTCGCGCATCTTACTCTAAGGAGATACTTGCATTATTGACTACCTCTCGCATGAATACCTTTAACCTTTAGTGGAAATAATAAACATCAAGTGAATTTTCCTCTCACTACTACATAGGTAGCGAGATGGTGATAGGTACCGACTTGGACCATAGTATTTAGTGAAACAGATTCTCTATTATACATTAGCATCACTTTAGATTACACATATACATTGCTAGTGTGCATTTATAAGTAAAATAATTATATTATTCGCTTTCAGTATATTATCTTTAAATATACGTGCGTTTGTCTTTTATATTATTGAACAGGCAGTTATACTGATCCCCCCCTAAAAAGACTTCAAAATCCACTGCCAACTATAACAAAAATTTAATATTTTGTTTATTCAATAACACTAGTGCAGTATATTTGGAGTTAAATTAAAGAATAGTTTATGTTCATCTGGGGAATATTTTGGAAAAGAACAATTGAATCATATGACGTGAAAGAATAGAATGAATTGGGTAACCACGAAGGGTTTGAGAATAGAAATGTTGAAGGATTTTTGTAATTTATTTGATGTCTAGCTATAGTTGCTTCTAAGAGATGTTATCTGAAACAGCTCACTTAGTATGACCAAAGTAACCTTCATAATTCCAAGAAACTTTGTATGTATAAAGTGATGTGTCACAAAGCGGTAATTCATTTATAGTATATTTGTGAATCAAAGGCTGGTTTATTCTGCTTTATTTACTAATTAAAGCAAATATTAAATAAAACTCTGCTTTATCATAGACTGCTAAATATAGCAAATTAACCACATATATACGATAGTGTTGCTGAGGTAAATAACATCGTTGAAATAGAGTTTCTTCGTTGAATATTATCTCTATCAATTAAAAAATATGTTCCTTTAGTTATCAGAAATCTATGTAGTGTGTACAGAAAGATTTTGTATCCAATACAGAAAACGGTTTTGTATTTCACTCTACTAAAGTAAGTGAAAAGATTTTTTAAAACACCAAATGTCCTTGCACTAATTCACATCATTCTTTATACATTTCATATGTCAGCTTTAGTAAAACTTAATTTATACGCGTTGAACATTTACAATTTACGGTTTGTTTCATTATCATAATCTTAAAGGCATCTATCATTTCCAGTTGTAGTTAGAAAAAAAGAAACAAACGAATTGGTTTAATTGATGTGAACAAGCATATGACATTCGATGCTTGTTCTTCAAAATATCTGTTATTTAAGAATCATTTATGATCTTAGTGATTGAATGGTAATAAATAAGACAATGAAGAATTTAAATGGATTTTATGCAGATATTTTATGAGAACATAAATATACGTCTGCAAATGCAAACATTTTAGCTTGATTCCTGTTTTAAGTATTGAAAAATATTTGTGCCAGTTGAAGTTGTATAGCATCATGGAATTTTATAGATTAAGAAATTGATGAACTTGAAGTAGTATTGGACATTAATCCTAGTATGGTGGATGTTAGCATTGTGTACCAATGATCATATCATAAATTTCAACAAAGAAACTCAGATCTCATTGAAATTGAATGTCATTTTGATCAGTGAGCTTTACTACATTTCCAACTTTAGCCAAGTGGCATTAGAGTGCTACCCACTAAAGGGACAACTGAACTTCGCGTCAAACTTGGACATCAATAAGACCTTGATAACTAGATTAACGATCCAAAACTATTTGAGTTGGTTTCTAAAATAAGTTAATATTAATGCCTTGAATAAAATCGAAATGAATAGCAACAGTGTATTGTTACTTGAACACCATTTGCTCTCATTCTATCCTAAAAATGGTTATACATGTTTTACACAATAACACGCGGAACAACAAATGTCAGACTACCAACTTTTTAACTTCGTTTCTAATGATGAATTAATGGTAATTAAACTTTTGAACAGTATAGTGGAGTATGGGAACCGGTGTATTGTAGAACTTGCATTTTGTTCTATTCCAGATTCGTAATTAGGATGTACCTACATAAAGATTTTAAAGTTTCCTAGCTTAGTCAAACGATAAGTGCACACTGATTACTAATGTCACGTATATTTAGTACTTCGTTTTTATAAAATTTTGATGATTAAATTACAACATATCTAATATTCTAAGTGAGTCAGCATAAAGTATACCATATCTGATGTTGGGTAAGTAATCGGAAGCGATTAATAAGTAACTCAACGAATCACTTACATATCGTTACGTAGATGTTTTAAGGAAAAGCTGCTGTTTACTATCTAATTTTCTTATGATGTATAACATTATAACTTCTACTTACTACTCACACTGATAAATAGTAACAATATGCAAAAATGAGTTATTTTCACATTTATTGTAATCATAAGGAAACAATACAGAGTTAAAATAAAATCGAAATAAACATAGAAGAATTGTTGTCAATATGCATTTAAGTAGTATATTCATCCACACTAATGCGTAATTCTTTTATGATGGAGATTTTGATTGAAAAATAGATTCTACTCTATACTGATCCTTTTGGGATTTATTTTATGAAAATTTTATTTTAATTCATGAAGCTGATTAACAGATAAATGAATAGAACTTATAACTATCTACAATTACAAATAAGTTAAACAGTATGAAACTAAACAAAACATATTACTGTTTGTTAATTAGCGAAATGATAAAGAATATATTTTATTTATATTTGAATTTCATATTGAAAACATTCATAACTGAGAAGTATAGGCCACAGAGAAATGGTGTCTATTAGATTGAGCTTCAAAATCCTCTTCAACAAATCGTAGCCTTATAAATAAGTTTCCTTAGAAAGGTTGACGCAGCAAAACTACGTATACCGACTAGTTACTGAATGGTGACTAATGACCTATTTATTAAGCATGCAAAACTCATGGAATTATATCATTTACGTTTCAACGTAATCATTAGTACAAGTAACTTAAAACTGTATGTGTTATGTTTTGATATTAAAAGAATATAGGTAGTTGATGCGGAAATTTGTGCAAATTATTTTTTATGCTAGCTACCTACTATTGAAAACTAGTGATAACATACGATCGGCACTAGACGAATGGTCAGTCGTCACTTGGGCATTTACCGTGGAAATATTACCGTCAATTAGTGATTACATATAGTAAGTAATTATACACATTAATGACATATCATTTGATTGAAAATGCATTTTCACGGCCCAATTATTCACGACTCGAGTTATTGCACATGCGTATAATGATATCAGAAATAAATAATCACATACTCAGATTTATCAGCGTAGCAGTTCTGCACAAAGTATAACATAACGTGCATGTGTTTCTCCAAGTTGCCGTTATTCACTAGCATGACGAAATCAAATTAAGAATGTTAACGCCACATTACTACTCAACACAAAGGAATAAAACAAATATGACCATGAAAAAAAAATGTGAGTTAAGATCCGGATAAAGATGAATAGCAAATACACATGCGTCACTGTTCCAGATTTTCAAACATGTCACTTATTGTGTTCAGGGAGTGACAACGATTAGTACACTGAACCCAATCAGATACTCTTTACCTATACGTGTGGTAAAGATCAAGATTTAAAGATTTAATGGACAGACGTCACTGGTAATTGTCTTACATTATAATTTCACATCAACTAACACCGTGAGACGTGGTTTGCGGTAGTTGGACATAAATTAATACTTGTCCTAACTACCTCAATTGATGTAGGTACACAACGTCATCGACTGGTTTACTGTTTTTCCTTAGCACTCTGTGCTTAGTACAACATTACTAACTTGGTCATTTCGTCACATCAGAGAGAGGTAAGAAGTTATATTCCATTTTGATTTGTTTTATGGTATAGAAACTTCCAGCTTTTAAATCACCAGTATTGGAAATTTACAGTTGTAGGACATAATAAAATCAGTTAAGCTACGACTTGACTTTCTTACACCTGAAATATGCACATATATATTGCTTTAGTAACTCCGCCTGTAGCACTCCTAGGGTTACTGTCAGTCCCAAGCCAGTGTAAAGGAGAAGGGTTGGACATGGGACTAGCACCCCCATCCCGTAAAACCCAAGCTTGCTAAAAGAACGCTAACCAGATTAAACAAGCTAAACCATTTAAACTCTGCACTGGGAGTAGAAGGATTCATGACGCCTCATGATGAAAGCCGAAATTCTTCGAAAGTCATCAGGCTGATGCCCCCCCTACTAACAACCAGAGCAAATACTTTTATAGGTGCATGGAATGTTCGAACAATGTGGGAGAGCGGGTAGATAAATCAAATAGCTGCAGAAATGAGGAGATACAACTTGACAATACTCGAAATCAGCGAAACCCATTGGACTCAAGCTGGACAGAAAACATTGGCTTCAGGAGAGATGCTACTATACTCCAGCCACGAAGAATTAAATGCTCCTCACACCCAAGGAGTTGTTCTGATATTGTCCAAAAAAGCACGTAATGCACTTGTGGGATTGGAACCATATGGACCCAGGATTATCAAAGCATCTTTCACAACAATGAAGAAAGGGGTTACAATGAATATTATCCAATGTTATGCACCTACCAACGACGCCAACAACGAGGACAAAGATCAGTTTTACGATAGACTGCAATCAATTATAGCAAAGTGTCAAGGAAAGGATCTGACAATGCTGATGAAGGACCTAAACGCCAAAGTCGGAATGGACAACACTGGATATGAAGAAATCATGGGACGACAGGGACTGGGTGAAAGAAATGACAATCATGAAAGATTTACAAACCTATGTGCCTTCAACAAATTGGTTATAGGTGGTACAATATTCCCTCACAAATGCATACACAAGGCTACATGGGTCTCACCGGATCATACTACAGAGAATCAAATCGATCATATATGCATCAATAAAAAATTCAGAAGATCAATGGGAGATGTGCGAACAAGCAGAGGAGCTGACATAGCTTCAGACCACCACCTGGTGGTTTCTGAAATGAAACTGAAGATTAAGAAGCAGTGGACAACTGGAGTGGAAGCAGTACAACGGTTCAATACAGGCTTTCTTCAAGACACTGACAAACTCAACGAATTCAAAATATCTCTCAACAACAGGTTCCAAGCCTTACAAAATCTACCGAAAGAAGAAGAACCCACTATGGAGGACAACTGGAAAGGAATCAAAGAAGCACTAACGTCAACGTGTCAGGAGGTTCTGGGTCTCAAGAAGAACCATTATAAGGAATGGATCTCCACTGAGACATTGAGCAAAATTCAACAAAGGAGGAACAAGAAGATAGGAATCAACAATAGCAGAACAAGAGCAGAGAAAATAAAGGCTCAAGCTGAATACTCAGAAGCAAATAAGCAGGTAAAGAAGAGCATTAGAGCTGACAAACGGAAATACATCGAAGGCCTTGCAACGACAGCGGAGAAAGCTGCAAGAGAAGGAAATATGAAACAGCTATACGACACAACGAAGAAACTGGCAAATAAACATGGTAAACCAGAGCGACCGGTCAAGAACAAAGAAGGGAAGACACTCACTAAGATTCAAGAACAAAGGAATAGGTGGGTAGAACACTTTGAGGAACTCCTAAATAGGCCAGCTCCACTGAACCCACCGGACATCGAAGCAGCATCTACAGATCTTCCGATAGATGTCACTCCACCAACGATGGAAGAAATCAAGATGGCCATCAGACAAATCAAAAGTGGGAAAGCAGTAGGACCTGACAATATACCAGCTGAAGCACTCAAGTCAGATATCGACCTAACAGCAAGGATACTACATGTTTTATTCAAAAAGATCTGGGAGGAAGAACAAGTGCCGGCCGCAGACTGGAAAGAAGGACATCTTATCAAAATACCAAAGAAAGGAGATTTGAGCAAATGTGACAACTACAGAGGGATCACGCTACTGTCTATACCAGGGAAAGTCTTCAACAGAGTACTGTTGAACAGAATGAAACATTCAGTGGAGGCTCAACTTCGAGATCAACAAGCTGGTTTTCGTAAGGATCGGTCGTGCACAGACCAAACGCAACACTACGGATCATCGTTGAACAATCGGTTGAATGGAACTCGCCACTGTACATCAACTTCATTGATTATGAGAAGGCGTTTGATAGTGTAGATAGGAGAACACTATGGAAACTTCTTCGACACTACGGCGTACCAGAGAAACTCGTCAACATCATCCGGAACTGTTACGACGGAACACAGTGCAAAATTGTGCATGGAGGACAACTAACAAATGGATTTCCAGTGAGAACTGGAGTTGCCTACTCCCGCCTTTTCTCTTCCTCCTAGTGGTTGACTGGATCATGACGACCTTCACATCTGAGGGGACGCACAGACTTCAATGGACAAGTAGGATCCAACTCGATGATTTGGACTTTGCGGATGACCTAGCTCTCTTAGCACACACACACCAACAGACGCAAGCAAAGACAACCAGTGTAGCAGCAACTTCAGCATCAGTAGGCTTCAACATACATAAGGGAAAGAGCAAGATTCTTAAATACAACACAGGGAGCACCAATCCGATTGAACTTGATGGAGAAACTCTGGAAGAAGTGGATACTTTCACATATCTGGGGAGCATCATCGATGAACGAGGAGGGTCTGATGCAGATGTTAAGGCAAGGATTGGCAAAGCAAGGACAGCATTCCTACAGTTGAAAAACATATGGGACTCAAAACAAATATCAACTAACCTCAAAGTCAGACTCTTCAATTCGAACGTGAAGACAGTCTTGCTGTATGGAGCTGAAACTTGGAGAATTACTGCAAGCATCATCAGACGGATACAAGTATTTATAAACAACTGCCTACGAAAGATACTGAATGTCCGTTGGCCAGAAACCATCAGCAACAGCTTACTATGGGAGAGGACAAACCAACTTCCAGCCGAAGAGGAAATTAGGAAAAGACGTTGGAAATGGATAGGATATACATTATGGAAACCATCAGACTGCATTACGAGACAAGCATTAACATGGAATGCTGTTGGGAAACGGAAAAGAGGAATGCCAAAGAACACGCTGCGTCGAGAATTGGAAGCAGACATTAGAAGGATGAACAGCAATTGGAAACAATTGGAAAGGATTTCTCAGGACAGAGTTCAACGGAGAATCCTGGTGAGCGGCCTATGCTCCTCAGTGAGAGTAACGAGAGTAAGTAAGTAAGTAATATTGCTTTAATAAGCTTTGACTGAAGGTGATTTTGTTCTGAAGTTTTTTTCTGCATTGTACATAATACATCATTATGCATCAAGATTACATACTTTAATTCTTTGCCGAATGAATACCAATAACACTCTATCCAATATTCTACAAACTAAATATTAACATATTATTTCAAATAGACTAGTTAAAAAGAACTGTCGGAATTGCCAAGTTTATATCTTATCTCAGCAATCTTTATTGTTCAGTTAGATAAACTAAAAAGAAAAAACAATTAACATTATTTTAAATATAAATGTAACACCAACCTATTCTCACTTTTGTCAGCATTTCATTATCCATTACAAATATGTATCTAAATTTTCCTTTTTTTGTTTAAATATACCGAAAAACAAAATCAACTTTAAATTGATCAACAATACAATTTATCATGCAACTGATTGCCTTCAAAAATTTGAACAATTCAAGAACGACAACATTTGCAGAATATATATTTAAGTTAGATCGTGACTGGCAAGCGGAATCCAGGATGCGCATTTTGTCCTATTTTGGGACTCATCGACTGGATGTACCTGCTAGTCACAATCCAACTTAAATATATAACTTGTGTAATATCGCTATATCGAGGCAATCAGCTCAGGCTGCACATATGGCAACAGAGACTGACCAGTTTCAGTCCATTACAAATCAATGGGAAAATACAAGCTTATCCTAATCCGTAGAATACTTTCAATTCGATGTATTTGGTTGCATTCTCATCAGCTACATACATGTTATTGATTTCAGTTAATTCAAATTATTATTAATATACATAAAACAATTCTATTAAAATTTGTTGAGGCCATTGCAATCAAAAGATTGAAACCTGACCTTTGTGTTCAAAAGGGATCAGTAGTTAATCTTCATTTGCCCTAGTAGCAATATATCGATGTTATCAGATAAACAATTCAGTATGTGTATTAACAATAATTTGAATTAACTAAAATCAATAGTATGTATGCAGCTGATGAGAATACAACGAAATACATTGAATTCAGGGTATTCTGCAAATCTTGTCGTTCTTGCATTATTCAAATACAATTTATGCATAAAATAAACTTAACTTCAATGTAAAACAATCTTTGTTTTAGACAATCTACAGTAGTATATAAATTATTTTAATTTACTAACAAATTTTCCAATCATAAAATTATCTAATACAATTTAGAGATGTTAGTTAAAACAAAAAATCAAAAGAACTATTGTTGATTATTATGTGTTTCATATTACTGGTAAATTGATGTAAACATGATAAGTTATAGATTAATCGGTGATAAATTCTACTAATTTATAGCTTAACTACTAATAAATGTAAAATATTTAGAAAAAAGCTGTTGTTCACTAGTTGCTTACGTTTTTAAATACTTCAAAGTCATAATCACTAACATGGTTTGCTAGAAACTAATTTGAAAGTGTATCGTCGTAATACATTTAAGAATCAAATTGAGTGAGGTGTATCATATAAGGTGTTACAAACAAATAGCATTTGAGAAAATGGTACTGGAGCGCTGGCTAAGATGTTTGAAAATGACCAAAGAATAAAGAATACGTGTTTAATATTGTCTACTGACAGTCAGCGTTAGCATAAGTTACGTTTATCATGACAAGTAGATAAGATCGAATTAAGTTAGAGAGAGTAAAAACGCCTTAGCCTTCGTGGATGTTATTTTTGAAAACAGATAAATGGGTTCATTAAAGTTTGTATTTAAAAAGAACCTTTTTGACGATGAGTGTGCTCATATTGAAAGGTTCACAAAGATTCACCACGAAATAAATATTCTTAATAAATATCTTAGGTAAGGAATAAATTCATTAAAATAAGATAAAAGTGTGAAACAAGAAGCAAAATCAAAAACTAAACCACACTTTACAAAACACAAAATAATCAAATAATTTCTTTACCGAACACAATAAGAAATGAAAGTTGGCATTGTCACTAAGAAAACTATTGATAAGCGACTCAATTTTCAAATGGATATTGTTAACGACACTCTAACAAGTTGAAAGAAATTGTTTGCTAAAAGAATGTGCTAACTTAGCGAGGATAAAAGCTACTTTAGTAGATAAAACACTACGCACAACACTTTAAAAACAAAGTATTAATAATAGGTTTCTCATTTTAATTAATAATGTAACTGGTCACTTGAAGTCAGTTACATAGACCATGTTTAGGGGTATTTGTTTTTGCCGGCTAGCGAATATAAATCGTTATAGTTGCAGGAAAAAGATAGCACAGTCCAATAATAATCCCGTCCTACCTCACTTGCTAGATAGTAAGCATGAGTAGAAGATATAAAATGCATCCTCAAAATTTTATAGTTTCCTGTATAATCTGGAAGAAGAAGCAAGATGAAACCTCCTATATTTGTCTGAAACAGGCTGAAAATGTTTGGAAATTTATTCATACACATTTGGTATGTTCATCTTCCCTGGCAACCCATTAATTAAGTTTATTGTAAACCATTACTCCACAAAATACTCTCCCATTTGTAGCTGCGCTACTCTACTCTTAATTGCACATTCATCTTTCTCAGTTCAAACCAATCTCTCATCATTATTATTTCTTAAACAATATGTATACCAATTTATAAGGATTATTATTGTAGTTACCACTGACAACCAGTTTGTTATTACATATTACTTTAACAAGAATTCATAACTTTATTCTTCATATTATCTCAAATAATCCGAGATAACATTTTTCCTATTATCAAATATAATCACATAATTTGTTAACTTCATTATCGAGTGTAACGCAAGGATCTTTGTTGATGTTTCTTCCGAACATATACACACATTTATCGGTAATGATTATCTTGAAAGGTTAACTGGTAAAATATTAGATACAAAACTTGTGGCGCAGATTAATGTCATTACTTCGAGAAAAGTAACTCATTATAAATGTAAATTCTAGTAAGACATGACTATCTTAATCAAAAAAACGAGATTTTTCGAAGTTTTACGTAAACAAACGAGTCTTTTCAAATCTGTTCTTCATTTGTCAGCATGCCTTTGACTTATAAAATGTGTAAAAGATAAGTTGACTATTTAAACTACACCAGTGTGCAGTTCACTAGTAGTTTACTAGCTACTGCAAAAATTAAATGAACTGACTAAAGAAGTAGATAAATGAAGATGTTATTCATTGTAAAGGCGCTTATCATAAAATAGCAGTAATCGTTTATCATATTTTCCTTAATTTAACCCCGAAAATGTTTATATGTGTATTAATCTGCATTTGACATATCATAAGACGATTTCTCAGTCCAATTAATTGCGTAATTATTATTAAAAGAAAATATCATTCTATTATATGATATAATCTATATATATTTTATTATTACATAGTCTTATTCTAATTTCATACGATGTCTGTGACAGTTACTCAATGGGTAATTGAAAATTGAAAAACTTTCTACTCATCGTTTCTCACTGATAACTTTGCCTAATTAATCACCGTAATAGTTTCATTTGTTTAAAGATTATTACGTTCATTGCATTCACTATATCACCACTTGCATAGCATGAAATAAATAATATTGTTGAAAAGAAGATTTTCTCCGACGAAAACTATGTATGCTTAGATATAATAAAGCTCTCTAAAAGATATCAAACCAAATTCATTTAATAACAATTGTAGTCACGTGACCTGACATGATCCGATATCAGAATCATTAGACTTTCATATAAAACAAACTGAAACATCCATCATAAACTTGATTTCCTTCAACATTATTTCCAGTTAACTTTGATAATGAATTATTATTATCATCATCATCACATTTACTTGATACACAATCAATCACTCAGATTTGAAATATCCTCCAATCCAGTGATCTGGTAACTGAATATATATAAGAAGAGCGACCGGAAGTCGATTGCCTCAAACACTGAAGCAATACACCTTTCATCTGAGAAACATCAAGTTAGTTGAGTGTAAATTCATTCTCAAACTGATATCGATATTGTGTTTTTGGATATTTTATCACAATATTTAATGTTTAGGAGATACCAAAATAAATATGTGATATTTACTTGTTCAGGCAGTATATCATCTTACTGCAACTGACGAATGTCCATCTGTTATGACGTGAATGAAAAGGAGGAGGAGGGTGATGAAGTTGATTGGTTGATGCGTACACCAATACGATGTGTGCCTAGTTAAGAATATGCGATTGACCTAAGCCCATTCACCTCCCTAGGCCGACAATAAGACAACCAGAATTGAGAACAGGAAGACTGAGAGAGCAAGGTCCAAGGTCGTATTATATTTTAATCATGCATTTATATATACATAAAACCAGACCACACAGTAAGCCAATCGGAAATCTAACATTGATACAGAACAAGAGAATAGTGGTAGTGAATGGGGAGAACTTGTACACAAATAGGTAGACGTAGTCCTTAATAATAAACAATACATAAAGAATCAATACACTAAATGAGAGAACCGGGCAAGGGGAACGTAACGGTCATAGAAATAAAATGACAACACTGTCCACAGTTATAATAAATGAAATAATGTTCTAAATCACAGTTCCCGAAGATAGCCAATCTTCATTAGGTGCCCGGCATATCACCATCAACATTGTCAGGTGACATACAATAGACAGCTAGTAAAGTGTCATTAATCGATTTCATAATTTGTTATATTCCATGAAATCACATCCAGTTAAAATTATCAAAGTGACATGTTAACATTCACTGTCAATAAGAAGTCTATATAGGAATAGAAATTCTATCAGTACATTAATGAGGCACGTTATTTTCTGCTTTTAGACCATTCATTGTTATGTTCGATTGGTATCATGAGAAGTATAAATTACAACAATTTGTTTACTTTCACTTCACTCAGTCATAATGTGCATTGATCGATTAAAACAGCTTACGGCAATATTGAATCTTGTGTACTGGACACATTGTAATTAATTATAGTAATGATCTTATGACCAACGCATAAGTTGATGGGTGTCTCAACTCAATATCTCAATGGATATGACGCAGTGGTAAAAGATGTGGGAATTCATTTTAATGTGAATACCAACAGTATGATGTGATGGGTAAATTCAGTCGGAAAGTGGTGGATAAAATGAAATGTTTATCCAGATTACCACTATTAACCACAATCCAACTTTACAAAAGAATTGACAGTAAGTGTCAATATTGAGATAATCCACGCAGTATGGAGACTGATCAGTTTCTCTTCATAATATAAGCAATTGAAAGATTCCGACCAATTTCTTTGGGTGTTCTTTTGGATAAATAATTTCTTTTCTATCATAATTCAATCATACTTTAAAGATTTGCTCATTTTTATATGGAACAGACAGTAAACTAATAAGACACAAGATACAATAGAATGTATGCATCAGAACTTTATAATATGCCTTACAAATATCAAAATTTGACAGGCCCCTTTTTATAAGTTGTAATTTAATTATAGCTTTGTCACCAAGGAAAGTTTATTATTAATTAATTCAACTAATTTAATATATAGATTTCATTATTCAATCTGTACACTAGTATTTAAATGTACAGATTCACTTTTCTCATTTTAAATATATATCGTGTGCGTAAAATGATGTTATGTAACATTTATCAACAGAACTGACATTTAGTTCACGAATATTAAAAACCAAGCTTTAATGATGTCAGGTGAACTTGCATCTTTAGGTTGATTCACATTTTACTAGGATCAATATATGATTAGAGATATATCAATAAAAACTTAACTATGGGAACCAAAACGTGTTTTATCTGTCAAAAGTCATCTTGAAAGTCATGCATCTCTTACATACTAATGCAATCAATTTATTCCATTTTATACAAACTCGAAGACAATACTAAAAGACGATCAATGTAATTTTGTCTATCTAGAAGATTACATTAGCTGAGTAGTACATTAGATTAAATGGTGACGACGTAATATGTTATAACCGGTGTAAATGTCAATGAACAACTAAGGTTGTGAACCTGATTGGAATTATAATAAGGATGCTGGAGACATGCTAGAGATATGAAATTTAGCGTAATTAACAATCAACACACGCTTCAGAAACTATACAGAAAAGATCACTTAAGCATAGAACTCGAAGTTAATTGCAGAAAATAGTTTTGAAGAGCTAAAGAATGAATGAAGATAGGACATCGTCTGAATAATTTAATCTAACACTAGCGAGGTGATGGAAAAGCTCACTTCAGTATGTAGAGTTAATGGGTTGACAGTTAACACTAGCCGAGTTGTAATGTATTTATTTTCTACTAGACGTTGAATTGTTCTAATTTATCAAAACCGTCGGTTATTTACTTACACATTTTAAAACACAGAACAAATGCGGACTGTACGGCACCATGAGTGACGTCTTAATGGTGCTTCTTTCTTACCATCTTCATAATTATATTTTTTAAAATAAAGAATGGAGACAATAGTTACTAGGATCTATATAACCCAGTCATCAGCTTATGTAGATTCATAATAATACTACGTAAGTCATGCATTTGAATCCTCTCAATCGAATTAAGTAGAACTATGCTATTAATTAGTTCAACATTCGCTCCTGTAAAGTAACCATTGGTGATTTCTAAAGTAACTGTGAAAGCTCAGCAAAATAATAATTTTGCTCTAAAAATACAACATAATCAAAATACTTGGTGAATAAATAACTTCATACATCTTATAATGTATTCATATTTACTGACGTAATTTGTAGATATAGAAAACACTTTAAGAAAATGGTTTCCTGATGATCCAGGTACTTAGATTCCAACATTTGTCATTAAAAAATCGCTTTACAGTCAACAAATTGTTAGATTCATTAACTATCAGAAAAGATAAACTACAATCAGATGTATCTTTGATAAAATCACTTAATTAAAATAATAAAATCAGTTATAGATCCTCATTACCCCACCACTGCCATTGTTATTTATTGTTGGACTTTTAAACATTATCGTGTTTGTTCAAAATAAATGGACATTATCTGTTACGTGATCATTCGATCAATTAATCAATGACTGTTACACCATGTGGATCTTAGGCCACCCACTAGCATTCTCCAGCCAACTCTGTCCTGCGCTTTACTTTCCACCTCTTCTTAAGTGCTCTTCATTCTCTCCATGTCTGTCAACAATTCCCCACTTAATGTGTTGTTGGATCTTCCTCTTTTCCTTTGGCCTTCAGGATTCAAAGTAAGTGCTTGTCTTGTGACACAATTGGATAATTTTTTCAATATATGTCCTATCCAGCGACTTTTCATAATTTATTCCTCGGATGGAAGTTGATTAGTTCTCTGCCACAACAGATTGTTATGAATAGTATCTGGCTAGCGGATCCGAAGTATCTTGCACAGACAGTTGTTTATGAACACTTGTATTTTTTGAATGATACTTTTCGTAGTTCTACAAGTCTGAGCTCCATACAACAGAACTATCCTTACATTTGTGTTGAAAATTTTGACATTAATGTTGACTGACAGTTGGTTTAAGTTTCAGATGTATTTCAGTTGTAGAAGTGCTGCCCCAGGCTTTCCAATCCGCATGGAGCCCCCTAGGATTGCTGCTTGTCCTAAGCCCAGATAAAGGAGGACAGTTTGGCATGGAGTTATCAACCTCATCCCGTAAAACAACAACCTTGCTGAAAAAAAACGCTAACCAGTTACATAATACAATTCACCATTTTTTTGTATACAAATAAAACCTATTACAATAAATAGAATCTAACTATTGATAAATGATTCACAAAATCTGAGTATATACAGGCATATATCTACATAATAATTAAAGTTATTTAGTAAACAATGAGTAATTCAAATTTTTAATTATAGTGATGTTTATCATTTTATGTTTCCATTTCACGTCATTCGTTAACTTGATTGCATTGAAATAGAATAAAACATTATCTGTTCTTATGTAATTAATGAATGACAATGATATTTTGTAATACTTTTCTTCATGATAATCACTTTAAATGATTGTTAACTACACTACTTTGTGCATTTCAAACACTACATTCACATTGTAAACCTATGAATATTACTATTGAAAGATACATCATAATAATATTGTTGATCAATTTATTACAGTTGTTATTCACATCTTTTGAAATTATTACAGATACTACTGAAGTTGAATTAATATTGACATACTTGTTAGATTTAACATTTTTGATGTCATTCAATTGGCTGTATTGTAAATTATTTATTTGTTCATTAGTTTCATTAAGTTTTATTTCATTTGAATAGTTAACTTCTGTAGAAAAGATATTTCGATAATCATTCATGATAAGATCAGTTTGATTTATTTTATTCATGTTGTTTAACATAAACTTTTTAGAAATGTTTACTTTTTGTTCACAACCAGATGGTAAAGTTTCTCTAAAATAATTTTGAATTAATTCAATAACATCACTGGAACAATGATTTGCAAGAATTTTCTTGATACAATTCACTTTAGTGATAGTCCCACTAGAAAAATAATTCATAATAAAATAATTAATAATTGTACACATAAATGTAGTACGTATATTAAGGAAATGATGTATGATATGAGATATGCATCTGAATGTTATTTTACATACTTAGATATTTCTTATGTAAGAGTTTGTAAAAGATAGGTTTCAAGATGAACTATGGCAGCATTTGACATATGTTTGCGTTTAGTTGATTTCTCATTACCATCTTATTCTGTAGGTGATGCTAACATTAATTATCAAGATTAGTATATACATGAAGGTAATTTAATTAATATAAACATTGACAAGCTTAGAAGTTTAATTGTAAAGCTTTGTTTGCATCTCAAGACAACACCATCAACACAAACTTCAAGCAGAAGTGGTCTAGGAGAAGTTATAGAAAATTTCTCACTTAGGCTAGTAATTAACAAATATTTTAATATCAGTCTAGTTTATTAACTAATTACAGAAATCATAAATGACTATAATGCAAATTGAATGCCACTCAATATAGTTTTGCAGTCAGTAACAAGATAAACGTCACCAAGAAACATTAAAATTCCGAGATGACTGAAATTTTCTATTATTTCTCCTGAGTCTGACTTGGTTAACATCTGTCTGTAGTTTGCCTGATTGTGCTGCCTATATTGACAAGGGATAGTTTAGGATTAGAACATACAGCCAACTGACTTTAAATAGAAAACTCTCACTACAAAGCACATTTACTTAATGAAATGTGTGAGACCAGTGGAAATAAGAAACTATAGACCAAAGAGAACATTGCAAATACAACCGTAAACACCAACAGCTTAAAGTTCACATCTACATAATTATGAGTTGTAAGTCATTAAATGAAAATTACCAATAGCTCATTTCATTTTGAAATTAATTCTTTCTATATCATTTAGGCAGTCATTACAAGCTTCACAATTAACTCTTCGCGTTTCAAACACTACAGATTCATTATTTTCTCAAAGGTAAAAGGTTTATTCATGAACAAATATATTCTTGATACACATTTTCCAACTCACCTGCAGTATGTTGAACTTAACACCGATTTCATATAATTAGCATATTCATCTGGATTACGTGAATTCACTGGATTACTATTAGATAACTGTAAATATGTTTCAGATAGAAGGTTTGAATAGTGTTTAGAACAATTTTTAACTTGTGACTCATAAACAGAAAGACATTTATCCCGATGATATCTGAAAACTGTATGTAAAAACACATAACAGTAATTATCAAGGAGTAATATATAGAAAGGAACCTAAGGTAAAACATACAGCTATTTGATGTCAGTGTACTGTCTTTACTCCGTGTATAAAGGATACCGTTTATGAATTTTAGAACAGTCATTGAAAACATGTTTTGGATAAAGTAGATACATTGGAAGGAGTGAAAGAATGGGATCTTCGCGTTTTACTGAACATGTTTCATGGATTCCATGTCTATGAAAGACGATGAGTTTTAACGGCCAAAGTAAATAACAGTTTCTGCCATTTATCATTAATTTATTCATGAATGCATTTCACTTTCCATATTCGTTTCTTAACTATATTTGACTTTACTATTTTATTTACCAATGAATTCACTTACAATATATTCAAAATTTATATTATTTGGGCATATGTAGGTACCATGAAACACAGGATAATAAATTCGTTTTACTATGGGACTCCTCATCTGTAAACGCCGTTGTTTTTCCAAAGAATTTGAACTCAGGGCTTTCAGGTTGACTAACTCTTAACCCGCTGTATCACTCAACCGGTTTTGAGTGATAGAATTAATATTGTCATCAAGTTATAATTTAGCTCGACAATTACCCATTGTCACTAGATGACTGAAATTAATTTTTTTATATGTAGCCAAAGTGCATGTAATTAAATACAATAAATTTAATGTACTCACTAAGTACTATCATTCCGGCTTTATTTAAATGCGTATGGGGAACAAACTGCATTTAATAAACGTTGTAGCAGAATAGGAATAATTTATTTTATCTCCATAGTTACTCAGCAGTTATTTATAGTCTATGATTTTTCAAAAATCAAGATTTAAATATTAATTGAACATAATTCATATACACAACACAAGAAGTACGACATTCTGAAGCATTAAAGATAACAAGAAAAAAATCTGGTTGTTTAGTGATTATCAGCTTTTTGAAAAGTGTGAATAAAAGAAAATGAAGTAAATTTTATCTAACCAAATTATTGTCATTAAACAAAAAGAAAGTTGAAAAAAATAACCTCACTGTGTAATTAGATGATGGAAATGTTTGAATGGAATGAAATAAGTTAATAATGTAACGGGGTAGTATTTCAGTTATTAGAGTAGGAAAAAGTTTACAACAATTTTTGCCTGAAAACAAAAATCATGTTTTTGACGCCTGATAACAACACTTTCAATGAAATTGTAGAATTGAGTTCAATTGTTTAACTGTTATTTTTTTCGTTTGCAGTAAATTGAATGTATCTTCTGGAAAACTCCCAACATACGAATTTGAAGTTAGATTGTGACTGACAATTCGAATCCAGGAAACGCGTTTTGTCATATTTGAGAGTCATCAGCTGGATGAACCTGCATCCCATTGTTGGTGTCCATACTAGGATTTGAACTCAGTCGGCTTCGTGCCAAACACCACTGCGTTCACCACTAGGCTACTGTGTTCACATAGTTCAGACAGCTTGTGCTAACTACATACGAATTGTTTGTTGACCACTGTTATTTAAGCTCAATAAACATGTCATACATATACCTGAAATATTACGCGATTGCGCTAATTATTTGATTAATTTAGATCATGTAGAGATATCCTTTGAAAAGATCTTCTAGAGGAGAATATGAATTGAAATTTGTTAAAAGGTTGAGATTATCCATAACACTTCCTATATTTACAAAATGTGTTGTATACAAGATATCCAACCACTCTTCTATACATTTAGAAAATGATTTTTGCAAATCATGTTGTAACCAGATTATACATTTTGATTTCAAACTCATAAATTCATGACTTTTATGCTATTAATTCGGAATATTTGATTGCACTACACTGATATGTTAATAAAAGTTAGCCAAAGACAACTCCAGACGCTTGAAATGACATCTTTGATAAAAGTGACATTATAGTGTAGCGCAATCGGAAAGAAATAAACAGAAAAACTACTTAAGCCGATTTTAAGTATTGAAGACAGGTTGGGTGAACACAGTCTGTTAAAACTTGGAAAAACTTTAGATGTGACAGAAAAGGAATGATGAATGAAGGCTTAGTTTGTTGAATGATTGTTGTCTAAAAATACGAATATCACATCTAGACCGTCACAAAGTGAAATCGATGTTAACTTTCACTCCCTAATTAAAATTATTATTATTATTAGAATTATTATTATTCTTTCTAGTTGTCAATATACGGTTAAACAACTGGAAATCAAATGAACCTTTTGCTGTCCTCTAGTGTCATGGAATATCTTAACAACCCAATATCTATGAAATGAAAGCATTTACACAAGACGTTATTATTCATTGCTTCTTGACGAAAAAGCTTTAAAAAATGAAAAATTTAAATTGGCAAACATTTAACATCAGTGATTCAGCATTCAAATATTTCTCTTTCGAACAACTTGTTCGGGAGAATTAAACTAATAGTATATACCAAATATGATTATTTAAATTAAGTTGAAAAAAACATTGGACAGCATAAAGTAATCAACTCCTCTTTGATAACTTTGGAACGACTTAGCTATGTGTTCCATAGACTGTCATAATTATGGTGTCGAACTCACTTATAGCATGTTATTAAATCCTACTTTTAAACCACTAGTCTTCAACTGGCTCACAATCTAACTCTGCCATCTTTAATTGTTACTGTTTATAATAGTCATATTATAGATATGGCAATGCTTCGATGTTCAAGAATTTTGACTTACGAAATTTTATTTTCTATGGAGTAGACAAAAAATGGTAGAATATCTTTGAGTAAGATTAGTTGAGTTTTAGGCAGAAGTTGTCACTAGTAGACTTTTATCACATATTTGAAGGATACTGTAACACTGACCTTGAGACTTCAATTTAGTAAACTAGAACTAATGTCTATTTTCTGTAATCAATTAAGATATAGATTGGTTGCGGTACAGATGACAGTGTAGTTTCAGACAGTTAAGAAATATTTGTTGGTTCATTTGTTCATTATTATTATATTCAGCTAGTAGAAGTCCAAGATGAAATAGTTTTCCATTTCAATTCATCTGTTCAGTAAAACAAAATCATTAAATGGTTTGAATACAATTTGGTGTCCACTTATCTTATATAGATTCCTTTGCTTGACCGATTTTTCATAAATGATGACTGGCATCTGTTAAATTAGATACATTTTACAACTTTAAACTACAGTAAATTATTTATCGACCAAAGTTCCTTTAACTCACGTACTACGCAGATTAAAATGTTGACATAAATAGTTTGCTGCTTTCTCATAAGGTGTTGTATCAAAAATAAATTGCCACATTACATTTCTAAAATGTGAAGTAGATTCACGTGAACAGCGACTAAGAATTGTTAACTGAGCACAAGAATACACTTTTATATGCCATCTTGTTCTGAAATGGAAATAACAACGAGGTAAGATTTAGAACTGAAAATATTTTGGCTAACATTTCTTATCTTTCAGACTGAAACACCTTTTAGACTATGAAACGCTTGATATCTTAGATGTTTTTAAATTCATGGGCCAATTAGAAATAAAGTAGCCTTGTAATATATGATATAGTTTCCGATCATTTTGTAGTAGATAGATAATCTCAAGTTTACATGTTTCCTCAACATCAGTGGTTTCTAGGATTCCTAAATATGGACTAGATAGTTTACATTTTTTTACGTTTTGACAGTTTTTTAGGTTTACCGTATTCAGTAATGCACATTTGTTTAATATAATTACCATGCTTATTAACGAGATCGCGCTAATGCACAAAATACCCAAAACAAAGCATTATGGAAAACAAGATAACAATGTTTAAATGTATATGTCCTAACACTAAAATGTTCCTGCCAACCAACTGTAAGATTTCTTTTTAATTGTTGTGCTGGATGGCTGAAGCTGTGTTCTAATGAAGAATGGTAATGAACTATTATTAACGCCTAGCAGAACTGTTTCGTTTTAAAATGGGATAGATCAACAATGAAGACCCCTTACTCTCCAGATAAATCACCAGGTTAGCACCAAATAATGCATATTTCAACTGTCAATTAGTTCGTTATTAAACACAACAGTAGGTGAATGCCATGTTTTTAAATCTAACACTTCCGTTACAACACTAGGATTTATCTTAAAGTAAATCCTGATGTGCACGATTATGGTATCGAAGAGAGATTTAATTTTCAGGTGCCAAGAAGTGCTTGATAAGTCAAAGTACCATTAAAAGCCAAAGAGAATCGGTAGCTGTTAGAAATTATTTTTATATTCTTAAAAGCGTGCACCAACGATCCTTCCATATATAGAACCTAGGTTACTTTTGTCTTGAGACAAACACTTATGATTTGATTCAGTATAGCAAAAGGAGGTTTATTACATTTTCGTAATCTACTTACGATTAAAGTTTGATACCTTTAATCATAGGAGCCTATGTAAAAAGGGGTAACACCTGTATTATCAGTTTTTTAAATGTTTTGAGCACTTTAAGGAAAGCCTTTTCCTAGGCACCTAAAAATATATCTATGAAACCTGATTGTCGTTTTTGTAGCAAATGTAAGCTATCTTTATTTGAATTTTAAACATTTATATCAAACCTTAGAGGCATACATACATGCTAAGTGTTTCAGATATATACTATATGATTCTTCCCCATGAAATGTTATTCTTTGTACATAAATAATCCTCTAAATTCATCAATTAATTACTTGGTTACAATAAATTTGAAGTATCAGTCTATCAAATTATCCCGGCTTTTATCATCTAATTATTGTCAAAAACTGTCAATGTAAATTACTTTATCACTGAATGCTGTATAGATTATTGAATTAGAATATGATATTAGGAAGTGATCTAGTTTACGCGACCCATTGGGAGCCAAATGGAACTGGACGGCTGTTTCTTTGTAAAATGCGACACATCAGCAGTGAATACTGTCTGTTGCTCCTGGGACCAAATGCATGACCTTTAAGGTTTTCAGCAAATGATTATTCTTTAGACAACCGAGTCAGTGTCAGTCAACTGACATTATGGTGAATGATGCTCTCGACTGTCATTAATGGTACTCGATAAGGACATCCTTCATTAACTGACAAAATCTTCTTATAAAAAAATTCAAAAATAAGTATTCAGACTATTTACCGACACATCTGTTCCACGTCACTGATTGAACCAAAACCAAATCCAAATCCTTCATGCTCCTCTGGAATTCTGTTAACTCCAGCCGATTTCGCACAGTTATTTAAATCTTCTATATGCAGTACACAATCGTTACATTCAGTATACATGTATATAAATACACATAATAGTAAATATATGCAAGGATATGTAAAGAAAGTCGCAAACATATGTACAATATAGGAAATATGTACTTGATACAATGAATGTAGGATATCGTTTCTGTTCTGATGAAAGTTTTGTTATTGCTTACTTTCTCTTATAGTTTATTTGCTTTATGTCTGGTGAAACCGTTTCTAAACTTAGAGTTTTTCAATTATTTCATTGCTTTTTTTCATATTCTGTTAATCTGTAATAAAGTTTAAAAATACAGAGTTACAATGAATATGTGTGCAGAGTATAAGATACAGATAAATCAGCTATTTATGTTATACTTAAATGAAATGAATGTTCTGTTTAAGACGCCATATTAAGGTGATTTTAAATGTCGCTGACTACAGTCTCTATACTGAAGTGTCATAATGCCATGTTGCGGTATTCTTTGATATATTCAACAGAATTTCTTCATACTGTTAAATAATAAGAATATATAGTTACCAATAACCATAAAATTTTAAATAGATCGTTATCTTCTAGCAATAACTAATGAGCTAGTTACCATTGTATAAACTGTTATTTACTAAGGTGATAGTATTACCATTTGTGTTTAAGTGAAAGATTTTATAAAATGATAACTATATTATTTAAAAACATCAAGCTCTCGAGGTAAAACGAATGATTTAGGTGAAATTATTCATAGAAATGTAAATGTGTAGTACTGAAGTGTTCAGTACTTTAGCTTTCAGTAATTCGGTGATCCATAAATTCAGTTTTCACTGATGTATATTTATTTTGAGGTGCTTCTAACATACATGCTTACATAATTGATACTGATTAAAAAACAGAATAGCTATAACCCATTTTTATATAACGTTCATCGTTTCATGCATCTTGACATTATTTAGCATTGAAATACTGACAATTTTATGTAGCCATTTTTATTGCTTCATGAATCTAACATACATATAAGTATGAACTTTATTTATTAAGAAGGTAGTTAACTTCACTATAAGTAAATTGGTTATTGGAAGCTTATTAATATATTCAGAAAATTCAACCAACTACAATCATAACAAATAAATGGGACAAAATCTGACCTTTATATTCTAAGGCAGTCAGTTGTTAACTTCTATTTACTTTATTCGCAGGACTGAAGTGTAGTTTAACCTAACCTTTCAAATGTATGCGTATATTATTATGCTGAGCCAACTAAATTGCTAACCTTTCATGTAGGTAATGAGATAGAGATGAAATACTTGATAAATTCACAGTACTCTTTAAATATTATCCTTCTAGTTTCATCTAACCAAGTCATTTGTCGATCTTCACGAAACGATATCAGTGAAACCTTTTGATTGATACACCAAGATCGTCTATTCCAATTTGCTTTCCAAAAGGTCTTAGTCTAATTATTTTGACTACATAGGTATGTCTATAAGGTATTCATTTTTTTCTTAGCAGATGGGGGTTTGTAATTCTGAAACTGTTAAATATTAAATAACGATTTATAGTTTCCAGTACTATCCTCATTTTTTATCCTAATAAAAATCCCTATTCACATCATCAATAAACAAGGAATACAATCAGAGTAATAAGTATGTATATTTGTACTACGAAGTTACTTGATATATTGTGTTCCGTAATTAACTGTCAAAGGATATCAACCAAATGATGTAAAGTTAAGAAAGTGAACAGAAAATATAGCTTTTGATCTTCATATTACGAACTGACCTAGGCTAGGCGAACATTTAAAACCAGGTATCACTATGGAGTAGTTTTTTTCCTATTATTGGACATGTATGTGGTACACATCCGAGACCTCTACAGGGCATTGAGCCCAGGATTTTCAGGCTTCGAGGTGAACACTTAAACCTTAGAACTCTGAAGTGTCACCCAGTAGTTGGTGCTTCTAATTTACGTGAAATTTGTGACATAATTAAGCAACCACATCTGTTTTCATCTACAGGTTGACATATCATATTCACCACCACTGAACTCCACTAGTAGTAGTCCTCATATTTATAAAATCATTTGTTCAAGTATCCCTTGTTTTTGATGGCCGTTTAACTTAGACTAGCTCGTGATATCAAATTAATATTCAACAGGCTCTGTAACACCAAATTACACCAAATTTTATCTAAGTTTTCAGTTTTCCTACATTGAATATATTAATATCCAACCCATTATTGATTGTAAATTTAGTCAAAGTTTAAACATTGTTGCCTAAGCAACTGGCGACTAACTTAATTTTAAATAGGAGGTGGGAGGGTAGGTAGGACAGTACCTCTAAAACTAGTGTACTTTATGAAGCTGTTCTTTCCTAACATTCTTACTAAAGAGTGCCTACTCATCAATAAGTGTTTTGCGAATCGATAAATTACTAAAATATCAACATTAGAATTCAGACAATGAATAGCCCTACTCTACTTTATAAATACTTCTGAATTCACTACAGGAATTTCGAAATCATTTGCAAGCAATATTACTGAAAATATCACAAATCTTCCCCAGCCCCTTATTTTACGAAGACTAAAATATACAGCAACTTTATATACAAAATAAACCGTGCAAACTGCTAGAAATATTATAGTAAATAAAATGAACGTCCATCTCATTTACAGGTACGTGTATATTGGATAGTAGTAAAGTAGCCTAATACTTTGTGATAAATATGAATCCACGTGGTGACTCGCAAACATGAATTCGATTGAATAACTTTCGTTATTCTGAGTCGAACTATGTTCTAAAAATACTAGAGAATTTCTATTAGTGAGACATATAGTTTATCTAGTAATCAAAAAGCAGATTGGTATTGATCCATTTAGGGGATCCATACTGAAGTGGTTATTTCAAAAGATAGTTAATAGGAATGCAACTCTCCACTAAAGCAATGAAACCCATAACGGCAGGAGATAGCCAAAAAGGCTACCAATCTTGATTAATATGACACGTGAAACGACCCTGTTTTTCACTTCGACAATATTACTGTCAGAAACGACAATCAAGAATTCACAGTTGACCAAGAGGACACAATCCCACTGGAATATTAATACATGTATCTATTATCAGGATGAATTTGAATCATCTATCCACTTTTTATTTACACAGTATTTAGTTATGTAAATTTTGGTTTATTTATATTAATAGTTCGCTAAAGGTGACATTCTAATTCCTTTTGTTTACAATAATAACCTTTTTAATGTATACGAAATGTTGATGCCAAGTATACGATTGGGTGTAATTGTAGCCTTTTAACCTATGTCATTATAGTTATCCTCCCAACTACGAGTACGTAAGTAAACAGTTAAACAATCTATGGGATATCATATTAATGTAACCTTAGTCAGTGTTCTTAATTTTGAGTATTTGAAAGTTACATCGAAAATGTATTTACTTGTAGACAGTTATTTTCAAGTATACAAGTATTTATTGTTTAAGTAAAATATTACAACTAAGAGGCTTTGTTCTTTCTTCTGTTGTGTGGATTTTACATGGTAATATCACTGAGTACTAAGTACATAGAAATTTATCCCGATTGTAAGCCAGTTCTTTATTTAAATAGGTAATTTATTAAATATATTGCTAGAAAAATTTAAATTCACGAAATGACCTTAAATAATCACTGGTAACTAGGAAGCACTAAACACCTCAGTAGTAGGTATCTGCAACGAAATCAGGGACTAAAACCAGAAGGTTCAGGCTTTTTCATTGTGTAACTTTTACATCAGCGAGTTAGCACTTATAGGTTTATATTTTACAACTTTACATAATTTGCAATATGTTACACTACTACATTAATTATAATTGAGGGATAAATGTTACTTGTGGTTTTGATTGCACACTACTTGCAGCTGCTCAGTAAAACTTCGAGAATTAAATTCTAAAGTCCCAAATATTTATGAAGCTCTTCTGTATTGAACATCCATTGCATTCTAAGTTAAAAAGTATTTAGCTCAGGCAATAGTAATGTTGGAGGGACAATTCTTAGAGATGCTGTCACCTTACTGTAAACATTTCAAGTTTGCTAGATTAGGAAAAGAGCTGATTTGTTGAGTATACATGCAATACTATTAGTGTTCTAAATTAAAGTGCATTTAAACTAAACTAGTATTTCAAGCGTTTTGATGTAGATCAAAAGTATATGTAGAATATAAACTAGATATCACACAACCTTTTATCCAGAGAAAAAAGCTATTGCTTATTCATGAAAAACTGAATTAAATTTAATTTAGTAATATAACATCATTCTTTCAAAAAGTCGAACTCGTGGTGTTGATGATTAAACGAATTCCATGAAACAAAAAGATACCTATTTGAATTATTAGACAGTTCTACACTAAGACGAAATAGCATTCCACTATTCCATGGTTTACAAAGGTACCCAGCCATTATCATTGTATTACAAATATAAACAAAGAAAACCAAATGTGAATTTGTAGTAAGATATGTAAATACGTATATTGCAACTATATATATATATATATATATATATATATATATATGAATATATATATATATGAATATATATATATATATATATATGTCAGTCATTTAATGACAGTGTCTAAATCAGTAGTGCATTAAATAATATTTCATAGAAAATTGTTTAGAATTCCTATCTTGTAATTAATAACCCGTGTTAGTTATAGTGAAATTTGAGGTATGATTTTTAAAACTACTGAAATGCATGTTTTCTTATATTAATATATTCTATTTAGGTGAAAAAATTAGTTCATAGCTAATAATATTAGCTAAAAGTAACAAAGTATTTGGAGGGGATCTCCTCCAGATGATCTACTCTGGAGTTGCCAAATTTCACGACCACTGGCAATGGTTGAAAACTATATAACTGGGTAATGTATCATTCTTAGCTTACTGAATATATAAACTTATATTTAATGGAACCTAAGATGTATCATCAGTTCAAGTGTTTCCTAATAAGTAAAAAACACACATTAGTCAGTCGTTAATCAAATTATACGCATAATGTATAGAATTTATATTATGGATTGTAAGGTTCATGCTAATAAATGCGTTTAGTATCTATTGTCATATCCATCAATACAATATCTATTGATACTAGGATGTTGAAACAAGACGTGTGTGCTGGGTTATTCTGCAAGTTGTAATACATTTACTCCGAAACTCATTATAAACTAGATATGTAGAGTCAATCTGTTTAGCATGAACACAGGCTAACAAATAGTAGTTTTCAGTTCAGTTGACAATATCAATCATCCAGTCACATTTCGTGAAGGATAGCTTTAGTAAAATTTAGATGAATATTTTGTCATAAACCATAAATTCTCTAATTTATTGGGGAACTAAATATCAATTAAGTTTAATCCACTGATTGTATACATTAAAATATTAATCTGATTTTATTTGATTTCACGTATTTCAGTCTGTAAAATGTATGACTGTACCATAATCACCTATTAAATTTAAAATAATTATGATGAATTAGCCCAAGTTAGAAAACCATTCAAAACTAGAAACCATTGGATAGCTATTTCATCCTAGTATGGTAATCTTCAACACCAGCCATTCACTACCCCACAGTGCGATCCACCCAGAATCTTATCGTCTTGTAGAGAACTCTTGACAGTCTGACTACTAAGCCAGCATCACACGGTTGATATATTTGGATTAGCCAATTCGCTATATATGACTGACTCATCGGTAGGTAACTTCCTCACACCCAACATGGCTGAATTACATTAGTCACCACAAAATTTATTTCCAAAGGTTAGTCACCAGTCAGGCGGTGTTAGGTGGAATAGAGTAATATGGAGATTTTAAAATATAAATTCGATTACCTGGTGGGGTCATGTTTACTCACTACTAAAGATTTCTTTCCTAGAATGGAACAGTTGTTCAGTACTTCATAGTTCTTAATGGTTGACTAACTCAAATCACTCATTTGGCGGCCTGCTTGAAATCATGGGTTACCTTTTTTTACCAATACCTCAACAAGTTATCTTTTCGTTTTCTATTTTGTTTTAATTGCCCAATCATGTCCTAAAATCACATTGTGTACTCACGCGATTTATAAAATGTTTACGACCTATCATGTGCAGTTCAGTTAGATCTAAACGCAAACACCATGGTGGCTGACAGCACGCGTTAAAAAGAACCAGTATTCATCAAATGTTTATCTTCTGGCAGAACGCGACGCTGCTATGTCAGGATTCAAGCAGGTAAACAGAAGTATAAATGCTCAACTATTCCATATTTAGCACATGTTCTATGTGGTGAAAAGTTTGTAAGAGCCGATCTAATCAGAAATCTGTGCTCTTAAAAATACGGATTGTTATGAAATGCGAAAACTCCTGTTCCTTATGTTACTGTAATTGTTTTTGTTGTTGTTGTTGTTAACAATATAAAATATGTATCTTTTTTATCAGATGTTGACACGGTAAAAAAGCAACTTGTTGAGACATTGTATGCTAAAAATTCATGTTGTACTAAAATACTATTGAATAAAGCTAATATTATTATTATTAAAAATTAGTAATATCAAATTCAAAGCAAACATCCAATTAGTATTACATTTAATTTTACATCTTTTCTAATGAAACCATTTTATTCATATACATTGAAACAATAATTCACTATTATACATTTAAACAAATAAGTGTACTTAAATTTTCACATAATAAACAATACTACTTACAAATTTGTTGTATACAATATCATTTTGAAAGAAACATAAAAGCATTTTCAATTGAGTAGAATAACAATCGGCATTCAAAATACATAAATCTAACAATTGTCCACTGTTTTGATAACTAAATATAGTACACACATTAAATTTGTAATTAATTCAAGGCATATTATACAGTATGTCGATTAAATAATAACATAGTTTCTATTGAATTTATTCATTTTTCATATGAATACGTGGGCGAAAATTAAATTAAAACAAAATAAAATGAAGATACAGTTAATGGAAACTTTGCATAAATAAGCCAGTCTCCTTATTGTTTAATTCAATGTTGACTATTTCTCTGTAAATAGTTGATAATCAAAGTGAGTGGTTAACGGTGTTTTTCTGTTGTGAATTGTTTTGTTTGAAATGATTATATGATTGGTTATCTAACAACTGTATTCGTTAAGTGTTATATATATATATGAATAATTGAACACCGTACTATCTGAAATAAGTACTAGGTGAATAGAAGTTAAATAATGAATGGATTGTATAATACATTGCTTAATTAACAAGTATGTAAATACACTTGGATAATTAGTTAACTCATTTCATACCATAGATTGATAGTGTTTTTAAAGTGTTAATAAATATGACTAGTTACTGACTGAGTGATAATCTGATAAACACTAGAAAACTGATTCTTACTAATTTAGGAGTCCTTATTTGTATAAAAATATAATAATGACAGGGAATACACTTATAATTGTGTTACATGGTTATAAGTGAACCAAAAATCTAATAACCCACATTTCTGAATGCACTAGAGATGAAATACCTTAATAATACTGTTTATCTTTTGAAGATCCATTAGGTGAATCTCTCTCATGATGAGAAGCATTTGACAGTTCAATGGTATGAGAGGGGTGTTCCTCAAATGCAACAAAGTATTTCTTTATTTTAATCAACATATACATATAAAATAATGATATTCATTGAATTTAACATCATAAATTGGTCTGATTTAGATAGCAGTTGAAACTTACTCTTACTCCTGAACACATCTACAGTTCCATTCATACCAAGGGAATCTAAGCTTGAAACAATCGTATTTCTCAGAAAACACAATCGTTAGATGATAGCCAGCAACCAGCATCATAACAATATAGTGAAATGATTGAAATTACATAATACCAAATAGTAGATGTGAATCAGTGATCTGAAGTTTATGAATTATTATAAAACTTGAAATCCTCGCGCTTGGTTCCCTCTTCTGATTGTGAATACAAATTGTTAAGGAGTTCCATTATAGGACGCAACAAATGTTTAGTTTTTCTTGGCTTTTAATAGTTGTCTAACCAAGGTCAGTCGATAGTACCAAACAATAAAATAGTATACTCCACAATACTGTGTTGCAAACAATATTCATTATAATATTATTAATCTACACAAACCACATTCTTCGTTTGAATGAACTTGTATAAACAACTCAACATTTGACTAAAATCTGAAGAGAAAACTAATCACTTCTCTTAATTGATCAAGATGAAAACCTGTTGTGCTTTCGTCACGTTGACAGCTAATACATTATTCATGTATATTTGAGTTTGTGAAAAGGCAGGTTGCCTAGTCGTAGGCTACATCACACATTTATTAAAGGTTCAATTTAGACTAATGAAAATTACACTACAACATTAAATTGTTTTACTTTATCAACTTATTTCAGAGCGATACAGAAATATTAGTAGTTGGATTTATTAAAGTATTTTCCTACATAATGTGTAATACGCACATTGATCACTGAGTAATAATTAGTGTCATTTTGTCTAGTTCTCAGAGCAAAGTATATCCACAATCATGGACAGAGGTCTGGTACTTCATGTGCGATTGAAATTCGGACTGTTATCATAGATTTTAGTTGCACACCACATACTCATTACTAAGCAACTATTATCATGATGAATTCGTATTTCATAAACAAAGAGAAAGTAGTGAAAGTAGAAACATTTGGCAAATAATGAAATTGATTCAAAATGCTAATCAAATAAAAAGGAAAAGACCGTCAACTACGACTAAATGTGTAGGCCCAATGTCAAGATGCATATTACTTGTACTAAAAACAGACTTTAGGAAAACGTATGATTTAATTAAAAATGACAAATTTTTATATTCAAGGTTTAGTCACCGATACTCATTTCATTTGACCACGTCGTTATGTAACACTTTTAGAAATTGTAACTTTGAAATTACTTTGCTTCTTGCAATTATTCAAATTTACTTGCCTAAATGAAGCATTAATTTATTTCTACCTCCCTAACAACCTGTTAATCATTCTAGATTCTTCATTTTGTTTAATAGAAAATATAATTAACATGATTTTATTTCAGTATTTAACCATTCCTACTACTATAGATACAACAACATTTATCGCTTGGGATTAATTTAAAACTAATGACTTGCTAAATAATTTACCTTGCAGATAAATAAGTTTCTATGTTACAAATTTCATTTTGATACTTAGTCGAAGTAAATAAGTAGTCTGTAGTCGTAATTTAATTATATTTCTTGTAAAATTATTCAAATCATGAAATGTCATACTTTACAGTTGGAGAAAACAAACTCAATATTTTATTTAATAAAAGTTGTCTTTATAAAAATTGCTAAGCATATGAATATATGTATATCATTCTAATGTTGAGTTATTCTTAGCAAAACCTTCGTCATTTTTCAATAAAACCTCACCAGCACTTACTTCGAACAGATCATCAATTAATCGATGCCTGTTACCTCATGTGGTGCATAAGCCGCTCATTAGCATTCTCCAACTCCTCCTGAAGCCCCTAGGATTGCTGCCGGTCCCAAGCCCGGATAAAGGAGGAGGGTTGGGAATGGGGTTAACAACCCCAACCCGTAAAAAATCAATCTTGGTAAAAATACGCTAACCAGTACAAATCTTTGTAACTTCGAACAGAGATTAACTTTTACTCTACAAGCAATGATTATCTACATTACTATGTACTAATTAAAATGTTGTATAGTCTCCATGCAAGTAATATTTATATTTATGAAAGAAAAATGTTCATTTCAATAAATGCTTGTTGGAGTGTACATATGTAAATTTAAGTTAGTTAATACTTTAATGCATTTAGGCATGCTTGATGAATAAGTTTGATTAAAGTTAACTATGTAAACTAGTCACTTTGACAATAACGATTTACATTCTTAACAATCCGATATTCATATACTGTAATTATGTTAAATATACATTTGCTTTAAACATGTCAGTTTATCTCACCTTATTAATTAACTTCAATTCATAAATATGAAACCTAATGGAAATTCATTGAAAAGAATAATATTTTCTCATATATTCTTTGTACATGAAGACACTAAAGAATAAACTATGGATTATGTTTATACAAATTACGAAACTACTTACAAAGCATAAAATCCCTACAACTAAAGATGATACTTTGAGATTTGTTTGCATATATTGTAAATAACACTTATTAATTAAACTAACTCCAATTCAATAATCTTCGTATTATGTATATCAGCTAACCAGTAACTAATTTCAGGATGCAATTCAGGAGCCTTATTGAAAAGACATGACTGCTTAAAGTTCAGCTATCAGTTATAAGGCTACAGTTTCCTACAAAAGACAATAGACGAGTTCGTGCAATACATTGAGAATTAAGGGAATTTAGAAATGTCAACAGTTAATCATTTTTCTAGTAGTCTAAAATGTAAACATTTGCCTAGAAGCCTAAAAGTTCTACGTTTAATTATTCTGTGGAGGGGGACGCTAAACTATTGTGACTAGCTAGTCCATCAGCAAATGTTTCTATATTTTTAGATAATCAAATAAGTTGACTAAATACTAAAAAATGCCTAATAATGGCTAGTTTTGCGTATTATTATTCGACTCTACTTCACATTACCTCTTATGGTATTATTCATGAGCAATAATGTTGCAACACATCTGTCAGTATTATTACCTTGTTTTCTTTTGAACCTGTAAAGAGGCTGTTCAATGGTTAAAGTACTCAATTTTTACCTGACTGGTCAAAGGTTTGAAACCCACTCCGTTTTCTTCATTGTAAGTAATCGATAAGCCCCCTTCCTACTTCACACAACTGAAGTTTGACTCATATCAAAATGTATTAAATCATACATTGTACATGAGCAAATCAATCAGTTTATTAAATTTACGATTGTTTTGATTAAACTGTTACTGAATTACTATACCGTACATGCCATTACTGATGTTCTAACAAAAACATACACATGCAATATGAATACTTCGACTCTTACAAAGCATTTTTATCTGTGTAGACTCTATGGCACAATTAAATTTCCTAAAAATGTATTGGGTTTTTTACAAGTAGCTGATGAGCTCCAAATAGGATGGAACACAAATTCCGTATTGTATTGTTAAGCACAAATCAAATTTACTACAATCTAATGCATTAATAATCGAATTACTTATTGAGCTTTTTAGTGAGTAGAACGAAAATATGGCATGTTTTGTAGATTTATTATCTTTATTCTGAAAAATGTATAGGTGCCCAACATGGTATTTTCTTATACATCCACATGTGGCATTAAAATTGATACGAATATGCTATTTGAAGGCTAGAATTAATACTAAGAATGTTATTTAAAGGTGAGATTTCCTTAAGACGTTTTATAATAGATAATGTATGGAGTACAAACATGAAAGTTAAATAATATGTAGTTGTGGCAAACTTAAAACAAATGGTTTGTACTTTTTTATATAGAAGTTACCTCGATCAACTGATTTATTATGTGTCATATAGGTAAAGCCTTAATTTCCTATAATAATTACCAAATTTAATCAAGAGAATTCAATTAACAGGAAATGTTTGGACAAATATCATAGTTGTTATGCGTAAATCATGGTCTTATAAATTAGCGGTTGGTTAGTTCATCTCAAGCTAGAAAACTTAATGACTCAAATTCTACAGACAACATCAATTGTATCGTGATTTCATGAATGGCTTGGTGACATGCTGAGTGGTATACTATGCAGGTTACGTAAGGCTTTATGGCACTTATCTTTAATCACTTAACATTTAACTAACATTTCTAATCGCTTTCCATTCGTAGTCTTATTCAGTGATATTTTACAACAAATCACTACGTAATCACTTAAATAAAACATCGAAACATATTCGGGGTACACATCAGTTATAATAGTTATTGGAAAACAAGTCAGAGATTTTAATATATGTAATCAGATCATCAATAAATAGATCATAATTTATCATGCAAAAGAAGTGAAAACTATTGAAAGTTACTTATTATAGAACCCTAAATATAAAACGATAATTAGAATCACTTATTAATTATGAATGAAATTATTATCCACCAAATGGTTTAAAATTAACTTATTTTATGTTTTACCGACCAAATGATCAAACATTCGGCGATTGTACCGACAGTTTTTTCTAAGATGAAATGTACAAATTCACATTAACTTATCTATTGATGCAAAGATAAAGTGAATTGAATAAATGTGTTAGATACTTATAAAAACTATTTCTTCTTGTTGACTTCACTTGATTTACACTAATATATACACCTAAATTAATTTTATTGCTTCACTGCCTAGTCTATACTGAAATAATTTCTGTATCAATAAACAAAGATATTATTGGACATATAATATATCATGTATATTTAGTTATATCTGCTTCTCAGAAATACATACTAATTAATATCGATTAACTATTTCATTGAAAACTGGAAATTGAATTCAATTTTTAACTTTTTTGTTCTCAATCCTGATAGCATAAACGTAAAACGATAAAAATATTAAATAATTAAAATTTTCAGTTTCACTCATTCAATACAACATTGCAATTATCCTTTACTATCACCACTTGTAACCGTCTTATTACCAAACAATTATATACTGATATGTAATGTAAAATTCATTTATGCTGTATTTGTCTTTGAAGTATAGTCAAAATTGAATGTAATTCACAAACTGAACAAGAGATAGTCCGATTAATTTATTCTTATCACTATTAGAATTTATAAGTATCATGCTTTCAGTAAACAACTTAAATCCCTAGAAACTGATTTTTATTATTGTCAGAAAAAAAATTAATAAAACTATGTTTTCAGGCGTAAATACAACTGGGTTATCAATCTAAAGAAATAGAATGATTTTACCTCCAATTGATATTAACCTTTTAAACAATTGTTTTAATCTCTCTTATGCATTATAGCATAGATGAATGGTGGTAATCAGTAAAGTTTAGTACAAGCGTTTTCTTCTATTCGTGACTTGTCAGTTAGATACAACATGTAAATGACTGTATTGATAAGCATTATGAAATTCAAATTCATTACTTCACTCTCTCAATATTTAACTTTACGAAAATGAAATCGTTGATGATTTGAGCAATGGATTTAAATATCTATGGCTTCAAAAATGATAGATTGTTTAAATGAATACATGAAAGTTTCAGATATAGATTAACGTTGCTTAGACTACTGATATTGACCGTTGATTACTGTTACTTCATTGGAAATCAACTTCATATTGAATCTTTATTTCACATTGTTTTCAAAACAATCACTTAGTAATAGTGCAAACATTGATAGACCCATTTAAAACAATTAATTACTGTGAATATATGATTCAAACAGTGTTTATGCAATAGACAATCATGTTGGGATACTGTTTTATGAATAAATGTTTTTCCGTCACCTGACTTGTGGAAAAGATTACAGTAAGTTACTATGACATTCAGTATTCAAATGAATCTGTTTTAAGCCCTGATTAATTTAACCATAACGGAATGATACAAATATTTCATTTGTTTTTTTTTTCTTGTAAGGTAACTGATAATTACAAACATTTTACCTTTGACAATATTTGATATGAATTTTGGTTCTTGTAAGAATGATTAAGACCTTAAACAGTTCGGAAGGAGGAAAGTCATAAGGAAGCTGTACATGACATAAGTGTTATGTGGGTTTACGCTTACCTCAATGATGTTTGCATTTCATCTTGAGATAACTAGTAGATCACTTAAGTTCATAGTGTAAATTTGGCAGCCTTACAGTATATGATATTAATGACGACATTCATCTGATCTACCGTAGGACTAACAAAGTTGCACAAATTGGTTAGTATGCAGAAATCATTCAATGAAAGCAATGTTTCGATAAGTAGAAATGTCATTATTATGTATCATAAATTCATATATAAATTTAGTTGCTACATTAAAATTCATAAAGATCCAATACAATGCAACATTTAAGATTTCTTAAAGAGTACTACAAACATAGATATGCACTACATCTTCTTCGTAAAAACTGAATTGATTATTCTCACTAGTACTAAAATATCAAGGATTACATTTTTAATAATTGATGAACTACTGTTTGTTATGAATATATATTGGATAAAGAAGTGGTTTGGCTGTTAAGAGTCTCAATATTCAACCATCAGATTATAAGTGTAAGTCCTGCAGCTCCTACTTAGGTTTCTAGAATCATGTCATTTTTAACAGGTACAAAGCATTAAATATAGACCGATTAAACATGTACATAACAAGTGAATTGTTTTACACTTGTAGGGAGCATGTTGCTTAAAAACATGCTTTTTATTAGATAATCTATTATTTTCACATTAATTTTCTGACATTTGTAAGGTGGTGTGCAGTAAAATTGTATGTATATAAAGTAACGCTTATAAAGGCAGATGAAAGACTTTATGCCTGATGGTGATCTACCTCATTATTGAAAAAAAACGATTTACGGACTAAACGATGATGTTGGTCGTTAAAATAACATAAACGAATCAAATTGTAAGTGGAACTATAAAGATAATTTCCTTAAACAGCTTTTTCATTCACTCCAGGTCACTACTTCTCTTAATACGATAGCTTTTGAATTGCTATCATCATCAAGCTCTAAGTTTTATGAGAAAACTAAAGCATTTAATATGATAAACACACGAATTCACTTTAAAAAACATGCCGAAAAAACGTGTACCTACATTAAACAAGTATGTTAAACAAATAAATCTACACTAATCGGTTGTTTTTGTGAATACACAAACTGTAACTACGACTCAAAAATCTGTGGTTACGTTGCTATGTACTTGAATAATATTTCCATTAAATTTGGTCAACACTTTTAAGATCAGTCAATTTAATTCCTTTAACCTATGTATTTTGAAGTAGTGCCGTTATTAAAAGTTGATTATTTTTGTTATGTAACATTGTCAATTTGGATCATTAGTTATCGAATGTGTATTTGCTGCCAATGACATGGATAGTTCCACGCTTATCATTATAATGAAAATTTGCCTTGGAATTTAGTAGCTTTATCATTGAATTTTCAGATTGTTATGTTACAATGACCACTTAAAGCCATCCATTGAAAATCAGCTAATCATCAAGATAATGTTCTTAGTTCTAGTTGTTTTAGAAATGCTTTCAAACTAGCTAGAAATATCTGTAAACCATTCATGTTATGTATAGAGAAGTGTATGGCTCAAACACATAAAAAATAAATATAAATAAATCTTTACTTCATAACTTAATCCGGAATCCTACTAATCTATTTGGATGTATAAGGTCTGAATTACAGTTAAAGCAAATTTTAGTTATTGTTTAACCACATAACAACATACTTCTTAACCTAAACTCTAGTTTCACTACACTAAACAAAATGCTTTTAAGAATACCATCATCTTATAAGTAATGGATGATAACTTTTGCCAAGGTATACAGTAAAAGGAGTTTTAAAATTTTAATAAAAATCTGTGTATATATAAAATTACATTTAATTCTTACATCAAATGATGTTACATCATATTTGTTTTAGTTTAAATAAACTACTACACTATGCTTATTTGATATGTGACTAGTAGTGAAATCTTTGAACTTCATTTTGTTGTTTTTGTGATATGTCACAAGAATACACCTATAGTTCAGTGTTGATATTGAGAACAAAGCTCAGTTGCAGTATTTTATACTTCAACCTTTCTCCAGCCCCTTGTACAAGGTGTTCAGGAAGTCACTGAATCCAAATATATTATAATGTATGAACAAATGTTACAGGATAAATGATGCTGCTTCTTGTTGCCTAATTTTTGGGATTACATATAACCAATTGCTCTTGATGGTCGTGAACCGTGATAGAATATCTTTATATTACCTAGAAACAGAAATGTAATGTTGGATACAAGTAAAGTATATTTAAACTATACTTAGTATTTGCAAGCATAAAAATATTAGACGTTCAATATTTCTCTCCTACCTTAATATAAGATCGCCATTATGACTTTAAGAATTTTTTGAATAAAAATAGATTTCGTTACATCTGCAGTCTATTTAAACAGCTGACTGAATTATGTTATGTACATTACTTCTGATTCGAATAGTGATTTTCATCAATTGATCACTGAGTAGTGATTGATGTCATGTTTGTCGGTATCTTTCAATGCCAGTAAGATTCTATCGGCAGAGTTGCAAATTGCTTACAAGTTTAAGTGACTCTACATTTCACTTGGAATATTTTTATGTTTGGTGGCAGCAGTTATATCAGGAAAACCCGTTTGATGTAGTTTTTTCTACAAACTAACACTGGTCAAAAGTTCATATTAGCTGTCATGGTAGACATATAATGCTACGTTATATATGCGAACCTGGCCACCTAGATGCACTGTCTGAAATCATTTGAACTGATCTATTAGTGGTAAAAGTCTTAAATGTTGTATTATACATATAAGAATATTTCACGTTTTCAGTAAAAGAAATTATAAATATACTTAAAAATTAGATGTTGAAAAATAATTCGAGTAGTTTGTGACTATACTATTGTAGTCATTAAGATATCGAGAAAGTTTATTTCCATAATTCAGTTGAATTAACACAAAAAGCACAAACAAACTAAGAGTTTCTTTTCATGGACAAATTGTTAAAAATAAGACAACTCAATACAAAGGTCAATATGATAATATCGCATCTAGGATGACCAAGATACAATTTTTTACAACTTGATCTATTTGAATAGAAAGAAAAAACTTCATTCATTCTATTCTCATAGTCCAAATGTATCTGCACTCACAAAACAACTGAGAATAAGCGAAACATATTACTACAGATGATTGCTGGCAACAGTTATTCACAAATACTCAGTTATAGAAATTTGAAGCTGAATGTGCTATATAAAAGAACAATCACAATTACATACATTACTAATTTTATTTGAGACAAAACTTCTGTCATTCTAAAACATTAAACTTTCTTGACATTACGAATAATGGAGCTGTTCTGGTTATCTCAGTATTTTCGTTTACAGATGGACTTTAATCAATGGATAATTTCCAATGCAAGTTACATTGACAAAATATGGCAAACTATACTAAAACGCATCCTGTCTTATTGTCAAAGAGACTACATACTTTTATTAGCAGCATTATTTTCGAATATCTTAAAAATTATAATCAACTCTCCTCTCAAAATTATCTCTCAGAATCATCTATTGCATCAAAATAATCAGTTAATAACAAATGAAATTGAAAAACTACAGTCTCTAGGTATTCACTAATTTAAGACAAAATGGTGTTATTTAAAGTACTAGACATTTTACTATTGTCGCAGCCCCCCTCCCTTTCTTCTTTTGTACAACTACTGTTGAATTACGTACTTCTACTTTGTAAACGTATTAAATGATATTTAGCCATTCTTTTATTCATATTTAAAGAAAGATAATTATTACCCAAAATAATATCTTTCTGGAATAAAACATTAAGCAGTAAATTAGACAAATACACAACCTAATACTGATTTCCTACGATGCTTGCAACTGTTGTACAATTACAAACTGATAAATGGAAAACTTTCAGTTGTTTCTTCCTTCGGCTTGGCAACTTCGTTTACTGAATTACAGTAATAGTTTCATTTGTTTATAGATTGTTACGTGCATTGCATTCACTATATCACCACTTGCATAGCATGGAATAAATAATATTGTTGAAAATAAGATTTTCTCCGACGAAAACTATGTATGCTTAGATATAATAAAGCTCTCTAAAAGATATCAAACCAAATTCATTTAATAACAATTGTAGTCACGTGACCTGACATGATCCGATATCAGAATCATTAGACTTTCATATAAAACAAACTGAAACATCCATCATAAACTTGATTTCCTTCAACATTATTTCCAGTTAACTTTGATAATGAATTATTATTATCATCATCATCACATTTACTTGATACACAATCAATCACTCAGATTTGAAATATCCTCCAATCCAGTGATCTGGTAACTGAATATATATAAGAAGAGCGACGGGAAGTCGATTGCCTCAAACACTGAAGCAATACACCTTTCATCTGAGAAACATCAAGTTAGTTGAGTGTAAATTCATTCTCAAACTGATATCGACATTGTATTTTTGGATATTTTGTCGCAATATTTAATGTTTAGGAGATACCAAAATAAATATGTGATATTTACTTGTTCAGGCAGTATATCATCTTACTGCAACTGACGAATATCCATCAACATTGTCAAGTGACATACAATAGACAGCTAGTAAAGTGTCATTAATCGATTTCATAATTTGTTATATTCCATGAAATTACATCCAGTCACAATTATCAAAGTGACATGTTAACATTCACTGTCAATAAGAAGTCTATATGTAGGAATACACATTCTATCAGTAAATTGAGATACGTTATTTTCTCATTTTAGACCATTCATTGTTATGTTCGATTAGTATCATGAGAAGTACAAATTACAACAATTTGTTTACTTTCACTTCACTCAGTCATAATGTGCATTGATCGATTAAAACAGCTTACGGCAATATTGAATCTTGTGTACTGGACACATTGTAATTAATTATAGTAATGATCTTATGACCAACGCATAAGTTGATGGGTGTCTCAACTCAATATCTCAATGGATATGGTAAAAGATGTGGGATTTCATCTTAATGCAAACACCAACAGTATGATGTGATGGGTAAATTCAGTCGGAAAGTGGTAGATAAAATGAAATGTTTATCCAGATTACCACTATTAACTACAATATTTACAACTTTACAAAAGACTTGAAAGTAAATATCAATACTTTAATAATCCAGTCAAGCTGAGACTGATCAGTTTTTCTTCATGATGTAAATAACTGAAAAATTTATATCTATTTCATATATGAACATGAAGTTATTATTGCAAAAAAATTTCATTTATTCTTTATGGATAAATTATTTTTCTCTCCATCATAATTCAATTATACTTTACAAATTTGTTTACTTGTTAAACTGTTCCAACTATAAACTAATAAGACACAAGATACAATAGAATGTATGATTCACAATTCTAATTTAATGCTCCACAGATATTATTGTATTCTGAATGATAAATTTTTACAATTTTCATTAATTATGATTTGATTATAACCTAAGCATCATTATTATAAGCTATCTCTATGATTATAACATATGAATGATTCATTTATATTCTTACATTATAATGCAATACAATGCAGTTACAAGAGAGCAAGAACAAATATTTGAGCAGAATTAGATGAATTCATTTTATTTCGTTGGTTTTTCATCAGCTGCATACAACTTAGGATAATATTTTACAGAATTTAACATTTAATACAAAGTTTAACGTACTCATAAGAGTGTTTAAACTTGGTTGAAATCAAACATGTTAGACATGTGAACATAACTAAAATATTGAAGAATATCGAATACAAAAGAAGGTACCAGAAGGCAAAATAGAGATCAGAGTTCAAATGATTACATAATAAGAGGTGGTTGGAAATATATGATAATCATGTAAATTATGTTCAGTTTTTAAACTTAGAATGACCTAAATAAACACAAAAGTTGAACTCAAACATCTAAATAAAAAAAATAATAATAAAAAAGGTGACGTAACAAGAAATATGATCCAATAAAGAAGTAATGACGACACATAAGTCAAGTTACCAAGGTAAGGAAAGGCTAATAACAGTTTCTTTTTGGACACATAAGTTTGGTTTCATCCGTTTAATGGCAATCGCTTCAGCATATTTCAAGAGATTTGAAGTTTTTTGGCTATTGAATACTTTGAATGATTTATTGATATCATTCTGGTGTCCTTTGTCAATCAAATGTTTAGCGATTGCACTGTTTAATGTTTTCATCCCTGTAAGTCGTAGATTTTTAGAGACTTGTTCATTAAAACGTAGGTAGGCCCTTCTTTCTGTACCGCCAATGTAACTGCTACTGCAGGTACACGTAAATTTATACAGGCAGTTGGCGGTAACATGAGAAGCATACCTGTCGACTTTTGATTGTTTCAGTGAACATGTTGTTATGTACGATATAACCAGTTTTGCAATGCAGTTATGAATTATATCGAGTAAAATAATAACTTCGTATTCTTTTTTTTTACAGTATAACATACATTTTATTTTCTTCCATCTATCAATCTCATTACCTTTTTAAAACAATATCATCTTTACACTGATATCATTATCAGATAGTAAGTTAATGATTTGATTTTAATTTATTCTATTGTCTACATGTTATTTATTCACTAAAGAAGTAGTTTAAATTATAACTATGTAATTTTAGTAATGTAAAGATTCTATACATTGAAATTTTACAGATAGATTACTTATTAACTCTATTATTAGTAGTAAAAGTACATCACTAAAAGCATCATTATGATATTATGAATAATAAATTGAATGAAGAAATATTTCATTTCAATTAACTTCTCATCATAGCTCAACACTATTATGTAGTTAACTATTTGTGTAAGAATTAACATCAATATATGGTAGAGGGTGAAATAAGAATCAGAATAAGAATATTAATGGTAATGATAGTAATATGAATAGAATACATCTGTAAGTAGTTTCAGCAAATGAGACTAAAGAAAATTCCAACATGATTGAACTAACGTTGAATTGTTGTAGATGAAGAAAGATGTGAATTGTATGTGTAGTTTTATGCTGCAGTCATTTCTGTACATATATTGTTGTGACTTAAGTTCATGGAATGGGTCAGACATTCTGAAGAACTTTATTCGATCATATAAATTTGATTAAGAGTAAATAGATATGTCAAATAGATAAGTCAAAGGATGGATATATATTTACAAATGGTAGCACATTGACTTGTTTAATTAGACTAAGTGATTTTAAACTGAAATAAATAAATAACATTGGAATATGTTGGAAGTTGGAGTAGTAGATAATGCTTGAATTCATTTTTTAATCATTAGTTGCTATGATGCAACTAACAGTATCCAATCTCTTCTATTTATATTGTTAGGATTCGCCTATATGTGTAGAGCTTCATATGTTAAGCTTTCTTTGTAAGAATTAAAATCTTTTTGAGGGATTTCAATTTCATCAAAATTGATACTGTGCCCTGTTTCTATTGAATGTAATTCTATTGCCGTTTTGTTTTCATGTTTTCTGAGATCTTTAGAGGATTTAGCAATATGCTTTAAACAAGGTATATGTTCCTTCAATCTTACATTCAACTGCCGAGATATTCTCCCCCCCCCTTACATATACAGAATTACATTCTTTGTATTTGATCTCATAGACACAGTTCGTTAGCTCATCTTTTGGTACTCTATCCTTGATATTTATAAGCGCACAGCCAAATGTATTGTTTGTTTGGTGGAAAAACATATACCATATTAATTTAAAATTCTTCTAATCTCTTCGGATGCTCCATCTCTGTTTGGTACAACCACAGTATAAAGGCATTGTATCGGTTGGACATTTAGGTTCGCCTTTTCCATAACGCTTTTCCTTCAGTATCAATTTGTCAAAGTCCTTATGGTAGTCGTTAACCATTAGTATAGACATCACTAAGTTTAATTCAGTTTCTTGGTCTTTCTTATCTGCCACTAGTTAGTGGATTTTGTTCATCAGATTCCCAACAACTGGCACTCTCGTTGATTAGGCCTGAGCAGATTTGCAGTCGAATTATTTTCTAGAATAGGTTGGTTTCCGAAAAATGGTAATCGTAAGACAGTTATCTTGTTCCCTTTCGATCGGACAGTCGAGGAAAGATAATTTGTGATCGACAGTCACGATTGCCCTTTATGGATCTGATATTGTTGGAAATACTGTTGACATATTCAAAAAGTTCACCTAATGTATATCGTTTCGTAATAATGAAAGTATAATCTACGTACCTTAGCCAGAGTTTGGGTGGATAGACACATTTTGAGAGTGCAGTTGTTTCTAGTGAATGTATAAACATGTTAGCAACTATGGAGGATACGATATCTCATTCCTACACTTTCTGTTTGTTTACTGAGGTCTCCTCGAAACTTAGACAATGTATATTGTAAGGAAAAATTTAAGCATTTAATATTTACAGAATGATTTGCAGGGCAACGTATATTTAAGTCATTGTCTACAACTAAACATTAATTTTTAATATCTATTGAAAAATTAATGGGAACATGAACATATTAATGGCAACAGCAAACTACACATTTAATGAGCACCATTCTTCATCCACTACGATTCTACATTAGTTCACTTCTAACGACTCATGGAATAATTTCATACTCTGTATACGACTGGATATTTATAATGAAATTTAACCTCTTATTTGCATTTATATTTCATAATTCTTGATTTTGGTTATTTGAGTTAAGAAGCTCCGAGCAGTTTATCAAACGAAACTTGGGAATTTTCTTTAATTTCATTTACTGAGATTATTTACAAATAAATTCTATTCATATGTTTTACATGTCCTCCCCCTGGCGGTCATGTTTTTTGAAGCTTTTTGTTTTTCTTTGAACGAAAGTTCCTACATAATAATAATAGTAATTATTGAAAAGTGTTAAAATTAGTTGATAATTAAAACTGATTCTATAATAATGTTATTTCCCAGAAAAAATGTAATCTTTGTTTGCAAAATTTTAGTTCAAAAAAAGATACAGCCAATTAAGTAGTAACAAGTCAGTTAAACAATCAGTTTGAAAAATCATTTATTGAGGCCAAATCAGTTAACTGGTTTTTTAATCCATCTGACAGTATGCTGAAAATTTATATTGTACCAAACAAAATATTGAATAAAGATATTATTATTACTACTATTATTATTAAGTTTTTGATTTCTCGAAGTAAGGATAGATTGCCAATGTCCACTACTTCAATGTGTATTTATCAGATTAATTGATCATGTGGAGCCAGTTTGCACTAGTCGAACGATTAAGCAAATCAATTATCGCACTTCCAAGTGTCGTCTCAGTTAATTTCTCAAACGAGTATAAAGGATTATGAGAAATTCAATGCAACAACACACAGTCGATACAGGACATCAAAGTGACACGGACAGAATCCCATCCAATTTATCTTTTTTCCCTAGATGTGAACTTTTACAAACAGTGAAAGCATTTGTATTAATAAACTAGATCTTTGAGTCCAAAAGAGGTTTGTACGTCCTCTCTCTCCCTTAACCAACAAAATAGTCTTTCTACATGTGGGTCTATCGCTTATTTTTCATTATAATTCTATTACGTATTCATTTCTTACAATCAAATGACCATTCCAAACTTACTCTTCTCAGGTCACTAATTTAATAAATACTCTGATCGCCAAATCTAACATCATGTATGCACTTTTTAGTATTACGCAATCATTATGAACAATCGATTAGATTTTATAATTGATAGACAATTATCTCCTTGTTTGCAAATACTGTCGTTATATAATCAGTTTTAGTTACCAACCAAACTTTACATTCCATTTTTTAATGAATACTATCATTATCATAGATTTTTCATATTAAATGTTTCATTTTATTAAACATGGTATCACCTTATTTATAATAAATTAACATTTTTGCAAGACAAAAGAATAAACTAAATTTGTTGTTATTTAATGATTAGTTGTTAAGTGGATATTTTAAGGTTATCACGTTCAAATTATGTTTGTTCTTTCAATTTGGAAAAAGTAATTTTTTTTCGTTTATTCGATTCTTTTTATGAGGATAAAAAAGAACTGTTGCTTAGGTCGATAGTTTCGGTTATATTAAACTTTACTGAAGAGGCTTCATTGTCATTCAGAACAAGTTTATCGTTTCAAACTTCTGATAGAAGTAAGCTATGAAATTTTCTCCATGCAGCTTGTTATGTCAACCTTAAAGTTGATTAGTTGTTATTGGCAAATCGTAGTAAGTTTTGCACATTTTTTTGGTTCCCTTCTTACTTTCCCATTGGTTGATAAATTACATGTATTAAAATGTCCATTTTTTTCCGATTAACCTGAATGCTTAGCTTCTTGAGGCTGGTAAGAAAAAACGTCGTGAAAAGTTAACAAGTTTACGGCATTTATTTGTAATCAAACCGAAGGACAAGATAACAAATGAAGAGAAATAGACTGTTACCTATAAATTACACTGTAGCAATCGTAATCAGCATTACATTCAACAGAATGATAGGCCTTTCAACTCTGCCAACAACTACATCAAACAACCATCAAACATCATGATTTGTCTTCTATTATATCAGTGAATAACTAACAATTATGGGCTCAGGTTTGACTGGGAAGACGTGGTGATTTTAGACAGAAAAAACACAGGGAATTTTCAGAAACCTGACATTCACGTCAGTTGAAAATTAATGAACGAATTGAAATAGATGCAGTTTATTAACAAAAATAATAAGCAACTACAGTGCTACAAATCAGGTCAGAAGGAAATAGAATTAGAAGTAATGAGTAAAAAGTGGCCGAGTGTACCTACAACAACTAATCATATGTAACGTCGACAAAACAAGCTGCTAGTCACTCATGAAGAAAATCTAATAACTCACTTCAGTCAAAAGTTTGCTACGATGAAGTTTTCTTAACTAAACCAACCACCTTAAAGAATGCGGTATAATCAAACTTCACTTTCGTTTAGATGGATTTTTAGTTTTGAAACAAAATTAAGGGTGCTTGTAATCAAATGTACTGTTTCATTGAAATAACATGATTCAACAACATACCAGATATCGAACAAATAATTTTTGTACCATATAATTTTGCTTCTCTTCCAATAATTACTAATGCAACAAAAGGTTAGTAGTTGGTTGTTTAACTAATAACTACTAAACAGCAGGTTAAAATTCTATTCCAAATACCTTTTTTGATCCCAATTACGATAATAGTAAACTTCTCCCAAACACATTACACAATCATACATAATACTGTTCTTAGACCTTAGTAAGTGGATTAATTGTTGAACGAATCACTTACTGGTCTCTAAGAAACAAATCAACCGTGAATTGGTTCTTTGACAACGTAAGTTAACTAAAAGCAAAAATATATTTTAGTTGGAGTACTGGTTGCGCATAGACCAATATGTTTGTGAAGGTAGGTCTGTTAGGATGGGGAAACTTAGCCTTTCCATTTCAAAGATGCCTGTAGTTTATTTTCTGATATCTGTGTAGTATGAATTGCGAATTCAAAATATCTTTCATTTCGTCACATAATGAATATCAGTATAAACCGTATTTTACTCAGCTCTTTGAATATTTTTTTCTCTTTTCAACGTTATACTCTCAGAAAAATCCATAGTCATTTGAAAATGTTGTTTCAGTCCCATAATATATCATCTTAATTACTTTGGTAAAGACCAATAAAAAATTTGTCAATAACTTTGTTTTACTGACTTGATTCTGTTCAATCTAAAATAGTACTATCTAATTATTCTTTTCGCATAAAATCGACATCAGAAATTTCATCAGTGTAACAAGTTAAATCGTAACTTATTAATTATTACATACTACTTGATGCCTACGTAACTAAATGATAAATTATCTGGTTTTGTCACATCCATGTGTATTTATATATTAAGCTGCTTCTGTGGTGGAATCGTTATTGGGCGCACAACTGGACTACTAAACTAACGTGTTAACTAGCATACAACATCTTGGTTTGGAAAGGGGCCTGTAAAATCACTACGTAGTTCTATGTTGTCACACTTGATAGACAATGGATATGCAATAGACAGAACTTAAATCTTTATAGTAGCATACCGCATACCATAAAAGTTCCTAAATGGAATCTACTTTCGTACCCTACACATAAATGAAGCTATAGGGATTCGAGTTAGCAACCCGAGTTAATGTGTCCAAAAGAAATATATAACACACCTATCCCCTCCATGGCCACAAAATTTATTAAACAAATCACGTAATTCATTGTACCTTCTGCTTTTTGTTTACTTTTATTCCACCCCTTCCACATCCCTCCTCCATTCTCAATTTAATTGATCAAATTATCTCCACACCCTATTTTGAAAGGTTATTATTTCTATTTGTTGTGCTAACAAACTTAAATTCATACGTTTTGATTGCTAATTTACACTTTCCGTTTGTTATGATTAGTTATGTAATCCACCTATTTCATTTTTATAGTTGACTCGCAAGTTACCTTCATTGGTTTAATAAAGCTCTAGTGAGGTCTATTGAGAAGTCGTGAGTGGTGGAGTACAGACTTGTCGGGAGTGAGGCAGTTATCACAAATGCCAATCAATCAATATCGCGCGATATATATACATATCACAAACTGAGAGAAGTGAGAATTTTACTACTGGATTTCGACCTAGTAATGCAGAGGGTTAGGCGCTAGCTTTCAACCTGAAGCCAATGGTGCAGAATCTGGAGTGCGCACGGCCGAGAAGTTCCATACTAGAACGAAACAGCTACCCAGTTCTCCTTGGTTTTCAATGCTACTTTGCCAACATCAATCTGTGATATATTCAGTCAACTAAATCACCAATATCTACAAAAATAACCTTCTCAATTGAAATATTGTTGTATATTAGAGTAAAGCTTGGTGACAGTCTAACTGAAAACAATATTGTTCGTATGTATGTGTTGTTTGAATACTTACTAGTAGGCTTAAATAATTAAAATCATTTTAAATATGACGTAAAATCATGGAAACATATATCAAATGATAATGACAGTAGTGTCGACATCTTTATTCGTCTTAAGATTCTATAATACTATATAGGAAATACAACAATCCATTATACCTACTTTAAATTATGTCTATTCAATTGTTTCTATCCAAGCTTTTCTTGGTGAAACGTTTAAGATTTATTATTTTAAAGGAATATAATTATTAGAAACGAAACATAAAATCTACAGTGATGGAACTGAAAAAAACACTGAATATCTGTAAGTTGGTTCTAATACTAAATATTCAGAAGGTAATCACACATTTATAATTATGATATTTTCAATTATTAATACATGTTTAGTATAAAAAATTACCAGACAGTTTTCAAGCAGAACATATGAAGATAATGATACACAAAAGGTAGTAGACAATTCTGATCCGTTCACTTATTCAATTAAGTGTGATTGAATGATAGATTTCAACCGAATTTCAGAGATCCTTTATACTATGCGAAAGTAACAACAGACCTACAAATTTAGTAACGAAACCATCATTCTACAATAAAATGACTTTACGAACTGCCATTAAGCCCTAGTTGGATCTCAGCAAACACTCAGTTACTTCTTACATCCCTATACATCAAAATTTTGATCGTAATCAAAATAGAAGTGTGGAAAGTATAACAACATCAAATTCATAACAAGAAAATGATACACTAATCGACAAGGATTTTAAATTTATCATCACTACTATTTCTAATACCTGAAAACCGAGAAATATAAAACTGTCAGAATATGAGACACAATAATGATGAGTTCAACAATGTTAACATATTTATTTTGTTTATCAGTTGTTCAGCAATATTTCATGACTGACGGACAACGATTAAGCCTGACCTAGGAGATCTCAGTCACTCGTGTGTAATCATCTATTCTGCATACAAGTTATTTTGCCCCTCTATCTCCAGACATCTACACTAGTGTTTCTAAGGCTTTGTGAGTAATTATCACCCAGCTACAGTTTGTTCAAGCTATTGTTTATACATGCTATACAGTTCATACATTTTTCATTTTTTTTAGAACCAAAAGGCCTCAGTGACATTCAAATTGAGTTGAGGTGATTTATGGTGATGGTATTAAGTTTTAGTTGGTTGAATTTGGCACATGTTGATGGTGGTAGGGTACCAGGGGACACTAGACAGTTGTTTCAACCTAGTACTGAACTCTCCAGCAGTGTACACCATAGATTCTGCCAAGAGGATCACATCCAAGGCCTTTAGGCTAGCAATCTTTCAATTTAAGTCAACCTGACTCTATTCTGTTAGTAAACGTTAACTGGAATGAACTTCATATTCTATACTTACTAACCCAAAACAAAGTTTATATACTGTACACAAATAAGTTTGTAGATACACACATGGTGTAAAGGGAAGGAGATTAATTTTTGTATTTTAATGAAATGCATTTGTTGTTTTAAAGTAACCTTTTATCCTATGTGGCATAAGGATACTTTATAATTATTCGGTCATCTCTAGACGGTAGAGTTTGATCGCCAAAATCATCCAGATTTTTCTTTACTAATATATTACAGTATACTACAATATATTTCAGTATTTTTAGTAATGCTAATGAGGGAATTATTAATTTTAAATGTTTTTAATGCTTCTTCATCTTGTCTTGATCGTAATCGAATGTAGAAATTTCTATCGTTCATTCGAATAAACTGAGGGCGATAGTTCCACACTGAAAAAATGTGTGGAATTAAAGTTTACATACTCTTTGACAATGTCTTATTTTGAGGTACATAGTAATATTAATCGTTCCACTAGATTCCCTTTTTCAACTAAACAATGTATAAGTGATAGTTTATTAAGTATATTTTCATTTTTAAAGGTGAATTTCACATAGACTGTAAACTTATTTATCTGCTTAGAGAAGCTTTTATAAAAAAACTTTTTCATGATGACAAACATTTTATTCGCGTATACTAGCCAAATACGCGTTCTAATTTTAACATTCCGTACATGAAATGAATTAATTTGTCACTAACTGAGACAAGAACGATCCGACTGCTACACCACAAGTTAATTTTTATAATGTCCCCATGAATGTAAAAAGTGGTTATTAAGTAAGTAAAGTTAAAACAGTAATCATAATACAAAGTAAGAAAAGAAAAGTAAGTATTAGGACGAGTGTAAAACTAAAGATGGTAAGTGCTAAATTTGCACAAGGAGTTCAGGCACGAACGAGCAAGATACCATAAGATACAGCTACATATAGGGTTCGCAGTATGTGTATAATATAAGTCAACTCGTTTGACGATGTAGATTATACTAAAAGATTGTAGTGGGACTAAATGGTCACAAAGAACAACATATTTCTGTATTAAACTTTTAATAGACCTACATTCGTTTCTTTAAAATGTAAGCCAGGTAAAGATGAGGCTCACTTTGTAAGGCTAACTTAACTATCTCTAAATGAGTAAGTAAACTTATAAATATATATACATATATGGTTCAAGGCAGAAGTTATTCTAAATACATTTCCAAGATGATTGGGAATCGAAAGTAATGCTTAACTCTTTTGCGAAATAGGATTTTACCCATTTATTGTTGTAATAACAGATTTCTCAAAATTACTTCTGCTGTAGTTTGCTTAAATTCTATGTTTGTGAAAAGACTTTTATTGGTAAAGTAGGTTACTGTCAATGAATTTAGAAATAATCAATACCAGTCAGCTATATGTTAACTAGAGATGAAAATTCATGAAGTTCTGAAGACATGACCAGTGGAATAAAATAGTGTCGGAAGACAATCTATTAGGTCGCGTTATATGTGTATCGCAAATTTTTCAACTCAAAATATACATCTTTGTATATCTTTTTTCAGCACAATCGTCTAACTGTTTTCTATCAGCAGCGCAGCCTGGTGATGTCGGACTCGGTCCCTTGTTAGTTCGAAATGCACAGTATTGAGAATTTCCATGCTATAACGAGACAGCTGTCAAGTTATTCAGTTTTCAATGGTTTTCAGACTCAAATTAATTGAAACTCAACAAGCTCCTAAGCATCGGATTACAATCACTGTCAACCGTTGTCTTTAATTTCTTATTACAGAAGCTTATTGATTTCATTATTTTTACTATCATCGAAATGCGAATATCCATGGGCTACAGAAGGTAGGTTTTTTCTACTAAGGACAGATCGATTGGATCTTGTTGTTACATTCTTAAAATAATGTTCATATTGACATTCGAACCAGGATGTTCACCATGATTTATGCCCATAACATAACAGTGAGAACCAAGCTATTTCTCAGAATTAATCTTTATAACAGTACATTTCATTCACTATTAGCTAGAATACGTTTACAAATTCACTTCAAGTAATTTTTTTCTATTCATTTAATTGTCTATAAAACAACTTAAGAAATAACTGTGATAATAGTTTACATTTAAAAATCAAAACTCAAAAATAATAAATTCATTGAATGGTAACACAGTTACTCAAACAAATTTTAAAAAATTCATTTTTAAATGAAGTTAATTATGTTCGTAATGTAATGAGTAGGTAAACTATAAAACAAAAGTATCGATACTATCATACTACATAGTATGTATATGATATTTAAAAGTAGTAGTAGTAGTAGTAGTAGTAGTAGTATCTCATATATACATAGGCATTAAATAAAATTGTCTATATAAACTCAGTAGCTTAATAGAAAAACAGTAATAGAGTTGTGATACAAAGTGATTGTATTTCAATCTGTATGTAAACGTCAATACTTGGATATAAGTATATGTAGCTGATGAGTTCTAAAAAGAACAAAACACTTGTTTTAAACTATATTTTCTAGTCACAATTCATTTTTAATCATAATAAATGTAAGTTTATAGTATTACCATTCAATTTTCTTACATTAAATAAATAAAATAAATGATTTGAAAGACATTTAATTTAGACTTTTAAGAATTTGTTTTTATATTGTACATAATGAAGTAAAGTAAAAACAGTGTGATAATGATTGACAAAATTGAAAATATTGTTACATAAAGAATAAACTATCATTATTGTCGTAATAAACTTAAGGTACAGTAGTAAACATTCAATATTGGAGACACATACATTGGAAATAATAAATAAGATTTTATTTATGTGTAATAATAATAAGGAAATATTTCTTTTCCTAGAAGTCAATCAAATTTGTTTCCGACTTGCTCATCATTTGAATGACAGTAAATATTATATAAATTAGTAATTCATGTATCATCTTGCTGTGTACTTTGTAAATAATTACCTTAATAATGTAAGATGAGAAACATAGAGTATCACTATTATTCTATAGACAATATGATGGTATCGTTATGAAGTCAATACTAAATTCATTTTTCTTTCAAATAGTATAGTTTATTTATGATTTCGAATCTTTTTGATTCTACATAAACATTGCATTGCACATCTAGACATCGTTAGAATATCACTATAAATCCTAATAGTTTTCTGTCGAATTATACTTACTTTAATTGATACTTTAATATTTCATTTTAAAAAGAACAATGAAATCTTTAAGAATTAAAAATTATATACCTAATCTATGGACTGTTTAAGTTGGATTGTGATTGGAAAGTGGAATACAAGTCGCGCGTTTCATCCTATTTGGGACTTGTCGGCTGGATGTACCTGAATCGCAATTCTGATGTTCACATTGAGATTCATGATGCACATACAGCCACAAAGACCGACCAGTTTCATTTTATGAAAAATGAACGGGAAGATACCAATTTTATCCTGATTACTATACAATGGGTCCAGGACTTTTTTATATTAGTTAATTTTTCTCAAACGCCATAGATCTAATCGAGTGACCATTTTAGATTACATATTCGATATTGACAATATTTGTTATCACCATCAATTTCCAGTGAAAAATTGAATGAATCTCGCTCTGTGAATAAGCAGTAGTTACATAATAAAAATTGTCATCGTATTCTTAAATCTAGATCAATACCACTACTTTATTCGATATGCAATCACGATGAAGCTGCCAGAAACCCTGAATGAGTTTAAAACATCCTACCCAATCGCCCCAGTAAAGTTTCAAAAAGTGTCTGAATGACATCGTTTCATTGCACGAGTGTTCAATACACTCCTTTCATATAGAATAAATTACAATTATGATTTCTCGTCCACTGGAAACGATAAGTGTATAATAGTACTAAATATTCATTCTTTTGTAAGACAGCATATATATATATATAACTATTATAGACATATAAAGGACGTTTAACTCCGTAATGAATAATAGTGCAATATAAGCTGTAATATACATTTGTTGTTTAATCTTTTAAAAATGAACTGAAAGAATGGTTTAACGCTATGGTTATGCCATTACCGAAAAGTAACCTAGGGAAATATAAAAATTCTCAATAAACAGAATATAAGAGTATTTTCTAATAAACCATTCCACCTAGCTGTGAATTAACTCAGTTTTACTGCATAGTGCTAATATATCTATGAGGTCAACTGTACTAAATGTAATGTTGAATACCTAGGACACATACTGAAACATTTGAATGTTAAGGCAAACGAAAGTAAAATAAGTTTGGAGGGATATTTTCCATCCTTCAGATACTTATCAAAATTTTGATACATATACGCAGCACTACTACAGTGATTAAAAAGCAATACATTATCAACCTAGATGAAACAAAAATCCTTTGATAAGATTTCTGTTTCTTATAATGAAAAATTAATAGATGAAGTCTTACACTCTCAGGCAAACAAAAATAGTATGAATAGATGAGACGGAGTACTATTAAAAACACCATAGTGCCTGATGAATGCATATTGAATCTACCATTCTACAATCCTTTTATTCTTCACTAAGATGGGCTACAATCACACATTTTATTATAAAATTTGTATCATATTCGAATATTGCTTAAATAATTAGTCTGAAAAGCATTGAAACAAGTAAACATACATTTCTAGAATATGTCCATCTATGATTGACCCTTAAATGTCATCATATATATTTGTTCGTTTAGTTTCAAATCTTTTAAACTTTTATATTCATTCAGATTATCTAATTTTATCCCAAGGCCATATGATCAGAGGAAATATATGCCAATTATGAACTAAATGCACATAAATACACTCCCATAACTACTATATCTTAAATATAATTCCGCTTTCAATGACTCAATTCATAAAGTACGTGTTCAAAATCCTATTGTGGAATCATTGAATACAGTATAGGTTATTACACGGATTCACGCTGTTTCATTTAAACTCGATATGTGCAGCCAAAATGACAGATGTAAATCGAGATCCTCAGGGCGGTTTTAAATGAAAGATAGGAAACCCATGGAAATACTAATGTAATTGAATATGTAGTTGCTTTATGAATTATATTTATATGTGATAATATTTAATCATGTTTCTGAAGAGGCATAGATCAAACCGCTGAAAGAAACATTAACATTACAATGAATTTCATTTGATAAATATATTTTCAACTGACGTAAAATCGAGGTCATCAAGATAACTGCCTTTTTTCATTTATAAATCAAAGCTAAATCTATAATAATAACTTTTTACCAAAGAGTAATCACTCCGAAGTCTTGCTTTTTATCATTTGTCATTGGTAAGTTTGAAAACACTAGTATCATATTTACTAGTAAATAAATAACAAGTTAACATACTGCTGTCATGTAATACACACACATAGATAAGAACACAATCTCTCCTTCACTCTACTATGATTTATGTTTTCTGATTTATGTTCACTGAAATTAGTTACGAGGAAGAGATATATATGACGATGTAAGTAATAGATTATCAGTTACACTTCTTTTGGTTATTATTAAAGATAATAAAATGCCGACTCAGTGGTGCAGATGGTTAGGCATTTGCGTCAACCTGAAGCCCCTGGTGCGTAATCTGGGGTGTTCACTGCTGAGGAGTTCCACACTAGAACGAAACAGCTGTCCAGTGCTCCCTGGTTTTCAGTGGTACCCTGCCAACATCTATCTGTAATTTATTCAATCAAATAATAAAATGTCTTTTTAGAGGTAGTGTGTTCATTTGAGTTCAATGTTGTATTTGTAAAGCAATTATTGAAAATATTGTCAGCGCATATTTTACGATGTGAAGGAATAATAATAATAGTAATTATTTTTTCTTTAATTCCGTTTCGTGAGCCACGAATTCTCTGCAACAGTAAAAATCCTAGTATCTGACCTGATATAGATTGTATTTAATTGATATGATTTTGTAAATAATTATTTCCACCTACAATGAGATCACGATTGAAACTACTAAAACTCTAGAAACACTGGACAACCTTTTTGTTATAGTACACAGCTCTTCAGCAGTACCATCCGATACCACCTCAGTGAATCGAACTCAGAACTTTTAGGTCACACAGAGGAAGCTTCAGCACTGACATCATTGATCTATCCGGCGTTTAATGAAAGTATTCCCACTATGGTTGATTTATGATATAATTTAACGACGATTCAGTGCTAATGGCGATAACTACCTTACTTCTGACATGTTTTTAGCCAGACAATTCAAGACGTCTTACAAGAATTCCAATATATCTAGTCAGCAGTGTGGTGATTATTGATTTAGTTTGTGATGACAGATTTCAGTTTGTCGTATTTATTTTCGCTAAACTGATTTCGATTAGCTGCTAGCAAATATAAGGGAGAAGAATTTTACATATGGAGGCCCGCCAGTCTAGTGCTGTTGGTGCTTAAGCTCTGACTGTGAGACCTGCAGGTTCTGTGTTCCACTCTCATGTTACGTCATCTTTTCGTAGAGGAAGCAGCTGTCCATTTCTTCTTAGTTTACAACAATAAGCAACCAAGATCAATCTATGGTAGTAGTAGTCGGTCATTTAAAAATTCTTTTATAGAAGCAGTGGTTGCCACCCTCCTAAACATGGTAACTTTTGCTTTGTATATTTTTGTTGATATGTGCTCTCAATGTATTATTAAGATTCTGGTACACTGTATGATTTGTATTGTTGGATTCTTTTGGATCACATGTTGGTTAGTGGTTTCTTGATCATAAGCTTATTATTCTATTAGGGTTGTATGTAAATGAGCCATTATGATTGACAAAGATTGATTTCTGAATAGCAAATATAATTGATAGAACTTAAAGTAGCCACGAATCCAGTAACTTTGATTCTACAAATTAGTTTTCTATAAAAATATTTCTTTCCTTTATTAAACACTAATCATCACTTCATTGTACATCCAAAAAAAAAACACTTATCTCTTTCATAGTTTCTTAGAAATGAAACATTTTTATCAATGAAATAAAAAAACAAATAAAAACTTTGTCAGATAATCCGATACGATTATAAATTCGAAGTGATTTATAATGATTACAAGCCATTTAATATGAGAAAATGACTATTCATTTATCTATTATAAGATAAAATTGTTTTAATGAATTATGATAAGAAGCGGCAAAATAAATAACAGTAGAAGAAATAAGTGGTTAAATGTGATAATCAACGAACGATATGAGAATATGCAGTTGGATTTTAAAAGAAATAGTTTTATGCATGTTCTTTGGATTTCTCACACTGAATGCTGCAAATATAAAATGCATTCAGTGTTCATTAGATACCCTACTTCGTTTAACTATTTTGCTTTAACATAACCCTGAAGAAAACTACATAGATTGGATAATGAGTATTGATGGATATCATACTTTCTAAATTGTAGTAGCTTTATCTAATTGACTAATTTGTAATGCGGTCAATAGTTAATCAACATTATGTGCACCATGTCGTTTACGATGGACAATTGAATATCGTCGACAAGCAATACTACTTGATTTATGTTTCATGTTAGTTTCCAGTTGTTAATTAAGTATCCTTATAGGTTTCGAAAAGCCATCAGTTAGTTTTACAATACGAAAATTTATAACTGTACTATTTTCGCGACGATTGTCATACGGTATTTTATATATAATCCAATCTCTTTTAATGAACCAGTTATAAAAATTTTCTAATTTACATTTTGTTTGTACTTCCTAGGAATAAATTGTTACCTGAATGAGGTCAAACAATGATCAATTATACTATTTCTGATGTAAGCCAATAACCCCAGATTTACAGCGAACGCTTGACCTTTGATATTATAGTTCTGTTGGTGTGCAACTGCCTAACTCTCGATATCGTTGGCTTTAAGTAATATATGTAATATCAAAATATAGAAATGTGAATAAGAAGTGTAATTCTCAACAAGATCTTATTATATTCTGCTGCTGTAGGTTCAGATTATAACAATTAATTGTTAAGTTTATACGATAATCTTTATTCAAATAATACTAGATATGATAATAAGACTTCTCATAAAATATGTTAGCATGTTGATCTTTGTAAAAATGAAAATGACTAATGTCCAGTATATGACTGGTTGAATTCGTCATTTAATTAAGCTTGTGAAACAGGACAACTATAGGTAGTGTAAGGAGAAGGAAATAATATTGAAGGTACTAATCAGATGATATATTCCGTCATGGATTACATAATATGCGAATCTATCCTATGCGAAATTATCATTAACCTCTTGAAGTTAGAAGTGCGAATCATAAAACGCTAACTTGATGGTTTGAACGTTAAACACTAAGCTTAAAGTATGAATGTCATGTTATCAATTTTATTTCACTATTTCTTAGTTATCACTGATCGTCTTTCTAAACGAAAGGTATTAATTCCATTAGATACATTTAATTTATGAATCTATAATGTGAGGCGATCAAGTAGCAGTTGAATCGACACTCAAAATGACTTATTATAAGAGAAGAGGCTGGACGTAAATCTTTTAGATTTATAACCATAGCATCTTATCCTCCAATACTACTTAAGTAAAGAAGATTCCAATCAGGGAAATTAGTGAAATGATTTTATACAATAATTACTATTGCTGAAAATGGAACTCCTTAATATTAAGTTTCATTCAGTTGGCCAGATAGATGATGATTAGTCTATTTTGGAAGACTACTGAGATTACGTTCATCACTAATTTCTAATATATTAATTTTTGCAGACTGAAGTAATTTCAGAGAAATAATTCTGGGCTTTACTGAAACGTGAAAAATGTTTTGTAAGTTATCATAATCTTGTTCTTATTTTCGTTTCACTACGCAGACAGATATGAGTCTTTCCATTCTTATTATACAACTAGCTATTCAATAAATCAATTTTGTACCTTGTTATAGTTCTAGATATAAACTAATGAGATAAATTTTAAACACTTAAGACAAAACGATGACGTAATGATTTTAAGCATCTATATATAATGTTTTGATTTCTGTTAAATTGTTTCATTTTTAATAAAATACAATATCAGACTATCCGTATAAAGTAATATATGGGTAATTCACTTTTCAAATAATCACTTCAAAATATAACGCTTTTTAACTTATAGATACATGGTTTCGAATAGTGATTGAATAAATACAAAGTGATAATCATAAATATAAGGCAAATAGAATTAAAAGAACGTGAAGATGTTCCTTAAATTTATGTATTAAAATGCTTCACAGTTAAGCAAAATAGACACAAAGTTAGAACGAAATGCTTTTCGCATACATATGGAAGACTTGAATTTCTTTATGGACATAGCTATCATAAACTTTTAGCTGTAAGTTCAATCGTATGGCCAGTTTTATCTATATATTCTACTTCGAAAGAGAATATTTTCCCTAGTACTTAAGTTTTTTGAAACAAAACACTATTTATATTTATACACTGCCACTCTTAGTTGAGTTGCTTGATTACACTTCCTTATGTTGCATAAATGTTTAAGTTCATAACGACCGCGCGTCATTATTTATGTAACACCAGCAGTGAATTATGCGTTTACCTTATTAAATGTTAATTAATTCAGTGACATATATTTTCTTTTTAGTATCACTTATTATATATATAAATTTTGGTTGTTTATATTCGCCACAGACTGACGTTGGTTGGGTACTGATGGAAACTAGGAAGCACTGAGCAGTTGTTTATTACAGGTAGCGAACTCTTGAATCTACTATGGAATCGAACAAAGGGCCTTCAAGTCTCATTACGAACACTTAACCATCTCTAATATATACAAATGTTTTGTCAAGAGTAGTCGTGACTACGTTGTTTGCCAATATTCTCACCCACCGATATTTGCCAAAAACACTTAATTTTTCTGAATCACGAGTTCGTTTCTATTCAAATTAAGACATATAATCTATCATTAAATGTTATACACTTGCTAGAAATTCCTTAATAAAATGAACACTCAACCTGTTTATGATGTATAGAAAACGTTATTTAAATAATTTAATAAATATTTTACTAATTTATATTCTAAGAATTAAGTAATTTAATTTCTAATTATAAGTAGTATCTATATGTTTAACCATAATAAATAATGCTGGTTACATTCATTTTGAGCCGCGGCTATAAAGTGCAAATTAAAATCAAATCACAGTAGTATTGTTCGAATTCCTTTTAACTTAACACGCAAATTTCAATTTATATTGGTTAACCACTGAGTATTGGGCATTACCTTGTTTACCTAGCCCTTAATCCAGACTGAATACTGTCGCTAAGATTGTAGTATGGCTACCAGTTCAAGTAACATTATGACATTTGCAGTATGCTTTTGATTTTAAATAATTGTAACTAGTAGGCATGAAAGTTGTCTCTTTAGTTTAGTGCTATTTCCCACCTGTGATCAAGATCTAAGTGCAAACAGTTCCCTCAAGTTTGCATGTATGCCATAAAGATGAGTACCAATCAGCATGAAAGTTAGCTTTACGGTCTCCTGTTGACTACTTCAGACCACATTACAACAGGCTTCTATATTCAGCTTAAAGTCATAATTTGGTTGTCTCGGGGTTATTTTTATGCAGCTACAGAAACTAAAGTTAAAATAAAAGGGTTTGAACCTGTTCCCATCCAGCTCAATACTTTATACTGTTCATTTGAATTAAAGTCTTTAATGCTTCAAGCGTAAATCATAGTATTTTTACTGTCTATGGTCATTCATAATATCTAAATTGAATTACAGTGTCAGTACATTACGTTAGCATACTCCATAATGTAACAAATTTTTATAAGTAACAAGACGCTGATACGCATCTTGTGATAAAATTTTAGTGAAAATAATTGAACTATATAAACAGTTTATGACCATGAACAAATATAAAGAAATTTAATTAGGTATTGTGACGAATTTCAAGTTTGAAGTTGACATCATGATTTGACTTGAGTTCATAATTACTGAAAACCAGGTAAAACTGGATGAATGTTTCATCCTATCAAAATATTCTTCAACAAAGTTTATCCACCACCAAGTTAATATCTAATGGTTAAATTTCTAGCTTCAGTGGTTTTACACATTTGTGAAACTACACTTTACTGCATTGATCAGTATCACATTGATCATTTGCTCCCTCTAAAGCTCTGGAATCAATTCCTGAATTAAATCAGTACCAAAAACACGATAACTGTCAAACAAATATGATAGTTTAGATAAATTGGATTAATTTGAAAAAGATACCACTTATTTAAAAATGGATTGAAATTTTTGATCATTTTATGTTCATCTTCTAAATTATGACTGTACGAAAAGAAATTATGCCAGGGATTCATCACCCACTATCAATTTAAGTCTTTTTTTATTTTTCCACCTGACCAACTACTGTGTAATAGAAAATTTGATGTTGGCAAGTAAATAAATTTATGACCAAGTAATTATTTAAAGGTTATAATTATCAAAAGCTGTAATCATCATTATCACTCTGTTAAAGTTGGTTATAATTACTATTGACTATTCCAATAAGATAGATTAGTTAGAAACTGAACATACCATTATTATCATTATTATTATTATTACTGTTATAAGTATAATCATTATTATTATTATTATTATATTTTTACTCAGTACCATTAATATTGTTCCAATAAAAAAATCTTATCACTAATTGTGTAATATAGCAACCAATTTCTGTTTATTATGCACTTAAGTTGAATGTAATGAAAAAGTATATTTTATAAATGTCCATTTTAAGTTCAAATCTGCTGCCTATCTTCAATTACAAATAATTTTAAGTCAATTTACTTGTAACAATTACTGTGCTATATCCATCTTGTAAATATGATGTACAAATTACACTACACTAACTATTCAATATTTTACAACTGACAAAGAAAAAATTATAATAAAAATAGAAATATATTAGTTTGACTTGATATAATATTGACTGTTACAATGAATGAAAACAATTTACAACATTATTTATTGAAGACTGGGTCCAAATTTTCACCGGAGAATCAAACCCTGGACTTCTAGGTTTCGCAGCAAACATTTAACTGCTACACCACCTAGCTGGAGTTCAGCAATTGGTATCTATAACTCTAGTATTTACAAATAGTAATCATGTTTATGCCCTGTTGCTGCATTTAGAAAAGCGGACCTGTGGACTTCGGCTGCATCAAAACTATAAGCCTGTTACCTACTCATTACAAATAATGAGGTGGAGTGAATTATACGTCTCGAATTGATTGAACTTGGAAATATCAATCATTTATTACCAGTCAAGTCAACAGCCTAAAACGAAGGTTATGGATCCGAGGTAACAGCACTGAATAAGCCGGCCTTAAACGGTCGGGTAAACAAATCGACACTAATCTAACTAGGTTTGATAGTACATATTTTAGATTTGTATATTTAGATGTATGTATCCATACTACAATAAACTACAATTGCGTAATAAATGTACACCTATACTACATTATTAAATAGTTCTTTTTAATGCATGCTGTTGATGCTAAATATTTAATCACTTGATGTGTGGATTAAATCCACTTGGCCTTATGATACTCGACAGCTTATCAGTCGTTTTGTCTTAATGCTTGTATTTATTGTTTCCCCCATATTGATTCTGACTTTCGATCTTTATCCTTATTGGAGAATACTACCATATTTACCTATTGGTAAAGAATTGTAGCTTTGTAGTAATGATATTGACGACTATGATCATATACAGTTAATTAGTCCCAAATAAGTGGAAACCTATATTTCTTCTCCCACTGGTAATCACACAATCAGGTATACTAAAATTTTATTCCCAATAGTTGCATATTTTAATAATTCACCGGAAATTTACCGTTTTATTGTGGTTAATCGAAAAACCGTATGAAAAAAGGACACTGAAGCTCAATAGATTTTCTCCTGGAAATTTTTTTCTTCCATCTTTCACTGAATTCTGACGCCTCTAATTTACTTCAGAATGATTGACAGTATCATAAAATAATTTTATTTCCTGTATTATGATGCAAACAATAAAAGCTCAACAATAGTTACGAAATGATGTTTGATGCTATGTGATGCGGAAAATCTGTATTTCAGAAAAATGGTTTTGGTTAGATTGCGTTCTCAAAGTTGGATGGTTCCAAAGTAGAGCGATCCTCGTCTTTATAAATCTTCTAAAAGAAGAGATCTGTGAAAATGTCTTCAATAACTAACATGTTGTTTAGTCAACAGTGAATTCGACTGGATATTATTCACGTGTTGCTCTACTAGAAGAACACAAACTAAGGTTAACATGCTAGTTGCTAATAAGGTATTGCCATAACTAAAAGCCGAAGGATAACTTGTTTAAATATAATGTAGTAAATACTTTTGGTAGAAGTAAGTAAGCGTATTAATTGCATTAATCATAATTTCAGATACGTGTGTTCAGATTTATGTTTATTTACTTCTTACAATGTAATCACCATGATGTCATTGGAAAAAAACATGTAGTATTTCAGAAAAAGATTTTGTACTTCATTCACGGCAGTTGAACATTTGTATCGATGACCATTGAATAAATTTATTAGTCTGTTAATAAATAGAAAAGAAATTGTATCGTGAAATGTTAAGAAAATGTGCTAAAAATAGGTTGTGTAAAAAATGTTAAGATCAAAGAATAGCAATAATAATATGTAACTAATTGTCAACTTGATAAATCTGAAGCTGAGATAGACTGGAAGAAATTTAAAATGTGGGATTGAGAAATAAAGGCGATATATAATTAACATCAGGTTTAACAATCATAGTAAAACGATGCCTTGTACATGTCACTTTTGCACACAGTGTTCAGGTTTAAAATTCTGAAATATCATTGCCTTCAGTGCATAAGACATTGATTTACGCTGCAATTGACTTCAGTTATTTGACTGTAAAGACGATCTTTAAGGTATCTTCACCTGGGGCAAATTGATCGTTGACTATTAGATGTTCGATTATTAACGATAATATAAAATGTTAACCTGTGTATGCATTTTCATAGCTGGATCTTATTGAACAAAACGAAAAATTCATTTTAATTTTTATCTTACAGTACCCAATGCGTTAAATGTGGAATTAGTTCAACTTTGATAGACAATCATCTGAAATGACTGTCCTACCAAGTTTATCGATATCAAAGCTATAATCAAAAGGAAAGCCAACAGCTAGAAACTTCAGCCTGAAGATGATGTAACAGAAGTCATTTTGAGAAGATGATACACGAAGCTTTCGAGAGAAACATTTTATTTAGCTAAACTAACTGTTTTCTTCTTTTAAACGGCCTATAATTCCTAGTTATGTAAACGGTAAGTAGTTGTTATGGGTCAAGTAGTAACTACAAGTAACTACAATTTATCTGTTTTGTTTGAAGCGTCGTACATTCGTTGTACAAACTGGAAGCTTTTTAAACACAGCTCCGAAAATTTTCATGGTTGTCTTTCAAAGAGAAAGTGTAAAATAACAGCCCTACGTAGAAACTACTTTTCAATACCACTTTCACCCTTGGCTTCACATTTATCAAGTTAACAACTATTATTGTTGCTCATTAATCTTTATATGGTTACGCAATCTCTTTTTAGTACACTTTTTAAACATTTCATAATTCATATATTTAAGTTGCATTGTGACTGGCAAGTGAAATCCAGGACGCGCGTTTCGTCCTTTTTGGGACTCATCGGTTGGATGAACCTGCATTCCAAAGTTGATGTTCACACTGGGATTCGAATTCAGTCTGCTTCATGTCAAACGCCACCGCGTTCACCACTAGGCTACTATGTCCAGACAGTCACACTTGTGCAACGGGCATATATATGTAATTAGGATAAGTTTGTATTTTCCCGTTGATTTGTAATGGACTGAAACTGGTCAGTCTCTGTTGGGATGCAGGTACATCCAGCCGATGAGTCCCAAATAGGACGAAACGCGCGTCCTGGATTCCGCTTGCCAGTCACAATCCAACTTAAATATATAACTTGTTTAATAACGCTATATCGAGGCAATCCGCTCAGGATGCACATATGACAACAGAGACTGACCAGTTTCAGTCCATTACAAATCAACGGGAAAATACAAACTTATCCTAATTACATTTCATAATTCAATTTTTTTCTCTATTTATCAACAGACTAATAAATTTGTTTAGTCACTATCGATAAGAATGTACAACTAAAACAAGTGATTCCATAGAAAAGGAAACTTCCTTTTCTTCGTAACATTCAACTTATTTAATTGATATAAATTTTTATTAGAAATTATTTCTCAGACTAATTTTTGTTTTACTTTTGTAAATTATCTTTTTTTTTCAAGTGAAGAATATTTAATTTCAATTATTTTTCATTTGTTCCTTTTTTCTTTTTTTTTTAATGTATGTATTAAATTATACATAAGTGTACATTTGAATTACACATTACAACATCATTGAGTGGATAATACAATGAAATTCACACATTATACATATTTTATGCATCAAACTTAATTAAACTACGATTTGTCTTACTTTTGTATACAACTATCTTTTTTTTTTACTTTATTTATAGTCTTTGTTCTTACTATTACCATCACTATTACTACTCATAATGTTACTTATGCTAATACTACCGCCAAATTTATATGAATTGTGTATTTGGAATATGGGTGATAAATGAATACCGATGTACATATTAACAGTAAAATATGCATATGAGTAATAATAATAATAGTGATAGTAATGTTCTGACTGACTAGTATTCATCATTTATATGTAGAATTGTAATTTGATGCTTTGACTTGTTACTTTAACACTCAATGTCACTACTTATAATGTCATTCTGCATTAATATAATTTTCATATGATTCGTTAACGTTAGTGTTAAGTACAGAGAATAAATAGACATTATGTTTTAGGATGAGACAGTATGATGTCAAGACAATAAAGTCTCTTGAAGTTAACAATGATAATTTCAATCATTTTGCTATATTACAAAACTATAAACAATTACCATCGTTAATATATGTCGTAGAGTTGTTATGTATGATCTTCAAACGTTACAGATTTCAATTGAAATTTCTTCACTGATGTATGCATGCTTATGATTAGTATAAAAATGAATGCAAATCTGTTTTACCTTAACAATTCTTAAATTTAAAAATATAAACTAGTAAATGTAAATTCCGTGAACTAAATATCACCACAAAAATTAAATATATTAAGCTTAACTTCTCTTGTGACAGTAGGTAATCACTAATGGTGCATCGTATGATGGTAGGAAACAAACCTTTAGTGCTTCTTTAAATTTTGAAAAGTACAAAGAATACGTGCATTTTCTACTGTGACATTAAAACATAACTCATTACCTCAAAATCGTAAGTAAATATGGTACATGAAATATATTATCGAATTAAAACTCTGAATAAATGCAGGCAGTATCAACTAATTGAAATCCTCTTAATCATTCTTTTTTAACCTCATGGTGTGGTGATTGTTAAATATTGATTTGGTATAATTCATTGGTCTGGGACAGACAATTATTGAAAACCAGACATGAGCTTAACAGTTATTTACTCCTAGTACGAAACTTTGGAGCAGTGCGTATTTATTACCCCACTAGGAAGTCGTGCTCATGTCCTTCGGGTTTCTCGATGAACACTAACCTATTAAGCCAGTGAGTAGGCAAATATCTAGTGTTTCGAGGTTTTTAATGGTTGTCTAACTCACGCCTATTCCAGATATTAAATAAATTAAATAAATTAAATTAAGTAACCAATCTACACATTCTAAAAATAATTGGGACAGTCTTCCGAAAAACAGTTCAAAAAGTTAGTTACTCTTCTTGAATCTCCCGATATAACATCTTGCAATCATGATAAAGGCTTGTCCGTAATCTTTAGGGAATTGATGTCAACCAAATTCATAGTCACCAGTACAATATTCAATAATAAAGAATAAACAAGATTGACAGTGTTCACTACTCACTGATCGACTAATGCAAATATCTCAGCCTTATAGGAAGTCAGTGGTGATACCAATTGATCAGTGGTAACGTCGCAGACTGTAAAACTAGATTTATTAACCAAAATATTTGGAAATGTCTATGAGTACGAATTGATTGTTAAAGTAATGAAATAAACATTTACCAATTAAGTGATGTGGAATGATTCGAAGCTTTCACTTAATAATTACTTAAGTAACTGAGTCACTTTGGCAAATCACACAAATGAACTTATAACAAAAGGTAGCAATCGTGACTACTAAGTTAGATCTTTTCTAATAAATACTAATAATTTACAGGATGAGTAATGCGAAGACAATATGCAATGAATCCCATAGAAAAGTTGGCCTAAATGTGGATAATCACATGATTTATGTGCAACATTATTTATAATATATTTATTAACATGGCTAAAATATTATTTCTTTATGAACCTCTTCTCTTTTGATTGTTTATACGTCTTCTTGTCTCTCCTACTTATTACTACTTTACCACTACTTCAAATGTGCTCTTCATATTCTTTACTTGCTATTGGTCCTACTCATTCTCATATTTTAAACGTTACCCATATGTGAGGTAATTACATTTAGATGTTTAATTATATATTCCTGGCTTGTTTGTGAGACTGTATGTACTACAAGTTCAATACGATTTCTAAATTATAAATAGAATGTTCTTATAACTTTATTTCTATTGAGATTATTGCAAACATTGTGCTACTACAATTAGCAGTGGCAATAAGAGCACTACAAAATAGCATTGTGTTACGTATTTCAAAAAGATTAACAGTATGTGAAGTAGCAAATATTAAATCTTCAAAGCAGTGAAAGGATGACCATCTTCTGTAAAGTTTCCTTATTAAATTAAATTCATTAAACAATAAAGAGGGCTAGTAATTTGAAAATTAGCTGATTGTTATGTGAACAAGTATAACACTGAACAACTTTGATTTGTTAACATAGAAATTTCCTGAATTATTCATAAAACTCTTAGAAGGCATTTTGTGCTTGAATTGTGTAAAATACATTTTGAGCTTTGTCTTCTTTCTAAGGGATACATTTGATCTGTATTATTGCACTATCAGAAATAACAAAAATATGGAATAGAATGCTTTTTTGTTAGAAGTTAAGACTTCAGTTAAACGTATTCTAGTATTCATTGTTTACTATATTCAGTATCTCTGGTAGTCATTCCATTCATTTAGTGAATGAATGAGTGTTATACATTAAAATACTTTCTTCATTCAAAATTACATTTCAAGTATTTACAGTTTATTATTCGTGTCTCCTATAGTTCAATCTGTGCAATACTGTACTCAACTGATTAAAAAATGCTGAATATGCCACACTTAATGAATACTGGAGAAAAAGTGTAACTGAAATTCTAACTTTAAATAAACAAATAGTTTTTTGTAAGTTGATATTTTTAGTCATTCGAATACATGGTAACTATGTTATTTGGTCACGTTAATCACTAAACTACTTTAAATTTTGAGAATAGTAAAAGTGAATAGTTTTGCTACTATTACTGTTAAGTTATTATAGATGTATAGTCTCTTTGTATTCAACTGAATGTATACCTGTTCATGAATAATGTTAGTTTAATAGAATGAAGTTATTGAATAATAATTGAATTAATGGAGAGATAATCAATATTAATTAATTTCTTGTCTCCTCTGTCATATTATTTTTTTTTCTAATCTTCAATATTAATATGATTGTCGACTGTCTATTTTCAGTTTACTTTCATTCTATAGTCTTGAATTAGTTCAAAGATATTCTGTCATATTTATAGTTATTTGATTTGTTTTAATTTGATAATAGTTGAAAATCAGTCATAAATTGAAAATGTTAATGAAACAATACTGTAGATGCTAAATCAAGGCATTCATACAGAGTAGTAATGACTTATGAATTTTGATGATTAATGTCAATAACGAGATAATATAAGCTTACAGAAATAAGATTCGATGCATAAATAATTGACAGTCTGAAACTGTTAATCTAGCGAATACGGTGATGACATTCTAAGTGAATGGATTGTTTTAAAGTCCTAATGTGAATAATACAAGTAGGTTTAAGAGCGAATCAACAATACGATGAAATGTTCATTATAAATTCTACTTGTATTTACAGTTTAACTTTACAATGACTATATTTCAAAATTAAATGTTGTGTTATTGTTCCGTAGCTGAAAAATTATCATTTCTATCCTTAAAATTATGACAAAAAGTCTATTTTTGTCATAATTTTTAACCATATAATGTATTTTAGACCAATCTTGTCAACTATATGAAAATTTAAACGATAACTTCTTTTGATAATTATAACACTCATCAAGAAGTATATTGCAATCGCATGTCAATTATGCTTCAATCAAAAGCACGAAGCACTTCTCAACAAAGCACACTCCCGATTCCTATAGAGAGAAGTTCCACACTACGAAAAACAGATATCCAGTGTTTCCTGGTTTTCATTTGTACTAGAGAAACATTAACTTAAGACGAACACAAACAATTAAACTTCCTACCGATCTCAAAAAAATCATCTCAGTTCAAAATGTAAAATTAGTCTGATAGAAATCAAAATAATTGAAAAGTCGATAAATATAAGGACAAAGTTATGAAGAATGTTTAAACTTCATGAACTGTTTCTTCAAAGGATTGTCTTTGGTATTTTGATCTAGTGTTCATTAAACATTTTGTTTCTTCTGATTTATATATCATTTTTCATTCAGAAACTATAATTGATTATTCGCTTAGCCATTGCTCTACTTTCTCTGTCACTAACGTCTCTGTTTTCCAATTATATTATTACTGTTCACATGTATAGATACTCATATATAAGTTTATCTAAGTATAAGGAAATATAATTCAGAATTCTAAACTAGCTGGATAAAAAATCTATTATTCTTGTTATTGCTATCAACTAGGTAAGTGTACGGGCATGGAATATAAAGACTTTGATTTCTTGGTTGTTGTGTTAGTTGGTGGTAACTAGTCGAATTGAATAACAGAACACTTATCAGAAGATTATGCTTAAATGAAGGATGTTCCAATAATTTTTGCTCTTACGGTTGAAAATAAAGTAATGCATAATACGTTGGATCAAAAAAATACACAGATATTTACATCATTAACTGAAAGTGAATCACCAACAATTTACGTAATATATATATTAAAAGTAATTCCTTGTAGACATATAAATGCATGAGTTGATTGGTATACAATTAGAAACTTACATGTATCACAAAATTTTATATAGTTTAAAAGCATTCAACATGACTTAATCTCAGCACAAACACTAGAATGTAGTAAGTATACCCAGTTAGTAAATCTCAAGTACACACTGTTGGATTCCATTGACAACTAAATATCAAATATATTAAACACAGCGAATGTGTTTATGACTGTCAATTGATGTATTTAATTATGAACTGAAACTTTTTAATGCCGCCAAATAACGTAAAAGTAAACACTATGTTACAGAACGAACTATATTTTATTGTTATTCAACTGCTTCAATTCTATAGTAGTAGATATTAAGATAATCCAATGTAATACAAGCAATAACTATAGAGAACTGAAGAAATGGTTTGCAATACCTTATTAACAAATAAATCTTTAACCGGTAATTATGTTTATTCTACAATAGTGATCCAAAATCTAAGAACCTAATAAGGACAAGGATTAAAATAAGACTAGAATTCTGCTGACAACACAAAATAGAGAATCCTAGGCACTATAAGAAAACATGGGGTAGGAATAGAAATAGATTAGACGTCACTGACATCTATTCTAAAAATAAACAGAAGTTGTATATTAATGAAATACCTAAGATTAGAACGAACATTGGTCAAGAAACCATCAACAAGGTTTCCCATTTAAATGAAGTTCATAAGACAAGACTGACTGTTTTGATAAATTGATTTGGTGTATCTGTCAATCGAGTGTTACTGGAAATTCTCTGTCATCCTCGAAATGTATCCTCTTTTTAATTTAATCATTTTTTTTCAAATACCGATAATGTTGTCCAGAATGGCAATGGATGCTTTCCAATTAAACCATCCATCTTAAAAAAATTAGCATTACCAGTAGATGATTCCTAGTCACATTATAGCATTATTTGTTAAATTCTCCATAATTTACGTTTCATTTGAATGCATTTGAAAAAATCATAGTATAAAATGTCTTCATCTCTGACTATCAATATTTACGGAAAGTTCCACCTTTACAACACTCTTTTTGCATACTATGATTGCTAAATAGAGTAATGAGGAAATTTTAAACTTGGTTTAGTTCAGTAGACAGAAAATGAGAAAGTTATGAGTTATAATGACAGAAGTCACAACACTTACTCTTCGATATATAATAAGTGCTTAAGGTCAATTAGCAGAACATTCTCATAGATATTATCAGAGGATAATTTCAGACACTATAAATGGAATTAATGAGTGAAAATATTTATTCATAAATAAAATAACATTTCAATAATCAAAAGATTTTTATTTTTAAATTAGAGAAAAACAGAAAAGAAAAAACCAGGAATAATAACAAGAAAATTAATCCCATGGGATTCCAGTTATCCAATATGTAACTGTGGTTAATTAACAAAATACATCATGAACTTGTAAATAAATGCATATTTTCTTTAAGAATAAAATGAATGTATGCAAATTAATCAATTAATCATAAATTGTATAACCAACATTTATTAATTTGATTGAATGTCACAGATTGATGTTGGCATGGTACTACTGAAAACCAGGGAGTAGTGGACAGCTGTTTCGTTCTAGTGTGGAGCTCCTCAGCAATGTGCACACTAGATTCCGCACCAGGAGCTTCAGGTTGACGGCGAGCTTCTAACCTTCTGCACCACTAGGTCGAAATCTAATGGCAGAATTCTAACTTCCATCAATTTGTGATGTATAGCGCGACGATCATCCGTTGTCATTGGTGATAACTGTCTCACACCCGACAAGTCCGAACTCTACCAGTCACGACTTCTCACTGGAGCTTCAGGAACATCCTGAAGGTAGTCACTAATGAGCTTATTAGTATAGTTCAGTCAGGATGGTTATTTTTGTGGAGATTGGTTATTTATTTGATTAAATATATCACAGATTGATGTTGGCAGGGTACTATGAAAACCAAGAAGCACGGAACAGCTGTTTCATTCTAGTGTGGAACGCCATGGCAGTGCGCACCTCAGATTCCGCAACAGGGGCTTATTAATTTCATCAGAAAGTTAAGTTTAACTAAAAGTCTTCATAAAATTATTATGATTGTAATCTATTTAACTTAGATTTTATGATTTCAAATAATGGAATCTTTTCTGTTAATTAAAAGTTTTACTTATTTCTTTTATTTCAGGCAGTTTGTTACACTATGTTGCATTAATGCAATAGTGAAATATAATGTATCTTCTACTTAGTTGTTAATAATATCGCGTACAACTATAGGACTCGAACACTTTGAACACTTCATGTTGCATATTAGAAAATTGAAAGAAGAACTGGGATGATGTATCATCGCATACGTTTATGAACTAGTTTAATCGGATGAATTTGACATCTGACGCTAGTGTCCCACAACACTCATTCAAAATTCAAGCTAAGAAAGCAATAATTTGGGGTAGGACTAAACTATAGTGTCACTTTGAGCGATTTCCTAAGTGACCTTGATTTGTCACATTTTTGCTGGCAACTGGTTTTAGCTGTTTCAAACCTGGAACTTCAAGATATTTCCATACGAAGTATTGCCTTATATCAAAAATACATTATTGACACAGATCCATCTAAGTTGGATAGTATATTTTATAGAACCACCACAACTGTTTCAACTATGCACCGCTACCTTGAGAATCTGTGTCGGAATCCAACTGACCCAGCGCTATAGTTTAGTCCTACCGAACTCAGTACTCAGAATAATCGAGCCTGTTTCGTTCCGACTTTGTATATTTAAATACAATAGCAACCTTGCAACGGACTGCAAAATTAAGCAACTATGTGTGACAACAACCAATTAAAAACAGTAAGTTCAATGAGGGAAACACGATGAAGAATCAACAAAAAATTAACTAGTTGCTCTCCTTCTTAGCAAGGAAAGTAAATTTATTGCATTAAGTGTCATATATGTACAAAATAACTTGTGTATTCCTTGTTATCTGTGATAACAAAATCTACTAACAGCAGGTTTAAGCCATTATTCCACCGGATAACTCCATGTTAAGATTCTAGACAATTCTGTTAAACGACGGTTGAATGGAATGCCTTCGGCTAGTTTAGGACTTTTAAAAATTTTGTCGGGGTTTCTGGGAGCCATCATCTAGTGGGAAAAGAGCCATTTGTGTGATTGTATATAAACACCTTCAATGTACAGTTATTTATGTATAATAAAAGTATATCCTCACTCTTTATTCCACAAAGCATATAAGTACTAAGCAGATATGTGCAGACTGATACACAAACAATACATTTCTGCTAAAAATTTATTAGCAAAATATGCCTATCAAATGCCTGTCAATATGGTTGTTCATTCTTGTTTCAACAACTTTCATTTACATGTATTAGTTGCAACTCAGTACAAACAGCCTTAATTCTGACGCTTACTCTAGTGGTCGACTTATTCCAAGTTTAGAATTACCGTTATTATTATCAATTTCAAGGAACTTTAATGAATACATGTTACAGTCTAATCAACATGACTAAACTGCCTTTAGTCTACTGCTTTCTGTGGAATCAAATCTTTCTGGTAATACTGTATGTGATCCTAAGTGTTTTCAGATATCAAGCTTATGGGTGAAAAGTGGTGTCAGATCCTCTATTAGCATGCCCTTCCATTGATAATTAAATTCCGTGCAACTAAATTAATTCGATACAAACTCATAGTTCATGTAATCTGTTTGGTATAACTGTTAACATGTTTTATATTTAATTATCGACGATTTACATTTTCTTTATATTTTTACTGTTCTTCTGGCGCCACAGGCTAACTTGGAACTATTAATTGTGATAAAAATGACTTATTAGCACTAGTAAGCTGTTTGCAAATTAATGTTCCATCAACATTTGCTTAAACGTATTACTAGGAGTATAATATTTACCTACTTCTTCTGCCGATAACTCATTGCTGTTGTAGTGACAATGTGTTGAGTGTTCGATTACTGTACGTTAACGACAAATTTCAACTTGACTTTTCTGTGTGTAAGCATTGAACTGTTATCAGAACACTATACATTGTTTGGTTGTTGCATTTATATTTTTATTGAACACATTGATTTAACTTGTTACAATTTTGATTTTCAACTTTCGACCTCACGTTCGACAGTTGCTTCGTTAATAAATATTCCGCCTAATCTTCGTTCTGACTTTTGATATACGTCGATGGTGCTTGTAATTAGTCGATGTTAGTCATTGGCGTAACGAAGTTTAGTTATTGGAATATCGTACTCGAATCGCAGCCTTCTCTCAATAGCAACGATCATTGACTCTTGTCCGTCCATCCCACACTGTCTTTAGATGCATTTTGTCACCCTAAAATACACATTTACAAACGCACAATTAATTTTCATTGTTTTTCATTAGAGATTGCTGTGGATATTCAGCTATACAAATTATAGCTCAACACGACATCCACGTTTTACATATCATGACATTATTTCATCGTGTAAGGTCTCTGTATCACCTCCACTGTTTTAACAGCATTTTTGTATTACCATTCCTTTCACAAACAAAACCTTCAAAACGGATCTTACAGGTTGCAGATATATTTTGGTTCTTATATTTGTTAGAATCACTACTTTTCGGACAAGTAACCCATTTGATGCTTCTTCGCTACTTATATGTTGTATTATAGAATAATTTTACAAATCGCTTGAATCCTTTACACCGTATGGCAAAAGGGATTTTCTGTGTACTAAATTTGTGTTTATTGTTAAATATAGTTCCACATTTGCACCAATAAGTTGTGTCATTGGTTATCCTATTGTGGGTTCGTGCGTGATTCAAAAACCTGTCGGCCCTATACATACGTTGATTTCAAACGTCAGCTGGAGTATTTAGTATTACAACAAAGCTACATAAACCCCTCTTTTTATTCCCAAATCTTCCATTGTCCTTCTGAACTTCTTATTAATGTAGATGTGGTCGATTCGACCCTCCGTAATGTGGTCCAGCGAAACCCATTTAGCTTAGTGTATCCGTTTGTAAGAGAATATGGTGACACCTAAAATCATTTTGTTGAAGCCACATAAGTTTTTGCAAACCTCTCACCGTTTTCGGTCCTTTCTCGCAGTCTATGTTCCGCTGCCGCTATATGTTTACTTACATTCAAACTGCTGTATCAATGTTCTCGTATCGTCAAATTAACGTATCATTTTGTCATAACTACCAGGTAATTCACAATGAATTCCAAAATCGAATGAATTCGTATCATTTGACTGCATACCCTTCTACAGTGCAACCTATTATTATCTTCTTACATGACGTGCTTTCTTACACTCATTACATCCTTATTAATTAATCCTATGATTGGCACACCTCTATATTCATTGATTCTGTGTCAGGTTCCATATGTGTCTTATCTCTTATTTGTGGCCTGCTGAAACATTTGGGATTCACTTATTTGATTATCATAACTCTAAAATGCATCTAGTATATGACCAACTTACGTCTGTCTCATCACCAGAGCAACTTCCAACGATTGAACCCACTCTCGCGAATAAGAATAAATCAGAAGGCAGTGAAGGATGAATGGGATGTTATATTTGATCGTAATTAGAGCGTCGAAAGGACAGAAATGTCTAGGCTGGCAAACTAGATAGAGAAATGCTCCCCACAGTGCGTCGTAACGTGATCTGGTGGTGATGCGCGACCAGGAGCCTTCAACCAGTCGTGTCAGCCAAAACAGCGTCAATGTTGAGAGCTTATACAACTATTTGATTAGGGATTATTGACCGCTACAATTCTAAACCAAGTAATTAACAATTAAATCTGCGTATTTGGTTACGTTGTGACACCTATACAGGGAAATAAACAAGATAAGAAAATAAACAGTCAACGTATAGTATGATGGTCTCTGATATCTAATTCAGGTGAATCTTATCAATCACATGACTCCTGTGTACTTTTACTCCTGAAGGTTTTACAAACGTGTTAGTATGCATTATATTTACTGGATTCCCCCCCCTGTATGTGTCTAACTACTCATCCCTTTGTCTATTGTTTAGGTGAAACATACCCATATTAACTTAGCTTACTTGTGTCACAACATATAATGCTTGGTAAGTTGTGTAGCTGAAGAGCAGGACAGAAGTTTCTTAACCACAAGTCAGGTATCATAAATCATTACGTAGCCATCTTCAAGTAATAGATTTGACTAGTAGAGTCCAACCATGTTGGGTGTTAGGCAGTTTCCCACCAGTGTTAATGAACAGGGTTGAGCATATTTATCGTGAGTTGACTGGGCAAAAAACATCAATCGTTGGGAGCCAGCACAGTGGCTTAATGGATAGACGTTCACCAAAAAGTATGAAAAGCTTGAGCTCAATTTTTTAATAGGGTCGTTGGCGTTCACCAATAAAAGGTCACATACTAAGAGGAAACAGCTGTCCAGTACTTCCTGTTTTCATATGAATGGCCTACTCTGACCATTCCGTTTAAATTCAGCTGTTTCCATAAAACTCAGTTACAAATGCATAGAATAACAGGACTTGGAGGGCAAAATGCTGTATAATCCTTTTGTAGACGACGATAATTATTGACCTTTAATACAGACTAAAGCATCTGTGACTGAGGGGAGCTTTATATTTGAGCAACCACGAGTAAGAATGACATAACAAGCCTTAGAAAACCAGCCGAACAAAAAAATTATTATCAATGAAATACAGGATTCCAAAACCAAGACGGACAAACCTACTCATGATGATTGATGCATACATTTTCTTCGTAAATTTCTGTGAATACTATTACATTTGCGTCACTGCACGACTTACCCTTTTTAGTCATATTAAATTACATAATAATATTAAATTATTTGATGCCATACCTCATACAGTCCTCATAATATGTTTAAAGTAAATAGGTCTGTAGCGGTAAATGATTTCCGTGAAAATGTTAATATGGACTGTCATTACTACAGCTGACTATGTTTGTTTTAGTAGACACGATAAGGTGAACGTACTTGATCAAGTATCACCACTAAATTGCTAGACGACGCACCTCGGGAAGTTAATCGTCTTCTGATCAATCGGCATAGATGTTGCGATCCCATTCGCATTCTATTTAAGGATAAATATATCTTCCTCACCATTCATAATTGCCATCTGATTTGTTACTATTTGGGAGAGTCTGTTTAATCGTTAGAAGCTACTCTGGGTAAATGACAAGCATAAATTGTTCGCATACATGGTAAACTTCAAGTTCCATAGGTTCTTGTCTGAATTTGTCTTCACATTTTTTTTATTTTGTTTAGTGTTATGCACCAGAACAAAGAGAGTGCGGAATGCCTTGACATTCTGCTTCTCAAAAATATCGTGCTAGTCATTTTTCACGCATCAAATTTATATGCTCTCTTTGTATATCAGTAATGCCACACTTAACAAACTAGCAAAAGTTTGCAGAGTTTAAAGAAGCTTTTAAGTAATTTTGGTAACCAGTTAACTAACGGCAATTTTGCTGTTGAATCAATATATCCGTATGTAGGGGCTGTGCCATGTCATGAGTATGACAAATTTTATATTGTACCACTACATGTAAGCATGTGTGTTCATGCTTTGAATAAACTTTTGTTGGGGTTATAGACATGTACTGCGTTGGGCAGTTCGGTCCCTACTCAGATTGATTCTAATATATCTAAAATTATTTATAATGGCTACTTATTCTACATACAAAAGATTTTATTTTATTCGTGTTGGTAGGTGATAAGTCAAGAGGTGATTGATTTTAGAATATGTAATTAACCAGACAGAATGATGTTGTTATCTATCATTGACAACTTCTGTAATTAAGAGTCCAGTGTGGATTTTGTTAATGTATATATGTAACCTACATCTACACCCTGAATTCGCAAATACCTAAGTAATAAATATGTATAATTCATAACATTTGCATTAGTAATACAACAAAACAACAAGAGATGAGTGAACTTTTAGCCACTATTACATCATTAATTCTAAACAAAAGCTTGTTTAATTATCAAGATATCTCTTATTGCAAACTCATTAAACATACATAACGACTGATGGATATAAGGAGTTGAAATAATTTATTTAATGCCCACTGACTAACATGTACAGTGTAACTTCGTTAAAGCAACCTCCCAGCATCTGAATTTAGTCTGCTAACTTTAAGAAGTAGCATTTTAACCAAGGATTTATTACGTCAATCAAACACAGGAATATTTGTGATCTTTTAGCATAAAACTATCACCATATGTTTACACAGACAGAAAACACCCAACACACCAAAATATAAGCTTTAAAAAACAATCAGTGTAGTAATACTGTCAAACAACGTCATAAACTAGAAATTAAGACAATTCAAAATTGGAGTTTTACAGTCTGTGAGTGGGATTTTCGTATGATGCGTTACTTACTCCTAGTTAATAATATGCTCACTTATTTTGTCTTGTGGATATATGTGCATCCCTAGTAAAAGAGTGAAATTAAGCTTCGCTGGTTGGTTTCTGTGCAGCACCGATGATTGTGGTGTAGTAGAAGGTTGTGAGGAGATTATGGGCGACCAAGACAAATGTTTCATTAATTCATATAGTCGTAGACTATTTGATCGATTTCCGTCTAATAACCCTGATGCATAAAGTTATTAAGCGGCACGTCTCAGAATAAGTCACAGTAGTTCAGATTCGTTAAATACTTATCCTCCACTGGATCTTAAGCTTCAATACTTCGTCATACTTGCCTTTTTAATACCTTCTAACTGCATCGTTTTACTTGTCTTGTTACTTTGGTCTAACTCTGGTAAAAGAACTTAAGCTAAAGCGCTGTCATACATTGTTTATTAGTTGGTGACTAATTGTTGTTTCTTTCCTATTCTAACATTGGTGGAACATGTAAGAAATGTCTTACCAAACATTGATTGTACTTCAGAGTAAAGTGCTGTTGATGTAAAATTCAATCAACTAAATTGGCAAAGTTGTTTCTAATTCCTTGTATCTTTGTACTAAACAGTTTCTAGTTGGTAGTCACTCATTTCCTCGTTGAATCTGTTCATAAATTTGTGTCAATAAACTGGGTTGGGTAAAATAGTGAAATCCCTCAAAATTCTGTCAGCGCACTGTCTTGTATCTGTTATTGTTCGTAGCCAAGTTTTCGCACTTGTTACTAATCCCAACTAACTGTCACTGAATTAAGTTCATTGGTGTATTAAATCACTTAGTTTTCTCAAATTGCAACTAAAATTTATAATCAGACATTATCTTAATCCTTAGTCGACCGAAAGTGTGTATTTCCTTGTTGCGTCATAAATTAAACTTTTATTTAAATTAATTTACGTAGATCAGGAACACAATTTTGTCAAAAGGCTCTGTTTTTTGGCATTTTCAGGTAATATTTTTACCCAAACTGTTTCTAACGTGAAATATGAACGGATCATGTGATCGTGATACTGGGAATGTTGTTTATAACCCAAATTTTACTCCTTCTGGCTCCCGACTGTTAAGCTCTTCTGAGGTGCTTTCTCTACGTCTTAAAGCTTTGAAGTCATGGGACAGACCATTAGAAGTACTGCCTCTTAGATATGGGAAAGACGTGGCAACAATTGTTACACTGTTCTCAAGTTTGCTCATAAACCACCAATCAAGATTGTTTTTCAATCTGTTCACTAGGGCCGGAATGGCTTATTCTTTAGTTACAAACGTAGTTTTGCCTACTACTTTGACTTATGAAATGTTCAACTGTTTCGTTTTTAAAAGGATTCTTTCTGTACCTTCTAATTCAATGTTATACCCTGACTGTAATACCTGCTTGCAGTTACGTGGAGCTTTAATAATGGTAAGTTATTTTGTTTGTAAATATATTAAACTTACATATAAATATCAGAAAGATTTCATCACTTACGAATTTTGTGCATTTTTTGCACATATAGTTTGCCCTACCTTATAGAATAAATGTGACCCATAACTTGAATAAGTAATTGACTAAAAGTTACTTGGATACGCATTCCTCAGGTCACTCAATAGCTAATGACTGTCAGGCCTAATTTTAGTCTGCTATTTCATTTGGTAACCACCATCCAAGTTTACTGTACGTTATTTGAATGTTTTCTGTTGTAGAGTTCTTTCATAACTGCCACATAAAATGTCGAGTTTGAAATTTTCATATAGAGCATTAAATAATATAAACTTTTGAAAACAGCTGATACTAAATTGTGGTGATTTGGATGTGGCTTTCATCATACATTAATATTAACCGTGAAACTACAGAAAGTTGGTTTAGAATTCCTTATGCCTCGCCGAACCGGTGAACAATTTGTTTATTTAAACGCAAAATTTGATATAAAACTGAGTCAAAAATGTGTGCACCACATAAGTACAAAAGTAACGTTTTGAATAAAATGGAGGTAGAAGGCCGTCAAGAGAAAAGTGTAAAATTTAGTAGGTTATAAAGAGAATTACAAGACAGGAGATACAGTTCGGTTAAATGTATAGACATGATTTCATCCCTACTAAGACAACTTTTATAAAGGTCGTAATTAGAAATTGTAGCAAAGTCACCACCAAATCTGTCCCACATCTGCACCGTCTGTAGGATTCCAACCAGGAAATCAGGATGGACTGATTTGCCAGTCCTGCACAACTTTCATTCATTCCACGACGCCGTGTTATGAACTAACTACCTTCACTTTTTTCAACTAGTCCCAGCCTCAGCAAACAATGCACGATATGAAAACCACTGGGATGACATTCGTAAAACGTGACCAAGCTACCGAAGCCGGCGTTTCAAGATAGTGGCACCAACTGAGTTATAATTACGCCTGAGAACATGATATCAAACCTTAGCATTACTAATATAATGTTCCCACCGGATGTCATCAGTTCTGAGACAACGGTTCTGAAACAGAGACTCTGAACATCCTCGAATGGGAGAGACTAGGAGCAAAACCGCTTTGTGAACTCGACCTTTAGTAGACAAATTCACGCCATGGCAACCCAAAGATGGCCCAGTTCGACACAAACCGACTTGACTTTCGGTTATTCATTTTTCTAAAGAAGCGACCTGCACTAAGCCGCGAGACGTCAGAAATTTTAATTTCCACTCGGAATTTTACAAATATATATAAATCATTTTATAAACAATCTATCCAATGCTCAATTTATTCGAAATTATCAGTTAACCTTGGTAATGATATTTACGGTTTGACCGTCATTATGTGTAAATTGATCTCATCGGGCACACCACCACCACCACTTACACAACTACCCAGATACATGAACTTTTCTACTACTTCTACTTGTGCACTACAAAGAGTGAGAGGTATGCACCCCTGTCAATCTTGTAGAAGTACTTTACACTTGAAAAGTGTGAAATACACTCCTTACTTTCAGATACTGATATCTATACATCACAATTCAATTCAGCCGATTTACGACATCAATTAATTCATCTGACAAGTTGCCATCTCATTCCTTACAGGGCTAACTCAATGAAACTCTGGAAAATCTATCCCAAAGTTAGACTTTAGTAAACATATGATTATTATTTGGTTGTGTGGATTCTAAATGTTTGTTTAATTCAAAACTATTTTCATCACAAGCTGGCATTAACTGACTAATTATTAAAATCAGTGTGCATTGTTTTAGGACTCGGAAACTGTTCAGTGCTTCCTAGTTTTCAATGATCCCGTGGTTGACATATGAGGCAATGATCTTGTGGTTAGTACACCTTTCTTGCAAGTAGTTGGTTGCATGTCCAAATACCTCTCCACCTACGTTTATTTGGGCATTCTTGTATTTTTGCTAGCCTTCACAAAACTAAGGCGTTCTAAATCTTATTTCGTAAATACGAACTTAGCACATGATTAAATCAGTTACCTAACGTAAATTATCTTCAAAACAGCACAATAGCAAGTCCTACCGAGATATCATTCTTATCGAATGATAGTTGGTAGCAGGAATAATAATGAGAGGTGCTGAATTATTGTAAACCTATCAGTCAAGAAAGCAAGCTGGTTTATGGACAGATGTTGATATTTTGGATTTGTCTTCGAATTTGATTTCCACTCTGGATTAGTACAAAACATTACTTGGTATTTTATAGATGCTTTAAATTTCCTCTGCATATTTTCTTCTTTAGAGTACATGTGGACTATTCCTACCTTTTGGCTTCAGTTATCTTTCGTCTGCAATCACTGCATTAATCACACGATCTTATCCAGTACCTGATCCATTTGATAGTAAAAGTATGTGGCGAATGTTCCGACTGTACAGTAAATCACTTCGAACTGTTGGTACCAGTTTGCTTTTGAGTCAGTCGATTATTGGAGCAGGCCTCGTCTTCTGTATGATGAAAAGTAATCAACAAATGCTCAAACGATATAGTAGTAGTGGTCCACCTAATCAAGAATTTATCGAAACGATAAAGTCTTAGTGCTTTTGTAAACTTGTTATTACTAGCTAAATATATATTTACTTTTCTGCAAAAATCTTCTTAATTTGTAATTATACTTTAAAACATTATTAACCTAGTTTCATTTAAACTACAGGCACCAAAATGTCAGAAGAATATACAAAGGTATTGCTTATCTTTTAAATTGTTAAGTTGCTTTCAACTCTTAATTGTCTTAGCCTCCTTTATATTGAGTATAGTTTCAGTGTAAATTTATGTAAGTTAATATAATTCAATTAATTGTTTTAACTAAGTGTTTGTCATTTTTGCAGCAGAAATTAATGAAGTTTAGATTATGTATGATCCCAATTATCTTGCCTCATTATCATTCGGGGTTTAATTAGTGAATAGTGATAAGCTATTGCATTCTTATTACAATCGTACTCAAATATATCTCTGTGTATTTGTGACGATCATCGAAATCTTAACGAATAATTTGAGATTGAATGCTAAATATACTGAACACACTAAATGAAGAACTATATTTCTCTGCTTATTTAAGTTCCACTGTAATAGATATCGTCCACTACACCAAAGTTAATTTGCTTAAACTACCTCTATACTCATTATCATAAGTTGTTATTGTACCAATGTTTTTCGACAAATACCTTGAATAACATTCTGTGTTCATTTCCTCTTAATCAATGAGAATTCTGAACAAACTGTAGTGTACTGGCATAAATAAAACATAGTTATCATATGAATTACTACTGACTTAACATGACCTGGTCACTTCCTCAATAATGCTGAAACTACATGGTAATAATAGTAATGTGAACATTCTTCGCAAAATTAATGTTCAGATGAAGTTGATTCTCTATCCCTTCTCACAGTTATTTAAATATGGTATATCCTCGTAATTTAATTAGAATACTTGTTATTCCTTGTCACCAAAATACTTATTTTTCGAGTGTGATGCATACTTTAAACTGTCTGAGTGAGGATCGAATAACTAGTGTAAATTCCTGGCAACTATATAATGTTTCTAGTTGATTTAATCTGTTACAGATTGATATTGGTAGGGTACCATTATAAACCAGGGAGCACGGAACAGCTGTTTCGTCCTGGTATGGGTTTCTTCAGCAGTCGCGTTGTCTCAAATTGATGAAAGTTGGAAATTTACGATTGGGTACCATTCCAGTGGTGCAGCGGGTTTGCGTTCGCCAACCTAAGGCGGAATCTAGGGTGCGCATTTCTGAGGAGCTCCATACTAGAACGAGAGAGCAGTCCTGTGCTCCCTGGTTCTAAATGTACCTTACATCAATCCGTGACAAATTCAATTAAGTAGATCTTAATACCAGTCTCCACAAACTACCCCAATTCGATTGTATAATATTTCATTTTTGAAGGTGTGTCTTTTTATCTTTAGATAAATGTAAATATTGGTGGTTGCAAGAATTGTCTCTTCTCTTTTCACCACTTAATTGGGAAGTATGCTGGTACGTTTATAAATTGTTCTTAAGCAAACTCGCAAATATAGAACACACTGCCAGATATAAAGTGTAGGCTGTAGGTTCAAATCTCACTATCCTTACTTCAGTTGGCACATGAAGTGTGGCTTACAGTTGAATATATAAATGGGTACGTGTCACCATAGTAAATCAATCAGTACATCACTGAAAATATGCATGTATATCATCCTGCTCACGTTGTTAAACAGGTTTTCCGGAAGATTCCTATTTTTATCAGGATCTTCGTGCAGAATTACTCTCTCCCAGTGACAAGTCAATAAGAGTCTAGTTGCATGTAATCAATTTATCGGGAGAATCAAATGAAGGGGTTAATAGTCTTTAAGAAAATATTTACGATAAACTCATTTTCAGACAGTATTTAGAGTAACTAATTTAGATCATAGCTCCCCCCCATCAGATTTCATCCGATTAGTAGTACTCAAATAAAAAGATGTTTAATGGAGTAGTATGATTTGTTGTACCATTTACAACAATAAACAATACCCTAAAAAAACAATCGATGAGCGTAGCTTTCAGATTAATGGGCCGATTTAGAGATGCGCTTTATTAGATGTAGCAATTTTTCAGAATTTGTCAGTGTAGATATTTGATTAGTATGCATATGGTTAGAGCTCAGGTTTTCTGAGTCTTCTATTTTCTTACTTCGAATAATATTTTGATGGTTATGGAAGCTAGAACCTTACTAACTATATATATATATATATATATATATATATATATATATATATATATATATATATATATATATATATATATATATATATATATATATATATATATACAACATATTTGGTTCGCATTGTTGGCGTTCACATTTTTGTTCATATATCCCAATTGTTATTCTTAGCAATAATAATGCATATATATGTGTGTTCTTTTGTAATTACTTTCAGATATTAAGCAATATACAGTTAATTCTGAAGAGAATTTCGTATCCATACACCCAGTTTATACAAAACGAGTGACCAATCTTTTGAGGTTTATCGGATTTGATATTGGAGATGTCAATAATCACTTGCAAGTTTATGATGAAGATAGTAAAGCTGAGTACAATGATGACAGATACTTCTTACCTGAGTTCTATGATGATTATTTGGTTGGTTCTCGGTCTTTTGTTTTGAGTTAGCTTGTTAGTATTCTGTAGTCAATAACATCAGCTCAAAAGTTACTTCATTTTCAAATACTTTTTGGTAAATACGAACTCCACTTCGGCTACTGTAGTCTTTGATCAGTCGAGTGACGTCACTTATTCACTTACTGAAGAATTCTAGTACATAAGACTACTTAATATAGTCTACTTTTAGTTATAATAGATAGCTATGGTTACTGAATTCTATAAACCATATTTTTGATGTATGCATTACCACAGCCGTTGTTTAATGTCTGACATATGTAAACTTACACATAATAAATCAGAACGTTCTAAATTAGGTAAAGCGCTTCGAACCATATATGTAAACAATTCTTACTTCCTTACTTCTAGGAGAATATTTCATTGTACTTTAAAACTGATACCGCTTCAACACTAACCGTGTAGAATCCGGCAATATTCAGTTATCACAATGATCATAATCAATAGAAATGGACTTATTGCATTTATTCGTCACAAACTGGACTCACTGGGGTGCTACTAATTACCAGAGGGGACTGAACACCTGTTTCATATAGGACTCAATAATTTGCACCCATGATCCTGCCAGAAGATCACATCCAGAGCCTTTCAGTTCTGATGGCGATCACCTAACCATTAACACCTCTAGGTTGTCGTCCAACAACCGGATTCCCATCCCATCTAATTTGCGATGTAGCTTGACGACTATCTAGTGCTATTAATAACAACTCTCACTCTCGACATGGATGAACTCCACCATCATGACTTATCACTAGGGCTTCAGGAACATTTTGAGGTTAGTCACTAGTGAGATGATTATTGTAGTTGATATGGTTTCGTGAAGATGAGTTTTGTTTTCGTTATATATATCTGTCACTAGTACCCAATCATGGTCATTCTGTGACGCATAAATACAACAAAATCATACTTTATTTGGAAATAGGGAGACAGTAGACGCGTAACAATTAAACTATCATGGTCAAAGAAGGCAGCACGATCAAAATATTTACATATACACTTTCATTTTAATGGTACCGACTTATGCAGTGACCTTGAGCCAAACACTAAGTGTGCGCTGATATGGTTGGAGATTTGTCCAGTCCTATGACTTACTGGATGAAGTTCGGGCACCTTAAATACCAGGTCACTACTCCACTAATCTTGATGCTATAAGTGAGACTGAAACACGGCCGTAGGATAGACTGACCTGGAGATAACACCTTGGACTACTCAGTAGTCCTGACTATATAAAATAAATGCATCCTATTGTTTGTACATGAATATCTATTGTAAATGTGGAATACGTTTACACAACTGATGTATTCGTTTGTACTAAACATTTGTTATCATAATCTACGACATTCTGGAGCCGTGGGATAGGTTCTGTCACCAAAACATGTGTAAGGAGCTATCATTAATAAAATAAATATCCGTACTGGTTCTTATTTTACAGAGCTTAACTGACTACAGGATAATTTATTTGATCTACTCGTTTTGAAGTGCGATAGCCATTCAGTAGTTTTATGTAAGTGACTATCTAATTAATTCTCAGTTAGGACTTCCTTTATTGCAATTATCCAACTCATTTTCGTGAGTTTGAGCTACACCTTTTTTTGTGAGGAGCAGTTTTACTATCCAGCCACCGAAACCAAATTGGTTGGAGCACTGTTCGAAACTGGTGACTTGTTGGATGCTGAATGCTTTAACCATTTAGCTAGTTGGTACTATCATTAGACCCTCACACTTAGAATGTAGCTTAAAGCCAAGTACATAAATCCGTATTTGGTGAATGAATTGGTAGCTGTAATTTTGTGTTGTTGTCATTTCAACAAAGTTCAAATACCACAAGTAGTTCATATTCTGTTTAATTACTATTTCATACCTTTCCTTGTATCTTCAATGATGTATGTGTTCCATATAAAGTCTGTTCTATTTTTTCATTATAGATAAATTTTATAGCATGTAAACGAAAACGAATTGATAATGATTATTGTACTTTAGAACAAGACAATCATTGTATTTCCGCTTCTAAATTGATTGCAGTACTTCCACATGAAGTTGAGTGTTGTCGATCACATCTAGTACCAGGTTGGTGTGTAGCAGTTTATTCAGGTGATCTTCGTAAAATTAACCAATACCTACAATCCTTTGAGCCACTTCCTGAAGAACTTAGGCATATTAAACGAATAGATAGCTGTCGGTCATATGAAAACAAATCAACGCATGTCTTTTTGCAGATAGCTACATCAAGGTTTGTGTAGCAAACGTGTTTCTTTTCTGTTGCATAATTCACTTATCAGTCACGAGTCTCTGAAGTCGGTTCTGAACCACACTGTTTATTTAAACATGAGTGTCTTCTCATGTGTAATGTAAAAGATAATAATAATAATTCAGCATATTAGTCTTTTTAAAAATCCAAAACATAAGATTTGATAACCTTGTGTAAATACCAGTTAGGCATTATTGATATAACAAGAGTATGACTGCATCTTATTAATAAATAGATTTCGTAGCTCACAAGTAGTGATCTATCTTTAGATCAGCACTAATGGTTAATCAAATTAAATCTTAGATAAAACCAAAACCGTTTTTATATACAGAATTTTCGTTCAATTATAAGCAATCAAGGTTGCTATTTAATTATTTTCAAATGAGAAATTAGAATAATGTAGAAATAAATATTTGTAAAGTCGTCTAATTTTTATTATTATTATTATTATTATTATTATTATTATTATTATTAGTGACCGTATGTTATCAACATCTGATGGTATATGTACATCGTTAATGGATTGTGTTGATATTAACATTTAATCACAAGTTTCTAACAGAGTTGGACTGTTGTTAACAATAGAATCTGGGATGTTTGTCCTACCTCTTTTGTGACTCAGCAGTCATATGTGCTTGCATCCTAGTGTTGGTGTTCACACTAAGGCTCAGATTCAGTATCTCGTTTCAAACACCAGCACCCACTGAACTACAGAGTCCATATAACCACTAATTTATTAAACTGGGATAAATTCATTAATGTGGGTTTTTTGTCGTGGTCACAGTATTTTAGTGGATAAGGGGTTGGTGTTTGAAGCAAAAGGTATGGAGTCCGATTGTCAGTGTAAACGTCATCACATGGATGGGAATACAGCCAGTTAACAAGTCCTAAATATGACAACACAACCTGGGTTCTGTTGCTAGCCCGTCCAGCTTCATTTAAGTTTGGAATTAAATGACTAAAACTTATTCCTCTTTGTTTATTCCCAATCTTAATAGCATCTCATAAGGTTAATTGACTATCTGTTGCATAGCATAGTGAAGTTCCATAGTACATCAATCATGCATTTTTTATTAGAATAAAGCATCCAATAATTATTGTTGTTTATTTATTTTACCCCATTCATTTCAGGTATACATGGTTAGACGCTAATGAAACACTATCCTCTATGGTTGACTCTCTACGATTAGATTCATCTGACCACCAGTTTATTAGCACATCGCCAATACCATGCTGGATACCACTGTGCTCACCAATAACTCGTAAGCACCAACTACTCTATTCATTTTCCGATGACGTATCACAAGAAAAGAAATTTTTATCGTTTACAAACTCACTTAGTAAACCAGTTATATTAGGCTGGCCTTGCACTTTACGAGCCTGTCCTGAGCTTGAAAGATTAGTAAACGTTGGACAAAACTCGTTGTTGTCATGCTTCTCAGAGTTGGAGTTAGAAAGGTAAGTTGTTTAATTTATAAAAACTACAATGTCAGCATCAATCTATTAAATAAATATAATGCTTACTATGTAGTTATAAATCTGTACTTGTTAAACTTGTCTCATTTTGCATCACTGTTAATACTGACAACGTTTAGTAATTAGACAATCGGACTGTTATATGACTTGAATCTCTGAGCCTGTTATGTTTGAAAGATCGTCCTGACTAGCTTAGGCAAACCATGAAGATACACAGAGAGGTGTCTCGCGGGTGGGTGTATGTTTAGGTGTTTATGCTTTCCTAAATAGATAGAGTCTTTTTATGTTAGAACCTCCATTAAAATTCATGTACTTTGTTGAGTTTACCACCTCATTTTTCTAAAATTGAAAAAGCTCGATTTTTATAGGGTAAGGAAGAACTTTATACAGTTATTGCTGAATCCCTGACTAATTTATGTTTATATGCAATCGAACATTCGTGTTGGGTATTCCATTGAATTCATTAGTTAAATCTACTCATAAGTCGTTGATATTTTCTCCTAAATACTTCATGATCCTAACTCTTAGACTAGTGTGTGGTTCAGGTATATTATCTTGATTAACCTTTGTATTCTCATGAAAACAGCAGTGCTTAGCAAACTGAAAAAGGTATCAAAGACGGTTGTTATTTAGCAGGTACTTGACAGTAGCTGATACCCTGACGTAGTAGTTAAGCTTACTTATTGTAATGATTCAGTCGAGCTTTGTTAGCTGGAACACTTATTTATGTAGAACTTTATACAAAACTGACCTCCAGCCACCCTTCATTTGCTAATCGTCTCCAAACTACCTGGGTAGAACATTAACCCAAGCCCTTCAATTCCTAATGAGATTGTGAAAGCTATAAGTGATTTAAAGGAAAAAAAACCACTGGACATAATAAACCGATTCCAAATACCTTTAAGGATGGTGATTCAGTTTTATCACGTAAGTTGACTGATATATTAGCTACAGTCTGGGAGCTGGACTTAATCCCGCCTGACTGGTTTCGATCTCTGATCGTCTCGATTTATAAGGATAGAAATCCTGTTGTGATAACTAACAGTTATCAGTTTAACTAACGTAGCGTTTAACCTCTGTAATCACCTGACACGTATCTAAAGATAGAGAACAACGATCTCGGAAAAAACAGACTAGTTACAGGTCCTAGCGAGGGTGCACTCATTAGATATTCATTATCAGATTCTGTAATACCGGTACACGATATCCGATGATAGTGACACTACTTAGTATGAAAGCAGCTTTCAACTCTGTAGACTGAGAGGTTCTGTGGCAGTATTCGTTATTTTTGGGCGCATATAAATCTGACACTCGAACATAGCTTATCAAGTCAGAGATTATAGTGAACTACTATCAATATTGTTTTCCGAGCAGTGTATTTTGGGATTGTCCTTTATCCCTCTTTTTTTATTTGGTTTTGTCATAGTTGTGCTTCCAAAAGTCACACTTTCATCTAAATTTTCAGGGACTGATCTCCTACCAGGAAGCCCACTTACTGATTTAGAATATGAAGATAAATAGACTTATTAAGTGAAAATGCTGACAATATACAGTCTCCTGAACTATCTAGGCAACAATCCAAATATGCTTTGGACGCGTTTCTCTCCCTATAAATGCAGAACATTACTTCAGGACAGGTTCGCTTCATTGCGTAAATCGATCATAGATAGTGGAGTAGTTGAGTATGTTAAACACTTCACTTATCAACCCTGGTATGCCGATGTCTGGTGACGGTTAGAATTCAAAAAAATCGGTTACCTTCTTCAAATTACGTCACTCGTGGCCTAGGCAAGATATCTATCCCCTAACTGAAGGCCGAGTGGATGCAAAAATTAGGATATGAAAACAAACATGCGTAGGTATTATCTCTTTGATCATAGCGGTATTTGAAGCATCTTGGAACGGCAGAGTATGCAATATTGACGCTAACCACGGAGTATTAAAGGAAAATGGCAGGCTTATTGATGAGATTATGAACTTTAATCGATTAAGCTGATGATGGAGGCATGTATTTCGTATGCCTAATCACTGCATATCTTGACGCACTATATTAGCTACTGTAGGAGTATGATGGAAGTTGGGGTGACCAAACTGTGTGGCTTCGGTTCATGAAATTGTTTACTTGTCTGAGTCGTGTTCGTAGATGCAAACTACCTGTTTTAGCCCCACACGATCAGTGGATGGATACGCTGGGTGACATGTTTCAGGACCAGTCACAGTAGTGCAAGTGTATTCACTCTTTGTCTTCATTATTCGTCTATACATACTTTTGTCTCACCCGTTTCTGTTGAACTATATTGTTATATTAATCCTGTTAATGTAATATGGTCGTGGTAATAGAGTATGGTAACTTGGACCGATGCACATGTGCGCCATGTCCTACCTTGTACATAACTGCCAGACTGGCAGTTGGTGCTTACCCAACGAACATTGCCCAACTGATAAAGGACATTTCACAGTCTCAGCAAGTAAGCATGAATTTAGCCGAAAGAAATCTTATTTTCATTTACATGATTAACAATAAAACCTGTAGACTGATGTGACAACTTTGCAGCTGGCGATACTAGTAGTTAGTGTAACTGGATGGCAGTAAGATATATGCGAAATAGTAACTCAGATTCACCATTAATATCACGAGTCTACATATTCTACAGTGATAGGTTGCCACGAAACCGTCTACCCCAATATACTATAACAGCTAAGATAAGCGTCTTTTGCATGAAATCGCCTGTCTTCTAATGATCTTCATGTTATCTTAAATATACAGATTGGCATTTTCATTACACTTTTCAGACATTCGTCGTGGCTCAAACGAGTTTCTACCTTGTCGAAAAAAGCACAAGAGCTAAGTGATTTACATCCACAGTCATGCGCAGGGATTAACGGTCCAGCTTGTGCAGTTATCATTGTCGATCCAGAATCGAATTCCCCATTAGCAGAATCAACTACATCTGTAGTAACATCAGACACATCTTACTTAGATCATGCAGTACTACTTGCCGTATCAGCTGTTGCTAAATTAAAGAGAGATATAGGAAACCAATACTCTAATTTTTACTTGTGCACAAACTTAGATGCGTATGTCTCACTCGAACCATGTCTGATGTGCGGTATGGCTCTGCTTCATAATCGTATTCGGCGAGTTTTTTGCTGTCAGAAGCTAGAGGGAAACGGCGCATTTACTAACATTACTCGTCTTCATGTTCGAGAACAATTAAACCATCATTTCCGCGTATTCGCCCCACCATAGATGTCTGTGGTATTTAATTTGTATGTACATACTGATGTCATGATACGGATTGCAAACCACGGATTCTATGTATATATAACGAAAACTTCTTGATTTATCCCTTATGATTTCTTTTTACAGTATTTCCAGCTGCAAGAAATGGATGCTGACTTTATTGTACATAGTGTTTGCGCAAAGGTCCATTGTTTAATATAAGTTTTTACTTTACTGATCTAATTTATTTCAGTCACAGTTTCGATAGTGCCCTAAATCAATATGGCTTCTTACATGATGGGTTTCTCACTCAAACATGGTCGTTAAAAATAATCAAAGACCAAATAAATAATTGTCTTTTTCGCTGAGATAGCCAACCCTCAACGGACCTATATTGTTGTTGGCTATTCAGAATATCGAACTTTCATGTGTAAGTAATAGGAACAGATTCTATGAAAGGCGTTTAAATATTATGGGTTGTGTCGTTCCATAAGTTAGTTATATTGCCGGAGGAAACGTGTTGCATCCAAGTAGTAATTAGTTCAGTGCGCTTAGCTTTTCGAAGCAGGTCGGAAAGCTTACTGTAAAATTCATCTTTTACTTCATCTGATCTGCAATCAGTAGGAGCGTAGGCAGAGACAACAAAGAGGCAGCGGCGTGTGTCCCTATCTTTCCGAGTTCCTACAGTCCCGTTTAGACGGACAGCGCATAAGCGACTGTCTATGGGAATCCAGTCAAGGAAAGCCCGTTCAGCTTTTGAACTTAGTGCTATACCTACACCAGCAAGGCCACGAGTGGTAGCAGTGGGGTCTCCGGAAACACGAAGGGTGAACCGGACCGCTTCTTTATCTTCACAAGGTGAGGTCAGGCGAATGATTGTACTTAGATCCTGTATACGCGTTTTGGAGACGCAGCAGACATCGATGGAACGAGAATCTAGGGTCATAGCTAGAGAGGCTTGTTGTCCTATTTGGCCTAAGGTTCGAATGTTAAAAGCTCCGATATGTAGTTTAGTGCGAGGTTTCAGGATGCCAGGAATAACGTTTTGTGAACTCAAACCATTAGCATTAGAGGCGTGAGGTGATAAAGTTAGACTGGTTAATCGTGGGAATAAGGGAGTTATTGAGCGTTGAGGGTGGGATTTGACCTCGAGCAAAATGATCTCTTGTGCTGTTAGAGGTATGAGGGCGGTTTTCACTTCCTGGCTGCCCACATCATGGAAGGATATTACTTGCTGAGGTACCTGAAATAGGAAACTGGATTAGTGTTGGTCATACTGACCTGAAAGCGCGATCGCAGAGCCCAAGGGGCAACTGCTTGAGGCCGGTCACGCACGACCTTGTTATGGGATGTTTTCGAAGTGTTAGCTCAGTTCTTCAAAAGGCCTTACTGCCGGAGACGGAAATCCGTGGAGTAAGGTGAGGTGTGACATTTTTAGGGTCGATCTTTTGTAACCCCTTCTTTCCTTTGTTAGAAGGCGGCATCGCTGCAGATGCTGGTTATCCGAGGGAAACACCTTACTGCTGTCACACCCCGCTGCAGCCAGCAGTACGACTCCGCCCTCAGACCTTAGGTTGCTGCCTTTAGTCTTATCGCTCTCCAACAGACCTGCTTGGCATTGTAGGACCCTGAAGAACAAGCGTTCCAGATAATGTAGCTCGGTTGGGTCATCACTATAGACAAGCCTGACCACTACGTTAAGGTAGCAGCTACGGTCGGGATTAGGAAACCCACCTACAGACTAAAAGTACGCATAGTTTTGTTTACTCCTCCCGGGCATTTGTGGCCAACTGAATATAGCTGAGGTTAGTAGGACATTATTTGAAAGTACTAAGTCAATTCGCTAAGCAAAAACCCTTTATCGGCAGTTATGGCTAGAATCTTACATACTTAGGCGTATAGAATGTCACAAATTGAAGCTGCAACGAGCCTCTCAACTATGATCGTATTCCTTGCAAATAGGAAACATCATAGTTGCGTGGGCTGGGATATCGCTTCGAGGCTCACAACGGAGGTGGTCATCTTAAGAGACTGTGTCCAAAGTCTCCGACTTAGTGGTCTAGTTTACGAAGTAATGAGACATCGCCGGAATATTCCTATAATAGCTGATGACTAGAACAGTCGTATATGTTATTTGTCCTTTAGGAATCCTGGAGTCCAAGTGCCGCATTGATTTGGAATTCGGAAACTGCTTACGTTAGAACTTTCTTCGTAGAGTATCGACAATGAAAAATAGACTGTACTTTCCAAATATTGACACAGATACACTTGTACATGATCAACTATCAGTAGATCGTAAATGCCTAGTTATTTTATGAATGCAACTGCCGTAGGACGATGCAGAATGGGGCTGCTGTGTAGTACGCTCGGCGCCCCGTTTGCAACCGAGTATCTCACGCAAACCATAGGTAGCACGGATCGATACAAGAGTTGGTATTGATGTGTATTACACTGACCAGTAGTCTACTACGGTTGACAAAACCTTAAAAATGTATGACCAACCCATATAACTGATCACTCCCTATTATCAGTCTAGGTATTGATCTGTAGGAAGTCAGAAAGCGTAATTCCTGGGATATCGCTGACAATTAAATTAGCGACAGCAAACATTAGAGGTTGTGATTTCCGACCCAATTTGATCGCAATATCTGAGTTTAGTTAACAGTCCTCACGTTCATACATTGTTACACTAATCAGCGACAAACACTCACTGAAATGTGTTGATTGAGCCTAACGCGGTCTTCAGGTCAAGGAAAGCCACGACTAAGTTAGTATTTAAGAAAGTCTGCTGAATGGCGAGGAGTTGGCTACGTATAAAGGCATCATATTGCCCTAATCACTCTTAGGATGCCATAAAGACTGTCACCCTTAATATACTTAAGACAAACCTGAAAAAGGACTCACTACCGGTTCGCAAGATCTACTTAATATTTTGATCGAAGTATCCTGTGAGTCTTGACCACTATGTCCTTAAGATCTATAAGGTCAAGTTCCTGCTATTTTAGTTACGTTGGAAATGGTCTACTTTAATACGTCGTTACGCATTGTTTTCTGGTGTAGTCTGGCGTAACGTGTTTAAATCCACCAAAACCCCACTTAGCAAGATGGGGTCACAATGAGCTGTTAGAAATTCCATGGTCGACAAGCTGAGTTATGTAAATTTGAAGAACACCAGACAAGATTTGTATCTAATTTAACAACACTGTGACCTTAAATGAGACGAGTAACGAGTTACTATCAGTCAGTTACGACGCACAACTTCGTATGTGCGAACATCAGTTCAAGTTGCCACGCTCCAATTAACAGATGGTTGTAAACAACGATTGATATTTCTGGCAGAACTTAATGTTTCCCAATCGGACAGACCTTTAAAGAGTATAAACAACATAGTTTATCTTTTTTTCAAATTACGGTAATTTACACCAGCTTCGTCTTGGTTTTAAGTGTATTGGAAGGCTGGAAGTAAATTAGTGTCGGTACGCTCATCATAAAGTATCTGTAAATGAACAATCACTAGAAAATCAACTCAAGATTTCACAGGAATTAGAGTTTAATACAGCAGGTACGAATTCTTACTACTGGACATTGTTATTACTATCAGTCAAAATAATGGTTACCAAACTAGATGTATAGAGACCTGTATTGATTCTCGTTGTAAAATATTGAAACTAAATCTTAACAAAATATTTTATTTACATACATACAAAACAAATAAATGCAGTTACTGTTGTTCAGTTTTAACTTTTTTCGGTGCCCTAAAAGAAAGCAGTTATATGTAGAATAGTAACTTACCGATATTGAGCAGTCACCATAGCATGACCTCGTTCAAATGGTTCAAGAGTAACCTGTTCACGAGGAGTAAATTGCAGCTTTCGTAGTGTATCTACTTCCTTAGCAAACACCACTTCAGGAGCAGCCACTGAGTCAATACATGATGCCTTAATAGATATCACAGCGTGACCTCCGTTTTTCAAATAGTACTCAGCATTAACACCTACTATTCTAGATTGGTCAGGTTGGGCAACGTCAGCAAATATACAATCCACCATACCTAAAACATGTAAATCACCTATTCCAACATACCAACAAGCATTCTGTATTTATGAGGATGCCTAGCATCCTCTATAATTGGAACTACATTTGTCCGGTGTTTAGCAACGTTCAAAAGGTCACGGCCTGAACGGTGAGAGAATTCTACGGCGTAAACAACTCCCTCTGCACCGACGACATCCGAAACATGAGAGACAGTAGTTCCACTAGCGGCCCCCAAATATAAGACACGACCTCCTGGTTTAATATGGATTTGATCAAGCCCATTAACTATGCCGGCTGCTAATTTCGATCGAAAAGGGTTCCATACCCTATACTCTATTTTACCACCTGCATCGTCCTCGACACTGATTCGCTTTTCACCGTATACAGACTCGCCAACAACAGCATTCCTTGTCACTAAACAGTCCTCCTTCCCTTTAGCAACAAAAATCCCTTCGTGTCTATGAGGCTCTATCATCACTTTTTTACCACCTCTCATTCCACCACGTCCGCCTCTACCTCGGGGTGCTCCTCTACCAAACCCCCCGCGATTTCGACCGCCAAAGTCCCCTCGTCCTCTTCCACGACCACCGGTGTCACCACCGCGGCCACCTCGAAAGCCGCCCCTTTCACTAAATCGCCCGCCTCTGCCACCTCGCCTTTCATCACCAACTTTCTCCCCACCAAAACTATGTCTTTGACCGCCTCTACCACGCCCACCTCTAAAACTTTCGCCAGATTCTGTAGCAACGAAATAAAGGCTTAACTGTTAAAGAAAAGTTACCTGGTTTCATCAAATCTCAGCACGCTGTCGTAACGTAAATGTCAAAAATGTCGCCAAGGTCGAGTATTTACTCAAAGGCCAATAGCCGATATATTTGTGACTGACAAACTAAAAGATTTCTTTTTTTCTCATGACCTGCTTTTTGGAGCTAAGCTACAGATCTTCAGTTTTTCTTACTGTCATAAGTCCAGCTACGCTGTTACACTAGCTATAATAGGTTCAAATAATTAGAATAGGCTTGTATTTTCCCGTTGATTTGTAATGGACTGAAACTGGTCAGTCTCTGTTGTCATATGTGCATCCTGAGCGGATTGCCTCGATATAGCGTTATTAAACAAGTTATATATTTAAGTTGGATTGTGAATGGCAAGCGGAATCCACTGCGTTTGCTCATTCCAATTAAGTTTGGTTCTTTGGAAAAGCATCATCGTTCTTGTTCTGCTGGTAACGTTTTGGCGAGCGAAGTAACCCTACTCTAAGCATATAGTTTTCAGAGTAAGAAAACCTTCAGCCAAACACATAAAACTCCTTTTTAAAACGAACTTAACCTTTGTTACTCTCAAATCGCTACAGCCCGTACGATTAAAATCAGATGACAGGGCTGTTTCATGTCCTTGAGTTCGGTGACATCTGCCGCAATCAATTGATAGAAATTTATTATAAAATGAATAGAAATTGAGACGGCATGCTACCGTTGTTTGCAAGTTAAACTGAAACAAATGTCAGCACTTCATTCTTTGGACGAAATTTTACATAAATGTTACGAAGTATTTTCAAATATCTAGTATTAATAATGTAGAGTTATGAGAAGGCATATTGGACTTGCCTGGCGAAACGTCATCCACTTCGTATTTGTGTCTACGAAAAACAGCAGCTTACGTCCTGTGAATTCAGACTGTTTACTGATCATCACACACTTAAATGCCTAGCAGGAATTAACACTAAAAGTGTTAGTCCATAACCTCTTGTTATTATAAAATCTTGAAACTGAGTTCAGTTTCGTTAACGAATGATTTCACTATCACTTATATCTCAATTTATTGCGTTTTGCTGGAGTTTATTTTAACAACAAGCTCCTATATATACTTAAATCTGCAATGTGTTGCTATAACATATGTAATAGACACAATTAAAGTTGCAAACATGTTCCGGAGTCAGCTACGACTGGCTTTATCTGTTTATTTTTCCGAAATATTCCACTAAAGCTAGATGGTACGTGATGCGGTCAGATAACATGGAAAACTATTTCAGAGGTGTTAAATCCAATAGGTAATGCACACGTAATTATATCAAATATCACTGATCGAAGTGTAGTTGCTGGCTTTACAAATAAATAAGGTTGGTTGACGAGGTAAACATTATATTTAGAACTAAGAATCACGCAAGCGAAGTTAAAGCTGCCATATAGGAATTTGTTCAATCATACATTCAAAAAGCAGACTACAAAGATACAATGTAAAAGTCATAAGCTCACAAGGGCTTCAAAGATATTGAGGTGACTTTGAAACTGTTTCTCCAACAGATCAAATCTGTTTGTGAGTAAATCATAAATCTTGCTTTTTTTGAATAATCACACTAACAGCTATTTTCCTAATCCCGGAACAGTTGCCTAGTGATGACTATTATTTCATCTGCTCCATCCACCTTTGCTGCCTAGTTCATGGATAAGCTTCTGCTAGCTTACGTTAAAGTTGCTGTCGATCCTCATCATTCGCCGGGTTCGCTAATATAAGTTTCTTAGTCATTCCCCGCCCTTTACTTCCTGAAATCCACTGGCCTTCACTAGCTTCTGCAATTAAGTTGAGTGTAAATATCGTTGCTGCACTTACAGCTGATTACAAATCCTTTTAAGATCTTTCGAGATAAGGTTGGTTAACACAATAAACGAAGGGCATCTCAAATCCGATATTCTTAAAACTTTTGTTCTCCAAATGATATCTAAAAGGTTCTTCTGCTGTAAACTTTCTCCGTTCAGTCAAACGCATGAAAATGTGGCTCTCACTAAGAACATGCCAGATTTAGAGGGTGACAGATCGAGACAGTCCGCTTTAGAGCCTGCCCGATAACACCTGGAGCCGATGTGGTGTCCGTCATTGTGTTGATGTTGGAGGCCACTCGTTTGCACAATGTCACTCCCTATGCTTAAATCTCGTACTTGCCTAGAATAAACGTCAATTTGAAAAAATTTCAGATGCCTCGCCTTATCTATCCATTGGGCTGCCAAGCCCAAAATTTCCACTAAGTGTTTTCTAGCTTCATTAAGCCTAATAATTTGGGCGTTAAGATCCACTTCTTTTGTTATGTTGAGTATCTTGCTTACTGACGAGTGCCAGTGGACACTTCGGAATGCATCATTTACTTTGTCTGAGATGTAGTTAGTGGACGACGAACAGGTATCGATGTGTCAATAATTTTTTAAGTCCATACTTTCCCCTTTGACTGAACATTAGAGAGACGTCTGTCAATAGAAACCTACGCAGCATGCCTTTCCCTCTCAAAAAAGTTAGTACTATGAATATACCAGCTAAGCCACCAGGACTAGTTGTTGTTTCCAGATGTTGCAAATAATAAACTGCACTGTTCATTCTTAAGTATGAGTTGACATCAAGTGAATAAACACGCAATGATCCAGTAGGCATAAATTGGAGATACAATATACAGCAGTGACAGACCCATAGGTCCTAGACAACGGAGACTCCTGACCGATCCGAATTAGTCATACATGTAAAAGTCATAAGCTCACAAGGGCTTCAAAGATATTGAGGTGACTTTGAAACTGTTTCTCCAACAGATCAAATCTGTTTGTGAGTAAATCATAAATCTTGCTTTTTTTGAATAATCACACTAACAGCTATTTTCCTAATCCCGGAACAGTTGCCTAGTGATGACTATTATTTCATCTGCTCCATCCACCTTTGCTGCCTAGTTCATGGATAAGCTTCTGCTAGCTTACGTTAAAGTTGCTGTCGATCCTCATCATTCGCCGGGTTCGCTAATATAAGTTTCTTAGTCATTCCCCGCCCTTTACTTCCTGAAATCCACTGGCCTTCACTAGCTTCTGCAATTAAGTTGAGTGTAAATATCGTTGCTGCACTTACAGCTGATTACAAATCCTTTTAAGATCTTTCGAGATAAGGTTGGTTAACACAATAAACGAAGGGCATCTCAAATCCGATATTCTTAAAACTTTTGTTCTCCAAATGATATCTAAAAGGTTCTTCTGCTGTAAACTTTCTCCGTTCAGTCAAACGCATGAAAATGTGGCTCTCACTAAGAACATGCCAGATTTAGAGGGTGACAGATCGAGACAGTCCGCTTTAGAGCCTGCCCGATAACACCTGGAGCCGATGTGGTGTCCGTCATTGTGTTGATGTTGGAGGCCACTCGTTTGCACAATGTCACTCCCTATGCTTAAATCTCGTACTTGCCTAGAATAAACGTCAATTTGAAAAAATTTCAGATGCCTCGCCTTATCTATCCATTGGGCTGCCAAGCCCAAAATTTCCACTAAGTGTTTTCTAGCTTCATTAAGCCTAATAATTTGGGCGTTAAGATCCACTTCTTTTGTTATGTTGAGTATCTTGCTTACTGACGAGTGCCAGTGGACACTTCGGAATGCATCATTTACTTTGTCTGAGATGTAGTTAGTGGACGACGAACAGGTATCGATGTGTCAATAATTTTTTAAGTCCATACTTTCCCCTTTGACTGAACATTAGAGAGACGTCTGTCAATAGAAACCTACGCAGCATGCCTTTCCCTCTCAAAAAAGTTAGTACTATGAATATACCAGCTAAGCCACCAGGACTAGTTGTTGTTTCCAGATGTTGCAAATAATAAACTGCACTGTTCATTCTTAAGTATGAGTTGACATCAAGTGAATAAACACGCAATGATCCAGTAGGCATAAATTGGAGATACAATATACAGCAGTGACAGACCCATAGGTCCTAGACAACGGAGACTCCTGACCGATCCGAATTAGTCTAGACAATAAAGACTCAAATATGAAATCCAAAGAACAGTTTCAGGAAGCCTGGGGGGTTTATTTTTATGCACTTTTCAGTTAAAGTAACCAATCACGAGATACATTTAAATAGATGTTCCGATAAATAGACCGAATCTTGATTCTTAGTGCTGTGACTTTCCTCTCACAATAGGTAAAGAATAACTCTGCCTATTAATTGCCGTTTGCATAATCAAACTACGGTTCGAAAGCTTATCGGATGTTTAGCAGTGCGAGGGCATATCATCGTAACTGGTAGAGTTATCTTAGTCTTCTTATAATGGGATTGCACGAATGTTCCAACAACTACCCCACTGTCTTTACCCATTAATGAACACATTAACTAAATAAAAAAATAACTAGTCAGTTTATATGTATCTTTACAGAATGCAGTAAGTTGAAAAAGACGACATAATAAAAAGGCCTGAATATAACTAAAAATTCTTCAGTATCTATAGCGTGAACAGAAACCAAAATATATGAAAAATACACGTAAATTAATTTATAAGGAAAACTAAGGAAACAAAATAGTCAAAAACAAATAATCGTATTCGAGAGAAAGCATTATATATGTAACATCTCTTTAATTTTATTCAAGTTTTTCATAATAAATGATATATATTTAATGACGTTTTAAATACAAAATCTTTCGAAGATTATAATACAGATATATTAAAAGAAGCGGTCATAAAACGAAACATTTTGACGAATAACATACGTAGCAATTATTTAGTACCTCTGCATAAGCAATCTAGAAAAGCGACTAAAATCGGAGGATATTTCCTTCACATTTGGAAGTGAACATCATGAATGGTTTCGGTAAGGCACTCAAAGTACAATAACGCTTTAATTCAGTATGATCCCTTAAAACAATAACCTAAATCAAAACAAAAATCATTACAAATAGGCTTTAAGTTAAAAGTCTGTAAATAAATCTATGCAGCATGTGATAAAGAAAAACAGATAATCTCACATAGTTATTAGGAAACGATTTGTTTTTCAACAACTAGAGGTCATTTATGAGGAAATTTAAAACGGTGAAGAATGACTAACCATTTTATCAACTACGGGATTATGATTCATGTATCTTTAACACTAAAAGTTTACACAATTGACGTTCCAAAATTTAGGCAATTTTGCAACAGTGGCGACGTTTATTTTAGCACCAGCCAGAGAGCATAAAGTCTTGTTTTTATATTTTAGTTAGTATACGATAATGGTAACAGAATATAGTTGCTAATCTGCTTGATTGCTATGGTCTGGTCTTATCAACATGCTCACATGAATGGAGTCATACACCATTCATGGGATTCCGCGATATGCAATATGCTTTACAGCAGCAATCTTTCATGCTCTCCGGATTAAAAACACAAGTTTCAACAGGTCAAACTGACTAACATTATAGTTTGATATTCTAGAAGTACTGTGTTTGTTCCGAAACAATCACATAAACGACTATATATATATATATATATATATATATATATATATATATATATATATATATATATATATAAGCATAAAAACAGAAAACTTTAACAGAATGTAGAAAAACTTGATATTGTAGCAGATAAATATATTTACTGACCTTCTCGTTGTGATTATTATATTCTGTATCACAGCCATGTTTTTCGTTTGACAATATATGTATTGTCAGTTTCCTTCTTATACATGATGATGGATCAACATACTTCTACATTTCAGAAAAATTGCTCATAAGTAAAGATGAAATTTTCGGTTGATTACATTTTAACACAAAAGAAATGATTTGAAAGCATAACACAGGCAAATTAATTATTAATCCCTAAGACCATGAAAACTATCAACTTCGTTAACTGCGTAAGCCAACATTATATCTACTCTTTAGTTTAACAACACTATTTAGGTGTTCAAATCTAAGAAGGTGTGAACGAGGTTCCAGCTGTTAGCACCCAGTAATTGAAAATAAAGAGCTCTAATTGTTAAATCACCAGTTTACTCATATAATAAGTGCCTTTAATCTAATGATATGGTTTATTGAATTTAAGTTAAATTCCTTATGTGCAGAGTAATCGTAGACTTCAATTCAAATTCAATAATTAGCTGTACAAACAAACCGACGGAGTGGCAATTGGATCACTACTTGGACCAATCCTAAAAGTTTATTTAAGTTGGAATGTGACTGACAAGCAGAATCTAGGAGGTGCGTTTCGCCCTATTTGGAACTCGTCGGTTGGATGTACCGGTATCCGAGTGTTGATGTTCACGCTGGGATTCGAATTCAGTCCGTTTTGTGCCAAATGCCACTATGTACACCACTAGGCTACTGAGTCCGGACAGTCACAGTTGTGCAACGGGCGCATAGCAACATAGACTGACCATCTTCAGTCTATAACGAATTAACGGGAAGGTACAAGTTCATTCTAAAAGTTTATGTTTATACTATTCGAATGACACTCAGCCAGTATATATGCATAAAAGATCTTATCCATATACAACAAACAACAGATAGTTAATCATAGCAAGCCATATAGCTGATGAATGGTAAATGAGCTGTGATAAAGTGGTAGCAATCGTTCAACATTAAGGTACGTGAAAATAATAAAACCCAAGAGATAAGTGTCTGAGGCCAATCATACATAGCCTACCTGTAAGTAGCTTTGAATGTGTCAAATTCGTCGTTTTAAGGGAATGTCACCAGATATTGAAATTCGTTGAGCAAGATAAGATGTGCCACTTTTAGAATCGACCTTATGTAGCTTTCCTTCTTCCATTGTAAGACGGTGGCACTATTGTAAATGATGGTTGTGAGGTAAATACTTAACTGCTGTTATATCTATGCAGACGTCAGTACGACTTTGCTTACATACATTAAGCCCTACCACTCTCCAATCGACGTTTCTTAGATGAAATCATTTAAAGCAGCGAGTACTCTAAACAATATACTTCGATAAGATCTATAAGAAAAGCAAGCCCAACTATCACATCAATGTAGCAGTTACGGTTAGAGCCAAGTAATCGAAATGGTCTAGTAAAACATAAAGTCTTATTACCCAGAGACTATACATTAAAACACTTAAAGCTTTTTTAGAAATGAGAACTATTTGACAGGCTGTTTCACTAAACAGATGACCAGTTGTTAAATAGATTTATGAACATTATTTACATAAACAAATTAACGACAACAAATGTAAGATTAAAATCTTGTCACATGCCTTAGTACAAACATAAATAACGTAGCTTTAAATTGAAATTATAAATGAATGAAAAACATTTTTTTTACTAAATTAAACTTGCTTTGAAAAAATCAATAACATCATTCTTTCTAAGTGATTTCAGGACATTCGATTCATGTAAATCTTGAAGAAGGAGATAGGAAAAGCATTCGATGTGAAATCATTGATCAAAATAAGCATAATTAAGAAAAAGTTAGTATCCCTCATTAATACCGCTTCCAGTTAGGAAAATATGTAAAATGCAACGTACTCAAAATTTAGTGAATACTATAAAAGCCCAATTAATCAATCAACGTGAAATAGAGTAATAGAACGAAGGATCTGTGCATAACGCTTAGATAACTCATCAATCAGTTACAATGATGTACATGCATACATCAGTTAAAGTTGCCATGCCCCAATTTGCAGATAGAGATTAAATTGTCGGATCAAATCCCAGAGTAGTTGCGGTGGAAAAAGAGTCAGCATTGATGGAGAGATAAGATTTAATAAAATGTAATTTAGTGAAAAAAATCATAACGAATTCAGAAGCTTAGAATTTGGAGGAAGACAAGGAATGGATGCACCTGCTCCATGGCGAACGATTTTGAGCCATGTCACCCAAAGTCTGTAACCACTGGTTACAATCATTAGGCGGACCTCAACCAGGTAGTCTGCACCTATTATAATAGCTCAGCCTAATTGTCAGGGACTTCATGAACTGGTGCCATATTTTGGTTTGGTTGTCCCTAGCTTTTTTGCAGCTTACTCCTACACCAGACAGGATTGTTCGTCGAGGTAGGCGATGATCGAGCATACGTAACACGTCCTAACCACCTCACTTGATGAAGATTAACTACTTCGCCAATCGATTTACCATATCTACCTAGTACACTTTTCCTAACCCACGTATTGTTTACTCGGTGATCACAGGAAACACGAGTAATGCTTCGAAGATATCTATGACGTAATACTAGTAGCCCACGAATATTTTCTATCTTTAATGGTCATTATTCACATCTATAAAGTATAACGGATCAGACTGCTGCGCAGTAGACCGGTTGGGCCTTCTGTAAGTGAGCCGAGATTTCATCAGATACTAGACCATCAGGACTGACGAGGCTTCCAAGGTAAGTAAGGCAAATATCACATTCAACTTCTTCGTTCACTATCACTGATTTCGGCGCCGATGTAAGTCAATCCGAAGCAGCATTTTGCACTTAGATGGGTAGAATCGCATCCCAAACATGCACACATTGAAGCAAAAGGCGGTCAAAAGAGGCTGCATTTTTGGCATTTCCACCTAATAGAACTACATCTGCATATTCTAAGTCAACAAGTTTGTCTCCTGAAAGGAAATCAACTTCTGAAAAGTCAGACTAGATGACTCGTAGGAAGCAGGATATAACTAATCAACAGGCTGACTAAATACAATAGAAAATGGAAGTTAGAAAACGGCAATAGGAAGTATCGGACGTAAATAAAGGAATACCGATAATAAATAAACATTGTGAATACCGAATACTTATACACATTAAAAGGGATTATATAGACAGGTAGAGCACATTCAACAGTGAACCTCCCCACGGGATTGAAACGACTTACTAACTCCTTTACCTCTATAAACAAGCTTCAGTCAACAATTAATGGAAATAGTACTAGTAATTCTTGGGACAGCCACAGAAGTTGATGTGAAGAATGAAATAAATATCTAGTGCCTATTGGTTGACGATGGTTGTTTAATTAAAGTCAATCAGTGATGTAAAACGACAACCTCCACGAACCATTATATATATATATATACTTGGTCGGAAGTTAGAATTAATAAACACATCGATACTGCGGGTTTTGTAACACTTTACCAACAACACTATGATAGCACTAATATTTTACGACTGGGTGTTACGATAACTGTTGGATTTAATATCATGAATTGATCTGAGTTCGACAATCAGTGAAAACCAGGAAGTATGAGATAATTGTTTTATCCCGGTATAGAACTCCTCAGCAGTCTACGCTCATTTCCCTACAGTGGATCGACTTTAGCGCCTTAGTGTTTCACGGACAGCGCTTAACCTAAAGCCATTGAGATGACATCTAATAATTTACGAATATAATCCTAGTCAATTGGAGACTTCATTCATTGATATTAGTGGGTAACTGCCATACACCTAGCACGGTTGATAATGTCACTATTTTAGCTGCTACTATTCAGTGAATATAAAATTGAGTGAAATAAACTTACTTCGTTTGAAATTATAGTGTCGACAAACAACTTCAGACCACAAACGTCCAAAGCGGTCATGCATACCCTTTGGTTTTTCTAATAAATGGGTTAAGAGTGATTGGACATGAACATCAAAATCTTTTTCAGACATATTTTCTAATAATTTCTAAAATAAAAACATAAAAATTAATTCAGTAACAAGTGTCTGTGTGTGTAAGAAAATACAAGTGAAAAAAAAATTATGTATAGAGGAAGAATGGAATATCTACATACTGAAAAAAACAAGCTATATACACGTTATCAAAAAGAAACGATCAGTCGAACTTACATTTATAGTATGCAGAAATTCTTCAATAGACTTCTCAACGTCATTAGGATGATGAGGGGACTGAACCAAAATACGAAAACCTTGTAGTTTATTAGATCTTCTGAGTCCAGCGTGTACAATATAACCTATTAAAGTAAAAATGAAAAAGAGATGGGGAAATGAGGTGTAGGATAGAGTGGTTAACTATAAACTAGGCTTGCTTAAAATATGTGGATAAGTAGCAAATTTTTCCGATATTAAAAAGAATAAAGTTGGGTAAATGATCCACTAATGTTGGTGCAAATCGTTTTCTATTGCCTTATCTGAGCATATTGGTGGGGTAATGAGGGAATTAAGTTTTTTCTGCTCAGCGGTACCCAGCTTTAGGAATCCGTGTATAGGCAGTTCTGAGAAGGCTTCCTGTATAGGGACATCTTTGAAGCAAACTGTCTAGACTTCTCTATAATAAGGCATCGGGGAAGTAAAGTTCAAAATTCTTCTCCAATTCTGATGTGAGCTTGATTCTACGATTACGTCTATTTAATTTATCTGAGATGAATTTGACGTCGCTATTTTTATCGCTGATGATGAACGTGTCATCCATATTTATTTTACATAAATTGAAGTTATCAACTATTGGTTTGAGTATCGTGTTCTCTAGTTTTGCCATGAAACAGTCTGCAAGAAGGGAACCCAAAGGCTAACTCATAGCCGTCTGTTTGTCTGTAGAATTCATTATTAAATCTGAACTGTACATTTAAAATACATCATAGGAGTAGTAACTAACTAATTTCTTAATGTAATTTTATATTTTTCCACTCTTTGTTATTTTGTAGCTACTAAAGATAGTTGGTTCTTAAACTTAACCTGAATCGCACACTATTTAAACCCCATTATTGTGCAGTCGATCTTATTAACCTTTACATTGCGAATTATTATGAAGTTAACATCATGAAATCCGAGTTGATTAGCGTATACAAATTCAAAATAATGTGTTAGTTGTTTAAATTGACTACAAATTGTTGTCTGTTGGGTACCAGAAACTGTTTGACCATAATATAAAACTCAGCAGTGCACACCCATGACACCACCAGGGATATAACCAATGATCTTTAGGTATCTCATTGAATGCACGATCATCCGCGTTCAATCGTAGCATTCCCACATCAAACAATTTGTGATAGAGCATGACGATCGACCGTTGCCACTGATGATAATCTCACTCCTAGCTTGCTTGAACTTCACCAGTCATTCAACTGCAACCAATCTGTGACGAATACAAACAACAAATTAAAACCAATCTTCATATAACCACTTCCATTTAACTGAACTATATTTCATCATGTTTAATCAATAATAGGCACTGCTTACCTAATTGCTGTTCTGTACGCAGTTTATTAAAGGCAGGTTCACTTACAATCTGACAAAATAGATTGAGCAATGTATCATTCAGTGTTGACTGATCACCACATTGAAGGTAATAGTAAACTGCAGAAGCTGGTTGACCGGAAATATATCGTTGGTAAAGATATTGTGAATCTGTAAAGAAGAAAAGAAGTAGACAGAGTAACACTACTAAAAAAATAGAGATTATATGTTAACAAATAAAAAAAACTCACAAATAGAAATATGAAACCGAAGCCACAACATGAAACAGTCTTAATAACCGAAAAGAAAGTGGTATTCATAGAAGGCGACACTGCAGCTGATAATGTGAGAATTCGAATCTCAGAATTATTGATAAAACCATTTTACACCACAAAATTACGCATTGTCTCCTTCAGCTAGCCTATGATTCGCAACTGTGTAAATGACAAGCAGGTGCTTTGGGCCACATTCACGTGTATCTATCGCGTTACTTGCTTTTGTGAAACTGGGTACACTTGTTGCGCAAAGTGTGTGCTTACTAGATGCATCTCCGAACATGTTATGATATGGCTTTCTGAAAGACAACACAACACAGCATAAATAGCCTGATTATAAAACATCTAGTACTCACTAGTCATTCTGAGCAACTTAAGAAATTTTTTTTAATCGCCTACAGAATCAAACAGATATATTCAACCGTAGCACTAATCAACAACACATGCACTGAAGAAACCCCAGCCGTTCACAACTTTAAACCGGTTGTGCGTACAAAAGCGTTACATGCAAGTTCATATCATATTATCACCGTAAGACCAAAGGTTTCTTTAAATCTAGTTTTTTTAATGTTTATATTCTAATTTTTGACATACTCTACAATCATTAATTACTTATCGCTATTTTAATAACCCCACGATCTTGATTTTCTGTGTTTCCCACCTTTTTCATACTTGTTAAGTGTATAAATAATTTCAAAATCCTATGACTATTCAGGAAAGGATCAAACAATGTTGATAGTAGATTGAAATGACAAGGTTGGAATGGACAACACCAAATATGAAGAAATCATGGGACGACATGGACTGAGAAAAAGAAACGGTAACCGTGAGAGATTCGTAAATCTATGTGCCTTCAACAAAATAGTTATAGGTGGTGACGAATTCCCCCCCCCCCACACACACACACAGACACACACGCAAGCATGTGTTTCACCGGAACAGTGGACTAATATGAACCAAGTCGACCATATTTGCGTCAATAAGAAGTTTAGGAGGACCATGAAAGACATACGAATAAAGAGAGGAGTTGGTATAGCTTTATATCACCACGAGATGGTGGCCAAGATGAAACTGAAACTGAAGAAGTATTGGATAACTAGAGCAACAGCATAACAAAAGTTTAATATGGCCTTTCATCGGGGAACTGACAAACTCGACGAGTTCAACATATCTCTCAACAATAAGTTCTAAGCTTTACATGATCTATTAGGAGAGGAAACTACCATGGAGAACAACTAAGATTAAAGAAGTGGTAACTTCAACACGTAAGGAGGTCTGGGCCACAGAAAGCATTGTCACAAGGAATGAATCTCAATTGATACTCTGGATATGATTCAAAAAAGGGAGAACGAAAAGACGGCAATCAATAGAAGCCGAACAAGAGCGGAGAAAGCCAAAACAGGTCGAATACACAGAAGCCAATAATCAAGTGAAGAGGAGCTGATAAGCAGCACTATGTGGAAAACCTAGAAACGACAGCGATAAAAGTTAAAAGATAAGGAAGCATGCGACACCCATATTATACAACGAAGCCAATCAAAAAATACAGTAAATCAGAACGACTAGTCAAGAACAACGAAGACAGACTAATTACAGAGGCCAAAAGAACAGGGAAACAGTTAAGTAGGGCACTTTGAAAAATTCTTGAATAAACCAGCCCAATTAAACCTACCGGTTATCAAAGCAGCATCCACAGATCTTCTTATAAATGTCGACTCGCCTAGAATCGAATAAATCACCATGACCATCCAGTAATTACACAGTGACAAAGTGGCAGGACTAGACAACATGCCAGCCGAGGTACTGGAAACAGACATAAAAATAACTGCAAAGATGCTCCACATTCTCTTCAGAAGATCTGGGGGGAAGAACAAGTACCAACAGGCTGGAAAGAAGGATACCTCATCAACATACCGAAGATATTTGTAACTATGAGGACTACAGAGGCATAACTTCACTTTCAGTAACGATAAGAGTATTTAACCGAGTGTTGTTAAACCGAATCAAAGATGCACCCAACTATGAGACCAACATGCTGAAAGGATCGATCGTGTACAGATCAAATCGCGACTCTACGAATTATTGATGAGAAATCATTTGGATGGAACTCAACACTCTACATCAACTTCCTTGACTATGTAAAAACATTTGATAACGTAGGCATGCGAACATTATGGAGCCTTCTTCGACATTAGGGTGTACGTGAAATGATAGTCAATATCATACGGAATTACTAAAATGAACTACACTACAAAATCGTGCATAAAGTGTAGCTCGCAGATTCATCCGAAGTAAAAACCGGTGTTGGACATGGCTGCTCCAAGCGGTTGACCGGATTATGAAAACTACAATATCTCAGAAGTACAGAACACAACTTGGGTGCAGCTCGACAATTCAGACTCCCCAGATGACCTAGCTCTCCTATTCCACATACCAACAAATGAAGATGAGGACGCCCAGTGCGGTAAAAGCGTTTGAAGCCAACAGTAAGCCTCAACATAAACAATAGAAAAGCAGGATTCACAGGCACAACACAACGAGCACCAATCAAATCACATGTGATGGAGCTCTGGAAAATGTAGAAACTTTTACAAACCTGGGTAGCACCGTTGGAGAGAACAAAAGGGATCTGAAGCAAATGTGGTGACATGGATTAGTAACGCAAGGACAACATTTGGAATTCAAAATAGTTGTCAACCAACACCAAAGTCAGGATTTTCGATATACATGTCAAGACAGTTCTGCTGTGTGCAGCTAAAACTTGGAGAACTATGTAAATCATCATTCAAAAGATACAGGTATTTATAAACAGTTGTCTACACAAGATACTCCGGATTTGTTAGCCAGACACCATCAGTAATAACCTACTATTCTAGAAAATAAGCCCATCTCCAGAAGAGAAAGGAATTAGGATGAAGCGCTGGGGGTGAATTGGACATATTGCAAAAATCACAGAACTGAGTCACAAGACAAGCACCAACTTGGAATCCTCATGGCCAAATAAAGTCGGAAGACCAATGAACAGATTGCTCCGGGAATTAAAGGCAGACATGAAAAGAATGAATACTTGAGAGGAACTGGAAAGGGGAGACAAGGAGAGAGTGGGTTGGAGAATGCTGGTCGACGGCATATATTCCACGATGAGTAACAAGCAAATGAATGACTATACATTCTTTAACTTGTTACATAACCCTTTTTTTCGCACACTTTGCAGACATCTCATAATCTAACTGACTTTCTAATTTTTCAACAAACTACTACAAATACGAATGTATAGCTTCTGTAAATGAATTCGTCCTAAAGAAAATTATCTTCGTCGACAGTCGATTCCTGTTTCACGACATCAATATTGGTTGGCTTAAAAATAAAGACATTAACCTGGGGCAGTGTAAAATATTCTTCTAAGTGATTTCCAATAAAAAATACATTTAAAAAAGTCACAAAGATTGCCTCTACATTAAAAAGTAATTGTCAGAAACAATTCATGTACATTATTTTTTGAAAAATGAAGAACTAAAGTTATTACCTTCTGGAAGTATTATTTCTCGAGCCATAGTGATGTGAGACAGTAAAAGTGGTTTAGAACCCCTGTTCTTTACCAATAAACTTCGGATCATTTCATAATAATTTACTGCATCCTACAGATAGAAAATTTGGAAAGTAGTTACAGGAAGTAAAAAGAAATAATAACTTTTAATCACTTCCTAAAATCAATGTAATAAAACTGAGAATTAGTATTACATTACACAAGTCTTCCAACAGGAATTCCCAACCCAGTATTAGGTTGACACGTTAGCGGAGCGATCAGAAACAGCTATTATTGTAAAGAAAACTAGGGAGAAATAGAGATCGGACAACGATTTCCTTATGCACTGACTGCCTTATGAATGCTTCGATTGACAATTATCACAACTACACTCAAGTATATAATAACGTAGTTTCAACTAGCAATTACAAAATCGCAGTGGTTTGCGTGAGTGTGAATTATATTATAATTTATTCATCGGCACGAAATAAACAATAACCGATCATAGCAGCTACAGTCGTTTAAGTCGCAAACTAACCATCAGTTTCACGCGTTCTCTATACACAAATTAAAAATTAATCAAGCCAACAAGGACTTTAGAGCTACTGTCTGTAAAAGAAATCAGGAGAGGACTACGGTAAATATTTCTTTATAGCTGACTACTCACGTGAATCAAAATAAGCAACTAAATTACTCTGAGGAAATACAGGGCTGCTATTGTCATTATTAAAAGTAACGAACATAAGCATTTCTCTTTAATTCTGCCATTAATGACATGAAAAAAACAGTTTTCGAGAGAAAGCACGTTAATGACTAAGATGATATCAGGAGAACGGTTAATAAATCGTAAATATACAGATAATATATTCTATAGACAATATACAGACAATTTAAATGGCAGTTAAACAGCTGGCTATACATATCCGTAAGTATGCTTCGCACCACAGAAGTCAAATATGAGGAATGTTAAGAAATTTGTCTTTGTCCTAACAGTTAATAATGAAAGGTGGAACCTCGTTTAAAGGTCAGACAGCATACATCAAACTTTGTGTAGGGAAGGTGATAGTAAAGTACACCTATCTAGGTTACCTTTAGCGATGTTGAAATATGAACCTAGTCATGATAGCTGTATACAGTGCATAAAATTATTTACTACGGTTGATAAACAAGGAATGGGAGAAATGAGTATGTTTGATTACTAACGTCTCATATTCAATAGCAACATTTCGCAAGCCATTTTAATATTAGACTTTGTTCTATGAGATGATAGGTTTTCAATAAATATGAAACATTCGATCCTGTTGATCAAACCAACGTTACATATGAACTCGCAGCAATAAATAACAGTTGCCTTTGCAAAATGGACAATGGTTGCACTGCTATATGTTGGTGCAATCCAGATGTGGTTGAGTAATTTAAGACGTTAGTTGAAGTTATTCGTGATCGTATAGTAATATCCTGTTGACTTTTACCTTGAAAACAGAAGAAACAACTATAAAAGCTTATTCGAGTGCAATCTAAGTGACTTCTTTACTTTTTCAGATAAATCTGTCTTTACGATTAGTGTCATAAACCTATTATCCAATTTGGAAGGAAAAAGTAATCCTTAAGTGCTGTTTGTAATGTATCAAATACTACGGAGTATATTGATTGAATATGTACAAAAATGAGTAGCAATAGAAAAATAATCGTCAACTCTTATTTCTTGAATTAAATATGTACAAATACACGGTACTCACCTCTTCAGAGATATTTCCATAAATAAGACCCTCAATGAAAATTTTTCCATAGAACTGTTTAATAAAATTTACCATGACTTCGTAGGTAACATCTTCAAAGGAAAAAAAGGAAAATTTCAGTCATCAACTGTGAGTTAATTATTTAGTAACTTAGACCGTTTTCAAATGAAACTTACTAAAATAATTTTGGAAAATGCTTGAATCGAAGATGCTTTACATATTATTTACACATAGTAGAAAACAATGGTGATCATATGTTTGTTTTTAGAAAGATAGTTTATTAGTAGAGCTTTCATTGTAATTCTAGACCGCATAATCAGTGACTGCTCAATCTAAAATTGATCTTCTTAACTATCCCAAAAGTATTAAGTCACTTTGCTCTGGTTGTTATATTCGTGATTGCTTAACTTGATTTGTTCTCAAAACTATCTGAATCAAAGAGCACATCACCAGAAGTATCCACATGAACTTTAAATCTCCATCGTTCTAAAAAGATAGACACATTTGAGTGACCACATGAAACACGATTGTTACTACCATTCAAGCATACAATATACAGGATAAGTCACAAGATATTGTTTATGTACAGTACTTTCATTTATAAAACATTGATTACGAGGTAACTCGATTTCGACCCAAAGAATAAAATTTAGAAATGGCAGCTCATTTTATGTGATGACTGATTAGAGTCAATACTCAGTCAATTACACACTAACGACGTACAGTCTGGTACATATATGCATGAGTTCAAATTACCATACCACACTAGCACGAGATCGAATTAAGCAGACTAGTACTAGAATATACTTCAACAAGGAATGGAAAGATACGTATGAAAGATTAATCGAAACTTAAGATCTAGAAGACAGAGAGTAATTGGAACCACACCATGGTGGCCAATTCTCAGATATGTCACGTAGTGTCTCCAGACATTGACCACTTTTATTACTCTAACCTTCACCAGTTAGTATACACCTACCAACAAGGTGTAGTATACTCGTTTATCTGGTTGACAAACAGATACCTCACCTATGATAACAAATGACGCAAGTTACCAAAAGTCAAACAAAATTTCTAAACCTGCATCGATGTTCTGTCAAAAACCAATGCATCAGGGACAATCCAGACGTCATCGCATCATTGTTTATATTATGCATGGGCGCGCAAACCACGAGGTTGCAGAAGTACTAAGTCGGAGACCCAAGTTGATGTGACGTCAACTACGGTCGATCACGATATGCGGAGACAGTAACCTTGATAGGAGTCAGTACCGCAGAATTCAGATGAAACTTCAAATGAATAGTTATAATTACTGATGTTGACAAAATAATTTGAGCAAGCTAACAAAAATTTCAATAATGTAAAAATATCCGAAAGCTTACCAAGAAGTAATCGAATGAATCTATTTCTTACACACTTAATTTTACCTAGCATTGTTATTGTGTGAGTGATAGTAGCCAAACACATGGAAAACAAGGAAACAATACACAAAGCATAGGATTACACAAATTTTCGATCACTTTTTTAAAGTGAATTTAAGCAGCCAGACTGATGATAAAATTCGATATTTGGAATGCCGAATTCAAAGTAAACTCCACTAGCAATCTACTTAGGGTTGCTGCAGGTCCCAAGCCCGGAAAGAAGAGGAGGGTTGGGCATGGGGTTAGCAACCCATCCCCTAAAAAACAACCTTGCTAAAAAACGCTTTAACCCATTTTAACTCTGCCCTAGGAGTTTGAATAACGCGTCATGGTGAAAGTCGAGTTTCTTAGGAAGTCACGAGGCTAATGCCCCTTCAGACAACCACACCAACAATTAATATAGGTACATAGAATGTTCGCACGATGCGGGAGACAGAGAAAAGCATGCAAATAGCTGAAGAAATGAAAAGATACAACTTGAAAATACTTGGAATAAGCGGAAACCATTGGTTACAAGCCAGACACCAAAGATTATCCTCAGAAGAAATGCTTTCATACTCCGGCCACGAAGTATAAAATGCCTCACACACAAGGTGTAGCTGTCCCAAGAAGCATGGAAGGCACTTATAGGATGGGAATCTCATAAAACTAGGATCATCAAAGCATTTTTCAAGACGAAGGAAGGGATTAGAATGAATGTCATCCAGTGCTATGTTCCCGCCAACGACAGCCAAAACGACAAAGGCCGATTCTATGCAAAGCTGTAGTCAATCATCAATAAATGCTCAGCCAAGGACCTGGCCATTGTGATGGGAGACTTTTACGCCAAGGTTGGAGTGAACAACACCGGATATGAAGACATCATGGGACGACATGGACTGGGAGAAAGGAACGATAACGGTGAGAGGTTTGCAAACCTATGCGCTTTCAACAAAATGATTATAAATGGCACCATATTCTCCCACAAACGTAAACAAAAAACTACATGGGTTTCACCAGACCACATTACGAAGAACCAAATCGACAACATCTGCATCAATAAGAAGTTTAAAAGGACCTTGGAAGACGTAAACGCAAGGAGAGGAGATGACATAGCTTCAGATCACCATCTGGTGGTGGCTAGAATGAAACTGAAACTGAAGAAGCACCGGACAACTGGAGCAGCAGTATTACGAAAGTTTAATACAACCCTTCAACGGGATACTAACAAACGCAACGAATTCAAAATAACTCACAACAATAAAGCCCAGGCATTTCACGATCTACTAGAAGATGAAACTACTACGGAGGACAACTGGAAAGAGATTATAGAAACAATTACTTCAACATGTCGGGAGGTTTCGGGTTAAAAGAAGCACCACCATAAGGAATGGGTCTCTCTTGGTACTCTGGATAAGATCCAAGAAAGGAGGAGCAGGAAGACAGTAATCAATAACAGCCGAACAAGGACAGAGAAAGCCAAGGGACGGGATGAATACGCCGAAACCAACAAGCAAGTAAATAGGAGCATTAAGTCAGATAAATGAAAATATGTGAAGGATCTAGTAATGACAGCGGAAGAATCTGCAAAAAAAGGAAACATAGGGCACCTATACGATATAACGAAGAAGCTAGCTGGAAAATATAGTAAGCCGGAACGACTAATCAAGAATAAGGATGGCAAACCAATCACTGAGACCCTTGAATCGACCAGCCATACTGAATCCACCAGTCATCGAAACAGCATCTACGGATCTCCCTATATATATCAACCCACTAACAATCGAAGAAATAGAAATGGGCATCCGACAAACCAAATGGCAAGATAACATACCAGCCGACGCATTCAAATCATATAGAAGTAACTACATTGATGCTCCATAATATCTTCAAGGTAATTTGGGAAGAACAGGTGCCAAGTGACTGTTAAGAAGAGCACCCCATCAAAAAACCAAAGAAAGGAGATATCAGCAAGTGTGTAAACTGAAGACGTATCACTCTACTTTTAGTATCAGAAAAATTCTTCAACGGAGTCTTGTTGAGCCTAATAAAAGATCCAGTCGACGACTAACTTAGAGACCACCAGGCCGGATTCCGTATGAATCGATAGTGTACCGACCGAATCGCAACTCTACGGTTTATTGTTGGACAATCAATTGAATGGAACTCACCACTTTGCATCAATTTCCTCGACTACGAGAAAGCATTTGACAGCGTGGATAGAATATTATGGAGCCTTCTTCGACATTATAGTGTACTCGAAAAGATAGTCAACACCATACGAAATCCTTACGACGAACTACACTGTAAAATCGTGTATGGAGGTCAGCTCAAAAATTTATTCGAAGTAAAGACCGGTGTTAGACAAGACTGTTTACTCTCTCTCTTCCTCTTTTTACTAGTGATCGACTGGACCATGAAGACTGCAACATCTCAAGACACTCTCGCGATACAATCGACAACATCGATGCAACTGGATAACTTGGACCTTGTAGATGACCTAGCTCTTCTATCCCATACACAGCGGCACATGCAGTTGAAAATGAACAGTGGAGCAGCAGCCTCGGTAGCAGTAGGTCTTAATATGCATAAAGGGGAAAGCAAGATCCTTCGATACAAAACAACGAACACCAGCCCAAATACACTTGACGGAGAAATTCTTGAGGATGTAGAAACCTATATATACTTGGGCAGCATCATTGATAAGCAAGGAGGGTCTGACGTAGATGAGAAGGCGTGGATCGGCAAGGCAAGAACAGCATACCTACAACTGAAAAACATCTGGAACTCAAACCAACTGTAAGCCAATGTTAAAGTCAAAATTTTCAATACAAATGTGAAGAAAGTTCTGTTGTATGTAGCTGAAACTTGAATAACTATGAAAAGTATAATTCAAAAGATAAAAGTGTTCATAAACAGGTGTCTGCGCAAGATACTTCGGATCCGGTAGCCAGATACCACCAGCAACAACCATCTGTAGCAGAGAAGAAACCAACCGACATCCAGTCGATGAAGAAATTAAGAAAAGACGCTAAAAGTGGATGGGACACACATTAAAGAAATCACCTCACTAGGTGGAAGTGAGGTATAATAACACGGACTTTTGAACAATTTTGTCCAATCCTACGTTGCTCATGACTGAACAATATGGAATGAAATATTCAGATAGCCAAAAGGAGATATTTACCTTTAAAAGCCTGGATATAATCTTCATTAATCCAAGAATGATCTAGGATAATATTTGTTAAATAAACACCGGATTGTTGATAAGCTGGTTTCATTTTAAAATTGGCGATCTCTCGAGACATATCTTCACGGATACATTCAAAACGATCAACTTTTGGTTCATAGTAATTAACAAGTTGTGTTACAATTTCTTTGACAAAACTTTTCAATTTATGTGTATATCCTAAAAATGATAGCTATAAAGTAAAATAAATTATCATTAGGATGGAGTTATAAACCAAAAAAAATGACAACAAAAAATAAACGCTCCTTCATAAGCCTGAGTTAATTGGTTGAAAAATTCAGCTTCCGACTAGTAAATTAAAGTTCAAAACCCCAATTCACCAACTTCAGCTTAGGTAATCATATAATAAACCTATTCTTGGCATAAATGAAAGTGAAAGCCGAGTACATTAACTGTACTTAATAAACGATTAAAAATATTCACAAATAGAAAAAACACACGACGACTAATAGGCACAAATAAAACGTTGATGAAGACGTGCTTGTTTATTAAATTCTAACATTACAAGTGTAGCTCAAAGCCAAATGCATAAATCCGTACAGGGTAAATGGGTTAATGATAGTAATAATAAGTCAATCCGTTATAAGCTGTTACGTATGTGAGCCAGCTCTAGTTGGAATATCGCAACACACATAGAAATGAAATAATTAAGATAAAAGTGTTCATAAACAGGTGTCTGCGCAAGATACTTCGGATCCGGTAGCCAGATACCACCAGCAACAACCATCTGTAGCAGAGAAGAAACCAACCGACATCCAGTCGATGAAGAAATTAAGAAAAGACGCTAAAAGTGGATGGGACACACATTAAAGAAATCACCTCACTAGGTGGAAGTGAGGTATAATAACACGGACTTTTGAACAATTTTGTCCAATCCTACGTTGCTCATGACTGAACAATATGGAATGAAATATTCAGATAGCCAAAAGGAGATATTTACCTTTAAAAGCCTGGATATAATCTTCATTAATCCAAGAATGATCTAGGATAATATTTGTAGCTAAGGCAACGTATGAATATAAAGGATCAAAAAATGTAATTGGACTATACAGAAAAATAGAAAAGAGCATAATTAAAATAAGTTTAGTAAAGTAGCTATAAATTTACACTAAATACAATATTGTGAAAACTTAAGGTTTATTAATCAAGTGAGAAACGATGTTCAAACAAACAGCTAGTTATCTAGAATAGTATACGTGACATGAAATACGGCAACAAAAAAATTACAGATGTAATCCACTAGATTAGATAAACTAAAGTCATGTACAAGACTTTATAACAATTAAAATAAATCATTTCCTTTGATATTTTTTAAGAAACATTTATATTGGTAAGATAGAAAGGATTTATATCAAACTGAATGATTTGATCATGCATTATGTACTCGGCTTTGAGCCGCATTTGAACGGTGAAAGGTAAAGATATTACCTAGTTGCCCAAACTGAAGTGGGGTTCACATCAGTAAAGTATCTAAAGTGGTTCAGTAATTAAAACTCTTTAATTTTCACCAAAAAGCTGTAGATTTGAAATAATAGTCGCAATGCTCAGTTTGAACATTAAGGTAGTATAACATTACAAGTGTAGCTCAAAGCCAAATGCATAAATCCGTACAGGGTAAATGGGTTAATGATAGTAATAATAAGTCAATCCGTTATAAGCTGTTACGTATGTGAGCCAGCTCTAGTTGGAATATCGCAACACACATAGAAATGAAATAATTAAGATAAAAAGGAAATTAGTAGAGGTGACATCCATGGCAACAGTAGCTGATATACTACCAAAAATATCTAAATTTAAAAAGCATGCTAAACAAACTTCATAACACAGTATAATAATCCATAAGAAATAAGTAGAACTTCAACCAATTTGTCAAGCAGATGTTTGTTTACTCGACTTTTAGACAGTCTACCTCAATTCGTTCATCAACAACGTAGAACCGGGCACATACGCCAATAGATTCAAGTTACCATATCACATTAGCACTACGAGATTACAGAAGTAACACAATAACAGAATACAAGAGAAGAAAGTAAAGGTGTGCAGAAAAGAATAAAATTCATGATCAAAATGAAGGTAAAGAGTAAATACACTTGCGCCACTGTGACCGATTCTGAGCCATATCGCGTAGTGTCTCCAGCCAGTCATTCCGATTATCACGCGGACCCCAACCAGGTAATCTACATTTACCTACATGGCTTAGACCAACAGTCAAAGACTTCATGGATTGATGCCGTGTTTTGGTTAGGCCGCTCCTACTCTTCTTCCATCCTACATCAACACTAGCCGACATTGCGAGACAAGACATGCGGTGGTTGGGCATGCGCAACACATGTCCCAACCATCTCAGTCGGTGAAGATTAATGACCTCTTCGACTGATTTACCGTGTTTCCCAAGAACCTTTTGTCTAACCTCACTATTACTAATCCGGCTATTCCATGATATACGAGCGATGTTACGAAGATTCCTATGGTCAAATATCTGGAGTCGACGCATATCTTGAATTTTCATGGCCCATGTTTCGCAGACATATGTTAAAACGGCGCAGAACTCTGCACAATACACCCGGCCTTTCGTTGAGACACGGATATCTCGTCTGCACCACAAGTGCCGTAGATTGGCAAATGCCAATCGGGCTTTCTGAATCCGTACTGAGATTTCGTCAGACACCGACCCACCAGGGGTGATGAAACTTCTGAGATAAGTGAAGTGGTCAACGCATTCCACTACCTCACTCCGTATAACTAATCTAGGTGAGGAAGCAGACCAGCCCTGGAATAACTTGTCGCATTTAGAAGGGGAAAAGCGCATCCCGAATTTGCTTACATTGCTACTCAAGGTGATCAGGAGACCCTGCATATTGTCAACGTCTCCACCGAATGGGACTATATCGTCTGCGTATTCGAAGTCGACGAGAGGACTTCCTGGGAGGAGATTAATTCCTGAAGAGTCAAAAGAGATGAGTGAGACTTTTAAGAGTACACCTATGACGAAATCAAATAAATAAGAGGATAAGGGGTATCCTAACGAACCTCACTTGAGGATGACATTTCCCGTAACGAATCGCCTCAATAGTGACTAGTGATACATGATGTATCCTATAGAACTGCGAACTACTGGCTAAAAGCTGAGTGCTTCTATTCCTAACCCAACACCAATTACCCAGTAAAAAGGTCAAAAATATACTTATGGTGAACCAAACAAAATAATGCCGTAGCGTAGACATAGAAATAGCAGACACTTCAGTATCAAAATCCACTAAGAATCTTTGTTTATGAAACATAATAATCACTGTTAATGCTATAGCAAAACGAAAAACATACTTAACAACATGAAATGTGAGAAAACCTTTAGGAAGATTGAATTCTGTATCTTGGAGGTACCAAATTCGGGACATATCTGTTTCTATTAACAACTCAGGCATTTCCAGATTTGTGGGGCATTTGTTTTCTACTAAATCAAATTCAGTAGCAATGAATGGATTTGGATCTGGGAATGATAAATTAAGATTAGTAGAGGCATTTCGCCAAGTCTACGATAAAAAAGCAAATTGCAAAAAACACAAAACTGAAATTAGATTGAAAAGAGTTAATGGAAATAAATTTTAATAACGCAAATCAGTAGTAGTGAATAAGTTTATGTGCTTGACTGTAAAATGGATGTGGTGTATGGGCTAAAAAACTGAAACATGATCCAAAAAGGTGGATACCGAAGCGGATAGTAGAATCAGTAGTTAACAACATAGAACTTAATATATGTGCGTATTGGTTCAAGATGCTACACCACATTAGCACGAGGAGATGAAATTAACAAAATTAATACCAATCAACCTATCTACTATGACTGGACCACCATCCTTAAAAATATGAAGAGCAAACCTACCAAATCCTGCCTCCTTATAGCCTTGCAAACTTAACTTAGAGTTGGGGGTTCATGAGTTAATGAATGAGTTTACGAGATTCCTTCAGTTCACTCGGTCCATCGGTCTTTCATAAGCTTTTGATTTAGGTTGGAAGCAAATGTCGTTAATGTATTTACAGATGCTTAAAAATCTTTCAAAGCTTCTTCGACATAAAGCTGGTGAACATGATAGACTACGTGCTTTACTGGTACTTCGATAAATGTATTCTTGGACTTTTCGCTCCCGAAATGACATCAAAAAGGTTATTTTATTGTGAACTATCTGCGTTCATTAAAACATATGGAAATGCGTACTCTCATTAAGAAGTGGTCATAGTTCAAACTTGTGCTCCAGAATGAGTGGCAGTCCTCCACAAAGCCTCTCTAGAGTTTTAGTTTGTGAGTTTTGTTAACCGATTTGACACAGTGTTCACACATCAATAGATCCAAGAGGAAATTTAGGGGAACTTGGAATAGCACTTCGTGAACTAGAATCACTAGCTCCGGTAAAACGTTTTAAAAAGGTGGGAGAAATATAATGGCTTGAGGTAAAAGTGGAAACTAAATTAGGAGAATGGATTTGAGAGTGATGATTTCAGTTTTACAAAAAATTGTAAATACCTGTTTGACACTTAGTTAGTCTTCTCTTCTTGCTTCCTGATGTCTTCCAATTTGCAACTAAGGAGTTTTAAGTATTCGATTGGTGAAGTTGTAAGCTGTATTATCAGAAATCAAGGTCAGGAAACAACAGTTATACTAGACACCACCACACTTAGAGGTAGACGATCTCTGTAAAACTAGTCGTAACTATTTACTGAACAAGTAATAAATATCGCAACTCAGGATCAAAATAACAACAGCCACAACATTTGAAGAGATGAGGACGAGTTCTCGACACAGGTTAAACTAGAAAATTTGTTTAAAATTAGAAATTAAATTACTAAATACCTTATTAATATTAACATACCAACAAGGTGACTTCAGGAATATCAATAGCAAGATATTTAGTATGATACCAGGGTTCTTCTTCAACACATTTATCTGCAAATGTTTTACTGACCAGAAAGACTCTACAAAAAATAACACGACATAAAATGAATGAAGAGATGCTACGAATTCGTTGTCTGCAAAATAATGGTACGTAGATACACGTATGGGGATACGTCAATTTCGCTTCTTCAAAATGATTGGTGACAAATTTTTCCAGCTTAGTATGTAGAGAAGCGGATGCTGTTCTATAAATTATGTGCGCTTAATTTATGCTACTGCTACACCATAATCAACATCATCAATGGTACTTTTTGAAATACATGTAATGATGGCAAAAGTAAGTCGAAACCTAAACTGTATCTCCAAAAAATAGGCTAAACAAAATAAATACTGCTGATAAACCGTTGAATTTTCAATACGCATAACATATTCAGTTTAACATTTAGATAAGAATGAACCTTTGGATGGTAGCTAGTATATGGAAGTCAGTATTTTAGACTAAAGATATATTAGGCTATTAGGCACAGACGAATTCAGGTACTGCGAAGCTAACTACAACAATTTTTTAAGTTAGTACATTTCGTCTATATATCGCTAGAATACTCCTATTTTACAGTCGAAAGTGACTGGATGGGTTGAAATAAGTGTTTAATAATTAAGTGGCCAAGAAAGCAAAATGTAGATTAGGACTTTGGTTATCCAATAAGTTTTTTAAATTCATCCTGTGATGTACACAACACTTTCGTCGTTTTACTGTTCATTCGGTGGGTGAGCACTGTCAATCAGTTGAAATTTAAAGTAAAGCCCACTTACAGTTATCTATCACAAGTAAATTTATTTGAAAAAGAGTAAGTGAGCACACAAAGAAGTACAAATAACAAATTACCGGATGTTTTAAGCACCTTGTATGCCATGTATGACAACGGTCAACTAGTATGAAACCTAAGTGAAATAGGTCTTCATGCTGACTACATACAACCACCTAAGCTGCCACGTTGTCATATGAATTTCTTATAAGGCTCACTTTAAATAAATCTCCAAACCATCTGACAGTTATTAGGCAAACAGTTAAATAGAATTATGGACTAAAGTCGTATTTTTAGTCAGGTTTCCCTGGCACCATATTATCGCAAAACATAGGTGGAGTTTTCTGCTAATGGCTTTCATATACTTAACATAATTCTGATTTTTTTCGTACTATGTGAGGCAGCAGAAACTCCGCTCTACTAGGAAGTGTGGAAAGAACATTATATTTTAGTGAAACAGCCATACTGACGTTAAGTGGTAAAACATACAACATTTAAAACCTATCAGTATCATACATAAATTAATAAAGTACTGCTTTCAAACACTTTATTTACTTAAAAAGCAGGTGAAATGCATACCGACTATTATCAGGAGTTAAACATCTTAAAATCATTTTAATTAAGTCAGGATCATAGACAGTTGCCAGAAAAGGACCAGTGAGAACATCTTGCATTTCGTAATGCTACAAAAAGTAATAAAAACGAAGCGGTTATGAATGCGTATTAGTTATTTAATTCAAGTGAAATACTCAGTACAAGTTTTCGAACATATACCTAGATATACATATTGTGACGGTAATCGTAGGTAATTTTCTAGCGAACGTAGCTCTCAAGAAGTTTCCAGAAACCGTAACAACCAAACATCAATGACTCATAGTTTTCACGTCAGTGTTAAATCAAGAACTGAGTGTAAAGTACAGGAAGTTGCATAAGAATCAACTTATAGAATAAAGAAGCAAGGAAGCCAATTAACAACTACTGGCAAGACAAACGAGTGCATAAAAGTACTTCCAATGTTAGCGTATTCAGATGTAAATAATTTAGAACGCTTCAAAAGTATGCCGAAATTATACGGCTGGTCAAACTCAAGTAGATGTGTTGTATGAAACTACCACCTGATGAGAGAAAATAAGGTACCTAAATCATTGATTTACAGTATAATTATGTACATAGTTTCTTTTTATTTGAATCATATTCTAACTGGTAAGAAACAGAAAAAAAAGGAAACGACAATTTATAAATTGATGAGTTCAAAACGAAAATAACACCTAATAGCAAATCATAAGGAACATTTGGTTACGTAAAAGTTTAGTGTCAACACACTACCAAAATCCAACATTATCGGAAGTTAAAAGAGTTTATAAACTCCGCCTGGAGCCCCCACAGGGTTGCTGCCGGTCCCAAGCCCGGATAAAGGAGGAGGGTTGGGCATGGGGTTAGCAACCCCACCGCGTAAAACAACTACCATGCTAAAAAACAGCTTACGAGTAAAAACCTCTATAACCGTTCTAACTCAGCCCAGGGAATTGGAATGACTGATATGACGCTTCATGGTGAAAGCCGAGTTCCTTCGGAAGCCATGAGGCCGATACCCTTCCTTCTGACAACCGCAGCAACAATTAATATAGGTGACCGACCTCAAACAGCTGTCCCCTAGGCACTGCGATCACACTCTCGGGTCATCACGATCTCCCCTAATCCTCTTTCTCTTTCAGGTTCCTCAAGAATGACCCTTCCACGGTGTGGGCAACCGGGAAGTGATAACCGCCCTCATACTGCTAATAGCACTCGAGTTCACCTTGTTCATGATCAAACTCGTTCTCCATCTCTGGTCTCTTCTTATAACACTTCTTCTCCTACAGTTTCTATGCGCGCCACTTTTACTGGTTACCCGAGTTCTCAAATTATCATACCAGGTCTCCTGAAGCCATGCTCTAAACTTCATGTTGGAGCTTTTAATGTGCGTACGCTGTGTCAAATTGGTCAACAGGCTGCCTTAGCTAAAACATTAGAATCTCTTGCAACTGATGTATGCTGTGTCTCCGAAACACGCATACAGGATCCCAGCATGGTCATCCGTTTGACCTCACCTAGTCAATGCAATGGAACTGCACACTTCACTCTTCGTTTATCTGGAGACCCTACAGCAAGCTCACGTGGCCTTGCTGGTGTAGGTATAGCACTAAGCTTACGAGCAGAACAGGCTCTTCTCGAGTGGATTCCTGTAGACAGTCGTCTACTGAAGCATAGATGAAGTGAAAGACGACTTCTATATGAAGTTCTCTAGCCTCCTTCAGAAAGCTAAGCATTCAGACATAGTAATTATAGCAGGAGATTTTAATGCCCAAGTAGGTAAACTAAATCAGGCTGAAAAGCACTTAGGTGGGTTACTCGGCATCCCAGCCCAGAGAACAGACAACGGAGATCGTCTGTTGTAGTTATGTTCAGACTACCGTTTATTCTTAGCTAGCACAAACTTTAAGCATAAGGTGAGACATTGTTTAACCTGGCGACCCCCAACATGTACACAACGATGGACACAAATTGATCACATCGGCATCAGCTACCGTTGGAGAGGCTGTATAGAGGACTGCCGCTCTTTCTGGGGCACGTGTCTAGATTCTGACCACGCCCTAGTGAGAGCACGTATCTCTATGCGTTTTGCTGGTCGCAGAAAGGTTACATCAAGCAAACCCTTTAGATATCACTTTGAGAGTGAGAACGCTAAGATTGCATTTAGAAATGGTTTGGTTAAGCATTTAGTCGCCCACGACCAACAGGTTCATCCCGAAGTAGCTTGGAATGATTTTAAAGCAGGTGTAAACGCAGCAGCGCTATCAGCATCTAACCTCAATCCAATAAAAGACCACTGGATCTCTAGAACTTCTAGGGAACTGATGGAGGCTCGAAAACTCATTCCAGCAGGCTCGGAGTATGATGAAGAGCGACGACAACTGAAACGTGGACTGACAAAGAGTTTGCGTAAGGACCGTGAACAGTGGTGGACAACAAAAGCAAAAGCGATAAAAGCATCGGCAGCGACAGGCAATAGTAGACAGCTGTTCCGACTTATTAAGGACACCGGTATCAAGAAATCGGCAGTTAGTGAAATCATCTCTGAAAAAGATAGGTCGATGATTTACTCTCAATCTAGAAGATTAGAACGATGGGCAGAACACTTTCAGGAACAGTTCAAATGGCCCCCAGCCACTCTTAGCTTACCCACAATCTCCATGCTACCCGAATGGAAAACTGACACAGGCCCCCCCAACTGTCAGTGAAGTTGAAAACGCCATAAGTAAATTGAAACGAGGGAAAGCAGCAGGACCTGATATGTTGTCTACCGACATCTTCAAGGATGGTGGTCTAGTTTTAACGTGCAGGTTGACTGATATATTACCCAAAGTCTGGGAACTAAACACCATCCCATCCGTCTGGTCTCGATCGCTGATCGTTCCAATCTACAAAAAGGGACGAAAATCCTCTTGTGATAACCACAGAGAGATCAGTTTGACTAATATAGTATCTAGAATATTAGCTTCTATAATCATCCGACGTTTAACCAACACTAGGGAACAGCAGACTCGAGAAAACCAGGCTGGTTTCAGACCTGGCCGGGGTTGCATTGATCATATATTCACCCTACGCCAGATCCTCCAACACAGACATATGTACCAACATCCAACTACAATTGTATTTCTTGACTTGAAAGCAGCTTTCGACTCTGTAGACCGTGAAGTCTTGTGGCAATGTTTGTCATTAAAAGGCCTACCTCAAAAGTACATTAACCTTATAAAAGCCCTCTACTCAGTCACCACTGGTCGAGTCAGAGCATATGGCGAATTGTCACGAGAAATTTCATCCTCAAGTGGAGTCCGTCAGGGTTGCCCCTTATCCCCTTTTTTATTTAGTTTCATCATAGATGTACTGTCAGAAATCTCACTCACTTCTTTTAGCTCCTCAGGAATCAATCTCCTTTCAAAAGGTTCACTTGTCGACTTAGAATATGCAGATAATATAGTCATATTTGGTGAAGACGTGCATAACATTCAAGGTCTCTTGAACACCTTGAGTAGTATTGCAGGCATATTTGGGATGCGCTTGTCCACTCCCAAATGCAAAATGTTACTCCACGACTGGCCTGCCTCTTCTCCTAAATTAGTTATAGGGAGTGAAGTAATTGAATGCGTTGATCGCTTCACTTACCTCGGAAGTCTCATCACTCCTAGTGGGTCAGTGTCCAAAGAAATCTCAGCGCGGATTCAGAAAGCTCGATTGGCATTTGCCAATCTACGGCACTTGTGGCGCAGACGAGATATCCGTGTCTCAACGAAAGACCGGATGTATTGCGCATGCCCGACCACCGTCTACCCCGTCGCGCGATGTTGGCTAGGGCTGAAGTAGGATGGAAGAAGGTTAGGGGCGGCCAAACCAAAACACGGCATCAGTCCATGAAGTCCTTGACTACTGGTCTAAGCCATGTAGATAGATGTAGATTACCTGGTTGGGGTCCGCGTGATAATCGGAATGACTGGCTGGAGACACTACGCGATATGGCTCAGAATCGGTCACAGTAGCGCAAGTGTATTCACTCTTTAACCTCATCTAGATCTTGAATTCTATTATTATTTTCTGGACATCTTTACTTTACTCTTCCCTCTTGTATTCTGTCTATACGTTACCTCAATAATCTCGTAGTGCTAGTGTGGTATGGCAAATTGAACCTACGGATGTTTGTGCCCGGTTCTACGTTGCTGATGATGATGATGATGATGACGAAAAAGAGTTTATAAAATACCAATGTATTTACTTTCGCTGTTACTTACTAGTAGATTGCCAGCTAATTGAGTCACATATTCGTAAGGTGGTTCTTTATCTTTAAATTGAAAGTTTAATCGGCATAAAGCCTATAAATAAGCATTGGAAAATAATCATCAAATAATATGAATTACATTAGTTCATAATTAGAAACATTTTTGTGCATATGGTTGACGGATTAAAACCACCAAAGAATAAGCTATCATTAAATTCGGAGAGGAGTTAATCAAAAGCAACGAAGAACCTGATGAACATATGCATCTATGGGAGTTGCCTCACTACATCAGCATAGCGAGAGGTACAAAAAATATTAGTAATAGTAAAAAAGACTAGAAAAAGAACACGATTTCCAAAAAATGAATGAACTACCTTAACTAAAATTATAACATAATTTTAAAAATCGTAACAAAAAAGAGGACCAAAGTAAATGTATCTGAGTAATTGTAACCATATTTCAGCTAAGTCACCTAAGCACGTAGACTACACCTATTAACATGGCTGAAACTAGCAATCAATGAATTCATAGAATGACGTGACGCTTTTTATTTGATTGCCTCTATCTTTCTTCCAACGAGCTATCTTTACCAAACACCCTGCGCCTAACTTCAACATTCCTACGGAAAAAAAAGCAAAATGTCATTAAGAGGAACAATACAATCAGGCATAAGACGAAACCGTGGTGCCACCTTATTATTTGGTTTTCAATTCATTTCTTTATTCATTTAGTAGTTTTGAGGCACGAACTCATCAAAGTGAGGGAAAAGAACCCGTACTGAATTGTATTTAATCACTTTTACCGAATATTCGTCATATGACAGAAACTTTTAGGAAAACTGAATTGTTAATTTTAGTAACGATTGCATATTCCACTCACTGAACTACCTTCACTAATATGTCTGTAGACATTTGGCAAAATGATCTAAATTTAGTTATACCGGCATAAATGTAAACATCAATTATTTTGTTTCAATCGATCAGCCAGGTGTATTAATCTAAGAGCCATACCTTAAATATGATGGCTAATTATACTACCGAACTGCAAAAACCAAAGTATAGAGGAGTTCGAACCCGAGGCATATAGGCTGAAAGTCGAGCGCCTTAACCAATAGGTCACTGCACTACACTATCTTCCTCCGACTGTTAAGCTTTAATATGTTTTCATAGTTCAAGTCCCGGACTTACTCGTTGTTTACTAACCATATTTGCGCAACTAGTAGTATTATATTTTGAACTCTTGCTCTTCATTCTACTTATTTTGTATTAGTGTGGCTAAGATGTGTAGTGTCTCGGACCAACATCCATTTCTCTCACATAATATGTTTGTAATAACTGACTAACCGACAAAACAGTCGCTCATATTCAACATTAAGTACCACCCGAACTTAATTTCAACATAAGTCAGTCAAAATTAGAAATTAAAAACTTGCCTGTTCTTCATCAAATATCCACTTTTGTGGTTCATCATAACATAGCATCTTAATGTATTGATATATATTTGTAATCATCTCATCCGTGTTCTCTATACAGACAAAAATTTAAGGAAAAGAATTACATATACTTAATCAACCATTTGCAGTAGAGAATAATGACAATTAAGAATGAAAATTATAGGCAACCAATTAACTTACCAAGTCCTTTAAAAGTTAAATCAATAGTCACAATTAGAGAACAAATTCCTGCTCCTGGTCTATTAACACCACATGTTAATCGATTCGCCCAGCCTAATTTTTTAAATAAACTCAATAAACTTCCACGACTTTCATGTCCAATTAAATGAGTCACATAGCTAGGCGCCTGCAAAATAGTAAAATAATAATCAGTAAAGTAAACTAATCAAAACTAATATATATGACAGTTGGGTCGATACCGATTAATTTGAAGAAATTTCGTAATGAAAGTGCTACCAGAGGAAGAAAAACTGTTTCATCCTAGTCCCAGTCTTTACACACACTGACATTAGTCACAAACGTCAAAATGCAATAAATTAACGAACATGATAGTTATCTGGTATTTAGTCACTCTTCACGTAACATTAATCAGTAATGAAAACATGACCTATACATCGTGAATTGAGCTTAGAATATCACTGAGAATTAGGAAGCGTTGGACAACTTTCGTCTCAGTATGGAACATTTCAGCTGTGCACAACCATGACCTTATCGGATATTGGAACCACGGACTCCGAGTTAAGTGGATACCACTTAATCGGAAAACTACTGTATCGAGTACCAATGGTTGATATTTCATACTTTAATCAATGGGAAATAATTGCACGACCTTGTGCCCTTGCAATAGATAAAACATGGTTGTACTCCACTAGTTACCTCATCAACAGTTTTCATAAAAGCTAATCAGCATGTGCTCGCTAGTGACTAACTTCCAGAGCTCAATTTGTGAAAAATCAAAATTTAACAATCCCCCATAACACCCAACATCACTTATCGCTGAATAGCCTATCGCAAATGTGTATTGGCTTAAGTTGTCGTACAACATCAAAAGAATGAGAAATCAAAATTAATATCAGAAAAGATGAAATAATTGTAGTGGTAATGACATAGAGAGTGAGACTTAATTTTGGGAGTATGGTTCTAAATGATGAGATGACCATATATCGTGCATACTGTGCGGTCGCCAACGAGGTAGTCTCTATCTGCTAATATGGTTCAGATGAATAGTCCTGCAATGATCTAGGTTTACCCCAACTACCTTCCTCACAACTTACTTCTATCGGAATGAAAAATAATATAAAAAATGATTAGCTAGGCACAATATTTCGATTGACAGCACTTTCTCAAACAGAAGGAACTTTTACAGACTAACAAGACTAGCTTAAATTTGTCTCAACCGTCGTTGTCATTGTAACGTGGTGGTCAGGCCTACCTATCCTGATGAACCAGTCCGAATACACTGGTTGGAACGATCATTCCATAAGGTCCTACAATGTAGGCAGGTCGGTTGAAGAGTACGAAGGCTAAAGCCAGTGGACCTAAGCTAAGTTGTACTGTCGACTGGACAGAGGTATGATATCACCAGGAGGTTTCCCTCAGGTAACGATACTTCCTACCCATAACGAAAGGATGGGGTAGGAAAAGGACGGCCCTAAAACTGCACAGTTCACTCTACTCGACGGATTTCCGTCTCCAACATCAATCTTTCCAAGCACAAAGTTAATACATAATAAATCGCCTGTAAAAGAATGTCGTATGACCTCGACCAGTCGTCCCTATGGAACTGAAATCAGATTCTCATGGTGACAAAAATATCTATAGTCGAGAGTCCGTTTAACGTATCTTCAAGAAGAACCATGCCGTAATGTGGGTAACAAGGAAGTGATAACCATTTCCATACCTCTAACAGTACTCCATATAACCCTATATGCGATTAGGTTCATCCTACTAATGTTTCCTTTACTTTCACTTTAAACCCCCATCTTTCACGCACTCGTGCCACCAAGGCTAACGACTCGAATTCACGAAGTGCTATCCCAAGTTTCCTAAACTAGTGGTCTGAATTTCCTGTTGGAGCTATTAATATACGAACACTTAGATCAGTCATTAGAGCTCACTAGCCAAAAAACAAGAAATTAGTCACTAATGTCCTACTAGAAGCTCACTAAACTTTTTCAGAATCGGTCTAAGACATGTCGGTAGACGCAGATTACAAGGTTCGGGTCCGTATACACAACTTTGCATTATCTCTCTTAGTCATTTCCTAATATACAGGCGATACTTCGAAGACTTCTGTAATCGAAGACCTGAAGCCTACACATATCTTCTATTTTCAAAGCCTACGCTTTATATTCATAGGTTAACACTGAGTGAACTTCTGAACGAGTACACTCGGCCCTTCGTCGAGAGGAGGATATTTCGCCTACACCACAAGTGATGTAAGTCGCCACAAGCCAAACTAGCTTTCTCTGTATGAGCTGGGATTTCACCAGATATCAAACCACTAGGGGGCTGGGTCAAACTTTTGAGATAAGTGAAGTGGCCAATGTACGCAACTACTTCACTATCTATGGCCAATACAGGCGACGATGCATATGAGTCCTAAAGTAACGTTATTCATTTGGAAGAAGAGGAACGCATCACAAAAATGTTTGTTACTTAAAGCGTTAAGAAAGCTCTGCATACTGTCAGCGTTTTAACCGAATACAACTAATCGAGAAGTAGGTCTCATGGAAGGAAGTCAATTCACGAAAGCTTAGATGATAATAATAATAATAAGCAATAACCATTAGTTATTATTTAAAATGAGTAACTTACTTGAGCTGCATAGTTTGGAAGATAATCAGGAATAGGCCACATAATATTCATCTGATGAATATCATTCAGTGGAACAACGTAAACCATTTTCTGTAATAAACATGGATTAGAAAATTTGGCGTTTATAATCGGTAATCTGCTAAACCTTTCAATCCATCGATAAGCAAGATGCAACTCGTTCCAAGAACGTAAATAAATGAATTTGCTCACAGTGTACAATGTAAGTGATAGTACGAATCTATCTATAACACATATTAGACGAAATGTTACTGATATCACCTGAACTCTCTATTCCCATTACTGAGCTGGAAATATCTAAAAGAAACTAACTATTTTTATTAATCCTTTATGGGTTTCGAACTATAAACTAAAATTGACATAAAGTAAGGGCTTATGTTTACATAAGACACTTTTCGGACAAAGAACTAGTGAGTAGCCAATACTTTAACATGTTAAAAAGGTAAAATGGTAAAAACATGTTAATGCATTATCGAAATTTATCAAAAGGACAAATTGTTTTAAAAACATGTTAGGGAAAAATCATTTTCAAGATCCTATACTAACTTAAAGTGATGTTCATTTGGTTAACTTTTCGTTCTCGTTGTATTAAATAATTCAGCATAATTTCTTCTCATCTGACGGACAATGTCGAAGCAATTTTGGTTTAATATAACATTCATTTGTATAAATTAGTCGATTGTATTTTTTTCGTTTATTCAGAATAATATTCAATCGTATTAATTTACTGCAGTTCATTCAAATCAGTTAATCCACTAACTAATAATTGCTGTGACTAAACAGACTCATAAATGAATGCATTCAAATCACTAAAATTTTTTAGTTTCCATTAGTAAATCTTTCTTGCGAAATTTGCAACCTGGGTGAAGAGGGAAAAGAAGCCGTAGTACCACCATCTTAGCTTAGTTGATATTTGTAGCCGTTAGCGCAAACTACATTAGATATCACTGAATGTGTTGCTACATCACTTCGGTTTACCCTATACTACCAACTAGAAAACCGAAACCAATAAAATTTAAGTATTATCTTTTTACATTAGTCTCATTCAAAATAAAACAAGTCTTATAAAGTAATAGACTTCGGAAATGGATAACAAGAGATAAAAATAATTAACACACTTTATGTTAAATCAGACATAACTAACACAAACACTGGCGCAGACATGAATATGCTCTAGGTGTTTGTCATATTGGCACAATGAAATAAAATTAATAGAATGAGATAATTATAGAGTCAGTAATAGTGGGCAAGCTTAAGCAAAGAGAATATAGTCTGAGAAGAGAAAACACGAAGTATGAAGGTTTACTGGAACTCAATATAATAATTACCATTAATAATTGTCTCTTTACGCATTCTCCATTCTCAATAAGTGAGCGATCAGTGCACATTTTTCACAGTAAAACTATTTTCCTTGTACTATACCTTGTTATATTTTAAATTATGACATTTTTCCAATGATTGAAAGTTCTAATTGCTTTATTAATGACGTGATGCATCTCCATGATGTAATAAGCTACTCTATACGCGGTAAATAACTACAGAAAAGGTTTACTAACTTTGCAGTAAATCTGATCAACCTTCGACAGGTTATTTTTGCTTCAAAATCGTCCTAACCGCAATAAGACTTTATGAGAAGATAACCATCATTTTCCACAATACTTAAATTCTGTGAGAGGCAGCTTTACAACTACATGTGATAAGTGATAGTTAAAACTGCAAACAAGAAAATCCCATAGTAGAAAATATTCATGAAACTGAAGTTATGCGAAACAACCAAATATGTGCATTCTTCTTGAAAAACATGTCAAATATAATAAGTGTTATATGAAGACAGTGTTACCTTGAGGCATTTAACAGGCCACGGGGTATCATCCCATGATGGTCGGACAACATTACGGTCAATAACTTCGGAAAATTTATTTTCTGCAAGTTTCTGAAGATCGTTTATGGACTCTGAAATAGTTACATCAAAAGTAAATACAAATGCAAAGGGAGGATGAGAGCTGAACGCATTCCGTTCTTAAAAGTACTTTAAATCAAACAAACACTAAGTTGTTTATACGATATGAACAGATGATCACATAAAACTAAAGGACTAAGATTAATCGTTCAGTCAAATAAACGTCATTCAGTGTTACAAGATATTGTAGTCATGATTAAGCTTGAAGTTTCACATCACGTACTGATATAGGTAATACAATTATTAAGAACTAGAAATCATAAATCATCATAAGACCTTTCGGTATGCACCCGCAACCATACCAGAAAGCAAACCCAGAGTCGCCAAGAGCTCCAAACCACCTTTTGGCACTAAGTAGACAAACTTTGTAAATCAATACAAAACGCACCTCTCTTTCTGACACAAAAAGAGTATATTCGGAAAAGCGTGTAGTACAAAATATCGAGATACATTCAATTTAGCATAGAAAAAAAGAAATGATTAAATACATTTGTTTAGTTGTTACACGCTGGAAACATGTAAATCAGCTGTTTAACAAGAGTTGCAATTGAATAACCACATCAAGAGTTTAACGTTCTCAGTTAATTTACTTTCTGCTTCATATACAACATTCTTTAAGAGCTTAGTAATTGTAAACAAGATGACTCGACAATTATAGCAGATAAAAACGATCATACTCATGGGTAGTTTTAACTTTTATTTCACCACTTGTTTATTTATACATATAAAATCCTAGTACAATTGAGTTCCTAAAATACATGCATCAAACTATCAGAAACATAATATTTCAAATAAATAAAAGAGTGGATCCGACCATAACAAAAGATAAAATGTAACGGGAGGACAAGGAATTACGCAGACGATGCAAATCGATGAGGACTTTGATCAAAACTAAGAATTCGCCCTGTTTTATGTGGGACGTGAAAGAAAAATACAGTAGGACCAACAATGGCTTATATTATGCGCAGTATCTGATAAAATCTCAACAGAGTCCTACCATCTCTAAAAGCCCCAACCAGTAGGCCTAATGCATAGAGTGATGTAAGCAATATCATAAACTGACCACTCCACCGTTCCTAATCAGTCATAACGTCACTAAATAACGCATAATATGAAACCCACTAGAATGACATTCGTAAAACATGACCAAGCCATAAAAACCCGTTATTCAAGATGGTTATTTTTGAGCCAGAACACACTGCTAAACTTCACTCACTATTACCAACATGATGTTGTCAATGGATGTCAGCAATTCTTCGGAGACAGTGATGATTGAACAGGTAAAGATGTTAAACACCGTCAGCTCGGAGTGATCAAGTCTCACAAACATAGGATAGAACTGCTCTCAACGAAGTGCTGTAAATACGACCTCTCACAATCTGACTTACACTACAAAGGTGCCAAGGATGATCCAGATTGGCAAAAGCCGATTATGAGTAAGCTAATCTCATCCGACCCGTCACCAGCAGCACTCACACAATTACCCGAGCATAAGAACTTCTCCACTAATTCTGACGGCTAACTACAAAGAGTGAGGGCAAGTATGGACTCTTGCCAGTCCTGCAGAAGCATTATGGATTTGGAAGATGCAAAGTATATACCATCCCTACAAACTTATCAGTAGTCCTAATGAGTTCAAAAACTCCGGTTAATATATAATCTTGGGATCAACCAATTTTAAAGTAAACAACAGTATCCAACGTAACATGCTACAATCTTCATAGAATACATCGGCAGGGAAAACATTATAAAACGCAGTGAATCAGATGCTGATGAAATTAAATATCAGAATTTATTCAAATAATATCTCATAGTTTGGTTATATACAGGCCTCAGATATTTAGGATATTATGAAGCAATTTTACTTTCAGAACATTTTATATTATGTACCTTTTCCAAGAATAACTAGTCCCATAATATTTGCCGAATACCATGTTGAATGGAATTGTAATAATTGTTCGCGTGTATTTACAGATTTTGCACAACTGGACTCAAATAACGAGTATCGATTTCCGGAGAAGAACTTCGCATAATCATGACCACTTTTTGATAAAGTTCGCTCTAGTTGGAAAAGGCGCCTAGAATCATTACTAATATCCTTTTCATGTTCCGACTGAACAGCATTGACCTGAAATTAAAACTTGACCTGTTAACGGTTACGCATAGGGTAAATATTTTACACTAGGTTATCTGTGTGGTAATTTCGTTGGCTTCTCTAAATGAGTAAATGCTGTTGAATAAAAAATGTATCACTTCATATAGTAAAAGATTGCTAGACGCTTTGGGATTGGCGGCCATACTAAGAAAGCAAATAAACTGCTACTCAACATTTGTAGCACAACACATTAATTTTGCAGTAAGCTGCTTCCAGGTAAATTGGAAGATAAATAAATAAAGAGTCTCCCATTTATTCACAAACGTAGTACTGATGATGTCGTTAAGTCTTGAATGAGAAAGATTATGTGAATATACACTGAAAAGCCTAACAAATTCCTCGACTACTTAAGTTGTATTGATTCACCTGAGTACAAAGTTTCAAGTTAAACCTGTTTTCACAAAACGAATTACAATTTATTTTAGAGATCAATTCTAAACGGTCAGTATTTAACTCAGACTACAAGTTAGAGAATATGTCAGCTACTGCTCCACATATGTCCTGAAATCGGTCACGACCTTGGTGAATTGACTTCTAAATTCTCAACATTTAATTATACCTACATTTTCCACTTTTACTTCCCCCTTGTGATCTCCCCTCAGTCTTAAAAATATGTTATTATCTTTTGTCTTATTTTAGTTGATATCGTTCATGTATGGTAATATGGCAAATCGGAGATACACATTAGTTCCAGGTTACACGAATTTTTCGCCGAACTGAAAGTGTCCCATACAAGTGGGCAGATAGAGTATTTGTTGATATAAATATACTTCAGATTGTCAGTGGACTTCACCGTCAGACAAAGGTGTATAATACCAAAACCAAAGGAAATAGATAAAATTCATTTGTGGGAAATCAGCCTGTAATGACTCCACACTTTAAAGATGATATTAAACAACTTGGCTACATCCAACTTACTTATTAGTAAAGATTGTACTGAGCAAATGAGTAGATCGTCCCACACGCTTAGTGACAGAATGACACTGCTTTGAAAGTTAATGTTTCTATGAGAGGTAGTAATGCAAACTAATAGTGTGGACAGATGTAAACACAGCCTATTATTATTATTATTATTAAGTCTACGACTCACTGGTTGAAAACCGAATGCCTTAAGTATTTAAAGTACTGTAATCATTGCTTTTAATTCCCTCCGAAAAAACTGCCACCATTAAAATGTTAGTTCATTTAACTCCTAAAATACCGAAACTTCACTAGATGTCCCTACAGGTCAGAATAATGTTTTTGTGTAAGCTTTCCATTCACGAAATCCCCTAAATAAAAGTGCCCACATTAACCATGAAGCTGAAATGTTTGTCTGCACTGGTACGAAAGCCGAAAAATGCTACACGCTAAACGTCTAAATTGTAGTTGGGCTTGAAAATTCAGCTTGACTGACGTTAGGTATTTGACCTTCCAATTCACTAACCCATAACTTTCTAAAGTCACGTTTAAACGAAGTATACAAAACAGATGTATCTTAGTTCGGCTTTTTTGAAGACGATGAACGATTTCTATTATCAACCCTTACTTATTCTATCGAGTGCATCGGTGTGAATATCCATAAAGTGCGACTGTCGCGCAGTAGAACCAGATATAAAGCATGTGGAATCAATGTGCAGACAAATTATGTGCACGTGCTGTAGCTTGGAAAATTCCACTGGAAAGTTTTACATGTTCAATGAGAAAAACGTACTGGCCAGTAGTTTAATCTTACTTGAAAGTGACAACTCCCAAAATAACGGCGCATGAGCACAATAAAAACTGCTAAGCGATAAACGGTTTTGCAAAAACCTGTTCTAAACGAGTTATGTATGCCTCCTTAAAGTGCTCTGCGATTACAAATATAATAAGAATTCGACCAGCGCTGATCAATTTTCAAAATAAATGCAAACTAAAATAAGTCGCTGATTACTGTGTCACAGTTGTCTGTTGACATGACTTAAAATAAAATGCATCACTAATCATGTTGTGATAATTTGCACTTGAACATAAATGACTATGTACCCTGGACCTCGTGTTGTCTAACAGCGCCCTACCTTTTGTAAGTTCGCATCAAATGTATAGAATTAAGGACAACTTCTGAAACGCCGAAGACTCTTTTGAAATGAAAGAGTGAGGTGAAAATCACTGCATTACCACAAAAGTTTTGCATATTGAATAGAAAACTAACCTCGCGTTCAGTTGCAGAATCTGTAAAGAGAGGACACACGAAAAATCGCGAAAAAATCTCCACAGCTTCTCCTAAACTTTCAGGTGCAACATCAAAAACATAAGTAGTTTGATCTGGTCTCGTGAAAGCATTACAGTGACCGCCATGCTCCGTTATGTATTTCGAATATGTATTTTCTGTAGGGAATGCTTTTGTACCAAGAAACAACATATGCTCACAAAAGTGTGCGAGACCAGGCAGCTCTATCGGATCTGATAGGGAACCTAGATAATAATACTAGAAGTATCGTAATCAACATACCAACGTTCACAGATAAACAGACCGCAGATTTGTCAGTCTCAGTATCACTTATAAGAAGTACTTTCATTTTATTTTGCAAAACCATAACTTTATACTGCCGCAAGTCGTTTGCTGACTTTTTCAATAATTCCAGTGAAAGGTCTATGGAACTCACATGATCCATGATCGACTTTAGATTGAAGTGACAGACTGTACGATATATATATATATATATATATATATATATATATATATATATATATATATATATATATATAATGATGAAGTATCAATCTAAACGTCTGAAGAGCAACACATTAAAAAATCAGTCAGACATAGTAGACGTGTATTAGAATGAGATACTTTTATTAATAACTAGTGTGTGAGAGAAGCAAAAGTACAATCAAAAATGAAGAACTACTGAAGTTTGTCTCCTGGAGATTAATACTCATTTTAAGATGTGCTGCATAAAATCAAAACAGGGAAATTAATTTAAATCGCGATTTAAATTAAGACTAGTCTATTTGCCAGTCATAATCCAACTTAAATAATACATGTGAATAATTGCTATACCGAGGCAAACCGCTCAGGATGCACATATAGCAACAGAGACTGGCCAGCTTCATTCCATAATAAATCAACGGGAAGATACAAGTTCATCCAAAGACTAGTCCAGTATATACGTAATATCGTGCACGGTTGCGTACGTAGACACAATAACGTACCCAAGCTGACAAGAAAGGGAAGTAAAGGGGAAGCAGTACGACATAAAGGGGATAAATTGGGAAATAATGTAGACTACTATGGGGATATAGAGGGGATAAATAGAACAAAAGTGGATAGGAGGGTAATAAATAGGAGGTCACACATAAATAGACCTAGGTCCCTTTATAGCTATAGGGGGAAATAAGACAGGCAATGGGGGTATAAGGAGGAAGGGGGAAAGAGGCGGAAAAGGTCGAAATAAAGGAGAAGGTTTCTAAATGTTGCGTTATAGTAAACATTGTTACAACAGTAACCATATTATGCCTAATACAACTGAGCAGGTAACGCTTAATAACTATAACAAATTGTAGTACTGTTAAATGAGTCGTCAAAAATTTAGACAGACTGAACTTATGTTTATTTCTTGTATCATACAGATTGGTTAAAAAAGCATACCTACTAAACTAGGGAAATTAACAAATGCCACAGACACGTTAGAGACCAAACTATGTAACCAGCGTGTTACCGTGAAGGTCAAATGAATTCACGTAGTTGCAATTAACTTCAGTTGTGTTTCACAGAACTAGCGAACTGTCATTACTTCAGACCTACTTCTAGATGATAGGAGTGTCCTTGGTTTCGGACAGTACTGTACTGGTTATATTTCTTGTTAAACCGAGAGGAAAAAGAATTAAGTTAGGAGATTAGAATAGGAGTAGCTCCTATATTAATGTTCTCCATTTTCCATAAAGTCGAGGTGCGCGTCGATCCTTCTTTTGAAGGATTCAGTGGAAGGCGCTGACGCAACCTATTCTGGTAGGGAGTTCCGTAGTTTGCTTATAATGACTACAAAAAAATAGCACAAATCTTGTTATAGCTTTTCGTACTACATAGAACCTAGGATATATCCCAGAGGTGTATCCGCTTAAGTTTAGTTTAGGACTGAATATTATAAGTGACCTATTAGGGTAGAATGTGTTATGATGTATCAAAATCATATCCCATCTCGCGCTCCTGTACAGTACAGGATACAGTCTTAATGCTTTAAGTCATCCTGAGTAAGATTTTTGTCTTAATCCCACTAACTTTATGGTTGCTCTTCTTTATACTCGTTCCAAATCAGCAATAACAGTTCTACGACAGTGAGACATAATATATGAGCTTTTCTCGGGATGAGGTCTTAGATAAGCATTGTAGATATAAATGCAGATATCTGAAGTCAATCTATCTAAAGTTCTAAGCAGAGTACGCTTTATTGGCCGCGGCTGTGTCTAAGACTGTTACGTTCAGGTCCTTTTCTGGGACAGAAGGGGTGATACTGGACCGACCAAGTATGCGCCAGAGAATTTAATTTTAATGTTTACCATTGGAATTTCGTATTTATTAGTATTAAGGGAAAGTGAGTTTCCCAACCGTGTATTATTTCCAGGAATCTTAATATCAAGGAGACCTTGGAGTTACCTCCAGATCCTAAGATCGTTTGCTTATAGTAGGGCCACTTAGCAGTTTTGAAGGATGTAACGGTAATTAATCCACTAAATATCTAGTTACGTAGGCTCTCTACCTCGATACTGACCGTGTTTGTTTTAGTGGACATAACTAGTTGAGGGCCCTTGGTCATGCTTCACCACCAGATCACAACTCGTTGTAGGTAATAACCCGCTCTCTAGTTAGCCAGCCTAGACGTAGTTATCCCGTTAGCATTGTCATACTTACGACCAAATATAACCTCCCCTCCATCCTCCATTGCCTTCTGATTCATTATTCGTGATAGTGGGTTTGATCGTTAGGATTTGCCCTGGTTACACGACAAACGTAACTTGGTCATATACCGGGTGCACTTTAAGGTTAACAGGGTGAGAGTTAATGTAGTTGATCTCCATCTTCTCTAAGGACTTTGGGACAGATTTCAATTAAGCCAGGAACCCTGTGAATTCAATGGCTTCCGTATATATTTAATAATATGGGCCTTAAAGTTCACAATACTTAGACCGATGAAGGTGATGATTTGCAAGTACACAATTAGTGTCGAGGTATTAGTTAGAGAAAACTTGAATTGGAATTATTTGGCTAGTAGACCAGCAACCTCAGGATATCTACCATGTACCATCAATGAATCCCTATTCACCAACCAAGGGCTAGGTTATCATTTCTCCTAATATAGCTGCATAAAGGCACATTGTTGTATTCCATAAACCTTATCATGAATAGTTTCTCCAACTCTGGTTGATCTTGAATGTACATTCGCTGCATAGGGTTCTGTAGTGTATCCAGTCCATCATGCCATTGATAAGTTGCAATAGGTTTCAGGCCACGTGCTTACACCTGATGATTTTGCAAATGCCTAACTTTAGTCATGGAGTGAAACTGGATTTATTACGAAGACAGAGTAGAAAGGTTTGACGATCATCGGAAAGTTACTTTAATACGATAATATGTTTCGTTCATGTTGATAGTTTTTTTCGTTCGATCAGAGTATGTTTACATGTCTGCTGTAATTCTGTCGTAGTTCACATTGTAAGAGCCCATACACTTCGTGAGTCCTAAAGGAAAATAGGGGGGGAAGTTCGAACAGTAGGAGGCCATGGTCATTAGCACTCACCGGGATTAGAATTTTCAAGTTTAAGGTTCGAGTTTCTTGGTCATTAGGGATACGACTTTATTTAGCGGAATCTCCAATGAGCCCTCTCGGCAGACACATTTAAATACACTGTTGCGTAACTCATGATCACAGAGCAGGTGCTTCCAGTTCGAAATTGTGACCACGTAAGATGAGATAAGTGACATTAAAGTAATATATAAACAGTATACGGGGAAATTTTAGGTGTAGAGCCTAACGAATCACCTGGAAAACCCAATTTATGCTCCAGAGGGTCTGCGTGGGACTCTGACTAAACACGAACGACAATAATTCACAGTAGACCACAGAGAACCACGATAGTTTTATGAGAACTAAGAGAAAAGGATACATATATTATCACGGAACCTAAATGGACACACTGCTTCACTTATTCTACGCTTTCACAAGAATACCATAAGATGATGACTCAAAGTTCATTTAGTGGAGACTTGCCTCACCGCCTGTACCACAGAGTAAACAGTGGTCTCAAATCAACCTTAAAATGTTTATGTCAAGAGTGGTAACAATCAGGTAGAGTCGGTTACCAAAACATTTAGTCCAAAGTGGATTTACCAAATCGCTCAGACTCCAGAGCCTCAGTCAGCTTAGATAAAATTCAAAAACTCTTATGACCAAACAAAAACCACAAAACCTCTGCCCCTCAAGTCCAGGGATGCCTCTGTAATTACTTGACAAAAAAGATCTTATGATGCTTATTCAGGCATTCCAACGAACACCGCTTCTACTCCCAATGTTGTAAAGTCTCCAAACAATGACTATTCACCCACACTTACGTTTACTCTTGTCGGGAGCGACCCCCGAACTGGTCAAGCATTATCTACAGTTTTTATCACCGGCCCTCAACTTCCGGTCAGTAGACGTAGAATGGCTTTAGAAAGAAAAGGAGTCAAAGGCAAAAGGCTCAAGTAGCACAAGAACCACTTGTATCGGCTCATGAGGCTTCTGAAGTACTATCTACTCCGAAGCCTTCTTGTACTCAGGTGTGTCCCAAAGTTAAGAGTTTCTGTAATCCCCCAACCACTACCTGCAAGTTCTTAGTTTAATCTTAGACAATTCCAAACGACTACTTAAACCTAAAATCAATTGCTTTATATGATGTCATAGGATGCGAATCGCCTTTACTGTAGAATAGAAATCACTACAGTCATTTCTAATGGGAAACAATCTGTGAACTCCATAGGGTGGATCCTGGTCATTTGTTCCCCCCCCCCACGCAAAAGATCATCAAGACTACGGCGTATTACTCTGAACAGCATACGGCAATGTGCGAAGATGCTGTACACAGTGGTTTAAAGAAGTCACATTTTGTGAAAACTTATTAGTCTTACATATGCAACAGGTACTTGTATCAACACTCTACTAATGCATATTGTGTTTTTATTGTCTAAATTTGTCATTAATGTTAGCGTACACAATGCTGCTGGCGCTTCGTATCTTTCTGAATCACCATCATTCCGAGCCTAAGGGCTGCTCTCATAAGGAACAGGTCTCCTTCAATCAATTCACTCCTAAGGCTGTTTAGTAGCATAGTTAATGCATAAACAACTCGCCGCCCAAAATCAATCCACGTAGATTCTAGCACCATTGCAAAATTTTTCCATATACATGTTTAGTTGGCGCTCTTATCCACTTTTCAAATACTTTTGGTCTTGTCCTGTATCTGCATATGCTCTATTTATCCACTCTTTTCACTATCAACCGTTTCATGGTATCATAGCGCCTAGATAAAGGTTTTCGGTTGTTTTTCAGGAGTGCACCATGATACAATACATACCTTTCTAGTATCTTATTATTGTGAGCTTTGCTGTCGTTTGCTTCGTTTTTAGTTCATACTTTCATATGATAATAATTTCTTATAAGTGACTTTACCAAAATCCTTATGCGTAGATAAACCCACATAATTTTGATCATGCCTATAAACTGACTTGCTTTCAAGTGTGAAATACTACTTGAGAATAAAAGTTATTATTAATATTACTATTTACGATGGAAAAAAGGCAGACCTGGTAAACATACTTTGGCCGGGGTAACATAACCCTGTCGACATGGGTGAAATATGACATCAAATTTAGAACACTCTTATGTTGATAATTATTAATTCACTGACCAGGAATCAACTTCAGGAGTTACCACGCTCCTGGAACTTATGACGACTCTCCAGCGACCAGCGAATCTGGTTACTCTATAGGACCCCAGGCAACAAGTACACATTACAGACTAAATTGAATGGAAAAGCTATCAAACTGCCATAATTGGAGTTTATGGAACGTAGTGATATGCTGAATCGGAACTTCATAATGGTACTCACTTCCCATCCCGAGGTTACCGACTTACTAGCTAACTTCATCCTAATTAATAGAAGTCGCCAACCACTTTACTAAACTCAACGTTGTCCCGTGTACCATCAAGTTCAGGTCTGAATCCACATAAGTCTGCCGGCTAAATGGGATGCCTAGCCAAATCCTCAGGCATTGCAAAAATCCACCTTGTTACATTCTTCAACTGATCCTCAGCTGAAATTGAGCCGCTTTCTGAGTGCAGGAAATGTGTAGTCATATCTGTACATATAGGGATCAACATAGTGGATCCTTTTAACTGACGTCCAATTTCTTTGCTCTCCACAGTAGCATAGGTTGTGGGAAAAATTATCAGCTAGTGCCTTTATAACCATTTAAATAATTCCTTACCATTCGCATGCCAACAATTTGTTCCCATGCAGGTTTTCAAGCACTAAAATAGCGACAGCATAAGATAATTGGACGCTCTCAGTAGGGCAAAATTATTCCATGAATATCGCTGTATTAGATACCATCAAGCCACTCAACAAGGAAAATCGGTAAATTTTTCGCAAGAAATCGCGGTCGATGGGCATTAGTGTGTGTCTAGTAGAATAAATAAAGATCTACCTAAACGAAAGACTAGCAAATCTTGCTAGATTATGAATAATCAGCTATTCTTGTTTTTATTGTAGTTCGGGTAGTTAAGGTCTATAAGTAACGTTAGTTTGCTAGACGTCCTTCTTGTGACTATATAGATTTAATGTTGGTCTAGCTTATTATGGTGGAGCTATAAAAAGTTTTAGTTATTTAGGTTCTTATTGCTTCAAGTAAAATGGTTTTCCAGGAAGTTATTCTATTAGCTTCCATATTCAATGAACAAAGTATTTCCACTACAATTGTGTTCCTTGCGCCTAAACTGCCGTCTGACCCATATCATTTTCCAGTCACAAACGGTAACTAGTTGATTGTTCACATGCCACCTTACTATTGTTGTTTTTCATTTATGCTTATGTCATTCTTCTTATTAGTTTGCTGTGTACCTAGTTTTATATATATATATATATATATATATAAGTATTAAATTCGGACTCGGCTTGTTTGATCTACTTACCAATCTTGTGTTCACACTTTGACCTGGGACTAGTAGCACAGAGCTAATCACCATGGCTGCCTCCACTCACCATCCCCGTTCAGGTCGAATTATATCAGTGATGGGTCAGCCATCATAAGGAAACACGTGTTTGTCAAACCAATCAACCGTATGACATTAGGACCAAAATCCCAGGTTTCTACGCATTCGAGTCACTGAACGATCATCAGTAGCTTAAGAGCATAGTAATTTGCCTCAACTCTGATTTATGTGAACTTTGCAGAAATCTTGTTAGGTAATATAACGGAAGCCTACCTTCGCTAAACATATTTGCTATTATCTTTATTTTACCATTTTTGGATTGCACAACCCACATCCCTTCATGAAAACTCCAATTATTTCAGACTTATGCAGTGGAAGTTTCTGTTTCGAAGTTATTACCAACATTGTTAACAGTACTCCACTTGTGATATACTGTAAAGTTGCAGTTTCACGTAATTTCTCCACCACTACTAAAGGACGGGGTAACTTGTCACTAGGATGACAAAGCAAAAATACTTAGAGCAATCAATGAACCAATGATAACCTGCTCAGCTCAAGAAAAGGAAAAATCCGCAACCCAGCCTAACATTTAGACCTTCCGGTAGCAGTTCATTTGGTTGTTATTGAACAGGCTAGTTGTAAGTAGTACAGAAACTCACAGACGCGCAATTTCAAGAGGCCTTTGAAATACTTTAAGGCAAAATATCAGGGTTTATGTGTACATTTTGCAGCAGTGATTAATCCACCTCCTTGCCTATCCTGAAACCTAGACAAATATACTGATACCCATCAATTTATGCAACTGAAAATAGCCGCAGTATCGCGTAAACAAAGCTGAGAATCCTTTACTGTAACAAGATTTATAGTACTAAATAAAATCGTTGTTATTAATACCTTCTTACGAAAATGACGTACTAAGCAACTGTGAGATGCGTTGCAGTATGAATATAAGCTGACAAAACAAAACCCACATGTTTAAAGCCTTTAATTAAAAAGCCTAGTTACTTTATTGTAAACAGTTCAGATACCAATTTACAAAAGTAGAAGATAAAAGATGGATAGGCGAAGGTTTGAGGAAAGGTAGTGTAAAGTCAATCAATGCCAAAGTAATGAAAAACTTTATTAAACAATATACTAAGTACACGTTTAACTGAAAATAAACTTTACGAGTCAGCAAAGTACCACAGCAATTTTTCTAACAATTACAATGAATAATAACTTTCACACCAAAGAAAAGTTTAATAATCCTCACCACGAGAAACCACTTCTTTACATGTTGGTCTTAGTAAAATGGTATGTTCCCATTGGGCAGTATAGGAGCCACGTTGATCGCATAAAGGGGGATATGGATCTACTATCCCTACGTCGCACAAGTTCTTTAAAGCCATTAGATACTTTGTCTCACCCAAGCGATCCAACCAACGGCGACAAAATGCAAGAGTACTGAAATTACGGTCGATTACGCTTAACAGCTGTTTCGATCTGGCTAATCTATACAATAAGAGAAATAAATACAGGGTGGGGCCATAAATTTGAGATTTAAAACAACAAAGATTTGATCAAAGTTATTCATGAAACATACCTTGGTGCAAAATGGTTGATGAACCTATTAAAATTACAAGATTCAGATGAAATTTTTGATCTTAAGTGATATCAACTTATGTAAAAGAGCATGTGATAGTGACGTATATGCAAGACATACACAGTAATTATGAACTACAGAATCCCTATTATAAATGCTATCGATCAAACCTTCTGTGAACACCCAATGAAATACTTAATTACAAATTTCATTTTAACCAATTCCTAATCTTCACTTATGTTACAACTAATTGCTTACAACGAACCAGCTACTCCAACCGCTAAGCATTCTTAGACACTGAACACTCGATAAGACTCCAAATCAGAACATGTTTGAACAGAAACAAAATTGTATTCCAAATAACAATGGTAGATAGGAGGAATTCACAGTTAGAAAAACGTTGATATATTTATAGTATTTACATAAGAAGCTTCTAAAGTCACTAGAGCTGGTTAGGTTTAGAAATGGTCAATCAGCGTGCGTCATCACGATCACACACGGAGCATGCTTTTATCCGGTCTATATCACACTAACAAGTTACGAAAACAGTAAGTAAACTGAAAACTAAACAATCGGGCGAATACACAAATTTTGGCTATGCATTATTTGGTTAAACCTTTAAAAACAGTGTTTCATACTCGAAGATATGTGGAAGCATAAGCAGAAGCAGTCATGTATACAACTCGAAGATCTATGGTGTATAGACTATTCTTGTAAGACGAGATATTTTGAGAAAAAATGTTAAAACTCTGTTAAATACAAATTACAGAGGGTTGGAAAATGAAAAGATACAATAGACATTTAAAATTATCCGTTAACACAAGTATATATATATATATATATATATATATATATATATATATATGAGTTACATAACTAACGACTTTAAGCTGTGAAATTATATAAACCAGTAATTACACCATTCAAATCAATGTAACTTTTATGGATTAGCAATAAACTATTAAAAATACCTAAGAGGAACGTGCCCAACGTCGAAATTCTTCATATAATGTGAAACTTCATCACCATCAATTACATAACCTTTTCCTGTGCTACCAAATGTTTCAATGGCATAATATTCATTTTCCTAAAAATAGAGACGAATCGCAACGAGAAATAAGCATTAAAAAAACTATCTTATTTCAAAAATAAATAAATTGAACAGATGATTGATCTACTTACCTCCATACGAGTTTGTTCACCTCCGCGCACAATGGGTACAGTCTTCCCTGCATGAATTTGATACGGCCCCAAAGAATGACCGTTCAAATTACGAATAGGTTTCACTAAATTGATAGATTAAGAAGTAGTACTTTAGGCTAATTTTATGCATATATATGCGAATAAGGTAAGCAAAAATGATATACAACAAAATCTAAACAAAATAGATAAAGAAGTTCATAATACTAACTGAACGACAGACTATTTTGCAGTCAATCTGACCAAAGTAAGTAGTAGTATTTCCGCCCAAATGGGATACTACTTACACTGATCTGATGTTTTTTAGAATATGCGAAGTCCAAATCTGTGTTATTCGCTCAATTGTCAAAAACAGCTATTATCAAATACTAGTAAATGGTAATACATTTCATTGGGTATTTCTGAATTTGACAGGCATTATACGGGTAAATTAAAATGTATGCTGTATACTGTAGTTAGCACATCTGTTGCAAAAAATACAACCACATCAGTAAAGATAATGAAGGTCGGAGTTACTTATAATGAATATAACTTATAAAAATCATAAAATAATCAAGTTACCCTGGTACATATTTCCATCCAGTTCCACTTCATACGACTCCATAGTCTCTTGAATAGCTGCTCCAACATCACATAGACGTACATCGATGCCAGCTTCCTAACACCAGCCAACAAATAACATTCGTGAACATAGATTAGCGCATATTTTTAAACATAAAACAATAAACAGAAATCAGCATGATATATACAATATAGTGAGATCTCGCAGTCAGTGGTTCATACATAAGTAGTGGTAGAAACATCAGTAGCATAAAAAGCAACATGTTATAACAACCTCGATTAAGAAAAAATGACAACGAAATTAGTTCACATTGGTCTATCTTTTTATAACTGAGCACCGAAAAGACTAGTAAATTTGAATTCATTGCCATGCATTGGATTGAGTTACACAGCTGCTGAATATTAGAAAGCAGTGGGCGGCTTATTCCTGTGGCTAAATCCAGATCGTCCCATTAAACTAAAATTCAATAGTCTCCATAACACCCAATTAAAATTAATATCAACTCACTAGTGAGTAACTTCAGGAGATGATTGCTGGGGTTTTAGTGAAAAGACATTGTCAGTAAAGTTCAACCATGTCGAGTGTGAAGCTGTCACTTAATAACGTAAGTCGATGAGGTTGCGCAAACAACAGCTCGCCGAGAAGCTTGAAGGTTTTGGTCTCAATTCTATGGTCGTAGATGCACACTGTTGAAGTCCCATAATTGAACGAAAAACCTGTCCAATCCTTCCTGATATCTAGTTGTTGTCAAACTCAGGTCAATTCATGATACCAAATCAGTTATCACAATTTTGGTTGATCACCAAATAACAATACTAAGCTTGACACTAGTAGAAGGATGAATAATGAATGCATCTATGTCAATATGATCACGTAGAATCCTTAAATATGAATCACAGTTTTAGTATCTATAACTTGACACACCTTTTAAAACAATTATGCTACCATTCGGGCGAACAGTAGTTTCAAATAACTTCGTTGTCAAGCTTTTGCAGGCATATATTCATGAGCGATGCGTGATAGTAGCCACAATAGTGCATACATAAATAAGTTGGATGAATTAGATAGTTAAATAATGATACATGTTAAAATAGCGAGCTTTTATATCGATTACTGCTTAAATACGTCCAAAACTTATAAGAGAGAATAACAAATATAACTAAAGTATTTAATTACATTCAACGCAATAAAATAAACAAAGGATGTGCTGGATTATTTATGAAAACAAGAATAATAAAATAATGAAGTAGTGTTAGCAAAAAATGTAGTGTACAATTTGTTGTCAGAGTAATTATGATAATAATGACAACTGATTGATATGGATTGAGAATAGGACAAAATAGAGACAGATATAAAAGGGTTTCTGGAATAAGAGTCTATAACAGTAAGCCTAAATGAGGGATGGTAGACAGAAAGGCTGAACATGCAACTTTTAGATGCAAAGTTGGCTTAAGCAATCTGTTAGGGTCCTGCATAATCTTACTCCATTTGGCAGATTAACCGAGACGGGACAAAAACACTAATAAAGTATTTTCTAATTGATGTAATGTTCACTATCTATCAAATGAAATAGTATGGTGCTACTTACTTATCATTACCAATACACCCGTCACTCTAGTATCAGTATGTAAATCTATACTTTTATATATTATGATAAATTATAAAATCCATTTATTTGTTATCAATAACTCATAAATTGGCATGGTAAATTTAAGATTTGTTATATTTACATGAAAATAATACTATAAAGATTGATAAAGATCCAAGTGAAAACAACATTATTTGCTTACATATATTGTCCTAATTTATATGAAGGGTAGTTTTAACTTAAATAAAAAACTTAATAAAACCAAAGGAACATACCTTAATACCAGTATTAGTTGCGTCTTTAACAGCCTTTACTAAAGTATCAAATTTAGGATTGAAATGAAGTGTGAAAGCGCAATCAATGATCCGACCTAAAATTAAATTAAAATTACTCTAAGCTATTAATAAAGTTAGTAATCATACACTACATAAACACAATACGTTAATTTGGCGAAACATGTTCAGATTTTATTGTACTTGATGGTTGTAAATAATATCATTCATCAGATTACCGAATTACGTAGATCAAAACATATTCTGCACTAATTGAGGAAGTTTAGTTAAATATTTTATATATCAGGCACACGTTCATGCACTCGGATATCGGTCGAAATTTGTAAAGACTAGAGATAAGAATCAGCAACTTAAACCGAAATAAACTGGAAGCCGTATATTTCATAGATCCATGTACACAATTATAAGTCAAACTCTAAGTGTGAGGATAATAGATATTACTTTGTTTCCCAAACCAAAGTTTGTGGATTTGAGTTCACACTTGCGAACTGTCCACTGAGTCACAGTTCCACCCATAGTTTTAACCACACAGAAACTGGTAAAACTGTTTATTTTTAAAGAAAACATGTAATATACTAACATCCTAGTAGTTTTAGAACTCGCTATACGATAAAAACCTAAACCAATAAAATGAACACTGAGGAGTAGCAAGGGTGCTACATAGAACGCAGTAATATTCAATTATATCAGCTAAAGCTGAGCAAGAGGTTTGACTAATTATGCTTTCGCGACAAAAACTGTATTAGTTTATTTGTTTGTGCAAATAGAATACTGATTGTCGGTCCTAGTTGGAGGAAATCCAGATGGCGCCAAATCAAAACATAGCACCAATTCATGAAGTCATTAACTATCAGTCCGAGTCAAATGAGTAGATACAGACTACGTGGTTGGGGTCTAAATGATAAACTCAATAAATGTTTAGAGACAATGAGTGACATGATTCAAAATAAGTCGGAAATGTGTAGGTCTATTAACTTTTAATCTTCTAGATCTTGAACTCGATTGTTCCTTCATACATACCTTTTAGTTCCTACTTGCTGAACTATATTCTGATATTCAGTCTGTTAATTTGGTCTTGTCGTACTAATATAGTGTGGCAAATTGGGTCAAGACACATATGAGCCAGGTTATATGTTGTTAATATTTCATCCCACAGACATTAGCCAAATATTTACACGTACTATTCTGTCTTAAGTTCTATAGATTGACAGAAAATAAGATGTATATAAGTATGAAACAAACAAGATGATCACTTCATATACACAGATACATAGTATTATGTATTATAACTGAAGCTCCATTAATCTACGTAACTTAAAACTAACGTACTAACTATTTCTTAGTGAGAATCGGATATCGCCATAATAGTATTCATTAACACAAGGTACAAAACATGTAACTAATAAAACGGAATAATAATATAATCAATTTACTAAATTTCCAACAATCAATCACAGCTTAAATCAACCGGACGCATCAATTTCACAAATGCAAGCATATGCAAATAAATAGATTGATTATAAAACTTAATGAAGGCAGTAGTGGAGTAGGAATAGAGCATTTATTGTACGCGTATAAAGACGTGAAATAAAGAAGACTTACACTACATAACACGAAAAGTAAATAATTTTGGCCGAAAGTAAAGCATTATAACTATCAATTAATTAAGACATCACAGATTTACCATTTACATGTACTCCGAAGTCGATTTTGCACACATCATCAAAATTTAAAACTGTACTATCACCTCCATTTGGAGTATAGTGAGCAGCACAATGATTAATTGAACATCCTGTTGGAAAGGCAAGGCCTGCATCCAATCCACGTTCTAAAATAAGTGCACGACTAGTGCGTTCAAGTTCTTCGCACATATCAATGAGACGGATGCCCGGGCGTATCCATTTTTTAATATAATTTCTTGTTTGCCTATGGACCTCTGCACCTTCGCGAAAATGTTGATAGATCTCTACATGAGCACTATCACGAGCCCTGCATTCTTCTGATGTTGTGCGATTGATAGCTGTACGACTACAAGGAGTAAATATTATTTAAATATATGTACAAAATACGGACCCATAATATTTGAAAAAGTAAATGTAATTTATTAATCAGTCATTAGTTCCATGTGAATCGATAATTCATTCAACGTTTGCATACAGTTTATAAGTAATTTAACAAAATTAACCTTGAATTCAATGACAGTTAAAGATAACACGTATTGTCTCAAGTTCACATGGTAAGTGAAAGTAGGCTATCATGAGCAAGTAAATTATTCACAGGAAGGAGGGCTAACGTCTACGTTGTCAATCACAAAAATCATTCACCTAACCAGCCACCACCTGCATTTTTGTCTGGATTAGTTCAGTAATGCATATATATATATATATGTATATATATATATATATATATATATAAGTTGTGTACAGTAGTACCAAGCCTTTAGATTCCTGCACAGTGTTACTACTCCCCACTTGCATAGTTAATTGAAGTCAAGTGTTGAAAACCGTGTTATGGTGACTCTGTCAGACTGGAAGGTTACGCTACGACAAAAAGTCATGCCAAGCATGTACTCTAGAGCCTACAAAGCGAAGACTTAATGGAGGTATCAGAAAGCAAATAAAAGCCTGTTAGTCTTAATATGTTAACTGAACAGTTGATGTTCATCATTCGAAATCGCTATATTAGAGGCTAGTATCGTTATACAGCTAAGAAATCCAAAATTTGAGACAGAATAAAAAACGAGGTCATGTGGAAACATTTTGGGAAAGTATTATATAAGTTGGATTGTAACTGGCAAGTGGAATCCAGGACGCGCGTTTCGTCCTATTTGGGACTCATCGGCTGGATGTACCTGCATCCCAATGTTGACGTTCACACTGACCAACTTCAGTCTATAACAAATCAACGGGAATATACAAGTTTATCCTAATACCAATGTGCCCGTTGGGCAAGTGTGACTGTCTGGACTCAGTAGTCTAGTGGTGAACGCGGTGGCGTTCGACACGAAACGGACTGAGTTCGAATGCCAGTGTGAACATCAACATTGGGATGCAGGTACACCCAGCCGATGAGTCCCAAGTAGGACGAAACGCGTGTCCTGGATTCCACTTGCAAGTCACAATCCAACTTATATAATACTTGTGAAAATTTCGCTATATCGAGGCAATCCGCTCAGGATGCACATATAGTAACAATGACTGACCAGCTTCAGTCTATAACAAATCAACGGGAATATACAAGTTTATCCTAATTATGGGAAAGTGTCACCTGTAACGAGGTGAACCCCAGTACCGTCTAACAAAACGCTTACAAAATCAGAAGTAATAAGAAACTAAAGTAAAAGAGGTGCACAACGGATCAATGATAGCCAACAGTGGATAGCTGTTTAGACATTAAATTAAAAATTAGGCAATTCTCAGAATTAAAAAAATGATAGATTAGTGACAATAACACACAATGTAACTACAAACGAGAAAGAGACAGTTTAACTGGGCTCCTGCATTCCTTGCATTAGTCAATACCTACCAACTTCAGGATATTTGAAATAACTGTAAGGCAAGTCCATGGTGGAGACACACATTCACTACACAAAAAACTATTATTTCAATGGGTGAAACACCTGAGTACCAAATAATCAGCTGGCAATGAGTACCTGTTTATACGGTACATACTTCTCACCACCTAGGTGTAAAGCACTTTAAAAACACCTAAATGAGCTCATTTTTTATACACTCTATGATAAAGTACTATATGTTCGAGTTTGTGTATAGGGAAATCCAAGCTGTTGGAACTAGTTATAACTTCCAGCAACGTGTCCAGGTGTCGTGCGGATCCTGGGTGCTGTTAGAGGCATGAGGGTAGTTACCACTTTAGGGCTGTCTACGTAAAGTAAGGCTTCTTCTTGAAGTAAATGGAAATTCAATTGGGTTAAAATTTATGTAAATCACGTGGGAGTGCGACCTCAATGCCAAAAGGATGACCGCTTGAAACCAGTCATAGACGGCCCTTTAGTGAGTAGGATTTGATGCGTCAGCTCCGTATTTGCTCAGGTCATACTACCAAAGACTGAAATCCATGAAATACGGAGAAATGTATATTTTCAGACCAGACCTTCCTTAACCACACCCATTCATCGTGTGAAGGTACATCGTTGTCATACTGGGCGTCTGAGGGCAACAGTTTATTGCTAACACCTTCGAACAGTCAACAGTACTATTTCACCCCCACTTACCCCTGACCTTTGTTTGCTGCTGTTAGCCTTAGCGTTCACCAACCAATCTTCCTCGCAGGGTAGGATCTTAAGGGTAAATTTTCAAGCACAACAGGTTCATCATGATAGGAAAGTTCGATTATCACGTCAAAACATCAAAACAGTTGGGTGATATAACTTAAAAGCAATCGCAGTGGCTCAGGTGCATCCATTCGTTGTCTTCCCTTAAAGCATGAGCTTAACATTATTTTAAACCTTTCCACGAAATGATTATTTCTTCAATATAGAATTCAATGTGTCCGCACTTTTCATATTACCAATGATGTAGCTCCTTGTTATTCGACTCTGATTTTCCTTTTGTGTGTCGATAAGGTGTGGCAACTTGCGCCGATGCATGTACGTGCAAGGTTCTACGTTTAACATGGCTGACTGAGTTAAGAAGGCGACTCAATCTTCGAGTGGCTTCGTAGCACTTTAAGCATGCTGTTTGATTGTCACCCATGCTATGCACTATTTGCCAGCTCTGTGACCAGTCGGGTCGAGCAAAAAAATTTAATATGATGTCACCATGGAGTAGATGTCTGCATTGTATGTATGTATGTATGTGTATGTATGTATAATCAACATAGAACTTGGTACATGTGTGCATCGGTTCAAGTTGCGCTGAAAGATTAACACCACCACCATTAGTAGAAGTTACCTTAATAAAATAAAATAATAGTAACAAGGAGTGAGAACATATAGAATATGGCTCAGGAAGCGCAGAAAGAAAGTTATGGAATAATTTAAAGCTCATGATTCAAGGGAGGACAATCAGTAAATGCATCTGCGCATTTGCGACCGATTCTGGGCCATGTCACTCAGTGTTTCTAGCCACTGGTAACGGTAACAGCGATGATCCCATCCAGGTAGTCTGCAGCTACCGACACGACTCAAATCAGCAGTCAGTGACTTCATGGACTGATGCCATGTTTTAGTTTTGCCGCGTCTAACTATCTTCCATTCTAATCCCATATCAACCAACATTGAGCGTCTAGACAGACGGTGATTGGGCATACGCAACACATGTCCCAACCACCTCAGTCGATGAAGATTCACAACCTCATCGACTGATTTACCACATTTGTCTAACACCCGTCGTCTAACCTCGTTATTACTTACTCGGTGATCCCAGCTAACCCGAGCGATGTTTCGTAGACATCGATGGTCAAAAACTAAAAACCTCCGAGTGTCATCTACCCTTATTGGCCATGTCTCACACCCATACAATAAAACAGAGCGAACTGTTGTGTAGTACACTCTCCCTTTCATTGAAGGACGAATATCTCGTCTACGCTATATTTGACGTAAGTTGGCAAACGCCAAACGAGCTTTTTGAATTCGTACTGATATCTCGTCAGAGACTAACCCATTAGGGCTAATCAGACTTCCAAGATAAGTGAAGTGGTAGATGTGCTCAACTACTTCACTCCCTATATATAGTTCAGGTGTTGACGAAAACCAGTCCTGGAGCAATAGTTTGCATTTAGAGGGAGAGAAACGCATTCCGAACATGCTTGCATTCGAGCTTATTGCTGTTAAAAGATTCTGCATCTTATCAGCGTCTTCGTCAAACAGGACTATGTCATCTGCATATTCTAAATCAATAAGTGGATTTCCTAGTAGGAGATCGATCCCTGAAAATTCAGACGATGAGAGTGTGATTTCTAACAATAAATTGACTATGAAATTAAGCAAAAATGGAGACAGTAAACAGCCCTGACGGACACCACTTGAGGTTACGAGTTCTGATGACAGTTCTTCATAAGCTCTAATACGGCTATTAGTGTTTGAATAATGAGCCTTGATGTGAATTATGTACTTTTGGCGTACGCCTTTCAATGAAAGACATTGCCATAGAATTTCACGGTCTACATAGTCAAATGCCGTCATCAAGTCGAGAAAACCACCATTGTCCGGCGCTGAAAGGTATGTCTGTGTTCTAAGACCTGACTAATGATGAATATCTGGTCTATGCAACCGCGACCAGGTCTGAAACCAGCCTGGTTTCCTCGCATTTCCTGATCACGATTTGTAGTTAAGCGTCTGATAATTATAGAAGCTAGTATTTTAGACAATATATTGGTCCAAGCCTATCTAGTTAGGTCGCATATTTATAATTGCCTAAGTGGTTCTTCGGATGTTCCTGGAATTTAATCTTGGCTGTTTCGTTGATGAACTGAATTCAAGCGGATTTTCCGGTAGTGGTTTACATTCGCCCAGTTAGATGCAAACGAATGCGTGCTCCTACTAGAGCCTGATCAGAATCTAAATATATACTCCAAAAAGATCGACAATCTTCTGTCGAGCCTCTCCAGCGGTGACTAATGGAGATATGATCTATTTGAGTCCACCGTTGAGTAGGGCCAGGAGGTCTCCATGTTACACGATATCGCTCCTTATGCTTCAAGTTCATGTTTGTTAAAAATAAAAGATTGTCTGAGCAAAGTTACAGCAGACGATCGCTCTTATCCGTTTTCTGAGCTGGAGTGCAGAAGCATCCACCTAAATGTCTTTCAGACTGGTTCAGGCTACCTATTTTGAAGTTAAAATCACTAGCCATGAGTACCAAATCTGAGTGTTTGGCCCTATGAAGAAGTTCAAAAAGCTTCCTGTAAAATTCATGTTTCACTTCATCCAGGCTGCAATCAGTGGAAGCGTAGTCAGAAAGTACGATAAGACAATGGCGTGTCCATATCTTCCCGAGTTCTTGCTGAACCATTTAATCTGACGGCACATATGCGACTGTCGACAGGAGTCTATTAAAAAAGTGCATGTTCTGCCCTCATAATTAACACAATACCGACATCGGTCGGCTCACGAGAAGCTTTTATCGAGACGCCAGATAAACGAAGGGTGTATCGCGCAGGTTCTTTATATTAGCTCCATAACGTTAGGCGAATGATCACGCTAGAATCCTGTATGCATGTTTTGGGAACACGAAGTACATCATTGGCGCAGGATTCTAATTTCTTAGTTTGGGAGACTTGCTGCTCAAGTTGACAGAGGGTTCGTACATTGAGTACACCAATGTGAAGTTTGAAGCGTAGTCTCAGCAGAACTTGGGCATTATTTTGTGAGCTAGAATCGTTGGCACTGATGGTACATAATGAAGTTGGAGATAGGGATTTAGGCTTGAAAGTATGGGTAGGATAAATCTTAAAAATAGGAGGGATTTAATTAGAATGATGGCGATTTTGTATGCTGTTAGAGATATAAGGGCAGTTATCACTTCCCGACCGCCCACACCGTGGAAGGATTCTCCCTGATATACCTGAAGCATGAATTGGGTTAAGTTTGGTCTTAAAGACCTAGGAGCGAGACTACAGTGCCCAAAGAACAACTTCTTGAAGCCCGCCACATAGCCTATTTGAGATGGTTTTTAGCTGTGTTAGCTAAGTACTTGTTACGCCCTTATCGCCGGAGACGAAAATCCGTGGAGTAAGGTGGTGTGCAATTTTAGGGTCGACCTTTTCCAAACCCATGTTTCCTTTGTGGAAAGGCCTTATCGCTGTTATGCCGGTCACATATTTGTACAGCCAGCAGTACAGCTTCGCTCTCGGACATTAGTTTTACTGCTTCTAGTCTCCGCTCGTCAAACGACCAGCCTGGAGTAGTAGGACTTTAAAGAGTGATTATTCCAGCCGGTATAACTTGACAGGGTCATCATGATCACTACGTCAAGATAGTAGAACGGTCACGCACCCGATTAGGACACAAGTCGTCAGATATATGCTGGGGAGAGTTAGCACGTTCTAGTAGATCTATCCGATAGACATAATCACTAAAACGACTGGTTGAGAGAAGAAACACCAACATTCATAAAAACTTTCATAAAAATCAGCTTCAATCGAACAAAAATAGTGAAACTGAAACTATATAAATAATTATTATGTTGGCAGACGTAATATCAATAAAAATTAAACTATTAACGAAGTTGAACTAACCCATCAGTATAAGGTTCATAGTCAATAATTTCACCAACTGGATAATCTCCTTTCGGATACAACTGACAAATAGGGATGGAAGGGGGATCTGTTTGCTGTACAACACCTGAAGCTTTAGATTTCGACTTTTTCCTGGACTTTTTCGTAACAGATGATGTATTTTCGCTACAGTCAACTAGAATGTCTTCCTTCCCGTTTTCGACCATCAGAGTTTCGTCGTTACCATCTCCGACATTGATTAAATTAGTGATATAGTGCAAATACCTGTACATTTGCAAGTCTTCTTTTTATGTTTTTTCTTCTTTTTTATCACTGCTTTCACTGATGGATCCCCGTTTATTGTTGCAACTTCGTTCATTTTCTGACACATCTCATCAAGACTCTTATCTGACTCCTTATCTGGTTCTGAGGTACACTCCATCCTTTTTATAGGTTAGCTATGAAGAGCAAGCAGAAATACAAGCATCATAAACATAAATCTTTTCGCAGAAGTTACAACAGTAAGTCAATACTAGCCCAAAACCCTATACAGAACAAAGATATAGCAATTGCCATTTTTTATGGGTATGACGCATTATCTCTCGTGATTAAAAAGGACATGAGATGATCACTTTACATAAAGGTAATTCACCTCTGTTTAAGCTTGAAGACAGTGAAATAACAAAAGTCATTTTATGGGAGAAGACATTTCCCGGCACACCGCGAAAAATTAGGTCTGATAGGAGTTATACATTGAATAGGTAATTGGGTGGAAGATAAGAGCAGTAGAAACAAGCCAGAACTGTATGGTTAAACCGTTTCGAAATGAATCTCAATGGTGCAGATGCGTATGTAAGTATATATGCATGAACACAGGACTTGATAGGTATGCATCGGTCCAAGTCGCCACACCGTAGTAGAACAGCAAGGTTAACACATGATCGGAAATAGCAGTTGCTTGAATGACAATAATAATAATAACAATAATAATAATAATAATAATAATAATAATAATAATAATAATAATAACAGTGGATATACAGAATATAGTCCAAGGAGAGATGATTAGTCCATGGGAATGAAGCTATGAATTGAACTAAGGCTTACAATCTAGGGGAGGCCCGACCGTAGCTACTACCTTGACGTGGTGGTCGGGCTTGCCTATCGTGATGACCCAACCGAGCTATATTGGCTGGAACGCTTGTTCCTCTAAGTCCTACCATGCCAAGTAGGTCTGTTGGAGAGCGATAAGACTAAAGGCAGCAACCTAAGATCTGAGGGCGAAGTCGTACTGCTGGCTGCAGCGGGGTGTGACAGCAGTAAGGTGTTTCCCTCGGATAACCAGCATCTGCAGCGATGCCGCCTTCTAACAAAGGAAAGAAGGGGTTACAAAAGATCGACCCTAAAAATGTCACACCTCACCTTACTCCACGGATTTCCGTCTCCGGCAGTAAGGCCTTTTGAAGAACAGAGCTAACACTTCGAAAACATCCCATAACAAGGTCGTGTATGACCGGCCTCAAGTAGTTGCCCCTTGGGCTCTGCGATCGCGCTTTCAGGTCACTATGACCGATACTAATCCAGTTTCCTATTTCAGGTACCTCAGCAAGTAATATCCTTCCATGATGTGGGCAGCCAGGAAGTAAAAACCGCCCTCATACCTCTAACAGCACAAGAGATCATTTTGCTCGAGGTCAAATCCCACCCTCAACGCTCAATAACTCCCTTATTCCCACGATTAACCCGTCTAACTTTATCACCTCACGCCTCTAATGCTAATGGTTTGAGTTCACAAAACGTTATTCCTGGCATCCTGAAACCTCGCACTAAACTACATATCGGAGCTTTTAACATTCGAACCTTAGGCCAAATAGGACAACAAGCCTCTCTAGCTATGACCCTAGATTCTCGTTCCATCGATGTCTGCTGCGTCTCCAAAACGCGTATACAGGATCTAAGTACAATCATTCGCCTGACCTCACCTTGTGAAGATAAAGAAGCGGTCCGGTTCACCCTTCGTGTTTCCGGAGACCCCACTGCTACCACTCGTGGCCTTGCTGGTGTAGGTATAGCACTAAGTTCAAAAGCTGAACGGGCTTTCCTTGACTGGATTCCCATAGACAGTCGCTTATGTGCTGTCCGTCTAAACGGGACTGTAGGAACTCGGAAAGATAGGGACACACGCCGCTGCCTCTTTGTTGTCTCTGCCTACGCTCCTACTGATTGCAGATCAGATGAAGTAAAAGATGAATTTTACAGTAAGCTTTCAGACCTCCTTCGAAAAGCTAGGCGTACTGATGTAGTGATTATGGCTGGTGACTTTAATGCCCAAGTAGGTAGATTAGACGAAACCGAAAGGCACCTAGGTGGATCCTATGGTGTCCAGGCCCACCGAACAGATAATGGCGACTGTTTATTACAACTGTGCTCAGATAACCGTCTATTTCTCGCAAGCACTAACTTTAAACATAAGGAAAGACATAAGTTGACATGGCGACTCCCACAGTCAACTCAACGTTGGACTCAAATAGACCACATTGCTATCAGCCGCCGTTGAAGAGGCTCGATAGAAGACTGCCGCTCATTTCGGGGCACATGTTTAGACTCAGACCACGCTTCAGTACGAGCGCGCATTAGTCTGCGTCTCACTGGACGTAAAAGACCCACGGCAAAAATCCCCATACGAGTTCAACTTAATGATGAAAAAGTCAAAAATATATTTCAGGAACAAATCAGAAACCAATTAGTCAACTGTATAAACGATACCCACCCAGAGTCAGCTTGGAATGACATTCAAAAAGCTGTTAAAACAGCAGTAATATCTACTAATAAACTAGACCAAAAAGTTAAGAAAACGCAGTGGATTTCAGCTGCATCTACTGAACTGATAGATGCTCGGCAACACATCCCACCTGGTTCTGAATACGATGAGGAGCGAAGGCAAATTAAACACATGCTAGTTAAAATCTTGCGTAATGATCGTGAGCAGTGGGGGGGGCGAAAGCTAAAGAGATGGAAAAAGCAGCGGCAATAGGTAACAGTAGGCAACTGTTCAGACTTATTAAGGAAACGGGCATCAAAAATCCAACTGTAAGTGAAACTATCGCAGAAAAAGATGGGAGCACTATTCACTGTCAATCCAGAAGGTTGGATCGATGGACAGAACACTTTCGGGAACAGTCCAACTGGCCCTCGGCGTCATCCCAGTTGCCCACCATTCCCAAGCAATCTGAATGGCAAGTTAATACTGGTCCCCCAAGTCTTAGTGAGGTTAAGAAGACTATAGGGAACCTAAAGCGAGGGAGAGCAGCAGGACCTGATGGGTTAACCCCTGAGATATTTAGGGATGGTGGTCTAGTTTTAGCAGCGAGATTAACCGGGATCCTGTTTAGAATCTGGGAATTGGGCGTAATCCCATCTGACTGATCTCAAACACTAATCGTTCCAATCTATAAGAAAGGACAGAAGTCCTCCTGTGACAATTACCGTGGAATCAGCTTAACGAATATAGTGTCCAAAATGTTAGCTTCAATCATACTTCGACGCCTAACTAAAGCTTGTGAAGAGCAAACTAGAGAAAACCAAGGTGGTTTTAAACCTGGACGTGGCTGTATAGACCAAATATTCACACTTCGGTAGGTTCTGGAACATAGACACACTTTTAGACGCCCGACAATAGTTGTTTTCCTTGACCTTAAGGCGGTATTTGACTCTATCGATCGTAAGGTTATGTGGCAATGCCTGTCATTAAAAGGCGTACCAGATAAGTAAATTAACCTTATACAAGCTCTCTACTCGAACACCACATGTCGAGTTAGAACTTATGGCGGATTGTCATCAGGACTGATTACCTTAAGTGGTGTTCATCAAGGTTATCCACTTTCCCCATTTTTATTTAATTTTATCATTGACATAGTTTTAGAGTTGACATTTTCATCGTCTGACTTCGGCGGGGTTGACCTCCTTCCGGGAGATAAACTTGCTGACTTAGAATATGCAGATGATATAGTTCTCTTAGGCGAAGATGCTGATAAAATGCAGAATCTTTTGACTACCTTAAACATTATTGTAAGGATGTTTGGGATGCGATTCTCTCCACCCAAATGCAAATTGTTGCTTCAAGATAGGCTTGATTCGACACCGAAGTTAGTGATAGGGAGTGAGGCAGTTGAATGTGTTGACCGCTTCACTTATCTTGGCAGCCTCATCAGTCCTGACGGTCTGGTGTCTGCTGACATCCCGGCTCGTATACATAAGGCCCAGCAAGCTTTTGGGAATTTGAGTCATCTGTGGCGTAGACGAGACATTCGACTACTGACCAATGGACGCGTTTACTGCTCAGTAGTTAGATCCGTTCTACTTAATGGATGTGAAACATGGCCATTAAAGATAGAGGATATTCGTAGGCTCCTGGTATTCGATCATAGATGTCTTCGAAGCATTGCTCGTGTTTTCTGGGACCACCGACTAAGCAATACGTGGGTTAGGAATAGAGTATTAGGTAGATACGGTATGTCTATTGATGAAGTAGTAAATATCCATCAGCTAAGGTGGTTAGGACATGTGTTAGGTATGCCTGACCACTGTCTACCTCAAAGAGCAAAGCTATCTGGTGTGGAAACAAGCTGGAAGAAAGCTAGGGGCGGCCAAACCAAAACATGGCACCAGTCCATGAAGTCATTGACAGTTGAGCTGAGCCATGTTAATAGGTGAAGACTACCTGGTTGGAGTCCGCGTGACGCTCGTAATAAATGGCTAGAGACTTGAGGTGATATGGCTCAAAATCGTTAGCAATGGCGCAGGTGCATCTACTCCTTGTCTTTCTTCAAATTCTAAGTTTCTGAACTTATCATATTTTTTTCTTTACTGAATCACATTTTCTTAAATCTTATCACCGATCTCTATTCCCTTCCATTAATACTAACTCCGTTACTACCTCCCCTACTCTAGGATTTGATTCAACAATTTAGTCCCTATCTGCTAATTGAGGCATGGCAACTTGAACTGACTTACGCATGTACCAAGTTCCACGTTGTAACTGTCTGTCTATCTAGGGAAGGACAAGGAGTGAATACACACCTCACCCGCAACTGTGACCAATTCTAAGCCGTCACCTAGAGTTTCCAACTATTGATTACGACGTTTGTGCATACCCCAACATAGTAGGTTACATCTACTAACACAGCTCAGGCCAGCAGTCAGTGACTTCATAGACTATAAGACAAAACGGACTGCACATGCAGATGCATTTACTCTTTATATACTCAAAGATGTTGATCGTACATTAGCATCCTAAAAATTCACTTTTTATTCTCCAACTATACTGCTTATGCTTAATCGTTTTTACGATCAGTGATACTGTAACTGCTTCGGTAATACTGTCTGTCACTGTGATATGGTAACTCTGTCTGAAGCACATTTGTAACAGGTTCAGAGATGCTTATAACTGATTAAAACGTACACTAATACTACGAAATGTGGGAAAACTGAGCAGGGTCACTAAGAAGATAAAGAGTGCTCTGCATTGCAAAATAAATTCATTTTGCAATGCAGGAAGTTAATTTACTTAAAGACCAACAGTTAACTTATATGAGTTGTAAATTGGAGCTCGGGATTATAAATTATGCACCGTTAACTTGAAGTTTACAACTCACCTGTAACTGACTCAGTGCAGTAAATTAAATTAGCCAGAAAGCACTATGAATTTATATCTTAAGATATGGTTCGTGATTAAGCACCAAAATTATAAACCACTTCAAGCTTTTGAGAAACATACCAAATAAGTACGTATATTGGCAATATATAATATGCATGTATAACTCAAAAGTACGTAAGTAGGTATAAGCAGGAAATCTTGGTTATTGCTCACCAAGGGTAACGCAATACATCGAAACCCCGCTCTAATTTTACTAATCATTTTTCTGATCTACAATATCCAATATTTTTGAGACAAGCTAATGTAAAGCAACGTGCCTTTAGTCGTTTGCCTTTTGTTCTTTCTGGTTACATTCCAGATTTTTAGTATGTACTCTGCAGGTTTTCTGGCTGCCTACGTACGTCCAGTGATATCCTGAAAATACAGAGTGTTATTCTTTATATGAGCAGTGTTTTTCTTCGATTTGTCTTTGTATTCCTTCATAACATTCCTCGTTGTTTTTGCAAGGTTTATTTGTTTATGTGCTTTATAATCTTTTAATTAGTGGTTCATATACACAAACTGTTCGATATTGTATGACAATTCAAGACAGATGTGAGTTCTCTTTGTGTAGGCATAATCAATATGTGACTAAACTTGCATCACTTTCGGCCGGTTCGTATGCATTTGTTTTGTTTTTAGATTCATCTGGTTCCAGATACGGCTTCATGTATCTGTCTATATATAGCGCGTAATTTATATCATGTATGTTTTCTTGAAGTCAATATGTTGTACGCAAGATTAAGGGCTCTGAAGATAATCTCATAGTAAGCGTTACACATGGTTGTCAAGTTGTCTCATCAGTAACATTTTTCATACAGCCAATAAGCTGGGAAGTCTGCAGAAATGGAAGATAGGGAGTAGAATATATAAAACACGAGAAAAGAGATTGAAGGTGTTGCAGAAAAACAGAACAAAAAAAGAAACATTTGCAGAACATATGTTAAGAAAATGTGGGGAAAGATTGATATAATACATTTTTTTATGAAATAAGGAAAATGTACTATCAGGTTAGGTTAGAATAAGTATTTATTAGGAGTGGGTAGTTGCAGCCGTGCTACGAGCTTTCCGATAGTGTATGAATTGCAGCCGGTATGTGTCCAAGTTACGTTTGTCGTATTACCAGAGCAACTTTTAGCGGTTGAACCCACTCTTACGAATGAAAATAAATCAGAAAACAATGAGGGATTAAAGAGGAGTTAAATTTGATTGTAAATGGGGCGTCAGTGGGATAACAACCTCCAGGCCTGCAAAGTAGAGAGAGTGATGAATCCTACGGTGCATCGGGACGTGATCTGGTGATGATGCGTGACCAAGCGCCTTTAACTAGTAGTGTCCATTAAAACAAACGTGATCTGCATCAATGTTGAGGACCTATGTAACTACTTATTTTAGGGATTATTAACGGCTTCATTTCTGACGTGTCACTAATAATGCTAAAAATAGCTCAGGCGGTAGCGTGCTTAACAATCAGAAAATCAGATGGGAAGTGGTGTAGACTTCGAAGCACCTCCTAGGTGGTAAGTACTAGCGTTTAAGCCTTAAGTTAGTAAAAGGCCTAGGTTTCACTCAGCGGAAGTAACAGTTATACTTTGGCCTCAAAGCCAACTTGTGGAATGGTATTCAATAAAATAGCTTTAGTACACCATGTGGCAACTCTTTAGACTGAACAATAAGCATTCGCCCCGAGTCCATTCCTTTAAAAGTAGAATATATTAATTTTCGCTCTTGTGAGTCTTTGTCACACATTATTGCCAGTCTAAGTCTGACATCACCAGAATAGGTAAGTTTTTAGAGCTCATGTCCTCAAGAAGGTCACCAATCAAAATAAAAATGATCAGGTTTTAAAAAACAATCAATGTGATACCATAGACGACGGAGCCGTTCTATTTGAAAGGATTCCGTATGCATTAGGTGAGAACTATCTTTTTCGGATATGACAGCAGAGGCTTCCTGTTATATCACGTGCTTGATCACTTTGACTAGCCTCAACGCAATCTTAGCACTTGAACCCCCTGAACCCTCTTAGTCGCAAAATCAGAAGACAGAAGACGAGAAAAACAGGAAACTTTATTCAAGTGAAAAGGGACGTGAGTCATGTACAAAATATTCGTATATTTATAGTGACTATTCATCAAAAATTGAAATCACAAACATTTTATTAATACAATGAAATATTGTCAAATATACTCTGTGAATATAACTTACATTGACTCACATTAAAATGTGATGAAAGTTTATAAATCAAGTTTACAAAAATCAATACAACTTGATAAAATGAACAATTGTATTTTTAGGGATATCGAATCCCTAACACTTCCTAACTTCCATAAGGAAATCTTTACGGATAAATATTACATGTGTGACCTTATCGAATAGCTTGGAGAAATTAACGAAGAGATCCTGCATCATGCATACTTCTCTCCAAGTATCTCAGGCCAACAGCCTTTTGGCGCAGGGAGCTTTCCTTATTGAAAGGCGTATTAGGCTTAATGGGACAGGATAGAGTAAACGGTATCTCCCCTTATATAATCATCCATCAGATTTTCGGACACATTTTGGCAGTACTATCAGTGGTGCCACGAGTTTATAACGATCCATCTTGCTACCGCTTCTAAAGGTAAGGTAGTTAAATAGCCTCTCACATTCCCTCGAAAGTTACCTACGTCAAATCAATAACTGCGGTCCTCATTGAAGGAGCCCGCTGCTGGACATGGTACTACTTACTTAGGTAATGCAGCCGTTTTGTTGATCATCTGGTCAAAAAAATAAAATCCTGCTCTGAATCTGTTAATTCACATTTTTTAGACCATTATAATGGCCTCAAAGGTTATAAGTTCTAAAAGGACCATACATGTAATAATGAAAAGAATTTATTCTTAACAAGTTGTCACTCAAATCATTCCTGAGTATTCAGGATGCATATATGAAGCCACCTTGAGTCCTACGTTAGGATGTGTAGAAAAAGCTTAATCACTTTAATTGCTGATCTTATTAAAGGTTTAAAAGGCCTGTCACTAAATATTGACTACTACTTGAACTCTCTAATGCGAGTATAAGTGCTTTATCTACTGGGCATTGACGACCTTATAAAATATAATTGTTAAGAAAGTCTTAAGAAAGACTTACATTCATTTTTTAAGGCTTGATTAAGATTGATTATCTGAAATTAATGCTGTTCACATGTTTAGTCTTATTTCTTGCAAACGTCTTCTTTCGAAGCAACCCTAAGAGTGTGAAGTGACAATTCGTGGTACCCTCTCTAAAGTATAATTGCTAAAGACAGGCGCTCATCGTAACCGTAATGAGTGTCACAGGCAATACGTATGAAATAGGATCACTCTACACCTATCAACTGCATCGTGTAGAGAACAATGCAAATCTCAAGAGTCCATACTTTTTTCCAACAATAACATATCTGTATAAAGCAAAAATCTTAAACCTTAGGCTCATTTCAAAAGATGAGGTCACAAGTACATAGGATGGCAGGGAACTTAATATGGTAGAACGCCATCCAAACATCAATAACACAACGCGTACTACCTGCCTTTGCTGACTTGAAGAGTTCCCAGTTTAAGGTCTCACTACTATCCTCAGGACCGAATGGTTTTACCTAAGGCACCCATGTAATACTTTGTTGAGTACTCACTGAAATCAATATATATTTCATTCACAACCACAGGACGTTAATCTACAATGTTTATATTATGAAGAAACGTAAAATTATCATATGATTAAACTTGATTTTTGCTTACAAAGTCAGGGATCTGAATACTAATGTCTTAAAGATGAATGAGCTCATGAGGTGATAATTAAAAGAGCCAGTGACCCGTAAACGCCATATGAATAGAGATGTAACTTAGAAAACTGTAGTGGAAAGAATATACAAACAAATATCTACACAACCACATTTATAGATTTACGTGAATAATGGAACTTGGTAGTTATATGAATGCAAAAGACACAATGAAGGAACGTATGAACCGGAAGTTAGTCTGAAACCGCAGCAGAAAATCGCCACAGTAGTCTCTCCGACAAAATTTAAACATATTTTACACCACGAATATTTTCCCTATTCAGTAAACACTGTAGGGGTGGTAGAGTTGATATGACGCTTACTAATATAACAACGCCAACCCTACACCTCGGCAGCACTAACCGCAACTTCAACTAGCTGATTTCCTACGCGAACAGATACTCGAAACTTCGACCAACAACTCGAACAACTATTACTCGCCCAAGCCAAAATCAAGAAGACACGAACGCAGTGCTGAGAAGATTCGATTCTATTTTGTCCCAACTCAGTATATATAGTTACAATAACGACCTTGTAACAATTAGGAATATTAGCACACTAAAAAGCAGTACAACCAATCAGAAGATACAAGGTCAATGCGGAGAATATAAACGGCGATATCGAATATCGCACATTTTACGATTTATAAAAATAATAGCAAAAATAAGAATAATTACATGAAAAATAACTAGTTCTGTCTCTTCCTAGCACCTCCCCTTTTTGAAAGTATTTCGCTTTCTTGAAACCTCACTGTTGGTTTTCGTTTTCTTTCGCTGCGTCGTAGAGACTGTTCTTCTGCAAGTTTAGGTTTCTCGTTGCTTGCTGCAATTACTGTCGTTTTCTCAGTAGGAAGCTTAAAAGTATCGAGGAGAAATTCAAGTGCTAGGTTGGGTTTATCCACCTTTTCTCCGCTGAACCTTCTGCGTAATTGGTTTCGATGTCGAACCCATATTTGTCCTTCTACTGCAACTTCATATATCACTTTCCCTCGTCTTCCTTTAATGACCCCCTTTTTCCACGTCTCACTTCCGGGTCTGTAATTTCTTACATACACCTCTGTCCCGTTCTTATAGATGTCATCTTCGTTGTTTTCTACTTTTGCTGGTCTCATCACCTCATTTATTGTTCTTAGTTTTCGGCCCATAAGTGCTTCTGCCGGTGATTTTTGTTGTGGAACACTGCTGTTAGGAGTGCTTCTGTATACAAGGAGGAAACGCTGGATGACTTCTGACAGGGTCCCCTCCCCCTCTGCCTTTAATATAGCTCTTTTGAAGGTATCCACGAACCTTTCTGCTTGTCCATTTGACTGTGGATGGTACGGCGGGGAGCGAATATGAGTGATGGCATTTTTCCGACAGAAATCACTGAAAGATTGTGATGTAAATTGAGAACCATTATCGGTGACGAGTGTCTCTGGAAACCCATGGCATGCGAATAATTTCATCAGTATTTCCAGAGTCTTATGCGTAGTCGGAGAAACTACCGGGTGGATCTCTGGCCATTTTGAGTAAGCGTCTACTAGCACCAAGTAATAGGTTCCTGACATCAATCAATCAATCAATGCCTGTTACTCCAAGTGGAGCATAGACCGCCCACCAGCATTCTCCAGCCAACTCTGTCCTGGGCTTTCCGTTCTAGCTCTTCCCAAGTGCTGTTCATTCTCTTCATGTCTGTTTCCAATTCCCGACGCAATGTGTTCTTGGGCCTTCCTCTGTTTCTGTGGCCTTTAGGATTCCAAGTCAGTGCTTGTCTTGTGACACAGTTTGATGGTTTCCTCAGTGTGTGTCCAATCCACCTCCAGCGTCTTTTCCTAATTTCTTCCTCAACTGGAAGTTGATTAGTTCTCTGCCACAACAGGTTGTTGTTGATGGTATCTGGCCAACAGATCCGAAGAATCCTACGCAGGCAGTTGTTTATAAATACTTGTAACTTCTGTAGGGTACTTTTTGTAGTTCTCCAAGTTTCAGCTCCATACAACAGGACTGTCTTCACATTTGTGTTGAAAATTTTGACTTTTATATTGACTGACAGTTGGTTTGAGTTCCAGATGTTTTTCAGCTGTAAAAATGCTGCCCGTGCCTTACCAATCCGCACTTTCACATCCGAATCAGACCCTCCGTGTTTGTCGATGATGCTGCCCAAATATGTAAAGGTTTCAACGTCTTCCAGAATTTCTCCGTCAAGTGTAATTGGGTTAGAGTTTGTTGTTTTGTATCGGAGGATCTTGCTTTTCCCTTTGTGTATGTTGAGGCCTACTGCTGCTGAGGCTGCTGCTATATTGTTGGTCTTCTTCTGCATTTGATGATGTGTGTGAGAAAGAAGAGCTAGGTCATCTGCAAAGTCCAAGTCATCTAGTTTCGTCGATGTTGTCCATTGTATTCCGAGAGTGCCTTCAGATGTTGCAGTCTTCATGATCCAGTCGATGACCAGTAGGAAGAGGAAGGGCGAGAGTAAGCAGCCTTGTCTGACACCGGTCTTCACTTCGAATGAGTCTGTGAGCTGACCTCCATGCACGATTTTACAATGTAGTCCGTCGTAAGAATTTCGTATGATGTTGACTATCTTCTCGGGTACGCCGTAATGTCGTAGAAGGCTCCATAATATTCTCCTATTTACGCTGTCGAATGCCTTTTCATAGTCGATGAAGTTGATGTAAAGTGGTGAATTCCATTCAATTGATTGTTCAACAATGAACCGTAGAGTGGCGATTTGATCGGTACATGATCGATCTTTACGGAATCCAGCCTGTTGATCTCGGAGTTGGCCGTCGACTGGGCCCTTTAATCTGTTCAATAACACTCTGTTGAAGACCTTTCCTGGTACTGAAAGTAGAGTAATGCCTCTGTAGTTCTCACAATTGCTGAGATCGCCTTTCTTTGGTATCTTGATGAGGTACCCTTCTTTCCAGTCTGCTGGAACTTGTTCTTCCTCCCAAATCTTCCTGAAGAGAATGTGGAGTATCTTTGAAGTTGCTTCTATATCTGTCTTCAGTGCCTCTGCTGGTATGTTGTCTGGTCCTGCTGACTTGCCACTCTTGAGCTGTCTGATGGCCATTTTGATTTCCTCGACTGTTGGTGGGTCTGTGCTTATAGGGAGATCCGTGGCTGCTGCTTCGATGACTGGTGGGTTCAGTGGGGCTGGTCTATTCAAGAGTTCTTGGAAGTGCTCTACCCACCTGTTCCGTTGTTCATGCACTTCAGTGATTGGTTTGCCAGCCTTCTTCTTGATTGGCCGTTCTGGCTTGTTGAATTTCCCAGCTAACTTCTTCGTTGTATCATATAAGAACCTCATATTTCCTTCTCTTGCAGCTTTTTCCGCTGTCATTGCTAGGTCCTCAACAAACTTCCGTTTATCCAACCTGATGCTCCTCTTCACTTGCTTGTTGACTTCGGTGTATTCGGCCTGTGCCTTGGCTTTCTCTGCTCTTGTCCGACTGTTATTGATCGCTGTCTTTCTGTTCCTCCTTTCTTGGATCTTGTCCAGAGTTCTAACAGAAATCCACTCTTTTTGGTGTTGTTTCTTGAGACCCAAAACCTCCTGACATGTTGAGGTTATTGTTCCCTTAATCTCTTTCCAGTTGTCTTCCATATTAGTTCCACCTTTTTCTAGTAGATTATGAAATGCCTGAAACTTGTTGCTGAGAATTAATTTGAATTCGTTGCGTTTGTTAGTATCACGGAGAAGGGCTGTATTAAACTTGTGTAATACTGCTGCTCCAGTTGTCCAGTGCTTTCTCAGCTTCAGTTTCATTTTAGTCACCACCAAATGGTGATCTGAAGCTATGTCGGCTCCTCTCCTTGCTCTTACGTCTTCCATGGTCCTTCTAAACCTCTTATTGATGCAGATGTGGTCGATTTGGTTCTCCGTGATGTGGTCCGGTGAAATCCATGTAATTTTGTGTATACGTTTGTGAGAGAAAATGGTGCCACCTATAATCATTTTGTTGAAGGCACATAAGTTCACGAACCTCTCACCGTTATCATTCCTTTCTCCCACTCCATGTTGTCCCATGATGTCTTCATACCCGGTGTTATCTACTCCGACCTTGGCGTTGAAGTCGCCCATTAGAATAGTCAGGTCCTTGGCTGAACATTTCTCGATGATTGACTGCAGCCTCGCATCGAACTGGTCTTTGTCGTCTTCGTGGCTGTCGTTGGTGGGTGCGTAGCACTGGATGACATTCATTGCAACCCCTTCCTTCTTCGTCTTGAAGGATGCTGTGATGATCCTAGGTCCATGAGGTTCCCATCTTATAAGAGACTTCCATGCATCTTGGGATAACACCAATGCTACTCCTTGTGTGTGTGGGGCGTTTTCTTCTTCGTGGCCGGAGTATAAAAGCACATTTCCCGAGGATAACCGTTGCTGTCCAGCTTGCACCCAATGCGTTTCGCTTATTCCAAGTATCTTCAGGTTGTATCTTTTCATTTCTTCAGCTATTTGCATGGTCCTCCCTGTTTCCCACAGCGTGCGGACATTCCACGTACCTATACTAATGGTTGCTCTGGTTGTCAGAAGAGACATCGGCCTCGTGGCTTCCGAAGAAACTCGGCTTTCACCATGAGGCGTCATAACATACCTTCCAACTCCCAGGGCAGAGTGAAAATGGTTATAAAGGTTTTTACTGGTTAGCGTTTTTTTTAGCACATTTGCTGTTTTACGGGATGGGGTTGCTAGCCCCATGCCCAACCCTCCTCCTTTATCCGGGCTTGGGACCGGCAGCAACCCTAGGGGCTACAGGCGGACATAGGTCCAGCAAAATCTAAATGCACTCTGCTCCATGGACTTGAGGGGTCTGACCAGCTTACTGCTTTAACTTTCGGTGGATTTTTCGTAAAGTCCTTGCTGTCTTTTATATTTACGATGCGGTGGCATATGGTGCTCAGTGGAACATCACCTAGCTTCAGATCTGCAAACCAATCTAAACCCAACAAGTTAAGATTACTATTAACCACATAACATACTCCGTTCATGGTTATATCGTTGAATGTCACTGAGCAAACAATCTTGCCGACGATCTGCAGGCGATTGCCTGTTGCGCTTACTGCGAGCTGTTCTGTAGAGCATAGTACAGGTTTCCCAATTTTATTCCACGTTTTTCTAGAAATAATTGTAATGTCAGAGGCTGTGTCAAGCTGAAGGCTTACCTCCTGACCATTTATCTGGACGGAAACATACTTTCTAGCTGGTCTCTGGTGAATGTGATTTACGGTGGATACTGAAAGTGACTCAGCCGGCTTACTGAATGAACGGAATCTTCTTCTAGAACGTGACCGAGTGCGTGTTTCTTTCTGCTTGCAAAAAGTTTCTTTGTGTCCCAGCATGTCACATTTTCTGCAGCGATAGTTCTTAAATGGGCAGAACTTAGCAAAATGCCATGCACCACAGTTCCAGCATCTGGATGGGGGAATAGGTCTCTTCTTATCAGCTGGTTTAGCACAGGAAGTTGGAGTGGTGGTTGCAGGAGTGAGCTGACGAGGACTTGGTTTCTGATGAACTGCATGAACTTCAATTTCACTATGACCACCAGATTGGACGAGTGTAGTATCATGCTTTAAGTTGGTCAACCGTTGATGTTCTGCAGCAATGTCTTTAAGAGACAAAGTGGGTTCTTGATCAACACGGTGTAGCAATCGCGTGCGAATATCAGCAAATCTTTCTGACTGTAAGCTGCAGATGAGGATTAAAGACTTAAATTGGTCCTCCGACAAGTCTTTCAATTTAAAACGTTCACATTCTCTGTTTACAATGCCAACATGCGTAAGAAAGTCGTCTGACTCATTCATTTTCAACTTTAAGCAACGATATCTAATATTAAACAGAGAAGAATTATCACCAAAATGCTGGCTAAGAGTTGTGCAAGTTTCAGTAAATGTTCTGTCACGCGGATTTTGAGGTAAAATTAAGTTGCAGTGCTTGTCAAGTTCTGCTGCACCAAGCTTTCTGAGTAGTAGGCGAACTTTCCATGAATCATCCTGAGAAGCTAAATCAAACATGAACAGATCTTCATACCTCCGAAACCATGTATCAAAAGTGACATTAGCTTCTGGATCATAGTTAAATTCAGCAATGCTATTAATAATTCCATCAACTGACAGTGTAGAGTTGGGAACAGGAACAGTTGAAGACGTTTCAGAAGTAGATTTAGAGCTTGTGACTAGCTTCATTAGCTTAAGTTGCTCATCTAACAACATCTCCATCTTGATAGGATCCATTGTCACCATCACCCGTCGCCAACTGATATGACGCCTACTAATATAACAACGCCAACCCTACACCTCGGCAGCACTAACCGCAACTTCAACTAGCTGATTTCCTACGCGAACAGATACTCGAAACTTCGACCAACAACTCGAACAACTATTACTCGCCCAAGCCAAAATCAAGAAGACACGAACGCAGTGCTGAGAAGATTCGATTCTATTTTGTCCCAACTCAGTATATATAGTTACAATAACGACCTTGTAACAATTAGGAATATTAGCACACTAAAAAGCAGTACAACCAATCAGAAGATACAAGGTCAATGCGGAGAATATAAACGGCGATATCGAATATCGCACATTTTACGATTTATAAAAATAATAGCAAAAATAAGAATAATTACATGAAAAATAACTAGTTCTGTCTCTTCCTAGCAAGAGTTTGGTTGGCTGTAATCAGGCAGGTTGAAATTAGATGGCATATCCTCAATGTAAGAATGCGCAAGTTACTCAGTCACACAATTCCAAGGGACTGAAGTTTACTTTAATTAATAGTTCAACATTTATGCTACCTCTATCAAGAGTTTTTTCCCATTTGATATCAACCGATGTGACCCTTATTTAGACTGGGGTTGTAAAAAACAAGACTCAGAGAATGCCGACCATAATGTAATCCTAGTTGAATCGCAATAAAAATTCTAGCCAAGCATTCACTTCTCGTGTGCATAGTGTATTCGCTTTATGCGAGTGAATAATAGATACGTAAAAAGGAAATTAAACAAATTATTGACATTAACTATAGTGATATATTGCACACATTATAAATACGTACCTTATAAACTTTGATAACATGAATCTACGTTGCAACCAACAGTGTTGTTATTGCAGAACTTATACAGTCCATCTTTAAAACAGTAAGTCATTAAAGTCATATTAATAATCACCTGTAAAATTAAAAGTGTGCTCCTGAAAACATGGGACGTATTTCTGACGACGATTAGTCTAACAGATAATGCAATTAAATAATGGGCATCTAAGCATATTAACTTCAATATGACCTTAACTGGGATCCTAAAGTTGGGCACAATAAACATCTAAAAGCAGAGAAAATTAATATAATAGCAAATATGTGGTCGAAGAACTAAAATTGTTGATGAATAGGTAATCATGATTTTGTCTGAGTGGAAAAATAGATTTCGTACGCATTACTAAGTATACTAAAAACAACAAAAGAATAATAAGGTGTACTAAAACGGCTTTTGTTGCAAAAACGTGCATACGAGAGATTTGCCACAAATTTTGCATATTACAGTAGTATCCGCCTGCAAATTGCAACTATATCTTTAGCAGCATTTAGGCCATCTCATTTAGGTTAACCGTTAACCACTTGATGACTAAGTTACTGAAATAGGAACCTTCATAGCCATTCTACACTAATGCTGACTATACTTCCTCAAGAAGGTATTACTAGCCGGAGGCGCTCCATCTAGCATCATCTTTTGATCATGCTGCCGTATGGGACCACTTTCATTTCAGAAACGTAGTCTTTATCAACCTTTGTGAGTCAGAAAATGTATTTTCCCTGATTTCTGTATATGCCCATAAACAATACATATGTGTATGGAAACCTTTCATTTATTTTGTGAGAAAGGTCACTTTATACTACTGTCCATATAGGTCATATGACTGCTGTGAAATCAACACTTGGAAACATTGGGAATTATTTGAGCGATTTCTGGCCCTTACAAAAGAATAAGAAGAGGTTTACACCTTTCATAAATACAGATACTTTTTAAATATTCTATCCTCAATAGCCCGAAATTTCGGGAGAAATAGTTCAGGAGCAACTAAAGTCTAATTTCAAAAAGTCAGATAAAATAACCAAACGTCTTGATATAGTATTATTTAACATGCCGAACACGAAAAACTGTCTAATAATTAATCAACTTGTAGTCGGATAGTTCCATAAGCCCAAATTAAACATAATAATGCAGTAAAAACGCTTGTCAAATGAATAGCTCTTTAGCCGTTTGACATTAGTGTTAAACATGTTAATTTCTAAGGGTTCATCTGGTTGGGAATAGTCAATTTTGCATTTACGACACTTTTCCAAATGGTCAAGTGTAAGGTCAGGTTTTGTATGTATGTAAACAAATGCGTGAAGTGTAGATTACATTTAGCCAGTCGGTTCATCAGCCATGTATTTTTCCTGTTTCCGATTGGCACTAGTGGTATCGAGACCAACCTACAGATATGAAATCAATAAGCACAGTAAAGTTAAAATAAAAATATATGATCCTCTAATAGTAATAAATTAAAAGTAATTTTCCAAATGGAAAATTATTAAGCCCATAATAAACTAACATTAGACTTGGATCGAAGCTTTTTATTTTTGGCACCAATCAATATGATTAAGACCTATTTTGTTGAAAACTTATGAAGACAATGAAGTAACATTGAATCTAACACAATGGCTGTCCTTCATTTTGAAAATCCTTGTTTGCAAGAATTGGTAATACTCTTGAACTTAATTACAGCTTAGTAGTAATACGGTCGAACATGACTTCTCATAAATATATAAATCATATTTTGTATAAGGTTTAAAGTGGAATATGATGTAAGATTTACTTTATCCATGTTCATATTTTCGTTTTTTTATTTAGCTTGCTATTACAGTTCTTACTTGAATGCAACATACGGCAAACGACTTGGGCTAACTTTCCATTAATAAAAAGTTACAGTACACTTTTGAGTATCTGCTATGTATCCATTTCTACTCTAACAATCAGGTATCATTAATTTAAACATGGAACGTCCTTATGTAAGATTCACTTGACATCACGTTGGGTTCATTTAAATAACGCTCCCAAGGTCGATAAACTCAAAAGAATGTCTTGAATTCTCAGAATATGATCATTATTACTAAATGCGATATATATCCTATTTTAATAAAAGATCAATCACCGAATATCAATACTATAATATAATTTTGCCATATTTGTTCACGCTTATCACAAATAAACAAACGCATCAGTATTTGGTGAGTTAATCAATTTTCCACTCTATATGGTCCCAAAAATGACGTAGGTCTCTAAGCTATTGCTAATTGTTATTTTCCGTATAGTTTCTGCTGTCTTCTTTTACTTATATTCCAGTTTATTGATGTTCAGTCAGTTTTTTACTTATCGCCTGGACACCTACTGCCTGAGATTACCTCATTGGATTTGACACTAAATTAAATAAGCAATTATTCTAGGGTTAGTGAAATAGTATTAAACTCTGCCAAAACTATTGTCTTCTTTGCATCAACTTTTAAACCGTGGATGTTAAGTTTTTAAAACACAGATTACCGAAGTCATTTACTAACATCATTCACGACAGTTACTAATCTTATACAATATTGAGACCATAGTTTCTCTGTACCTTTCTCAATATTTCAGTCTTAAATAAAATCCGGCTGTTAAGTTATTACTTGTCACACATTATTTTAATAGAATAGGATAGCTCAGTCAAAATTGTTTATGATAAGGTAAGTTAAGAGAGTCGCATATTAGCATAGCTTCATCGTAAGGTTGCATTTGCAACGTTTCAGTTAACATTTAACGGAAATTATTGTGATAGTCGATCAATAGAATTAAGATAATTAAATTTTGGTAAAAACAATTCATTCTATTTTTAAAAGCTATCAGTAACAATACCAGCAAAACTCCTCTACTGAAGTACCTAAGTCGGTAAACATCAGTTACTAAACACAAAACTAAACAACATATTCAATGCATGTAGACACAAAAGTTAGTAGAGTATAAGTGTGTTGTTTTTTACAAAAAATAAACAAAACAGTATGATTTTCGTTTATATTTCTCTCGTAATTTAAATAGACTAATGTTTATATACGTGTGACATTTTTGAAAGTAAAATGTGATTACTGTATTCGACTATAGATACGTTAGTATGAAGATTAATCAAATCAGTTTGTGCAAATAATCGTTTAGCTGATCTGTGAACAACTTGGTAATAGTTTCATCTTTCATTCTGAAAATATAAACAGTTTAAAAAATTTGAAATGAGCGGTTAATATATTTAAGTAAACTATAGGAAGAATCGTCACTACAACAAGTAATAATCAAACCATATTGTGATAAATCAATCCACAATAATACGTTTGGCTTATTTTATCTTTAATTGAGTAATGAGGGCACAAACAGAAAAGTGGCGTGTCACCACAAAGGGAACAAAGAACGGTATCCTACATATTTAATTCTCTGTCCTTTTATATGTGACCGATCTCAATGTATCCAAGCGTTAGACTTACAAAATTAGTATCAATATACCTTTGATTGTTCCTTATCTTATTCTCAATTAATAGTCGGAATATTGTGTCTAGTGCGATTTGTATTAATCTACTTAGTAATAGGCATAAATCTACCTAGTTTTCATAGGCCTACCCCTCCCCCTCCACCAGGTTTGTCCGTTTTGTTCGCATTATAAAGTTTATCGCACTCAATAAAATGAACTACCACATCTGTACATCTATACATGATTTAATGTCAAAATGTTAGACAATTACTTAAAGAGCCTAACTTATCTGTGTCATTTAGTTTAACAGATGATTATGTGATTGCAGTTGGCTGTCGTTATTCTAACCAATGACTACAAACATAATGTCTGTGTAAATAATGGAGTGCGCAGTAAGCAAACCTTATAATTAGATGCTAACTTCATGAGGTTTATTCATCAAAATCCATCTGGTCTATGGGAAATAAAAGTGTTTTGATTCGTTGCCTAATTATTTTTTCCTGTGATGCATACACTTACGTAAATTCAGTGGATCCCTGAAATATTCATACTTAAAAGATTGATCAGTTAATTGAAAATTTTTGTTTTTCGAAGGTATCTATGATATATTATTATTTAACAGGGTAAAACAAATCTATGACGAAAATAGTTTCATCAATCAGCTAGTAGCGAAGAAGCTAGAAAAAGCTGTCAGAGGTGCTTTTTATCTCTATATTGATGAATATTAGTTTTCTTACTTACATAGGTTTGCTGAATAACTCACAGTATCTATATCTTGTTTACTATTATTTCAATCATGTTTATTATGTGTAAACTGTTGTGTACATAGCTGTGTATTTTTATTTCATAAAACGACTTATATTTGATGACATTGTTCTGACTCCTGATATCCGTTCTTTGGGGGGTGGGAGGTGGTGAGAGAACGGACTAATTATTCGGAGTTTAGAGTAGTTGTCAGTCAACCACCATCGATTCAAGCAAACTGTAGCCGGCCTAACAACCAACACGTTCATACGAATATTATTTCCGCTATAATAATGAAAACGTCACAAATGTAAAACTATATTTGATTGACTGTGAAACTCCTGATTCTGAGCGGTCTACAGCAAGTTTACTAACTGCTAGCCAAATGATAGATATCGTTAGCTGTGTAATTTGTACAAGTTAATATTACCGCCGTTCAACAAACAGATTTTCAGCGTGTTTATCGTACATGCCTTATATAATATCACAATAACATGATAGGTTATTATCACGACAGAGTTTAACAAAACTAAAGCTTAATTCAGCAAACCAATACTTATCATTTTTTCTTGAACTTCGGTGAAATTTTACTTTGATAAGACGCTTGTTGGTACAATCAAGCTGTGTTATTAACTCAACATCATAAAACTCACTTAAGAGAGTTTTGTTTACATGTATTACTTTCGTCAATGTTGTACTAGTATTCGAAAATCACGTCGAAATTTCGACTTCTTATATTCTTGAACACAGGTTAATCTACTACACAGAATGACCAAAGTAAACTATTTTTTACTGCATCATCTAAAAGACAAGTTAAGGTGTTTATATGCATCACCAGGTATTATTAATGTTTTTTAAAGTATTACTGCACAGTAGGCTGAAGTTATCCAGTACGTTTTCATTGTTCGCTAAATGTTTCATATCCAACAACTCAGTCACTTCTTTTATCGATCTAGTGTATTAGTTCTATTAAAAAATTAACTTCAAGTGTCGGTAGTTGTACATAAATGACTTTTATAAACATGTTATTGCTATACTTTCGTGGGAGAACACAAACTACACTCAACTATACGGCATTCATTTAGTAACTGAACATAGAAACCACTGAATGTAGTGAACAAAACACATTTATAAGCATTGTCAACTATGTGGATAACCTCAGCTGTGCGTCTAAGATGTGAAAAAAAATGAAACCCTGAACTAAGTTAAACAAAACCATCAAATTACAAGAAGTGATTATCTTCTACTCTACATACATCAAATTTAAAGACATTTACATAACTTACACTAATTACTCCATTTCTAACGCTATAATCCACGTTGCGGTCAAAATTCGGATTTGTCAACCATGCTTTTAATCGATTTAATGAAACACCGTGTGACAAGATTGTTTCGTAAAGAATTACAGCAATTAACGAACCGCATAGTGGACCAACAAGATAAATCTATCATAGAATAGCATGAAAATAAAATGGAATGGGTAAACTTTCAAACAATCATTCGATTATAGCTTATCATATTATCCATGGTAAATAATGCTTTACATTCTTGCAACTCACTTGATTTTATAAAAAGCACAATCCTTACAGAAATACAGATAAATAATTTACTTTGATTTTCTTCGGAACTTTAAGAGTGGTCGCCTACGTGCTAAAGCATCCGACTTACACCCACAGGACCTTAGGGTTGAACTCCATAACATTTATTTGGGTTTGGACAGTCGGGTGCTATCACTGATACTTAAAATCAGAGTAGTTCTTAAAGTCATGTACATGAATCTCTATCTGGTAAATAACTTTAAATAAACAATAATTGTTGACAAGATATCACGGATTCTTCTGACCACCAGGAAGCGCTGGAAAGGTGTTGCGTCTTAGTATGGACTCCTCAGCAGTGCGATTTCACGACTCCATAGGACACCAAACACAGGACCCTCATGATCCGTAAAGAATACTCTACCATTAGACCACTGAACCGGTTCTCAATGGTTGATATTTCTAGCTTAGTCAATTCGCGATATATATTTGCGCAACTTCACAGGTGGGTAACCACCCCACACCAAACATGGCTAAACTCTACTGGTCACGTCTTCTTACTGAAATCACAGGAATCACCTTTAGAAGTCATTTAATAGTAAGTTGATGTTGACTGTAACTGGATGCTTTCGCAAATATTGAATGTTAATTTAATATCACGATTTAATCTGAATTAGGCAACCATTAACTACCTTGTGGAGTGCGAGGCAATTACCCACCAATGACAGTGAATGAGGTCGCGCAAATATATATCTCAAATTGACTAAGTTAGAAATATCATCAATCATTGAGAACCGGTTCAGTGGTCTGATGGTAGAGTATTCTTTATGGAACACGAATGTCCTGTGTTCGGTCTTCTGTGGAGTCGTGAAATCGCACTGATGAGGAGTCCATACTAAGACAAAACAGTTATCCAGTGCGTTCTGGTAATAATTGGTTGCCGAATTTAGACCAATTTGTGACATCAAATTAACGTTCAACAATCTCGACAATACCCAATTACAAAAAATAATAATTGAATTTAATAACAAACTAATGAAAATCAAATCGCATTAAACGGTTTATTTGTTTTCATTGTCTTTAGTTCTCATTATAAGCGAAAACTAAGAATTTTCGAATCTCACGTTCGTCATAAATTTGTTACTTCATTGATGATCAATAAATCTATTCACATTTACACTATTCCTTAAGTGACATAAATTCCAAATCACTTCTGGAAACACTGCTGCATACATATGTGTTTAAACACTACCATCATGATACATACATTGTCTTTAACTGAAACAATGTTAAAGACACAAATATACAGTTACTGGATCAATCCGAGTATAAACACCGAAGAACTACTGGTTACAATGATGCATAATATATTCACGTAACAGTAACCCAAATATTAATAACATCTTACCCATAAGTCAGTAAAGTCATTTGTAACGACAGCAGTACCAAAACAACGTGCAGGATTTAAACCACTTCCTGAATATCTACTCTGAAATAGAAATATTTGAACTGTTATTAAAAGTGGTTTTTTTTTAAATAGTTTGTATCATCACTTCGTTCGTGTTAAAGACTGAAACTATTTAGTCGGTGTGATTATTAACATCAGGATAAAGGTACATCTAGCTAAGGATTCAAAAATTAGGACTAAATGCTTTTTAAATTCCACCTTCAGTTACTATTCAACTTTACAGTTATCTAAGAAGATAAATGTAAGGAAATTATACGCAACCAGAAATTCAAAGGACTACTTGAAAACAGTTGTTTAACTTCCTTTGTTGTTCTATATTGATTAAATGTCCAAGTGTGTGGCTATTAATTAAGCTTAGTAGGGCATCGGTTAAACACGTAGGATAGTCTCCGGAAATCTGGTGCTGGTTTCTATGAATGGATAGAGTTCAGTTTCCACTGTATCGTTTCTGTAGGCCGCCATCAGCTAGGTACATCTGAAAATCATGATTAACTTTCTTAATATTTAGGAAAATACTGAACAGTCGGTCATGTGAATTCCCTCAAATGAACGTCTAACATTCAGGATGATATTCCTCCACAGACGTCTTTAAAGTTTCTATTGTTTCTAATGTCTAGAAATGATCGTTGTTCAGGCGGTGGATTCTTCATTGATTTCAAACATAATTTTTTTTATCATATTAACCTAAAATCCGACATTTCACTAAAATATTATTTACATTATTCACTTATAGCCAGTTTTCCAATACAAATTTGTATAAACAATGTAATGTCGTATTGCATGGGTCAGAATCATATGTTTACTAACATGATCTAGAAACTAAATATTTTCTATTATGAAGCAATTCATATTAGTTTGACAAACAAGTATAGTTACGTGCTTGAAGTAATCAGTAGACTACATGATTGTAGACGAGCGTTAATTAATGAGTGATTCTAAGATTTCTACATTATCACTTCATCATAATTTGATATTTTTAATTATACCCTGATTAAATTATTTTTGGCTTGCTTTATATAAACGAAGCCGATACTGATTGATTACAACGTCATGCTTGTTTGTTAACCTCAGCCTTAATCAAATTCGATCTATTGTAATGTGGACACTAATTTAAGCGACCGCTTTTCATTTCTACTATGTTGTGAATTTATGTTGTTTGGCTACAGTCAGCAGGAAACGCAGAGTAACATAAGTGCCGTTAGGAACGTGGATTCGAACGTACATCGCCCAGCTTCACAGTCTACTACAACTTATCTATTCGAGTAAGAACAAATTTCTTGGTAGATGGAGATAACTACATAAATTAATAACTGATAAGTGGTTTTCTTCTAGTTCATTTTAGCGTTGATAGAGTTATGTGAGTAGCTCCATTTATACTTGAAGCAAATAATGTTGTTTGTAACTTCGGAAAAGTGTTGTGTCTGTATATGTAAATCAATATCAAAATAGAATATGAAAATATTATTGACTACCGGCAATCTTTTCATTCCAATAATATCTGGGTGGTCACAATTATTAAAAGTAGAAGAGGCCACACTTCAACAAATTTATTTTGTAAACAATTTATTAATAACAAGAATTACTAAATAACTTACTAATATTCCAACTAATAAAGCATGAACAACCCCCATTTGATATGGTAAACTAGTAAATAAACCAGATGTCCAAACAGTCGGTCTAAATTCATCTGTTGAAGCTAGAATAGCCAATACAATAGCGAATCCACCAAACAATTCAAAACCGACAGCATTACCTTGTGATATTATCGGATTTTTCATTACTAAACCAATTTTATTGAATTGTTTCAAATCGTTAGGTAATAACGCATTAGCTATTAATGCACCTAAGATAGCGCCAGCCAGCTGAGCGATTATAAATAAAATAGTATAGAATATTGTTAGTTTTCTTGCAATAAATAGTGCAATCGTTACTATTGGATTGATTTGTGCACCACTTATCGGTCCAAATATCCAAACAATCCATGAAAAGGTGAAAAATACTATAATACAATCCGATACTGGATTAGTAATTGGTGGGAAACTGTATAGTACAGCAACAAAGCATAAAGTACCAGTACCAATTAATTCTGATGTAAATACACGTAATATAAAATAAAAATCATTTGTAGAACATTTTGGATCTCTATCCAATGACGGTTTGATAGATATTGGTGAAGTGTCTACACAATTTGATGAATTATTCTCAGTTGTCATTAAGTATCTGTCGATGAAACAATTACAGAGTATATGTTGATGAAATGTATGCTGAAATATACAATCAATTCATTTATATTTATAGATATTTAAATTGGTACAATTTAGAGAAAATTTATTCATCTACTCATTAGTGTACTTAATAACGAATATATTAACCTACCTAATTAATTACATGAAATTCGACTTTGTGCTAAAACATTATTATGAATGTATGAATTCCCATGCATTCAACTAAAATAAACATTGGATACACAAAACTTTCTACACTAGATTTCATAACTTTATACAAAAGTGCATAGTACATAAGAGAATGATGTTACTTTTAAATAAAATATGGTAAAAGAAAAAAAATTTTATTATTGAAAAATATCGTGATTATTTATTTTAAAGTATTACATTAGTAACTGATCATAGTTACACGAATATTAAGAACTAGGAAGTACTAAAGAGTTAGTATATGACTCCTAAACAGTGCTTATCCACAACACCACGATGTGTCAACCCCAAGACCTTCGTGATTTTTGGTGAGAGCTTAACATTTAGATCATTGAGTCAGTATTGATATGTCTTATATTTTTAACTTTTGTCAGTTAACGATGACGTTCGACTTTGTTAGTGGTGGGTGACTACCTCAGCCTAAATGGTAGAATTTAACAATGTCTTTACATCAGAGTCCCAGAATTACCTTTTGAAGTCAGTCACTAGTAAGAATATGATAACTATTATTGTTGAATAGTTTGTTGTTTATTATTGTTTTATTTTATATGCTAAATGACAATTTTACAAAAATGAGATTGATCACGCAGCAATTTTACAAATTGATGATTAAGTATATATGAAAAGAATAAATGAAAACTTTTAATGTAATTTAACATTAATACATCTAATTCCTAATAGCTGTTTAATTCACAAAAGTCTTTTACTATTGAAGCCTAGTAAGGAAACAGATAGAAAGAGCTTTTTGGCGAAGGTATGTTTATTTTTAACACCCAAATTCATCTGAAAGATTATGAGATTCTTGAAGTTAATAAAAAGGTTGGAACTGATGATCCATGTAGTAATTGTTTAAATAAGGTGAGAAATTACAATTCCTGTTCTTTTTTGATTGGTCAAATTAATCACTGTAATTCTATGACTTACGAAGGATTTCGCAAGAAACTACTAATGACTGTAGACAGAAAGTTGCAATTACTAGCGATTGAAGCTATAGCGTAGTAGTTAAACATATTTATTTCAAACATTACCGCCTAAAGTCGAAATCTAATTCTGTCTACATTTGTTTTAAGCTGAAGATTAATTATTAACGGCTGCTGGAGTTAATAGTAGCTTTCTATTGTACACATGCCAAACGAAGTTCAATCTGACGGGCCGGACTAAAAAATAAGTAGTAAACTATGAGACCATGATGAGAATTACCTTCTAATATACCAAACAATGACAGGTAGAAAACTGATTACAAATGTCGGATATAACACACTTATTAAATACTGAAGGCGCTACGGTTAATCTCATCCCGTGTAGATCTCACGTAAACAGCATATCTGAAAGCCGTTGACATAAACATTTACTAGGTAGACAAATTACATTACATTATGACATTCCTGGAAAGATTCGTTAGTATTTTACACTTTCTCAAATCAAAATAAACTATGTATTGAAACATTGTATATCAAAGCGATAAGTTAGTCACTTGTGTACGTTACACAATATAATGTCAGTTTTAGTAGGAGTACTATTCAAAGGAACAATAAAGTCAAAATAAAAATGTGACAAAATTAACCAAAGATTTGAACAATAAAATATAAACTTTTTGGGGATCGCAATTATAAGTCTGGTTAATCTACTACATTCAACTTTTAATAAAACATATTTCATTGTCTAGAAAATAATTTAAAGTATTTTTGTAAAGACTAGTTTTAGTTTACTAATTGCCTAAAATACTGCCAATATCACTCTGTGACATATTCAATGGAATAAAAATAGCAGCCTCAAAAAAATAACTATCTCAATTCAATTACAAAAATCAACTCACCAGTGACTAACTTTAGGATGTTCTTGAAGCTCTAGTGAGAAGTCGTGACTGATAGAGTTCAAACTTGACAGGAGTGAGACAGTTATCATAAGTAACAATAGATGATCGTCGCACTATGTGTCACAAATTGATGGAAGTGGAAATTATATCATCGGATGCCGACCCAGTGACGTAGAGGGTCAAGTGTGCGTCAACCCGAAGCCCCTAAGGTAGAGTTTGTGATGCGTACTGCTGAGGAGTTTCACACTAGAACGAAACGGTTCTTATTGACACCCTGCCAAAATCAATCTGTGAAGTATTCAACCAAACAAGTTGGAATAACTTGTAAGATATCATAAAAGTAAAGGGCATCTTTGAAGGTTTTGAAATGCATATATAATTCACACCGAATATGATAGTTTGCAACGTTTTAAATATTCATTAATTACGTTTAGATTCAGCTTTATAGCAAGTTCTTTATCATTAACTGAGTTCTGCCGATTAGAGTGGGAATTTTATTAGAGGTTTCATTCAAACTGTTTAAAATTTTCTACATATGACTTCTATGAATTAGTTAGTTTAGAGTTGCCTAACAATCAAAACTAAATAAATAAAAATAGTGTTTGGGAGACAGCTAGAAATGAAAACATAAAGTACATTGATGTACTTTTGATTCATTGTAAGCTTTGTGAAACTTCATAATCAAGACAGTTTTGAAACAAAATGATTGTTAGTTAAAACATAATCAGTTAGACTATGGAGAAATTAGTTCAGTACATATACTACTTACCTTCATATAAATTGATTTCAACGATCAAAAAACTTACTAGTAACTGATTGAATATATTTCGTCCGACTATTACTAACTAAAGTATGGTAGTATATTCTTTTACCTGAAGTGATGAATTAAAGAATATCCTTCTGTAAAGTATTTTTTATAAGTTAGTTAACTTTAAATGAATTAGTGATTGGGACAAATAAACTGAGTGGATATGAATATAGCTTAGTGGTTAGATTTAAACAACTCCACGCTTTAGTGACTAATTATTGGTTAGAATCACTATAAATAATGACATAAAAAACGTAAGTGATATCCATAAGTGGTTAAAGCAACCAATCAACATTCTTTAAATTAGGCAATATAAATTAACCATTGAATTCGACACAATTATATTGAATTTTAGGTTAAAAATTACTAATGACTTGTTGGTAAAACCTTTCTTCAAGTATTTTTGTCAACCTAATTATAAACATGATCGAATTTATAAGATTAAAATATTAGACCTTCTATACAAGATTTAAGATTAATTTTTGATTTCTTTGTACTTGTTATATGGTAGTACATTCTGTATAAAACATAGTGCTGTTTAAAAATCCCATTAAGTAGATACAATGAATATTGTCATAATGCATATCAGCTAATCAGTAAGAATTTTATATTTGACTTCCTGTCTTGCTGAACAATCATGTATATAATTTGTTACTTATGAAGATAATAAATCATCACTATTTTAAAATCAATATCGTAAACCATTGTGTTAGTGTTAATGACAAAATTCTAACGTCTATTGTGATTCATCGTGTTCTTGAACATAACCAAGCAGCATCACATTAACCATTTGATATTATCTATAAGATTACACTTAACCTACAGACATATACTATTTATATTACAGAAGTATTAGTAATACATACCACAAAATTCATACTTCTGTTCACAGACACATTTTTAAGATTGTTTTGTTTACAATACCTGTGCTTATGGTTTTTATGTACGTATTCTCTTTCTCTAATGTTTAACTTTGCTCAATTTTAGAGGATTAAAGTACATTACTGAAATATATCACACTCGAGTTAGGAGTTCTTTAGTTGATACCGATCCAAGATGAAGTCCAAGAGTAAATTTAATAATAATTCTTTGATTATTTCTAATTGATCTTATTAATTACTGACATTATTTGGTAATGACAAACATTAGACAGCGGCTGTTTAGAAATGGCTTTGTTAAGAGTATTAGGACATTCATTACTAAACCATTGAGTACATAGAATGCAACACAGAAAATTTTCATTTCTTGCATTATATTAATGATGACATTTGAAACTAAATGTAATTCATTAAGGACATTAATAGAAGAACTTATTGTGATAGATATATACTCATATTATTTTTCAATATTATTTTACATTTTTTATTAAATTATATTTGTCAAAATGAAATAATATATAAATCTTTTGAAGTTTGAATGTAGTTCATATGAATAAACGACTAAGTGTTTATTCTTTTATTTTAACTTCATAAATGTACTTTTCTGCAAGGATGTTTTCTTTATTGACATTTTATTCATATTTAACGTGTTTATTGAATATTAACGCGTTGTTTAAAATATTGAATAATCACATTTCGATAAAATATGTCCATGAAAAGTTCCTTCTTATTACCTCAATTATACTATTCAGTTTATGCTTAGTTAAGTCGAATCATATAGAAAAGAATTTTATGAAACTAATTTAAACGTAGTCAATCTGTTCGACATACAAGTTAGATTTTTGTTCAACTGAACTCAATGTAATTAACTGTTAAGTACCTGTTCTAATATTATGTAAATGTTACTTAGAAATTGCCAAAATATTCTATGCAGCTAACGCTTATTTATGGATTTCTGACTCTAGTAGCATTCAACAACTTCAGATTGGCTTTTATGTAAACAAGCGTACGATTGGGTTGAATTGAGGTGATCCTGTAAAGATTGGTTTTTTAATAGCCACGAAATGACCTCGACTGTGTACTAGATAAAACCACGCAAAACTAGATGTAATTTACTGATGATTCCCATGCTAAGTCGAAACAGCAGTTAACTATTTCTTAGTTTCAGTGGAATCTAATCTCACTCTAAAAAAGCAGTAAATTAAAGAGAAAGATTTATATTTGATGATATCATTTTACCAGGAGGAAAAATTTTGCTTAACGTATATAACAATCTCTTGATAAACAGAGTGAAATCGCTTCATAATTGAGATCTTATGTTGATCAAAAATATAGTAGAAAGTAGTGATGTGAAAATGGCTTATGAATGTAAAGTAATTATCAGGAAACTGTTAATAGAATTAGAAGGGTAGTTATCGCCTTCTAGAAGGATATTTCTTATTGAGGATCAATCTGAGTTGTATCATTTTCATAGTTGACCTATTTGAAAAGTGAACTATGTTATTTTTGTTCAGTCCTCTATAGAGTTGATAGGATTCTATCTATCAAGTTGAAGTACCATCACTAGTTTAGGCGCCTTGATGACGAAGGCACTGTGTTTAGATGGAAGGTAAGCCAACAGGAAACCATTCCCGACCTAGTTGCCTCCCGTCAATAAAACATGTCTAAAATATTGGGAGAACTGATGCACCCTGGCGTAACCGCTTCCAAATCAACCAGTTGCACAATATTTGCCTGTCACCAATAAGTTATTCGCATAACGGCTTACTTCCTGTAGGATCGAGTTGTGCAATTTGACTTATCACTAGTGATGTAACTATTTATCTAATTTTTCTTGGGACTAATGGTATTATGTCTATCTGAGCTCTATTTATATGTTTAATGTAGACTGAAAGGACTAATTAGCTATTTACTGTAATCATTTTCATGTAAAATGAGTATTATGTATGATTTAGGAAGCTGTCATCACTTAGTATTTGTTTTCTCTGTCATATATATAGAACTTTTCTATACATTAGTACGTAAATAGATGTAGACGATATATCTATTAAACATATGTGATATATTTGATCAGAGCATATCGAACAGTCTGATCACACATAAACTTATTAAGACATTTATGTATGGGAAATAAATGGAGGAGATTTAACTTTCGCATAGCTTCAACGAATCTTGGCACACATGCCAAGGTATACAAAATGATATTATAAACGTTGATTTGATACTAAATTTGTGCACTGCTTCAACAAGATGCTTAACAATGGAAGATTATTTGAATCGTTCTTTTGGATTGGTATGAACTGAAAATGACCAGTCTCTGCTGCCATAGCTGCATCCTCAGCGGATTGCCTCGATATACTTGAATTTGTTCGTCATCTGCTCCCATTTCGTCACTGAAATTCATGTTTTTGAAGCCATTTTAGTATATGTTCAGATACTCTTATTCCTGCAATTGTATTTTTGTCCACAAACATATGCAAATTGATAAACACATCGGAACGGTATCCATTCTTTTACATGCTCCTTGTGTATCGCAGACCTTAATTTTGCAATAGCAATGACCTTAGATGAATAGTATATTCCATAAATAACTGGTCTAATCATTCTTTTAACACGTTGTTTGGATCACTTTGGAATGGTAAGGTGATATCGACAGATTCTTATGCATTTGAAATATGGTAGGTCTCACTATTATGAGTTGATAAATTACTGCACTACATGATAAATCAGATATTAATCTGTGGAAATTTCCAGGATTCATTGACAAAGCCAATCAAGACACTAGATATATTTAGTACGTTCATATGAAATAGTGACATTGCTCAGACATTAGATATTCCAGTCTATGACTTCGACGTTTTACTTATCAGTTAGATTTTATAATTTCAACGCAGTAGATAATAATTGATTAGTATAATGATTACGATGCACTAAACACAGCAAGTCGAATTTCATACTTTTCTGTCAATATATATTATACTAATAAGTCTTTTAGGACTTATAACACCATAAATCATAAAAACTATATTCATAAACATATTATTAATGAAATTTTCAATCATAATGCTGTAGTTACTTCTATTTAACAATTTAGTATTAAAATTTCTCTGTACCTGGTAAGAAACGATAATAAAGTTGTACAATCTAATAGTTATAAGCATACTTGATGATGATCATTCGTTACACTGATCACTTTACAAGAAATTAATATATCTCGGTTAACGTGACTAATAGTTCTGACGAACGGACATTAACATTTTGGCCAATCATAGGCTGTTATTGGTTCCAAGGTCGTTGGAAGCGGTATTGTTACTCCAGAATGATGTAATTTGATATGTAATTTAATCCAAAAAGAACTATGAGGTACTCCACATTTTTTCTAGATGTGGGATTATTACATGAGACATTTTTTTGTAATTATGGCAATAAAATAGTTGTTCTAAAATGCCGAAAATTAGGCGGAGTGATTTGTTACTGAGGTTGCTGGGATATGAAATCTATAAGAACGAAATCGTCTATTTGATGATCTAAGTTAGCTCTTCGAGGACAAATGTCCCTCATGAGACAAGGTTATCACTTAAGGTTAGGATTATTTTACGTTTGAGGTTAGGAGTAGGTTATGGATTAGGTTCGTAATGTAAGTGTGCATTGTAATGCAGTTATTACGATTTCGGTCTCTCTTTTGGTATTTATAATTTATTAATGTCACAAAAGCACACTATATCTTATAATCGAATTAGTTTTCACATGAACATCGGTCATTGCTTTTTGTCCTAATACAAATGGCTAATTGTTTTCAAGTTCACTTTTGCATTCGCCTCTCGGGGCTATAAATGCTGTTTGCCACACGTATCTTTTGAAAACTACAGTTCGCTAATCTAGAGGAAGTTATATCCAACTTCACAGTGTTAATTTTATGTAGTGTACCCATTCAATATGTGAATAACACATATTATCAAGTAAATCTTAAAATCTTGGTTGCTAGAGCTAGTTTACACCTAACTTGTGCTCTTCATTTACTTTGTCGGGTCGCTCCACACAACGCGCGCATAGTGAACTGTGAAGGATAACACGTCATGTGAAATGAAACATTTAATGAAATTCCTACTCTAAAATTCATCACTTACTCATCAAATGAAAAGACGGATGACAAGTGGTGAGTTGCAGATAACCCCAGCCAAAAGTTAATGACGGGAAAAGCTTGATGTTGTGAATGATTTCACTTAATTAGTTTAATGAATTAAACTGATACTTCATATTACTTATAATCAGATAATTAAAATTCGTCTTCCATCAGATCGATTGTTCACGAAATGTATCAACTATACATCTGCTTAGTGCTACTAATACATATACTGACCACTTGTTTTGGGTTCAAATATGCTTAAATTGAACGCCTTCCCATATAAATGGTATACAGAGATATCACGTTAAAAACCAATTTTATTACAAAGTAACATCAGTTTGCGACGAATTGACTCTGAATTTTAGTATACGACTACCTAGATGCACTCATCCACAGTCCTAACAGAAATAATGCTTTAAAACAGCGCTCACAGTTTGGTAATCTCAATGTCTATCTTCAATCGATTTGCCATATACCGTGACTGTTATCCATGATTCAACTCAATTAATTATGGCTTGTCAATGGAATTTTGAGTAGATGATCATAAAAATGAAAAGGCTGTATAGTGCTCCCTAGACTTCAGTAGTTATCCAGCTAATAACTACGAGGAAAACTAAGTTAATCACCCCACAAACTTAAGAACATTAGATGATAATGTAAGAAAGATTTATCATAATTAAGCTCACATTTCTAAAGCCATGAAATTTAAAGTTCCTTTGTGTTACATTAAGTTGTAATCAAGCTGTCAGTAATATTCGCTTCATCGAAAATCACTAATATCTTATATTATAACTGATATTATTTGCAAATACATTCGGATATGCAGAATAAGCAGAATTGATTAGTATCTGTGACGCTCTAAGTAATTCATTACATAATTGTCTTACGTAATTCTAGCTTTTGATTCATAAAGATGCGCTGAAGCTAGTTTAATTCATGAATAGAATCACTTCTAGCATTTCGATACAAATTCGGTTAATATACTTTGATCAAATATTTAAAATAATAAACAATACGACAAATATTAATATCCCGTTACTTTACAGTACTAGTCACAAGTGTTAAAATCGCAAAGAATACCACAATCCAAAACTTTCATCAACAGGAAGCGTTAACAATTCTAAATACAAACTGATATAAACTCTAGAATGTGGCAAGTTCGAGTCTTGACAAGGATGCAATATGATTATTGGTTTCCATTGCTAATCAGTCCGTCAATCATGAACAACTTGCCATGTTACATTAGCATGACGAGATCAAATCTACACCACAATATGATTCAACAGGAAAGAATGAGGAAAACGTATGTAAGAAATAATGATGGATTTCAAGATCTAGAAAATATAAAATGAGCACACATGCAACACTGTATCCCGCCACTGATCACGATTATCAAGTAGCCATCAATCAGGTAGTCCACACCCCTTTACTTTGGCTTAAACCAACAGTCAAAAACTTCATGCACTGATACCATATTTTTGTTTAGCTGCCCCTACCTCCCTCCCTACTCCTTTGCTAACCAACGTCGTGCAAGGTAGGAAACGGTTGGAGATACACATGTACCAACCATCTCAGTCAATGAAGATTTACGATCTATTTGATTGCCCTGTTATGTTTTTCTAGTACTCTGTATTTAACATCAAGTTTACTTATTTGTTCAATCCATTATATATAGGCGACTCAACGAAGATTTCTATGATTAAAGACCTGAAGCCTACATATATCTTCTATTTTTATGGTTCATCCTTTGCATCTATAAGTTCAAACAGAGCGGACTGCTGAGAAACACATTCGGCCTTTTGTTGCGAAAAATAACTCGCCTATTTTGCTAATCACACACCAAATATTATATTTTTTCATAAAATATACATCTGAATGATACCATATATAGTAGGTGACTTTATTTCTTATAAAAGTTAACTATATTTGTTAAGGAAAATGAAACTAGAGCATAGAAAAACTATTATAAGTTTGAAGGTGTGGCAAAGCATATTTATAAAGCTACTAATTACAGTAAAATTCTTACAATAAACATATAAATCTTCCTCTCACTTGACTAGTAAACAGAAGTTTTATAGTTACTGTAATATGTACATAATTTCCACTTAACTGAACCAAGCTTTGAAAACTAAAGATTTATGTGGGTAGGAAGGTTATATTAACAACAGAAATGATTATATACTTATGATTCCTTTGTAGTCCAATATTATATATAATCTAAAATGATTATTTGCCTGTATCTATTAATTTACATTACACAGAAGTTAGAAAGCATTATTTGCTGTTTCATTGTTTCTAATAGGATTGAAAAAAGTTTTCAAAACAGTAGTTACTTTTAAGAAAACTTACTACTCATATTTAGAAAAAAAAGTAGTCTTAAACTTTAAAAAGTACTATTATTTCCAGTTACATGACTGATATCTGTAACAGTGATTTTGTACAAATATAAGTTAACTTCCATGAAAAACAACCGAAGAGTTAAAGGAAACCAGGATGCATTGCACAGCTTTCTTGTTGTTGTTTGATTTCCTAATTGTATGTAATCAACAAGAATGACGATACTGCACAGGTATTTAAAATACACTATATAAGTACAATAGTCATTGGAGAAACCTGATTATATGTTTGTAGTTGGGTCTACAGAATTTGATATCATAGAAGTGACTACATTTTGAGAGTATATGTGGCTAAAAAAATAGATAATAACAAAAATTGACACTGGGGAAATATAACAGTATAAATAAGCTTAAGATAGTTCACAGTTATTTGACAATTTAGTAAAAACGAGTTTATGTAATACAAGACTCTATAAGCATCCAAATTTTCTACTGAATGATTTTATAGGTAGGAAAGTTCGTGTATATAAGCAGTTGCGTGACCACTAGTGGTGGTGCAAGATGAAACCAATCTACGCATAATAAAAGCCGAATCGCCTTGTGCCAAACAAGACCATCTTTGTTGTCGTTTGCAATGCTACAGTGAGAACGATTTCGCCCCATGTTTGTGAAATTTGGTCTTTACAAGCTGAGGACGTTTGGCATCTGTGCCCGATCATCATTGTCTCCAAAAGTGCTGATATCCACTGGTAATATCATGTTAATAATACTGGATAGAGCTTGGAAATGTGTGTTTGAGAGCAGTAATGACTACTTAGTTGATGTCACCACCTTGGTCGTCATCTTCGTGGCTTCTATTTCGTGCATTATTTGTCGACGCTGAGTGGAAAAAGCAGTGAGGTGGTCAGTTCATAACTTGACACAGTGGTATGATAGGAAACTGTATAGGACTTGCCTCTATTGATGCATCTCAACTTCTTGACGAGTTTTAAAGACAGAACGGAAGATTGATGAACCAACTAGACAGAATCATATTATATTTTTGGCATTCCATTATGTACACGTAAAGTCAGACCACATAGAGAACCAATTAGGAAACTAACATTAATACGAAACAAAGGAAATAGTAGCAGTGAATATGGGTAACTTGTACACAACTTTTTAACTATAGTTCATAATAAGGGACAATATACTAACAGTAAATATACTAAACGGGAGGATAGGGTAGGAGGAACGTAACAATGATAGAAATGAAGTGTTTACACTACCCATAATTAAAATAATCGTATTAGTATTCTAAAACACAGTTTTAAGAGTTCGTTACTATTCTTTAGTTATCAATATAATAAAACACCTCAGTAAACAACATACAGTGTAACACATATGGGTTTTAGCTCAACAACCGAACCATCATAACGCAAGAGCGTATTATCGAGAAGAAATGACAAAGGTATATATGAGAAAATAATAGAACTCAAGATCTTGAGGAAAGTAAAAAGTGAATGCATCTGTGCCATTGTGACCAATCCTAAAAAAATTATTAAGTACTTCCAGCCACTGGTTAAAGTTGTTGGGTAGACTCGAGCCAAGTAGTTTAAAAATGATATAGACCAACAGTTAACGACTCGACAGATTGATGTAGCGTCTCCCAGTTATCACACAACTTACTCCTACATAGCAACATACTGTGAACAGGTAGACAGAATCTGGGATACGTAACATATGTTTCAGTCAACTAAGCCTATTTCACTCTCATCAACTGATTAACCACATTTGCTGAATATTGTTTCTCTAACTTTAGCATTGTTTAAGCAATCACTGAATACGTAAGAAATAACTAAGAGAAGCCTATCGTCAGTAATCTACAGGTTACACATATCTTTCACTTTTGCAGATCATGTTTCACATCAATAGAGTTACGCGGAGCGATCTGTCTGCTGTAGCATTAGTAAAAAGTACCATGGATTGCGATTGAGGAAAAAGTTACAATATTTATGTAAACGTTAAATATTCACTAGATAATGACATAAGAAACAAGTAGATAATACACAGAATATGAAATGTCCAAGTACTCAACAAATAAATAATTTTTATGCTTATCAAGTATGAATGCTCGAAAAAAATGCTATTCGACAGAAATGAAATGCAGTTGTTAGTCATTAAAAAGAATTATTATTGTGACTTATTAACATTCTGTAGCACTTAAACATCGTAGTCGGATTTTCAGGGCATCTTCCAGGAGGTAATCTCTTAAATTCCATAATGCTTCAGTCACTGAACAATTTTGAACTTTTTTAGGATCGGAAAAGAAACTTCCAACTAATTGATTAACTCCACTTGTTTGTACTGATGGGGCGGTATCTGGAGATGCTGACAATTGGTTATGCCAATCACCTAATCCACCTGGAGTATTTTTGCGCAAACGGCTGATGTAACTAAGGCATAGAACGGAAACAAACAAAATTAGGATTAACGTTGATATGGACAGTGTTTTTTAGGCAAAAAAAATGTCGTCATCTCTTTTCAGAAGGCTTGCATGTACTAATATTATCAAGCAAACAGTTAATAACACAAATACAACACCCAATCTGATTTTGAATATTAGAGGTGTATAAAGACAATTAACACTTCCAAATGCACAAGTCGTATACAAATTACTCTACTTCGTATACCTGAAGACGAAACTGTGTTAGAAGTAGTTTTGATTTGTATGGAATGTGATCGCAAAGTTCAAGTTACAACTGTTTGAAGCTGGTCACACACAACGATTTTGTGAGTAATTCTTAATTTAAGTTGGATTGTGGCTGGCAAGCGGAATTCAGGACGCGCGTTTCGTCCTATTTGGGACTTGTGTAATAACGTTATATCGAGGAAATCCGCTCAGGATGCACATATGGCAACAGAGACTGACCAGTTTCAGTCCATTACAAATCAATGGGAAAATACAAACTAATCCTAATTACATATGTAATTCTTAATGTTTTAGGTTCGTAATATTAAAGCTTTAGCGTTGGAGACAAAAACTCTTGGGATAACGTAAAGTGTGATATTTATAACCGACTGTTTTTAACTTCCTTAAATTTACTAAACGTGTAAAATAACAACGGTCACGAAACCGTAATAAACTGTATGATATCTTAAATGAACTGGGTTCAATTAAAGCAAATGCTCGCAGGTTAGATGTGTTGGACAAGCAAAACCATACAATTTACTCAACGGCTAAAATAGTACTCCCGTTTGTGAAATTCGTGCACAGTGAATTATTATTCAATATAATCGAGTGCTACTAGAGGTGTGAGGGTGGTTATCACTCCCCATTTGCCCACATTGGCTAACGACATGAAGAGAAAAAAAAATCTTCAGCTATATTACAAGTTCTAATCCTAGAAATAAATGAACCCAAACATTTTATAGGCCTTCGAGAAATAAGCATTACCGTTACTAAACCGTAAATCCATCATAAATGAACATAGATCCAGGCTCAAATGAATAAAATGATAGAACATAAGCGACTTGAGAATAAAACATTGAGTGGATCGGCACTAAATGTCGAGATTCAAGAAGCATAATACTGAACTAATATAATAAATAATTAACTAACAGTTTTGTTAAGATTGATATATAACAGGTAAGTACGCACCTCGAAGATGAACACTATAATCAGGTAATATCAGAAATGTATTTGTATTTTCCTGTCACAGAGTGATATTGGTCAGCTCTTTTCTTCTTATTTTTATGTTTCCTGAGAAGATTCAGTATATCAGTGCAGAACGTGATAGCTTTTGATGCAAATGGATTAGGTTAAATCCTCAGTATGAACGGCAGAGGGATGGGAGTTTTTCCAGTAGAAAAGTCCAAAATAGGATGAAAACGGAGTCCAGTCACAAGCCAGTATTATTTACAGTATATTAGTTACAATAAAGTATAAGTACTATCCACTTACCGCTGATAGATTTCAGAATGAAGTACACGAGATGTTCGTGGTGGAACCGACACAAATAGGGGGGAAGGTGGCCGGGCTGTTTGAGATTGAGTTGCAACGGTTTGTGGTTGAGATTGAATAAACTGTGTTCCTGGGACAACTGAAACAGAAGCCATAACATTCGGACCAATTGGCTGACTCTGAGGGACTATAAAATGCGAGTATGAGAAAAGTAGTATGTAGTTTCCCCACAGAAAAACAAAACAAAACTTATGATTCTATACTTAACCATTAGAACATGAAGTACAACGTATATACATTTGGATGAAGGTGATTAAACAGTTGGGACAATGCTTTTAAAAAGTGTGTAAGGAAGATTCCGGATACGTTTAATCTCATTGCAATTTATAGTTCTACCATAAGTTTTGATTGCTAGACATCGAGGTGAAAGTGAACAGAACTAGAGCTTGGATAAATACAATATAAATAGTTATTTGCACCAACTTATTGCGTTCAAATGTCAAAAAAAATTTATAAGGATTGATAACATAGACACAGAGCTGAAGCTTAGTAATGGGATGAGTACAATGGGATGATATTTTATGTTACGATTCAATTGCTAATCACTCACAAAACACTATCAGAGATATAGAAATTAGAAGAATAAGACTTACACTGACATAAAAGCAGTCTTACTAATAAAGCAAACTAAGTAATCCAAGAAAAAAAAAGGAATCGATCGAGATAAATAGTCTAGAAGTAGCATAGGAAATGAACATATAACTCAATTACCTTGTTGTACTAATTGATACTGTGATTGAACTTGTGGAGCATAATCTTGAGGACAACCTAAAGTTGGTGTAGGTGATGGAATAATATGTGGAGCACCTACGGCAGCGACAGCTACGCCTGGATGCAAATGAGGTTGATTCATTGTCGGAGTCGTTGTTGTTACTAGCCCACTTTGTGATAGAGCAGGAAAGCCTGTTGAAGATGTAGAACCAGTAGAGCCTAAAAGTAATTGTGCTTGTGGAATGTTAGGTATAGAAGAACCTGCATTCGTACCAACAGGTAAAACAGGTGGTACAGTGGTTCCTGATCCAATAACAGTACCCAATATTGTTGGCGTGGAACAAACACTAGATGCAACCAAAACTCGTTGTTGTTGCTGTGGAGTTTGGGGATGTAGTTGTGGTTGATAGAAAGGTTGTTGAGATGTCCCAGTACTAACGGTACCAGTTGAAAGAATACTGTGTTGTTGGCTAGAAAGCTGATAGACGATCTATTAGATGTTAAATATAAAAAGGTATATGAGAAAATAAGCATTCACGAAACACACTTCACATACGAACTTTAACAACATAACAAAGATAAGTAACACAAGTAGAAGAAATTTAAGGAAATATTAGGAAGAATGAAACAATATCAGAAATGTTGATAAGACATGAGTAACTATTAGGAACAATAAAATCATGGCAACAATTTATTTAAAGAGGATAAATTACTAGTTTTCAGAAGTAAGGTAATCCAATTTTGTGTACCCATTTTGACTAAAGTGCAAATGCATTATGAAAAGGTTTAGAAAGCACCACAAATACCCACAATATGGCTACTAGCATTTTTACAAACGAATTCGTTTTTAAATATACCAATACAATTATAATTCACTTTTTATAAATTAACCTATACTCATTCTTTATGATAATTGTAAGCCATACGTATATAAATAGCTGTATCGTTAGTAATTTGATAGATGAGATCAATCCACGCTAGATTAACTTTTGTTAATCTCAGCCACTATTGACGCCATAATGAAGTGAGTTTGCCCATTAAACATGGAATTCACAATGCAACAGTGGAAGTAATTCTGCAGCATGTTTGCGAAAACTGGTCTCTGTGCGATGAGGAGGCTCAATGCCTTTCCATGTTCGATCATCTTTTTTCAAGAGAAATTGTTGACATCCTGTGGCAACACAGTGTTAATAATGTTGAAATTCGGCAACGTGTGTTCGGGAGCAGTGATGATAACTCAAATGGTCACTTCAAACATTGGATTCGGAAAAATTGGCCATGTTGTATAGCAACAGCCTCCGTATCGTGTATTATTTGCAGGCTCTGAGACTGAGTGGAACGCAGTAGAGGACTAATCCCTACAGATCCATTATAATACTCTGGTTTGGGTCCTAGTGGTATATTTATGGTTTTATTTAACGCACCCCCCCCCAATAAAATGAGAAATATTTTCAATCGAATGAAAGCACTATGATTATATTTATAACTGAAATATATCTTGCTACATTTTACCTTTCTATTTCGGTAAGCTACCCTTTTATTTCTTCAAAATATTGTCTCCAAGTTTGAAGCATATATTTCTGGTATCCATTTGTACGAATATTTAAAAAACGAATAGAATTATAAATGTGAACCAGATAAAAAAATCGCAAACTGTTACTCACCTGATGAGTTGGAGTAGCAACTGGACAAGCAGAAGCAATTGCAGGTATTGTTGCATATGTCGTCTGAACAATGCTTGCTGGTTGACCAAGAGGTGCAGTAACTGTTTGGGCTGGAACTGTATTATGTCCAACTACACTAGGTGTTGAAGAAGCATGTACAATTTGAATAACCTGACCACTTGGAGTTTGGTAAAACTGCATAGTAGAAGCAGGTGTAGTTGCAGGCATTCTAGACGATGAGGGCGGATTAACTGTTGTAGCAGATTGAAGAGGCACTGTTCCACTAATATTAGCAGACGAAATAGATGCAGCAACTATTTGTTGCTGAAGATGAAGCTGAACTTGTTCTTGTTCTCTAGCTTTTACTTGCATTTCTTCTTCAGCCATATGTTGTCTAATTAGATGGGCTTTTTGTTCATATATATCACGTTGAGCAGTAGGCATTTGACGCCACTACAAATATTTATTGCATTATTACAAAATGGTGAATAAATAATTTAATTGTAGGAAACTATAGTTGTAATAAACCAGGTTAGTGATTTTCATTAGTTAAAAACTAAAAACATGGAAGTGAATATCACACCCCACTATGTCTATGACACTTAACAGTCGCCAAGTGATATATATATATATATGCGTATACTTTCACAAAATTGGAACTAGCTAATTTTAGAGCTAAGCGATTATGTTTAATTATTATTTAATATGCAAGGATGCTTATTTTAGAGTCATGGGTGTATACTACTGAGGAAACGTATACTGGGATCAAATTCAGCGTACCCAGGGAGCATTGTTCGTCGAGGGAGGTGATGGTCGGACATACGTAACACATGTACTAACCACATCAGTTGATAAAGATTCACTACTTCGTAAATTGGATTACCGTATCTACCTAGTACTCTACTCCTAACCCACGTATTGCTTGCTTGGTAGTCTTAGAAAACACGAGTGTTGCTTCGAAGATATCTAAGACTGAATACTAGTAGCCTACGAATATCCTCTATTTTAAATGGTCATTATTCACATCCATAAAGTATAACGGATCAGACTGCTGTGCAGTAAACGCGTCTTTTGATGTTTCGCCTAGACCGAAGGTGACGTGTTAGCTCCGTTCCTAAAAAGGCCTTAACGCCGGAGATGGAAATTTGTGGAGTAAGGTATGGTGTGACATTTCTGGATCGACCTTTACTAACCCCTTCCTTCCTTTGTGAGAAGGCAGCTTCGCAGCAGGGAAACATCTTACTGCTATCAGAAAATGCATGCACATTTCAAGTCGATTCTATCATAAACTCTATCAATGAATTTCATTTCGATGGTTTGGCTGGTAGGTTTAAGAAATACGAAGACTTGTTTAGGGTCGACATGGAAAAGTGATGACGCAGTCCTTATTATAGCTACCCAGATAGCAGTAACCTTGCCAGTGCTTAAGACCATTGGGTCGTCATGTTCGACAGAATCAGCTCTGGCCCTATAGTCTGCCGACGCTTATCCAAAACAACAGAGCGATGCACTGCAGACACCTCCAAATATTTTAAGGACGAAGCAAGCGCCAGCTGACAGTCAGACCATAGTCCCTAAATCATTTCAAAAATTTCCGGGTAGTCATTGCGTTAAGCGTGCGCATAGCATATCCGCCAAGTCACTATGAGAACCGTGCCTAAGAAGCCCAAGAAGCTACAGTATGCATCAAAGAGAAGCGTTAAGTCAAGTTGAAATATTACAGCCGCCAGAAGATATTTCAGACGTGTATGACACTTCACGCCAAGGAATATTATAATATGGTATCTTAAATTAACTGCTAATTTTAGAGAGCGATAGTTTATTATATTATATGCAAGGAGCTTATTTAAGTCATGGGTTATACTACTGAGGAAACGTATACTGGGATCAAATTCAGCGTACCCAGGGAGCAGTGTTGCGGCGAGGAGGTGATGGTCGGAACATACGTAAGCACATGTAGATAACCACATCAGTTGATAAAGATTCACTACATTCGGAAATTGGATTACCGTATCTACCTAGTACTCTACTCCTAACCCACGTATTGCTTGCTTGGTAGTCTTAGAAAACACGAGTGTTGCTTCGAAGATATCTAAGACTGAATACTAGTAGCCTACGAATATCCTCTATTTTAAATGGTCATTATTCACATCCATAAAGTATAACGGATCAGACTGCTGTGCAGTAAACGCGTCTTTTGATGTTTCGCCTAGACCGAAGGTGACGTGTTAGCTCCGTTCCTAAAAAGGCCTTAACGCCGGAGATGGAAATTTGTGGAGTAAGGTATGGTGTGACATTTCTGGATCGACCTTTACTAACCCCTTCCTTCCTTTGTGAGAAGGCAGCTTCGCAGCAGGGAAACATCTTACTGCTATCAGAAAATGCATGCACATTTCAAGTCGATTCTATCATAAACTCTATCAATGAATTTCATTTCGATGGTTTGGCTGGTAGGTTTAAGAAATACGAAGACTTGTTTAGGGTCGACATGGAAAAGTGATGACGCAGTCCTTATTATAGCTACCCAGATAGCAGTAACCTTGCCAGTGCTTAAGACCATTGGGTCGTCATGTTCGACAGAATCAGCTCTGGCCCTATAGTCTGCCGACGCTTATCCAAAACAACAGAGCGATGCACTGCAGACACCTCCAAATATTTTAAGGACGAAGCAAGCGCCAGCTGACAGTCAGACCATAGTCCCTAAATCATTTCAAAAATTTCCGGGTAGTCATTGCGTTAAGCGTGCGCATAGCATATCCGCCAAGTCACTATGAGAACCGTGCCTAAGAAGCCCAAGAAGCTACAGTATGCATCAAAGAGAAGCGTTAAGTCAAGTTGAAATATTACAGCCGCCAGAAGATATTTCAGACGTGATTGCATCATTGACTTTTTTGTTCATGGATGAGATAAGCCAAAACGTCGACGGTCTGCATCAGAGACAGAGGATGTCCAAAGTGATGGATTGTTATTCCTGTTACAACACAAGGATCCCACTACATTTCGTGGAGGAGGAGATCAGGGTTCTTTTGTAGTTGCACACGACCACACTCAGATTTAAGTAAATCCATGGGACCCTACCATAATCATTTCTTTTCAAAAAGGGGAAGAGTTAGGACGGCTCGTTGAATCCTCAACGAAGCCTTTAGAACCCATGAAAGAGACAGAGACATTCAATCCAATCACTGATCGACAGAACCTTCCAGAATTTAAACGTGGCGCGTTTTGATTAGGTAATAGTTGAAGCTTCTTAGTTTGGATTGGATGGATTATAATACTGATTTTGTTGCTTCACAAAACTATAAATATATGATTATTTTGTATAGAACTCTCTCACTCTCTATCTTACTCGAATAAAGCTTCCTGTCTATTCGTCTTCTAAATTTGCGACCAAGAGGGTTCAAGGCGTTCGAGTGCTAAAGTTGTCTGCGGCTAGATAAGATATCAAACACGAGTCACAACAAGCCACTAAATGCAAAGTAGAGCAGTCTACTAAAAAAGGATAACAAACACTTACCAAAAGGCCAACTTCACGAGATATTTCCCCGAACGGCGCATCGGGACGTTCCTGTAGTAGTTTCTTCCTAACTTCGCCAGCGTATAAAACATAACCTGACGGCGGTTTACGAATTTTTCGCTAAAGGATGAAAGATTAAGTTGAGATGAGTAAAAATTAATTAGTTTGAGAGATTAAAACAGGGTAGAAAATGGTAATTATAATATCACTGTCAAAAAGTCTAAAGATTAGGTTGATTTTGACTAGTGTGACAAAAGAAAGTTACTACCAAGATTATCCAGAGTGGAATCTACTCGGTCACGAATCTACAACTGGTAAGGGACCCTCATATCATTAATAAATCGTTCAGCTAAACTGGAAATTTTACCGACGATTGCACAGTCAATCATGCATAATGTAGGACCTAGAATATATGTGCATCAATTCAAGTTCCCCCCACACCATATTAAAATGGACACCAAATTAGTGGAAGTAATAATTATATTAATGGTAGTAAAAAAAAGCATGATATACAACACGTGATACAGGGAGGAAGAACAAATTTGCATAAAGTAATAAGTATAAGCTTACAACCGTTACTAAATAACATAAATCAAAATGCCATAGCTATACAATATTTTCCAGTTATACATAGAAGCCTTAAAAAGAAAAAAATAAAGTAACATACCTTTTTACCCGTACGATCTACATTATTTTCAATAAAAGCACGAGTAAGTGCATCAATTTGATGTTGTGAAGATATACCAAGGACTAGTGGATTATTGCTGGTAGGAACTGTATTAGCCGATGGACGGCAGACCACTGGAGTTGTATTGTTACCACAGCTAGTGTTTTCACCCAATAGTCCAGTAGGTAGCCGTTCAGTTTGTTTAACTAGGTCTGTAGACAAATTAGGAAGAGTAATAATCGGGGGGACAACCATAGTGGTAGTAGTACCAGCGGCTGCTGCAAGTACACAAGTAAGTGCGAGTGAAACAGGACGATTTAACTGATCATTTTGAAGTGGTTCAGTAGATGCTTTGGCTAAAAGAGGTGAAGCATCCTACAGGAATTTTTTAAGAATAAAAACAACGGTTCTTTATTAGAACATGAATAATTAATATCATGATATCTGATTGATCACTGGACATTAGTTAGTCAGCAAAAAGTAAAGACTTATGTTCATAAACACCTGAAATAAATGCTACCCAATTACTTAAATTGATAAAGACAATCAAAGACAGGGTTTAGTATGAAATCGATTGATGAAAGACCAATAAATAAGAAGCTGTATCACAGGTTGAGACTCTCGACATTAGAAATATCTAAAGATTACATGATAAGAGTGGTTGGGATTATCAGCAACGTTCATAATTTTCACGAAGTGTGTCGTATTCATAAATTTCATATATTTCTGTCATTACTAGAAATTATTTTGATCAAAAAATTCATTTTTAATTTCATTCTTAACTTTGACCATATTCGTGTTCTTTTTGAATATTTCAGTTTGAGCTATACTGGATATATTCATAGAGGTTATTGAAGGTAAGAAAAACTTCACTCTTGAAATAGGCTGGGTGCATACAACAAATTTTAGGTGTAATTTAATGCTACTTATTAGTAAGCAAAACTATACATAAGTAATTTTTCATCTAGATGAAGAATTGGTGTTATTCGAGTTCATTTCCATTTATTAATAACTACTTTTATTAAAAGACTAATTGGTCAGTAATAATATAAAAACAATTCGTAAGTTTCGCAAAATGTTCTTATCAACTACCTCGTCTTTCTAATGCAAATAAAATTACTCAATTAATATTCGGTTTACTAATAAATAATGTTAAGTAACATCCAAAATTTGTTGTATACTTAACGGTTAAATGCTCTCAGTCCGTGAAATGAGATCTTTAGAAAAAATTACACTGTAGTAAGCAACACCTATTTACTAAATGAATGAAAAAAGATCGGACCCAGTTAGTTAGCATTGTGGGATATCTTAGTTCCGAAATTTCTATCTTGAAATATATCTATTATCAAATTTAAAAATGAAAAATCAAGAATAGTGAAGCATAAATCAATATTTTAAGTGACAAAAAGCATTACTACTTACTTTCCTAGGCATGATTTGTTGAGGAAAGAAATAAAATTCATCATCATGTATATTTTCAGACGTAAATTGAAATTTCTAGACAAGGAAAATAAAATAAATATAAGGATTCGCGCATATATAAACCAATAGATTGTAATGAAAGGAGCCTTTGTAAATCTGAAATGTAGCAGACCAATCACGGAGGACAGAAATAAAAAAGATTCCCTAACACAATTAGACCCGACCGTGCTGCTACCTTGACGTGGTGGTCGGGCTTGCCTATCGTGATGACTCAATCGGGTTATACTGGCTGGAACAATCGTTCCTCTAGGTCCTACCATGCCAGGCAGGTCGGTTAAAGAGCGGTGAGACCAAAAGCAGCAAATATAAGGTCCGAGGACGAAGTCGTACTGCCGGCTGTATAGAGGTGTGACGGCAGTAAGGTGTTTTCTCCGGACAACCAGCATAGCAGCGATGCTGCCTTCCCACAAATGAAGGGTGGGGTTAGAAGAGGTCGACCCTAAAATGCACATCTCACCTTACTCCACGGATTTCCGTCTCCGGCAGTAAGGCCTCAACGAGTACGGAGCTACAACAACAACGAAAACCTCTCTCAAAAAGGCCGTGTGTGACCGACCTCAAGCAGTTGTTTCTTGGGCACTGCGGTCACGCTTCCAGGTCTTTCAGGCCAACCCTAACCCATTTCGCTTTTCAGGTACATCAAGAAGAACCCTTCCACAGCATGGGCAACTGGGAAGAGATAACCGCCCTCATACCGCTAACAACACGCAAGATCACCGCCATTTTAATCAAACTCCTTCTTCTATTCCTAATGTTTATCCTGCCCCCACCTTCAAGCCTAAATCCTTATCTTCAACTTCCTCCTGTGTCATTAGTGCTAACGATTCCGGCCCACAAAATAACGTTCCTAGCATACTAAGACCACGCTCCAAACTTCACATTGGTGCATTCAATGTACGAACCCTGTGTCAAATAGGGCAACAAGCCTCCCTAGCTAGGACATTAGAATCCCGCGCGATGTATGTTGCGTCTCCGAAACACGCATACAGGATCCTAGCGTGGTCATTCACTTGACCTCACCTAGTCAGAAGCAACAACCTTCGCGATACACTCTTCGTTTATCTGGCAACTCAACAGCAACTTTCTAGTGGGCTAACTGGTGTAGGTATTGCGTTAAGTATGAGAGCAGACAGGTGCTCCTTGATTGGATTCCTGTCGACAGTCGCCTATGTGCCGTCCGACTAAATGGTTTAGTAAGAACTCAGAAAGATAGGGACACACGCCGTTGTCTTTTCCTTGTTTCTGCCTACGGTCCTACCGACTGCAGCCTGGATGAACTGAAAGATGAATTTTACAGAAAACTTTCCGAACTTCTTCATAGGGCCAAACACTCAGATTTGGTAATCTTGGCTGGTGATTTTAACGCCCAAATAGGTAGCTTGAACCAATCTGAAAGACATTTAGGTGTATGCTTTAGTGTTCCAGCTCAGAGAACGGATAACGGTGATCGTCTGCTGCAGCTTTGCTCAGATAATCGGTTATTTCTAGCCAACACAAACTTTAAGCATAAGGAGCGACATCGTTTAACATGGAGACCTCCTGGCCCTACTCAACGGTGGACTCGAATAGACCATATTGCGATTAGTCACCGTTGGAGAGGCTCGATAGAAGACTGCCGATCTTTCTGGAGTACATGTTTGGACTCCGACCACGCTCTAGTGAGAGCAGGCGTTCGCTTGCGTCTTACCAGGCGAAGAAAAACTACCACAGGAAAACCTTTTAGATTTCATTTTAGTAATGAAACAGCCAAGATTAAATTCCAGGAACAACTGAGGAATCACTTAGGCAATTATAAAGATGCGTCCCAAATAGATACTGCTTGGCAAGATGTTCAAGCAGCTGTGGCACCTACAATGGTATCTATTAAGGACTTAAATCAACATGTCAAGAAAAATCAATGGATCTCAATGGCTTCTGTTGATTTAATAGACTCCCGAAGACTTATCCCATCGGGCTCCGAACACGATTATGAACGACGAGTAATCAGGCATAAACTGACGAAAAGTCTGCAAAACGACCGTGAGCAGTGGTGGGTAACGAAAGCAAAGGAAATGGAAAAGGCAGCGGCGATAGGTAACACTAAACAACTTTTCAAGTTGATAAAAGAAACCGGGGTTAAAAAATCCAGCGTTAGTGAGACGATTTCCGAAAAAGATGGAAAGCTTATTAGCTCTCAGTCTAGACGTTTAGAACGGTGGGCTGAACACTTCAAGGAACAGTTTAGTTGGCCTTCAGCTACTCTAAAACTTCCCACTATTTCGAGACGGCCAGAATGGAAAGTCGACTCAGGTCCCCCGACTCTTGTCGAAGTCGAAAAAGCTATAGCCAATCTAAGGCGAGGCAAAGCAGCGGGTCCAGACGGATTATTCCCAGAGGTCTTTAAGGATGGTGGTCCCACATTGACAACCAGACTGACTGATATTTTGACTAAGGTTTGGGAACTTGACATAATTCCGTCTGACTGGTGTCGATCGTTAATCGTTCCAGTATATAAGAAAGGGTCAAAATCGTCCGGTAATAACCATAGAGGATTTAGTTTGACTAATATAGTGTCTAAAATACTAGCTTCTATAATTATCAGACGCTTAAGCACAACTCGTGATCTCCAAATACGAGAAAATCAGGCTGCGTTCAGACCTGGTCGCGGTTGTATAGACCAGATATTTACCGTTCGTCAGATCTTAGAACACAGACATACTTTTCGGCGGCCGAAAATAGTGGTTTTCCTTGACTTGAAAGCAGCATTTGACTCCGTAGACCGTGAAGTTCTATGGCAGTGTCTTTCATTGAAAGGCGTGCCCCAAATGTACATAAAACTTGTTAAAGCTCTTTACTCAAGCACTATTAGTCGTGTCAGAGCATATGGCGAACTGTCATCTGAACTTGTAACCTCAAGTGGTGTCCGTCAAGGCTGCCCACTTTCCCCATTTTTGTTTAATTTCATAGTTGACATACTGTTAGAAATTACACTTTCATCGTCTGACTTTTCAGGAATTGATCTCCTACCAGGAGATCCACTTATTGACTTAGAATATGCTGACGATATAGTCCTGTTTGACGAAGACGCTGATACGATGCAGAAGCTTTTAACAGAAATAAGCTCGAATACAAGCATGTGTGGAATGCGTTTCTCCCCCTCTAAATGCAAACTATTGCTCCAGGACTGGTTTTCGTTAACCCCTGAACTAAAGATAGGGAGTGAAGTAGTTGAGCACGTCGACCACTTCACTTATCTTGGAAGTCTGATTAGCCCTAATGGGTTGGTCTCTGACGAAATCTCAGTACGAATCCAAAAAGCTCGTTTGGCGTTTGCCAACTTACGTCACTTATGGCGTAGACGAGATATTCGTCCTTCAATGAAAGGGAGAGTGTACTACGCAACAGTTTGCTCTGTTTTATTGTATGGGTGTGAGACGTGGCCAATAAAGGTAGATGACACTCGGAGGTTATTAGTTTTTGGCCATCGATGTCTACGAAACATCGCTCGGGTTAGCTGGGATCACCGAGTAAGTAATAACGAGGTTAGACGACGGGTGTTAGACAAATGTGGTAAATCAGTCGATGAGGTTGTGAATCTTCATCGACTGAGGTGGTTGGGACATGTGTTGCGTATGCCCAACCACCGTCTTCCTCGACGCGCAATGCTGGCTGATATAGGAATAGGATGGAAGAGAGTTAGGGGTGGCCAAACTAAAACATGGCATCAGTCCATGAAGTCACTGACTGCCGGTTTAAGTCGTGTCGGTAGCTGCAGACTACCTGGATGGGGTCCTCGCGATTACCGTAACCAGTGGCTAAAAACACTGAGTGACATGGCCCAGAATCGGTCACAATGGCGCAGCGCAGATGTATTCACTCATTGTCCTCCCTTAAATCATGAGCTTTAAATTATTCCATAGCTTTCTTTCTACGCTTCTTGAACCATATTCTATATGTTCACATTCCTTGTTACTATTATTATTTTATTTTATAGAAGTGATTTCTACCAGTGGTGGTGGTGTTAATCTTGCGGTGCCATGGTGTTATGGCAACCTGAACCGATGCACACATGTGCCAGGTTCTATGATGATTGTACATACATACAACACAATTAGTATTTCTAGTTACAATCCTCTCGCACAACGGAAGGAAGGAGTTAGAATATTTAATCGATTCTAAAAATAGCACATCTCAGATGAATTTTTGTTCCAGGCATTAAGGTTTGAAAAATACGAAACTAAAACACATGAAGCTAGTCATAAAAAGGCTGCGAGCTTCTAATTTTAAGAGGCTGATCCTTAGGAAGTGTCGTAACACTACCAGGTTGCTTATATCACTTATAAATTTGCATCGTACTACCATTTAAGTTAGCAAGCATAACATGGTATTATACAGACATTACAACTGATTACTTACTTTTAATCCTTTTTTAAGTTTACGAATAACTTTCTCAGTTTCAAAATACTTGGAATCACACATATAAATATCTTGCTCTGATATTTCGGTGGGTCGAGCTAAAGAAAATATTTTAAGTTGGTTTACAACAAATGTCAACAGCATAACAATATAAAAGTAGCAACATTATTAGTGATACTGATACAAACGAGTAATGTGAGAACTCTACGATAAATTACATACATTTTATGTTCTATTGAATGACACTGAACACCTTCTCAACTCATGATAGTAGCAACCTTGAAGTGAAAGTTTCGGCTGTTTACCGTAATGATACAATCGAGTTAAACCGGTTGGGATACTCATTCTTTTAGGTCCTACTACATCAAACAGGTCTACTGGAGAGTGATAAGGCTCGAGGTATATGAGCAGTCATATTTCCGAATGTAATGGAGTGTGACGGCATCAAGCTGTTTCTTTCATAAAACCAGCATTACAGAGATACTGTTTTGTGATTAATAAAACGACTCTAAAATGGTGCAACATACAAAATTCCAAAGGTGGTGGTAAAACCTTAAGGGTACAGAGCTAATGCACTAAAAGCAGATAGAAGAAACGTTACATAAATGGTTCCAAGCAGCTGTCTCTTGAGCCATCAGGTTACACTAACAGGTCGTCAAGATTAGTACTAATCGCTAACTTTGCAGATAACTTCGGTAAAAGTAACATTACACGGTTTATGCAGTCGGAAAGTGATACCCGTCCAAACACCTGTAACAACACTACAGATCACCTTGTTATTCAAGCGAAAGAACAGCTGCTTATTATTTTTAGATGCTCAACTATTTTATTAACTATGGTTAACAAAAAAATAATCATACACTTACCTTGAGAATAATCACATGGACGCATTACATAACACTTTCCTGTAGCCGACGCGAGTGCATGTGTAGTATGTTCAGAACCAGTAAGAAATACCTCTTTAGGATAGAATAAACGTGTTGGTAAATGATCTACTGAAGACGATGTAACGAACCACGGTCCCGTAAATAATATTGCATTTTGGCTGAAATATTGAAAAGTGAGTAAATATTTTAACATAAAAAAACGAAGAAGGAAATATACTAACCTAGTGCATGCCTATGTACTTAATCTGTGTCAGAGATACTATCATGATGTTCAGGCGGATGAAGGACAAATTTTACATGTCTTATACTATACTATACTACTCAAAGTGATATGAAGTAGAATGGTCGAAGAGTTTCAACAATGCACTATTATACATAAAAATGTATCATTTAAATAACAAGCTTAGTGGAGGAACATAGAACGAAATATTAAAACATAACTATCTAGGAAGTTGTAGTACTGTAGCTACCAACTTCAATTACAGTATCTTCTTTCCAAAAATCTTATTTTCAAATGTCCCTAACTGTAACATCATACTTAGTTTGCTAACACTCTAACCATTTTATGTAAACTTGGAATATCGGAAAAAATATACAATTTTGGCTCTAAGAACTTCATTCTGAAAAAGTAAATAAATAGGCAAATCATTACAGGCGTTAAAATTTTTAAGCAGTAACTTACGCGCACGACTTCCATAATTTATCGACCCGCACAATAGAACGTTCGGAAGATTCGTTAGTTGATGGGACATACAGAAAGTCCCCTTTATATGTAAATTATGATAATAAAACAAGTACATGAAATAAGTGTAATCACTAAGAATTAGTGATGTATTTACAAAATGCTATAAAAAGTAATGTGCATGAACGTCATGAGTGTTATAGACACTTAGAGATTCATAAATAAACTATACAGACAAGAGATCACAACAAGCTAAAATTAGATAGCCACTTATCTGGTAACCGTTTGAGAACTACATAGAAATTATTCGAATAGTATCTCAATATTCTTTTATAATAGAAGATAAAGATTTATTACGTTTTACCAATTGATCACGTACAACGTAGAACATCGGTGGTAGTCAAAAAGAGAATGGATATAAAGAATATGATTGGTGAAAGTAATATACAATTTTTAATGCTCAGGATCTAGCTGAAGACAAAGGGTGAATGGATTTAGTAATTTCAATCAATCTTAAGACATGTTACCTGGAGTATACAAGGACAGTTGCGCAGACTCCAAGCAGATAGTCTACATTTATATCCTTACTATCTCAATCAGTGAAGATTGACAACTTCATCAACTGGTTTGTAATATTTGCCTGATACAGAGTTTTTAGTCTCACGATTGTTTACTGGATTGTACCAGGATACGAATCGTGATTCAAAAACATCTATAATGAGGTAGTCTGTATGTCGTAAATAACACAAGTTAGCAGAAGCCAAATGACCTTACAGAATGCGTCAAGAGGTTTTGTTGGACACCTGGCCTGATTGGACTTTCAAGATATTTGAAAAGGCAGACGAACTCAACTAAATCATCCTCTATCATTAGTTTAGATGTCGATTAGTTATAAAGTAGCATTTTACATTTAAAGGAATAAAAGCACTCCAAACACGCTTGCATTGCTACTTGAAGCGTTTCACAGACTTTGAACTCTTCAGCGTCTTGATTGGATAGACTATATTGTAAGAGATCGATTGTTGAAGATTCTAGTATCAAGTCCACAGTAAAACTACTCAAGATAGTGAGCAGCCTGGACGAATACCTCTTGAGGTTGCGAATTCCGATGATGGTTCGCGATGGTTATTAACTTGATCAATTGTGTTCGAGCAAGCAGACTTCACAAGGCTTATGTACGTTTGTAGTAAGCCACAGAACTTCTCGATCTACGGAGTCAAATACCATTTCCAAATACAAAATAGCATTATTATCAAATGTGTGACGTCTTTGATTTACGCCTGATATACTATTACATATATAGGAATTTCCTGAACATGGTCACTGATTGATTAACGTATTCCAAATAACTGGAAATATATCCTTTAAAATTTGCACTTATGTAAAATAACAGTAACTGTAGTACGTTGTTCATGACTAACTATAACTGTAGATTAGATAAGAAAACATAAACTAATATGTTATCAAATATATACATGACACATTGTGATGTAGAAATGACAGTCACAATGAAATAAAATTCAGTAAGAATATTTGTAAAAAAATTTCAAATTAACTCCACATAGATATCACTTAAAAATATTTCTACTAACTTATTTACCAGATGTTGACTCGTGTACTTCGAGTTACCCCTACCCCAAAGCCGGTGAGGTGGGTTAAGAATTTGGCATGGAGGCTGAAAACAGAACCATTGAGCCATGATTCAACTTAACAGTTTTTGAAAACATTAACGTACATCATACAAATGGAAAGGTTAAGAGTTTCTCATCGAGCGAGATGTATTCACATCAAAATGAATAGGCTACTTTTCTGGAAGAAGTTCCTAGTCAAAAATATACTAATTTGTACCTATAACTGACTACGTAGTTACTAGTAATTTCATTAGTTGTTATTCAAATTTATACGAACTTAGTAATAGATATGCTATACCTACAAGTTTCCATTCCCCAGTAAATCATCTAGGTACATCAAGAGACAGATACAATAGCTGTAAGAGTGATGGCTTAATAGTTTATGCGTAAGACTTTCAGACACGAATTTTTAAGTTTAGAATCCGCTATGTCTGTCTAGGTTTGTGCAACAAAGTAGTATTAATGGCCTTCATATTTTAAGTGTGGTTTAAAGCTAAGTACACAAACCTAGATCAGCAGCATACCGTACAACATGTAGAAATATAAATGAATGAGATACATAAAACATATGCATTGTTATTATCCACTTACCTAGTTTAACCAAAAATCCATTCTCATGAACATACTGTTCATACACTATTATCCCTTCAATCTCAGTGCGATCTTCAAGAACAACTGACTATTGAGAAAGAAAACAGAAATAAAGAAAGTGAAGTAAATATAATGACAAATTAAACCAAATCAAAAACGATAACATAAATGTGCATCGGTTCAATTCGCTATACCATATCAAATATACAATGTGAAACTACTAAGATGAATACCTCAATTAGTGGAAGTGGTGATGGCTAAAAAGATTAGGAATAAAAAGCATGATTTGAGAAAAAAGAAATAATCAGTTAAGTTACGTCAACAATAGCTAGATCAACTGATCGGTCAAATGCTGAATAAAAGGTTAATAAAAAAAGGTAAGGTAAAATGAATATGATGTGTCTATGTCAAAAGTGATGGATGTTAGCGTGGTTTATCACCACTATCACATTAAACTAACATATTGTTGGTCATAAATGGAATAAAATGTAGTCTAGATGTGCACCCATTAAAAAGTCGCCACAAAAAATAAGAAACAAGAAGTAAAAGGAATGGTATCAAAGACTGTTAAACGCAGATTGAATATTGAAAACAAAACTAACAACTGATATTGAGGGGTAAAGTGAAACTCTATACTTAAAGGAAGAAAATCAATGAATGTATTTGCCAAACGGGCTGATTCGGGGTCGTGTTAACCAACTGTCTTCATTTGATCTCCTCCCAGTTTCCGCCTGACCAGTAGGTAGGCAGGTGGTAGTTAGACATAACTATCTTCCAAACACAGAATTCGACAGAGACCAAAGATCTTTTTTAAATAACTTATAGATTTTACCTGGAAGGTTATCTCTAACCATCATTTATATATAAAGGCAATTTTTGAAGACAAAGAAATTCAGTAGGCAATTAAGTATTTACGTGAAAAGTCCGAGGTAAAGGATAATTCATTTGAACGAACAAACTGTTATCAACTTGTTCCAAAGCATTTCCTAAAGGTTCGTTCGGGGGTAAACGTGTTGGTACAAACGGGATAGGTCTGGCTTCTAATTCAATTCCAGTCGGAAGTGGAATATTCCAATCCTGCAAACGAAAATTCACAATGTAAATACTACATACTAGAAAATTACTAATATATATGAGTAATGCAAAATAATTCTTTTACAAATGATAACTTGGATGAATGTTAAAAGGAATTTTCACGAAACGTCAATTTTAAAACCTCATAAATTAAAAGCTCATCTGATGAAGAATGAATACAAAATAACACGTACTAACACGAGTTTTGTTACATACAGTTACCAGTGACTAACTTTAGTGCGTGCTCTATGTCATACTATTCGATTGTTTATACGGAATTAAGTAGTATGGTCCGAGCATACATCTTAATTACTTAAATACAAATATCTTAACCAGTGATCCATCACTCTACAGGTAAGCACATTATGCACATCGCATAATGTGCTAATCAATCAGTCGACCTTGAAAAGACCAAAGTGTAAACCAAATACCATAGATGATTCATGACTATATAAGAAATTTTTCCGAAGTTTTTATACCCTAACCCTGCCTGGATATGGGTTACACTAAAAAGAAACAAGCCAAAATATTCACACAGTGTTAGCTTACTTTGACTTTTACAAATAACTGAGATATAATGGAGAATTGAGATTCACAAATAAATACGTCACGTTCTTCAAGATTCTAAAAATGCAAGAAAGTATTGACTGCGAAATTCGATAAATAAATTAAGAAGTTAGTAAATACTATCGGTGAAGTGATATATACTATTAATCAAGGATAAATAACCTAAGATGTGAATTTTCGCCACTATTTCAACAATCACAGATAATAACAATTAGGAATAAAACTGACGTTTACATGCTGACAACATAGCAAGACTTACATAAGGGTTAATTAAAGTTTTTCATGCGAGTGTTGTGTGATCTTATTGGGTTTCACTTATGGATGTTTTGTTCTATTTTTTACCTTGTAGATCGCTTCGCGTTGACTTTAATCAAATAGTTTGTATTTACGATTAGGGCTTAGACCAACATTCAATGATCAAATAGGATGATGCTACGTTTTGGTTTGGTCTCCCATAGATCTCTTCAATCCTACTCCTACGCCAATCACCAAAGCGCGTAAAATTAAGCAGCAAGTGAGCATGCATAATATGTTCCAACCACCTAAATCAGTGAAAATTTACAACGGCATCAATTGATTTGCCATTTACGCTCAGTACCTTGAGTCTAACATTAACAATGCTCAGTCGAGTGTTCCAGGATATGTGAGCAATGCTTATGTGATACCTACGGTCGAAGACCAGCAGGCAATAAATGTCTTTTTTCATAGCCTATGCTTCAGTCATGGAGGAAGAACGCACAGAACACTCGTCCTTTAGCAGAAAGTAAATTGTCAAACGAATTGTTAAACGAATTTTTCCAATCCGTGTCGAGGTTTAATTTCATACTAAAACACTAGAGTTGATGCGGCCTTTAAAATACGTTAAATGGCCTACACACACAATTACATCGCTCCCTATAATAATTCTAGATGGCAATCCAGACTAGTTCATATGTAACATTTTGCACGTAAAGATGCGAAAACGCATTTTAAACGTGTTCTTCAAAATGACTATATCACCAGGAGACGCTACGCCGATGAGAGGGTCTCTCAGTAGGAAACTAAACCCTAAAAAACTAGACGAAGTGTAATTTATGGGAGAAAATTCATGACGAAATCAAATAAACACTTAGATAAGGAGCCCTAACAAATATGTTTTGAAATTAACCCCTTCATTCTTATATAACTTCATTGGAGTTCCCTTTTAAGCGTCTCAAGTTTTCGCCAAATATTTATAATGAATGTATCCGTGTACAGAAGTTCCATTAGAAAATTTGGTATAAGTTTGAAAATGGAAATTACATTTACCAATATCCAGCAACCATTCACTAAGTAAAACTCCGCCTGTAGCCCCTAGGGTTGCTGCCGGTCCCAAGCCCGGATAAAGGAGGAGGGTTGGGCATGGGGCTAGCAACCCCATCCCGTAAAACAGCAAACGTGCTAAAAAAAAAACGCTAACCAGTAAAAACCTTTATAACCATTTTTACTCTGCCCTGGGAGTTGGAAGGTATGTTATGACGCCTCATGGTGAAAGCCGAGTTTCTTCGAAAGCCACGAGGCCGATGTCTCTTCTGACAACCAGAGCAACAATTAATATAGGTACGTGGAATGTCCGCACGCTGTGGGAAACAGGGAGGACCATGCAAATAGCTGAAGAAATGAAAAGATACAACCTGAAGATACTTGGAATAAGCGAAACGCATTGGGTGCAAGCTGGACAGCAACGGTTATCCTCGGGAAATGTGTTTTTATACTCCGGCCACGAAGAAGAAAACGCCCCCCACACACAAGGAGTAGCATTGGTGCTATCCCAAGATGCATGGAAGTCTCTTATAAGATGGGAACCTCATGGACCTAGGATCATCACAGCATCCTTCAAGACGAAGAAGGAAGGGATTGCAATGAATGTCATCCAGTGCTACGCACCCACCAATGACAGCCACGAAGACGACAAAGACCAGTTCGATGCGAGGCTGCAGTCAATCATCGAGAAATGTTCAGCCAAGGACCTGACCATTCTAATGGGCGACTTCAACGCCAAGGTCGGAGTGGATAACACCGGGTATGAAGACATCATGGGACAACATGGACTGGGAGAAAGGAATGATAACGGTGAGAGGTTTGTGAACTTATGTGCCTTCAACAAAATGATTATAGGTGGCACCATTTTCTCCCACAAACGTATACACAAAACTACATGGGTTTCACCGGACCACATTACGGAGAACCAAATCGACCACATCTGCATCAATAAGAAGTTTAGAAGGACCATGGAAGACGTAAGAGCAAGGAGAGGAGCCGACATAGCTTCAGATCACCATTTGGTGGTGACTAAAATGAAACTGAAGCTGAGAAAGCACTGGACAACTGGAGCAGCAGTATTACACAAGTTTAATATAACCCTTCTCCAGGATACTAACAAACACAACGAATTCAAAATAACTCTCAATAATAAGTTCCAAGCATTTCATGATCGACTAGAGGAAGGTGGAACTAATATGGAAGACAACTGGAAAGAGATAAAAGAAACAATAACTTCAACATGTCAGGGGTTTTTGGGTCCCAAGAAACAACACCAAAAGGAATGGATTTCTGTTGGTACTCTGGACAAGATCCAAGAAAGGAAGAACAGGAAGATAGCGATTAATAACAGCCGGACAAGAGCAGAGAAAGCCAAGGCACAGGCCGAATACACCGAAGTCAAAAAGCAAGTGAAGAGGAGAGTCAGGTTGGATAAACGAAAATTTGTTGAGGACCTAGCAATGACAGCGGAAAAAGCTGCAAGAGAAGGAAATATGAGGCTCTTATACGATACAACGAAGAAGTTAGCTGGGAAATTCAACAAGCCAGAACGGACAATCAAGAACAAGGCTGGCAAACCAATCACTGAAGTGCATGAACAACGGAACAGGTGGGTAGAGCACTTCCAAGAACTCTTGAATAGACCAGCCCCACTGAACCCACCAGTCATCGAAGCAGCAGCCACGGAACTCCCTATAAGCACAGACCCACCAACAGTCGAGGAAATCAAAATGGCCATCAGACAGCTCAAGAGTGGCAAGTCAGCAGGACCAGACAACATACCAGCGGAGGCACTGAAGACAGATATAGAAGCAACTTCAAAGATACTCCACATTCTCTTCAGGAAGATTTGGGAGGAAGAACAAGTTCCAGCAGACTGGAAAGAAGGGTACCTCATCAAGATACCAAAGAAAGGCGATCTCAGCAATTGTGAGAACTACAGAGGCTTTACTCTACTTTCAGTACCAGGAAAGGTCTTCAACAGAGTGTTATTGAACAGATTAAAGGACCCAGTCGACGGCCAACTCCGAGATCAACAGGCCGGATTCCGTAAAGATCGATCATGTACCGATCAAATCGCTACTCTACGGTTCATTGTTGAACAATCAATTGAATGGAATTCACCACTTTACATCAACTTCATCGACTATGAAAAAGCATTCGACAGCGTGGATAGGAGAATATTATGGAGCCTTCTACGACATTACGGCGTACCCGAAATGATAGTCAACATCATACGGAATTCTTACGACGGACTACATTGTAAAATCGTACATGGTGGTCAGCTCACAGATTCATTCGAAGTGAAGACCGGTGTCAGACAAGGCTGCTTACTTTCGACCTTCCTCTTCCTACTGGTCATCGACTGGATCATGAAGACTGCAACATCTCAGGACACTCTCGGAATAAAATGGACAACATCGACGAAACTAGATGACTTGGACTTTGCAGATGACCTAGCTCTTCTTTCTCACACACATCATCAAATGCAGAAGAAGACGAACAATATAGCAGCAGCCTCGGCAGCAGTAGGCCTCAACATACACAAAGGGAAAATCAAGACTCTTCGATACAAAACAACAAACACTAACCCAATTACACTTGACGGAGAAATTCTGGAAGACGTTGAAACCTTTACATATTTGGGCAGCATCATTGACAAACAAGGAGGGTCTGATTCTGATGTGAAAGTGCGGATTGGTAAGGCAAGGGCAGCATTTCTACAACTGAAAAACATCTGGAACTCAAACCAACTTTCAGTCAACATTAAAGTCAAAATTTTCAATACAAATGTGAAGACAGTCCTGTTGTATGGAGCTGAAACTTGGAGAACTACGAAAAGTATCCTTCAGAAGATACAAGTATTTATAAACAACTGTCTGCGTAGGATTCTTCGGATCTGTTGGCCAGATACCATCAACAACAACCTGTTGTGGCAGAGAACTAATCAACTTCCAGTTGAGGAACAAATTAGGAAAAGACGCTGGAGATGGATTGGACACACACTGAGGAAACCATCAAACTGTGTCACAAGACAAGCACTGACTTGGAATCCTAAAGGCCACAGAAACAGAGGAAGACCCAAGAACACATTGCGTCGGGAATTGGAAACAGACATGAAGAGAATGAACAGCACTTGGGAAGAGCTAGAACGGAAAGCCCAGGACAGAGTTGGCTGGAGAATGCTGGTGGGCGGTCTATGCTCCACTTGGAGTAACAGGCATTGATTGATTGATTCACTAAGTGAACGGAAATATTTTGAAATAAATACAGTTAGATAACATAAAAAACGTTGTCAACAAACAACCTAACTTACTAGTTAATGTCTTCGAATTTACACAACTAGGTTGTAATGTCATATTGTTATTCAGACTTGTGTGGTGTATTTCCTATAATCTTATTTATTTATTATTATTATTATTAATTCAAATGATAACAACTAGCTACTCTTTGGTGAATTATAAAATCTCAAACAACTAAAACAGAAAGTTGCAAAAAGATGTGATAGATTTCCTCGTTGAATAAAAACTAAAAATCCTTTCCTTCAAACAAGATACTAACAGATTTATTCCATTCAGTATTGATATATTACGGCATGTTTCATACAAATGACAACGTAAATAATTCGATATGAAAAACATCCTTTTACTAACTTTTGGTTTATAACGTATGAACTGTGAAATATGCATTACAAGACAACGTCCCATTATTTGGTTGATTTGAACTGTTTCACCAACAGCTGTGCGGAAAACTTCGGCCGCCAAAAGACGCCTTCGACGTGAAGGATGTGCTTCAGCTGGTCGGAAATATAAAGACAATCGAACGTAAATTGTGCTAGGATGATCACACCTCAATGTGTCAAAAGTCTCGCGATTACTTTCCGTTTTCATCTGATCTTCTTTATTGAATGTTTGTTCTTCATTTTTAGAGGCTGAATGTTCTACTCGGCTGATACGTGTTATACGACCAATATGACATTGAGTGACATTCGATCTCATTGGTTCAACATACACGTAATCTCCCACATGATAAACTTGACCACGCGCCTCAAAATGCTTAAAGAAACATTTAATTACGAAATATTTATTTACCGAGGTATAAATAATCTTCAATTCTTGTACATAATTACAAATTGTAGGAAAAAAGTCTTTAGAATGCCTGATGAAGAAACGGTTTAAATTGCTGCGCTTGAGCGTTAAGCATAAGTTAAAAACCAAGAATCCATGTTGCCAACAATAACGGTTACTTTTTCATTATCAGTTATGCTATCTTGCATTGTGTTACATTGCTCTATACTGTTAAGGGTACAACTCGTAAAAAGAAACTACTTTTGTTAATTAGGCCTGAAAAACCCTAGTGATGCTGTTTAAAAAATTTCACGTTGTTTGATGTAGTGTCCAAATACTAAAACTAATGACTAAAGTACGTGAATAGGGAAGTACTGAAAATCTTCCCCCCCCTACAACCACCACCATACAGGAATAATTAATAGACGATGACACAATGAAACGATACTTAATCTCAGTGTATAAAAACACGTAAACCCGACCATCCGCAATATTACAAAATAATATTCTAAGTGAAACAAATTAGAGCTCAGTTTGTAAAGCTTTCGATTTTCAGACACAAAGCAACGGGTTACGACCTTACACCAACTAATCTGATTAGGAAAAATGGGTAGTATCACTAGACATTATACTCGATGCTACGAACATGAATTATTATCAATTAACGACTAAAATCTAAAAAAATAAGTGAGATGCTAATGATGATTAACATGCTTACTTTTAATTCGCATTGTCCTTCTGGAAGTGAACTTAAAATTTCTTCACCACTTTCATCATCGTAAATTGGAAGCTTATACTTTATATTTTCTTCAGTAATATCACGTTCTAATGCTGCTTCCGTGTATGACAAAGCAGGACTGCATAAAATAACATGAGTAGGTAATACAGATCCAGAATCGTTATTTGCTGAAGATATCTCAGTCCCTGGTCTCCGCTGCAATCGGTGGCATAATTCATCTCTAAGACGTACCCAACGGCGAGCTAATTCAGCAGCATCTAAACGTTGTTGTTTAGTAGGACAAGGATTTTTTGCTTCTGTTGGTTGATCAGATCCTTCCCCGATTCTGGCTCTAGTTAATATCCCAAGCCAATCTGACTGAAGACTATCAAGACGATGATACGCACCATCAGCCACTGCGCGATGAAGTGCAGCCAAACGAGCTGCAGTCACTGAAGTAAGTGTAGTCTCAGTACCATCACCAGCTATTAATGAATCCACTAATCCCCTACCATCCGCATCGCAAGCGGTTAACATTGAATTATGAAGGTTAGTCAAAAGACGGCGTAAACCAGTAGAAACATCAGGAGCAACACATGGAGGTATAGAAAGTGACTGTTGATGCGTAGATAATAACAGTGATCGCTTGGCAAGACATACCCTATGAAGCATTAGCGCATCCTAAAATGAATGTGATAATACATTAACGGTTTGACAGCTACCAAAAAGATGAATAGAAAAATAAAGTAAAAATGAGAAATACTCACCGCATAAATTTGAGAATCAGGTTCATTAAATCTACAGGCATTGTCAAACATTAGAAAAAGTTCGCCTGCAAACTCTTCAAAATCGTTATATTTCATCTGAACTAACTGTTTAGCCACACTTTGTAATTCTACAGGTCTTTTAATAAACTCGTAGTAAGTCGGAAGCTCGTTTCTAGTTGGTAGACGCATAAATGGATTAGACAAAACTCTCCCATTGATTTGATATTCACGCACTGTTTGAAATAGTTCCAACATGATACGCTGTAAAATTGAAAAAGTTGGTTGTTGTCCAGACTGTTGATGATGAACAGCAGGAACAGTACTGACTGAACTAGAATGTAACTGAATATTTTGAGCATCAAACTGTTGCGGCATTCTATGTTAAATAGAAATTTAAAAAATTTCTCAGCTACGAAAGTTGAGATAAAACTACGAAGTGAACGGAAGGAATATCTGAGGTCCCAAATGGAAAAAGTGAATTTGACGACTCTGGGGCAAATTAATGCAAATGAATTGACCTAATGAATGGATTAATATGTGAGCCAAAAGGTAAATGGATAATTGCTTCAGTATACTGTTACTCATAATTACGCATTGTCTCCTCTTTCTCCTCTGAGATAGAACGTAAATATCCAGGTACTGTTACAAATAATGTGTTAGTGTTGTGATGTCAAAAAGCTGTTATGACTAAAATGTACGACCAATTAATTGATATGACCTTGTGTGCAAGAAGTTGCAATAACAAACGTCAATGGGATTGACTAGTCGGTCCGTGCACGTCTGCCCAATGCACATTCAATCACAGGCCAGAAATATAAAAGAACACGAGCAGAACAAACCAGATAAATCATATCATATTTCAAGAATTCCTTTTATATATACATAAACCAGACAACGCAGCCAGTCAATAAGGAAATTGATATCAATACAAAACATGAGAGCAGTGGTAGTGAATTGAGGTAAAGTATACACAATCAGTTAACTGTAGTTTATAAATGAGAGATGATATACTAACAGTAAATGTGCTAAACGGGAGGATACGGCAGGGAGAGACATAATAATCATATTTACTTTACACACGACTAAGGTAATTGAAATAGTCTTCTAAAGCATAGTTCTGGAAGTTATTTATTTTCCTTTAATCGCCCAAAATTACAATTACAATTACTAAATCTTAGAAATCCTTGATGTTCAAATAATAGAAATTATTCATCTAACATTTAACCAACGATTGTTTACTAGTAGTATAAACTACAAACGATATGCCTAATCAGTAGTGATCGTTAGAGCCAGCAGTGGTCAAGAATTCACACCGCGTATGAATGATCATAGTGAATAATAGGTTAAAAATCAATAAATTTTTCAATTATTCTTGAGACCTTACGCTCAAATTTGTTAGATTGCTGCGCTATACGTGAGATATTTTGGGAACACGATAACTGAAAGGAACCGTAATAAAACAAATTTCGAATGGTATTTCGTACTACTTATTAGTATGGAGAATTACGGATGAGTACTTTTTTGTATTGCGAAGAAGCGAAAGAGATAAGAACTTCTGTTATACTTTGTCAGTTGGTCTTCGATTACTTTTGACTGGGGTTTTCATTACATATCTAATAAAGATTAGTTGAAACCAACTGATAAAGTGCAACAAAAAGTTCTTATCGCTTATTTTCCCCATTATGGAAACATGAAGAAACTACTCGTTTGTAATTCCGACCAGCAATAAGTATTATGAAATTACATTTTAAATTTAGTTTTTTACGGGTATATACAGTCAGTCTATGAGCACAATACTGATATATGATATTTAAAGATCCATATAATTCAAACCACAGCAAGAAAAGCACTACAAGGAAAGCTTAATATGTTTAAGAGGATTAGAAAAATCGGACTTCAGGAGAGACGAGGTGTGGCAAATTGACAAACACAGAAAAAATGCTATTGGCTCCTCGTTTACAAAAAAAAACAAACAAATAACGAACAGAATCACAGAGTTAGGTTTCTACTGATTCGATATAAAGAGATTTTCCATGATTAGTATATCAGGATTGAAGTTAGTTTAATTTAAAAAATATTCTATAATACCCTACAACTACCAAACATTAAGATTTTAAAACTATCGTAAACTGAAATATTTTCATTTGCAGATTTGCAATATGGTAACGTTGTTTCCTTAAATACAAGATGGAAATATGTATGTATGAACATTAACATTGAGAAGTACGTTAATCTGGTATAAGAAGCCCGAAAAAGGTGAAATGAGAATAGTGAATCTCACCGTTAATCACATATTTCACATAATTCACATATTTCTAGTGAACTGGCCGCTCTTGGTATAGAGCATAAATCCGAAAACTTACCCAGAAAAGTAACTCATAATTCTTCTGGTTTACAATCTCAACAAAAAATGAAACAAAACTTACGGTTCTGTGAGTGAACTACGCGCAGTTATAAGCCGATTAACATTTGAATTATATGTGACAAAAGCTCTAATACGTTTTTTAACAACTGAATCAAGAAGTTTTGCATCATTATAAACTGATGAACCTTCTTCGTTATAACGGCAGGCATTGTTAAACATTAACTGTAGATCATGCACCATTTCATCATGTGAAGAGTACTAAATAAACACAAATAAATAAATAAATAAATAGTATGAGACGTCTTTAAAAAATAAATATAGATAAATTACAATACTTATAGCAACTTCTAATGAAGCAAATAAAGCTTTAAAAACTGCCTAGGCAAAGCATCTAAATTTATCAGTATTTGACTGAACATCCAATATTGGTTAAATTCAAGATAAAAAAGTGCTTATATGTGCAAACCTTTGAAATTTTATGTATACATTGTAAAGAAAAATAAGAGTTATCCAATAACTGTGTATACACTAAAATTGAGGAAGTGGATCGCCATAAAATGCAGTTGTATTAGAATCTTACCAAAACATAAACACTGATATGCTGCACCTGCGATGCCACACCACCACTACCACAGTCTCCAAGTAGCTATATTGCAGATGCAAGCCAAGAAACATTTGAAATTACTTGCCTCAACCTTACACTACTGAATCGACTAAATGCCATATTTTTTAGGTATTTTAGCGGTTCAATATATGTCAGTTGGAAAACTAGTTTATGTATCAGCATCATTTGAGTAGTTGAGTGAAGACATCTATTTAATGGTAATGTGAGAAGAAACTTTGTGATTTTGGAGCATGCCTTGATCTCGTTACAGACATCGTATCAGAAACAAAATTCAACGGAGTTACTTAAATTGCTATAAACTTTCGAAACGACTTTTAATAGCAGGAGGTGACGCATTGGAAATATATTTAGTGACTACAATATTTATAACACAAAGGATACATCTTGACAATAAAAACCTGTATCACCTACAGTTAATAACTAACTGGATAAGGAATAGTACATAGCAACGGTATGCATGTGGTGGTGGCTTATTGATCAAAGTAATTACCATGCTCAGGCCTTAAATGAGATACAAATATTCAGTTTATCTACGCTAAGGTGATGCAAGGACAATGGAATATACTTTAAGGTAACAACGAATGTAATGCGCTTACCCATGATAACAATTCTTGGATGTAAAAACTCAACACCAGTTATTAAGATATTTGCTGGTCACTGGTACTGGATCATTTAATTTGATATACACAACTTTGTACTCACCTATACTTCACATCCGCCGTATACGGCAGTAAGAGAAACTACTCGACTTTCAGTAAGGTAAAAGATAAAGCAATTTTGAACATTTTAGTAAATGGTTGGAAATTCAATCAATCAATCAATGCCTGTTACCCCAAGTGGAGCATAGACCGCCCACCAGCATTCTCCAGCCAACTCTGTCCTGGGCTTTCCGTTCTAGCTCTTCCCAAGTGCTGTTCATTCTCTTCATGTCTGTTTCCAATTCCCGACGCAATGTGTTCTTGGGTCTTCCTCTGTTTCTGTGGCCTTTAGGATTCCAAGTCAGTGCTTGTCTTGTGACACAGTTTGATGGTTTCCTCAGTGTGTGTCCAATCCATCTCCAGCGTCTTTTCCTAATTTGTTCCTCAACTGGAAGTTGATTAGTTCTCTGCCACAACAGGTTGTTGTTGATGGTATCTGGCCAACAGATCCGAAGAATCCTACGCAGACAGTTGTTTATAAATACTTGTATCTTCTGAAGGATACTTTTCGTAGTTCTCCAAGTTTCAGCTCCATACAACAGGACTGTCTTCACATTTGTATTGAAAATTTTGACTTTAATGTTGACTGAAAGTTGGTTTGAGTTCCAGATGTTTTTCAGTTGTAGAAATGCTGCCCTTGCCTTACCAATCCGCACTTTCACATCAGAATCAGACCCTCCTTGTTTGTCAATGATGCTGCCCAAATATGTAAAGGTTTCAACGTCTTCCAGAATTTCTCCGTCAAGTGTAATTGGGTTAGTGTTTGTTGTTTTGTATCGAAGAGTCTTGATTTTCCCTTTGTGTATGTTGAGGCCTACTGCTGCCGAGGCTGCTGCTATATTGTTCGTCTTCTTCTGCATTTGATGATGTGTGTGAGAAAGAAGAGCTAGGTCATCTGCAAAGTCCAAGTCATCTAGTTTCGTCGATGTTGTCCATTTTATTCCGAGAGTGTCCTGAGATGTTGCAGTCTTCATGATCCAGTCGATGACCAGTAGGAGGAGGAAGGGCGAGAGTAAGCAGTGGTTGGAAATTAGGTACACGAAAATTAATAAGTCACTCACTACCAGTCAAGATTGTAGTAGTATTAATAGATAAGACTAACAAGCGAATATATGTAGTATCGTGATTCTAAAAAACATTTACCTTTCCTTCGTCCATTTTATGCTTAATCATTGTTAAATCCATAGGATTTAAAATCACTTGGTAGTAATCGGGATACTCATCCTTGGATGGTAAGCTTACGAATGTATCTCTAGGATAATGCCCATCATCCTATTAAATGGAATCAAAGAGAGGAACATTAAGAAACTAACAGATACGGAATACAACGAAAAATATACAGAATAATTATCTTGAACAATGAAAAATCAAATTATAAAGAAAGGTACATTCGATGCCAAACTAATTTGTTGAAAGTTAAAAGCTTGAAGTGACCCCTTGGTTTGATCGTGTGAGCAGCGAGTTCCATACTAAGGTGAAACAGCTGCTCAGGGTCTTGTAGTCCTAACAACAGTCTGCAATGTGAAATTTCAAAATCAACAGTCATCATAATGCATTACAATAAGAAACTACAATACAAGAATTTGTCATTAAAAAAGAAAACTTACTGCACGAAAATAATAGACAGCTTTGTATAAATTCTGTAATCGTTTCACCGTAGCCTCTTCTCCTGTAACTACTTGACGTCCAGGTCGTCTAAGTGGAGTTTGATCATATTGTGAATAATTTATGCCTTCTCCTACGGTAGTTGATGGTACTGTTTGATTGTTTCCGCTCGGACTGTGTGAAGCAGTTTCTGGATTATCCGGTTTTATGCTTAACTTTGAGAAATATCATTTAAAGAAATACGATAGAAATTTTAATTATACATACTGAAATCGCGCAGTTATATCATCTGATTGCCACTCATCGCATTTGGCGACAAATACAATAGAAGCGCTGATATAAATAACGCCATTTCCCTGGTTGCTCACACTGTAGAACAATTCTTCGTCACGTATTTAAAAAAGAGTTTAGACTAGTGATCTCGACGATCCAGGGAGTGACTGTAGAGCTCATAGAACAACTTCTTAGAACCAAGGATGTGCTAGTTCCGTACTTTTAAAAGGCCTTACAGCTTAGGATGGAAATCAGTAAAGTAATATCAGGTGTGGAAGTTACAGAGTCGTTTATTTCTATCCCCATCCATTGTGAGAAGTCACCATTAGTAGAAGTGCAAGTTGTCTAAAAGACGCTTTACTAAGGTTAAACTGAGAGGCAGTCGACAGTACAACTTCGTTGTCCGACACTTCACTCTTGTTTTCTCAATCCTTGATCAACCCGTCCGAAAAATAAGACCTAGAGAAACGAGTGTTCCAGTATAGTTGGGTTGGGTTATCGTGAAATATAAGCCTAACCATCATATCAAAGTAGCAGCAACAGTACAATAAATAGCACTACTGATTGTATTTATTAGAAGTAAAAGCCAATACGTTATTAAAAATAAGCAACTTACTGCAATTTCAGAATTCTTAAGTTCTACACACTTTTTATGAGCAATCTGTTGCAAGCGAATAGAATCTTGATGTATTGCACTTTGCTCAACATTATACTGTTGAGCATTGTTGAATACTACATCTAAATCCTTTAGGACAGCATCTAGTGAAGAGTATTCATATCTCTAGAAAGAAAATTGAATGCGAAATATGTAGAATAATTAACTTAATTGTAAGACAACATAAATGTGATAAACTGCCACTAACTAATCAAAACAATTTGTTCGAGCTTATATATATATATATATATATATATATATATATATATATATATATAATAGCATGATAAAGTGGCCTTCTATGAGGTGGGTAGCCTTACTGAAGTACTTACTATCCTCCTACACAGTATTATGAATATAAACTTCAAACAAGTGTGTGTATGAACAAGATTTATGCTGATGACATTATCGAGAAGGATGATGGGAGCTTTACAAATAGACCACCAAGCTCAGAGAATGTAACGCTACAAAAATCTGTAGAAAGTAAATTCATTAACATATGACGGGCTTTCTAAGACATGAAAAAGATCCATGCAGCATCTGACGTGTATTAGCACAAATAATAAGTGGTACTAGTGTAACTTTCAGAATAAATAAGGTGGTTATTCAGCTCCATATTGATAAACCAGCGCAAATCAAAATTTTACAAAATACTTGTAAAAGTTAAGCAGAAAGTTGTAATTGTTAGTATATATATATATATATATATATATATATATATATATATATATATAGTTATTTTTTTAACTGCAGAAATTTGGTGATTTCATATTTAGATGCATCTGGGATTTAATTTTTTGGCGAAAACTAGTAGCAAGTACAATAAAATGAAATAATTGATTTAACCGTTTTCTTCACACGGACCGACTTCGCAAACCAGGAAGCATTACAGATATTTTATCTTAGTATAGAATTCATCAGTGCGTAGCCACGATCCCACAAGGAATCGAAACCAGTCTTCAGGCCAGGCAGTGAATGATTAATTTTCAGACCAATTAATTGGGATCCAATCGTTCAGTGAATTCGCATTAGTGGGCAACAACTGGGTATTTTACGTCTAATACGACTGAACTAAACAGACTACAGTTTCTCACTATGACAGAAATCATCAATAACACTTGATATTCTCTTAGACAGACAGACAGTTACAACGTAGAACTTGGTGCTATTATCTTAAAATGCATACGCCCTCTAAAACTAGTGATTAAAAAGAAAAGCACTATTGATTTATACATGGTTCACCATTCCTGGTGCATTTTAAGTCAGCATAAACGTCCGTAAAAATGTAAATGTATTTACCTTGATTTTCTTCTTTATACTAGATAGGCATAATGGATTGGTGATTTCTTCATAGTAGTCTGGATAAAGTCTAGGAAGAAAGAGGAAAAATGAAATAAGTTGATTCACCAATAAATAACGCTAGATAGTTCAAGGCTAGGCTTCGTTCCAACTGACATTCATCAGCAACGTGTGTCTGCAGTCTTGGGAAAACTGATGCTCCGTGGAATCCAAACCCTGGTTACTTAGTTTCACAATTATAAATGATACACTAAACAATTCACAGCACGACTAGTTATAGGACTGATGATTAAGACTGATGACTGATGACTAAGAAGTAACCAGTATCACTTTTGTTGTCTAGTTCATTAAGTTGGTTGATATAAATACCAGTATATATTAGTGATTCTTATCCTTTAAAAAACATATCACGCACCTTCTAGAAGGCAGTCGAAAAAATGGTGTCGATATTGGTTGCCCATCTTCATTAAGTGAATCCAATACAACCTGTAAAAGTTTTTCTTGTAAACGTCTATGAGCCCGTGAAGCACATAAAGGTGGTAAATTGTTTCCACCCAGTTCGCCACCATATCCATTTGTATTATACAGAGAAGGTACACTTGCAGGAGAAAGAGGTTCATGTGATGGGCTTCGTTTTATTGCATCTTCAAAAACTGGATTACGACGTGGACGTCCACGTCTTTTTCTTATAGCAACCGAAGCTATTGATGAACAACTTTGAGATGTACCAGTCGCTTGAGTATCTTCATCATCACCCGAAAGCTCAAAAACTACCTCAGTGGATTCATCTACTTGGCTTGAACTATCAGGAGGATCAGACAAATCAGGTAACGAAGCAAACTGTTTGACAATTTCATGAGGCACGTAATTTAAACGAGAGGCACGCCTACAAATTCAAAAAAAGATGTACACGTTATCACAAACTGAGTTAAAAATAACGATACAAAACTTGTATTAAAGCATCAAATAAAAAGCTTGTTTGATATCACTAAAAACAAAATTAGATTTTTAAGTGAAAGCTTCTCTACACTTACTTTCCGCGCTCTCGATTAGTTCGAACTGGTGGATGTTCTGCTTCACTACGCTTACCCTTCAAAATCCTAGCCAACGTTGCAGCATCCTGAAAAACAAATGTTACATTTTAAATGCAAATTCACTGAAGTTATGTACTTATTAATTCTCATTCCAAGTGACTAGGGTGCACGAATTGTTCACTGTGATGATTAATTAACCCAACCCAAAAGCTGAGGATAACAAAAAGAACATTAATTAATCATAAACAACATACAGGTTTGCATACGTCTTTTATCTCGAGCTGTAATAGCCCATTAGTACTACGAGATTAACAGTAAGAAAGTCAAGGGAAATGAAATAACGCAGAGGCTGGGAATATAGTTAAATAAGACAGAAAAAAAGATGTGTACAAAAAAAATACTGCAGCTTTATGCATAAAGGAAGAGAGTGTAAATGCACATGCACTACTCTGATGAATTCCCAGAAATGTTATAACTACTGATTGAAATTGTCGCAGCGAGTTTAACCAGATAGTCTGCACTTAACAGCAGGCCGTAGATGAGCAATGAATGAATTCATGGACTGACGACACATTGTGATTCAGCCGCTTTTATTTTTTTCTAATATACTCCAACACCTACTTTCACAGTGCATCAATGTGAGTGGGAATTGGAGATACGTAATATATCTCAACCAACTAAGTCTATGAGGATTTACAACGTCGTCAACCGATATGTCATCCTTGCCCAGTACTCTGTGCCTAACCTCACTATTTCTTAATCGGTCGCCGGAGAATCGATTGCGTATTACGCAACAACAAAGTAAGGAATGATAAAGTTAGGCACAGAATACTAAGTAAAGACAATGTATCAACCATTTAATTATGCAATACACTTTTATAACTAATTTCTTAGTCTTTTAACTAACCTGGTAGATAACTGACTTTGGTTCATTGAAGGTTTTAGCATTTCGAGCTAAAAGTAAGAAATCTTTTTCCAATTCATCCATAGTATTATATTTTCCAGATAAAATCTTCCTGGCAATCATTCTTAAGTCGACTGGCTCTTTGATAACGACGTAGTATACAGGATAAAGCTGAAATGATTGAAAAAAATGCATAGTAAAATGGTAACAGTATGGAGTTCGTACTTACATATGGAGAAAATCGTAAGTTCTACGACCAATAAATTCTCGAGAAGTGATTACATTTTAACCAACATATAATAGTTACGATTTTTTCCCATTCCGATTTATATGCTAAATGTAATGAGTAGGTTACTTATCAGATAATTGTACAACAAAATGTTTATTAAGTAAAGTAAATAAATAACTAACCTCTCTAGATGGCAGATGAGTAAATGTTGGAGCTAGTGGACGATCATTTTCGCCTACATATTTTGCAATAGAAGCAAATAATAATTCATAGGGATTGTCCAATTGTGTTGAACTTGGTTGACTAGAAGATGTTAAATTAGTAGTACTGACTTCCGATGGAGCAATACGTGAATCATCCGATGCTGTGATAGATAACGTTTCAGCCTTAAGGATTCAATTTGTACAAAAAATGTGTGGTGAAAACGTATGGAGAAAACAATACTACTAATAATAGCACATCAAGAAACGACGAACAGAAAGGTTTTTCACAAATAGTGCGATAAATAGTATAGAATCATGGACCACATATACTCTAAGGAAATGTGTTGCAGTAACCTACAGGTGCTTACCAACTTTTTATTATGCTTACTTCCGTTAATAAGTGTTATGTTGAATGGAAACTAAATGAGAAAAACTCCACAATAGGTACCACGGATGTCAATAACAAGTGACCAGATATTCATAAAGACAGAACCAAGAAACTACTGAGAGAATATTCATATCTTAGAGATCTTATTATTTTCTCAACTATAATGTTCCTATTATAACTGAAGTTGGCCTTCAGCTGCTCTAGAACTTCCCACAACTTTAAGGCAGTTTGGATGGAAAGTTGGCTTAGGTCCACGAAAAAATTGTCTAAATTGAAAAAGCTATAGCCAGTCCGAGGCGAGGTAGAGTAGCGGATAGGAATGGATTATCTATACAGGTCTTTAAGGATGGTGGTCCCACTTTGACAATTAGGCTGACTGATATCTTAACTAAAGTTTGGGAACTTGACATAATTCTGTCTGACATGACGATCAATAGTCGTGTTAGTATATAAGAAAGGATTAAAATCGTCAAGCGATAACCATAGAGAAGTTAGTTTGACTAATATGGTGTCTAAAATACTGGCTTCTATAATTATCAGACGCTTAACTACAAATCGTGATCCGGAAATGCGAGGAAACCATGGCTTTTCTTGACTTGGAAGCCGAATTCGACTTGAAAGGCGTACGCCAAAAGTACATAATTCACGTCAAGGCTCATTATTCAAACACTAATAGCCGTGTTAGAGCTTATGAAGAACTGTCATCAGAACTCGTAACCTCAAGTGGTGTCCGTCAGGGCTGTTTACTGTCTCCATTTTTGCTTAATTTCATAGTCAATTTATTGTTAGAAATCACACTCTCATCGTCTGACTTTTCAGGAATTGATCTCCTACCAGGAAATCCACTTATTGATTTAGAATATGCAGATGACATAGTTCTGTTTAGTGAAGACACTGATAAGATACAAAACCTTTTGGCAGCAATAAGCACCAACTTACGTCACCTATGGCGTAGGCGAGATATTGGTTTCTCAACAAAGGGAAGAGTGTACTTTGCAACAGTTCGCTTTACCTTACTGTATGGATGTGAGACGCGGCGATTAAGGGTAGACGACACTCGACGGTTACTAGTTTTTGATTGTCGACGTCTTTGAGACATCACTCGCGTTAGCTGGGATTACGAGGTTAGACGACGGGTATTAGGCAAAGGTGGTAAATCAATCGACGAGATTGTGAATCTTCATCGACTGAGGTGGTTGGGATATGTGTTACGTATGCCCAACCACCGTTTGCCTCGACGTGCTGGTATAGGAGCAGGATGGAAGAAAGCTAGGCGCGGTCAAACCCGAACATCGCATCAGTATATGAAGTCAATTACTACTGGTTTGAGTCGTGTTGGTAGCTGCAAACTACCTGATTGGGGTCCACGCAAATACCGTAACTAGTGGCTGGAAACGCTGGGTGATATGGCTCAGAACCGGTCACTGGCGCAAACGTATTCACTCATGGTCCTCCCTTAAATCATGAGCTTAAAATTATTTCATAACTTTCCATGCTCCATCTCTTTTCGCCATAAATCATACTCTATATGTTCCCTCTTCTTTGCTTTTATTATTATCACTGAAGTAACTTCTACTGTATGATGTTAATATTGCTGAGTGTTAGAGGTATGGCAATTTGGACCGATGTACACGTGTACCAGGTTCTATGTTGATCATACATACACTATTACTATCGCGTCAAAAGTACATTCTGATATCATTGCAATACAAATAATTTATGAATAATAAAATTATAATAAAATACAATACAACAATACGATTTGGTCACTAGGTACTACAACACTGAAGCGGACGCTTGACCATATGATACGCATTCAAAACTAACCCAGACCTTCTGGTCAAGAACCAGAATTAAGGTCAACAAAGTACATTAACATAGGTATAAGCGGTCACAAATATAATTGATGAGCCAACTGTAGCTAAAGTCCCAATTGCATAAATGGTTTATTCTTTTTGGAGCAGCTCAACATGTCTGTCTACGCCTATTTAGTTATGGCTTATTCAGACTAGTATTCTATTGTGCCCTTTTAATATCAGGTTAATCTAACTATCAGATATCTTCATTAAGATCAGATATCAGATAAATGCATGTATTGCTTAACCAAAGAAAACCAATTATGACTGATATTTTGTGAAATGAAAACTGCATAACAGCCAAAAGAACAAAAAACTAAATCGTAACGCTAAACAAACCTCTTCTTCATCTCGTTCTTCAGTGACGAATGCACGTCTGCGAGTTGTACGCCTACCAGTAACTAAAACGATGTAAGAACGTTACAAAATTATATGCATGAAGATAAGAGGATAATAATAATAATAATAATAATAATAATAATAATAATAAAACACTGAACACTTACAGTTAAAAAGGCAAACTAATAAAATCGTTACACAGTATCAAAACGTACCACTACTACTTGCTGAACTTGCAGTGGAATCGGTACTTCTGGTGGTTATTACTTGAAGTAATTGACGTTCATGGTCGAAAACATCTTGTAATTCAACAGCCTTAGCGAACTCAGTTGTGGAGGCGGGATAGAAAGCTTTCGTATTAGCTACTATTAAATTAACGTCCGTGGCCATTTGGTCTACACTTTCATACTCGCATGCTTTGATTTTCGCCTGTATACGAGCCAAATCCATAGGCTCTCTCACTGCTTCATAATAATCTGCGTGAGATCTATACAGGAAAAAAGGTTTCGTTACAAACTGTAACACTACGAGGATTTAGATAGCATAGAACTCACAGAAATATTGTATCAGTTATTACTTTACTCAGAAGCAGTCGAAAAGCGTATCAAAGTAAAATAATTCGAAGAAACAATAATTTTTTCACACTTTCATCAAAAAGTCAACAGGTACTCAATTTAAGCAGAAAGTAACTAGAACTCAGGCAAGAAAAACTGCCTTAATTCATCGTTCCCAACATTTATTAAGTGTTTGACATTTGTTTGGAATCGACAACTGAAAGGCTAAATAATGACCTAAGTTATATTTGACAGTGCCGTTGAATGGGAACCAACAACTGCTCAATTACCATTGTTTCGTCAAGCTGAAAATTAAAAAGTCCCAACGCCTTTGAGATACTTTTTCTTAATTGACTAATTTTGCACTGGATGTACAGGCTACATTAATTGCAGAACAGTTACATTAGCTAGAATAGGTTGAAACAGCTGTCAAAGGAAACGATTTGCTCGATTATCTTATAGCCTTCAGCTGATATGTAAAGAAACTAATGGGTTCGATAATATTTAGGTTATCACATAACTCGAAAAGATAGCAAGAAAGTAACTACTGGCAGGTACATAAATATGCTTTTTCCTCCACAAGTCAGCTGGTCATACAAATATCTGCTAACCCAAACTGTTGTGCCAAAGTTATAGAGCAAAATGAACTGCAAATAAGTAGGAATAATATTACCGACAATGATTGCTATGCAGACCATATACTGAGAACGTGGTTCTACAAAGAATAAGTTACATAAGAAATAATGGGACACGAAATCTACGTTAATGAGCTCGTACCATGTAGGTCAATTCTGAAATACATCACTCAGTACTCACAACTACTAACGGGAATTATTGCAAGGACCCGAAAAACGCCGCAAATAAATAATTTAAAATGCGAAAAAAAAGTTACCTTCTTGTTGGGAGACGCATAAACGTTTCAGATAATGAGCCATCTTCTCCACGATATGCCCGAATTCTGTCAAAAAGTTCTTGACACAAGTCCAGCTTGAAAATAGAAATACAAAATGAAAAAGTGAAAATATGAAAGAATTAAATGAGAAATATCAATGCTGTAAGTAAAAATTCCAGTTAAACCCATGGTTTAGTATGTAGAATTCACGTATCTTAGAATTTGATTTTGAGATACAGCAGTTAATTCCACTGAAACTAGATCATACCATACCGTAGCAGAAAACTAGTCTTAATGAGAACCTGCTTTATAAGCAAAATTCAGTGTTAACGAAGAGCGCTATGAATTTATCATACTAATTTGTGACACCTTTCTAACCGGTATCTGTGATTTGGAAACAAAGATATCTCACTGAAAATTCCAATTATTATTGATCACAAGTCACCCTCGACTTAACTGAGTTGTAGTACACACCATTTCGAAGAACTTAATATTGCAGATATGATAAGCGCCCTAGAGTTACACGTCGCATGAAGTATACGGGAGTTTGAAATAGGTGATTCGACACGTATATTATGTTACCTGAGAAGCATTAGCCAGACGACACCGCTTTCGAGTTAATACACTGCTAGACTGAGATTCGTCTCCTGACAGTCCGGTTACTGAATCAGCAGGCGATTCTGGGTTACTCCTTTTTGGCATGCGAGATGAATCTGCAACAGAAATTAACAAGAACTCAATATTATTTGACCAATTACGTAACCATTAGCGCAAGTATGACAAACGACTACTTGAATCAATAACCTATAAAAGACAGGCAATAACTTGCTTGGGCTATCTACATACACAAAAACCGGTCTAAAATGCTATTTTAGAACAATTTAAGTCACAACAGTCAGATAATTGCATAAACTAGCTAAATATTGACGCAACATAATGGGACTAGATCTGCCAACAGTTAACATTATAGGTGACTGTAAACACCGCACTTGATAAATTCTCCTACTTAGTTATCTTGATGCATCCTTCCGTATTAGCTTGAATGTATACTTTAAAAAACATTTCCACTCAAGCCTACAGAATGCCAACACATCCGTGTCATCTCCACATGAAAAACGACAGGGACCGTTGGTAAGTAAGTGACCAGTATATTGATAGGAAATTATATAATTTTGGGGCACACTGGTTTGATATGCTGCTCACTTACGGACAAAAATAAGACGGCAGAGGTTTCTACTCAGTTATCAAGGTATAGAAAGGCTAAAATGACTCACAATCTTTTAAGTTCACAAATCCCAGAACATTACTTGTTGAATTAAAACGACTTACATGGAAAGTAGCGCGAACAATAGAACAGAGACCCTCAGTACCATATACATTTAAACAAAATTAGATAAAAGCCGGGTCAAAATCACTATTACATACAACTTCTAGATCAGGCTGATTATTCTGCTGCTAATTTTTCCGGGTTTCTTAAGCATAAGCTAATCAAGTAAGTGCCAGTATTAATGCCCCTACTGGTTTAAACTGTTAGAATTCTTGTATTCCTCTCTTAATTTTGAAGGCAGCTTCGATGTTTTTGGTAGTTTACACTTTTGCAATTCCTGCAGATAGACTTTCTAGTACAACCCGGTCATGATAATTGATCTAGTATCCGATATCACTTAAGAGTAAGTAACTACATGTTAACGAAAGTGATGAGTATGGAAGAACCAGTAACTATCATAAATTAAATTGTCAGTTGGTTGTAAGTGATATGACGCCTACTAATATAACAACGCCAACCCTATACCTCGGCAGCACTAACCGCAACTTCAACTAGCTGATTTCCTACGCGAACAGATACTCGAAACTTCGACCAACAACTCGAACAACTATTACTCGCCCAAGCCAAAATCAAGAAGACACGAACGCAGTGCTGAGAAGATTCGATTCTATTTTGTCCCAACTCAGTATATATAGTTACAATAACGACCTTGTAACAATTAGAAATATTAGCACACTAAAAAGCAGTACAACCAATCAGAAGATACAAGGTCAATGCGGAGAATATAAACGGCGATATCGAATATCGCACATTTTACAATTAATAAAAAAAATAGCAAAAATAAGAATAATTACATGAAAAATAACTAGTTCTGTCTCTTCCTAGCACCTCCCCTTTTTTGAAAGAAGTCCGCTTTCTTGAAACCTCACTGTTGGTTTTCGTTTTCTTTCTCTGCGTCGTAGAGACTGTTCTTCTGCAAGTGTAGGTTCCTCGTTGCTTGCTGCAATTACTGTCGGTTTCTCAGTAGGAAGCTTCAAAGTATCAAGGAGAAATTCAAGTGCTAGGTTGGGTTTATCCACCTTTTCTCCGCTGAACCTTCTGCGTAATTGATTTCGATGTCGAACCCATATTTGTCCTTCTACTGCAACTTCATATATCACTTTCCCTCGTCTTCCTTTAATGACCCCCTTTTTCCACGTCTCACTTCCGGGTCTGTAATTTCTTACATACACCTCTGTCCCGTTCTTATAGATGTCATCTTCGTTGTTTTCTACTTTTGCTGGTCTCATCACCTCATTTATTGTTCTTAGTTTTCGGCCCATAAGTGCTTCTGCCGGTGATTTTTGTTGTGGAACACTGCTGTTAGGGGTCCTTCTGTATACAAGGAGGAAGCGCTGGATGACTTCTGACAGGGTCCCCTCCCCCTTTGCCTTTAATGTAGCTCTTTTGAAAGTATCCACGAACCTTTCTGCTTGTCCATTTGACTGTGGATGGTACGGCGGGGAGCGAATATGAGTGATGGCATTTTTCCGACAGAAATCACTGAAAGATTGTGATGTAAATTGAGAACCATTATCGGTGACGAGTGTCTCTGGAAACCCATGGCATGCGAATAATTTCATCAGTATTTCCAGAGTCTTATGCGTAGTCGGGGGAACTACCGGGTGGATCTCTGGCCATTTTGAGTAAGCGTCTACTAGTACCAAGTAATAGGTTCCTGACATAGGTCCAGCAAAATCTAAATGCACTCTGCTCCATGGACTTGAGGGGTCTGGCCAGCTTACTGGTTCAACTTTCGGTGGATTTTTCGACGCCCGCTGACAGCGGTCGCAATTTTTGACTACGTCTTCGATCTGAGAGTCCATTTTAGGCCAGTACGCGTAGCTCCGTGCCACTGATTTCATTCGAGCTGTTCCAGGATGCCCAGTGTGGAATTGTTTGAGCACTGCTCGGCGTAACTCACGTGGTATCACCACTCGTTCCCCAAACATAAGACATCCTTCTACTATGCACAGAGCTTGTCGACGTTGATATAGCTGCCTCAGTTCCTCATCTAAGGAAGATGGCCATTTGTGCTGCATGTAGTAGATTGCTCGTTGAATCGTTTTGTCTCTTCTTGAAAATTTAGAAACTTGTTGAGCAGTTATAGGGAGTGCTCGCACAGCATCAATGAAACCTTCTTTAGCATAATCTCTCGTATCGATGGCAGCGATCACCGACTCTTCACTGGTCGTGGGATAGGAGCTTATAAGCCGAGACAGAGCATCTGCCTGACCGAAATCCTCACTTTTCTTGTACTGTATATCGAAGTCGTATCCGAGCAGGGTTAGTGCCCAACGTTGTAATCGATTTGCCGAATGTGCTGGTATTCCAGACTTTGAACCAAAAACTGCCAGCAGTGGCTTGTGATCAGTTAGTATTGTAAAGTGTCGTCCATGCACCATCTTATGGAAACGCCGTACTGCAAAAACGATAGCCAAAGCTTCCTTTTCTATTTGACTGTAACGCTTTTCAGTCGGTGTCAGCGTCCTAGAAACATGCATTATGGCTTTCTCCTTCCCATTTGAAAATTTGTGCGAGATAACTGCACCAACACCATATGCTGACGCATCAGCAGCAACAATAATTGGCAACTTCGGATCATAATGTGTCAATAGCAGGTCGGATGTAAGGAGCTTTTTCACGGCATCGAATGCTGCTTGGCACGGCTTTGTCCAGTTCCATTTGACATTCTTCCCCAACAAATGGTTTAATGGCGCTCGCTTCTCATGCAAGGATGGTAAGAAAGCTGAGTAGTAACTTATGAGTCCGAGAAAAGACCGCAGAGTAGGAACATCATTGGGTGCAGGCATTTTTCGAATGGCTTCGATGTTTTCGGGATCTGGACGACGACCTGATTTGTCGAATATGAATCCCAAGTACTTCACGGATGTAAGGTAGAATTGACATTTCTCGGGGCGTAGGCGAAAACCACTGTCCTGAATTCGTTTCAGTACCATTGCAAGTCGATCGTACAGTTCGTTTGGTGACGATGCGACGACAAGTATGTCATCTAGATATACGGCCACTCCAGTGATGCCGGTTAAAATCGTATCCATCAACTGTTGGAAAATTGCTGGCGCGGTTTTAACTCCAAACGGTAGTCTTGTGTACTGAAAAAGCCCCCGATGCGTATTTATTGTGAGCAATTCGCGGCATGTTGGTTCAACCTCAACTTGCAGATAAGCATCTGCCAGGTCTAGTTTGGCGAAATAACTACCACCGTTTAGGATGGTGAATAAATCTTCCGGAACCGGTAGAGGATAGTGGTGTTGCTCTAGGGCAGCATTCAGTCCGGTCGAAAAATCAGCGCAGATGCGTAGTGTACCGTTAGGCTTCTTTACAACGACTATTGGGGCTGCCCAGGCCGAGAACGATACCGGTGTAAGAACACCTTGCTTTTCTAAGCGTTGAAGTTCCGCGTCGACTTCCGGTAACGAAGCATATGGAACAGGTCTCTTAGGACGGAAAACTGGGAAAGCATTCGGCACCAGACGAAGAGAGACTTTCATCGTAGTACAACACCCTAAACCTTTTTCAAAAACCTTGTCGAATTCTCTTAGAATCTTCGTGAAGTCCTTGCTGTCTTTTATATTTACGATGCGGTGGCATATGGTGCTCAGTGGAACATCACCTAGCTTCAGATCTGCAAACCAATCTAAACCCAACAAGTTAAGATTACTATTAACCACATAACATACTCCGTTCATGGTTATATCGTTGAATGTCACTGAGCAAACAATCTTGCCGACGATCTGCAGGCGATTGCCTGTTGCGCTTACTGCGAGCTGTTCTGTAGAGCATAGTACAGGTTTCCCAATTTTAATCCACGTTTTTCTAGAAATAATTGTAATGTCAGAGGCTGTGTCAAGCTGAAGGCTTACCTCCTGACCATTTATCTGGACGGAAACATACTTTCTAGCTGGTCTCTGGTGAATGTGATTTACGGTGGATACTGAAAGTGACTCAGCCGGCTTACTGAATGAACGGAATCTTCTTCTAGAACGTGACCGAGTGCGTGTTTCTTTCTGCTTGCAAAAAGTTTCTTTGTGTCCCAGCATGTCACATTTTCTGCAGCGATAGTTCTTAAATGGGCGGAACTTAGCAAAATGCCATGCACCACAGTTCCAGCATCTGGATGGGGGAATAGTTCTCTTCTTATCAGCTGGTTTAGCACAGGAAGTTGGAGTGGTGGTTGCAGGAGTGAGCTGACGAGGATTTGGTTTCTGATGAACTGCATGAACGTCAATTTCACTATGACCACCAGATTGGACGAGTGTAGTATCATGCTTTAAGTTGGTCAACCGTTGATGTTCTGCAGCAATGTCTTTAAGAGACAAAGTGGGTTCTTGATCAAGACGGTGTAGCAATCGCGTGCGAATATCAGCAAATCTTTCTGACTGTAAGCTGCAGATGAGGATTAAAGATTTAAATTGGTCCTCCGACAAGTCTTTCAATTTAAAACGTTCACATTCTCTGTTTACAATGCCAACATGCGTAAGAAAGTCGTCTGACTCATTCATTTTCAACTTTAAGCAACGATATCTAATATTAAACAGAGAAGAATTATCACCAAAATGCTGGCTAAGAGTTGTGCAAGTTTCAGTAAATGTTCTGTCACGCGGATTTTGAGGTAAAATTAAGTTGCAGTACTTGTCAAGTTCTGCTGCACCAAGCTTTCTGAGTAGTAGGCGAACTTTCCATGAATCATCCTGAGAAGCTAAATCAAACATGAACAGATCTTCATACCTCCGAAACCATGTATCAAAAGTGACATTAGCTTCTGGATCATAGTTAAATTCAGCAATGCTATTAATAATTCCATCAACTGACAGTGTAGAGTTGGGAGCAGGAGCAGTTGAAGACGTTTCAGAAGTAGAGTTAGAGCTTGTGACTAGCTTCATTAGTTTAAGTTGCTCATCTAACAACATCTTTATCTTGATAGGATCCATTGTCACCATCACCCGTCGCCAACTGATATGACGCCTACTAATATAACAACGCCAACCCTATACCTCGGCAGCACTAACCGCAACTTCAACTAGCTGATTTCCTACGCGAACAGATACTCGAAACTTCGACCAACAACTCGAACAACTATTACTCGCCCAAGCCAAAATCAAGAAGACACGAACGCAGTGCTGAGAAGATTCGATTCTATTTTGTCCCAACTCAGTATATATAGTTACAATAACGACCTTGTAACAATTAGAAATATTAGCACACTAAAAGGCAGTACAACCAATCAGAAGATACAAGGTCAATGCGGAGAATATAAACGGCGATATCGAATATCGCACATTTTACAATTAATAAAAAAAATAGCAAAAATAAGAATAATTACATGAAAAATAACTAGTTCTGTCTCTTCCTAGCAGTAAGGCACTGGTTGTAGAATCTCAGTGCGCAGGTACAAAGATGTCGAGTCAATCAGGCCAAAAGAGAAAGATAATCAAGCAAAAGATAATAAAATGAATGAATAATGATAATAATATTATGACGAATAGATGTGTAATGCGTAAGTACAGTGATGTAAAATACTCAAAATAAACAGTATTCAAAATGATACTAATTATTTCTCTGCTCCTCTGTGGTAAATATGTGCTCAATGTACTGCTAGTGGATGTTGAATTGTAGATCGTTGATTTGTGTCCATTGTTGAATCCTTAGAGACTTCCGTTGTAATATTTGAACTTTAATATCACAACATATGGCTAATAAATTTACATCGTCCGGCTAGATCAGTACTGATAGGGTTTTTGGTGGTAAATAATCTGCAAAATAAACATTTACATGGTCCCTCGACATTGATGCTGACCATGTTTGGTTTAGAGAATACGACTAGATTGAGGCGCTTTGTCACGCATTACCAACAGATCACGACATTACACAACGTGGAAAGCAACTCTACCCACAGTAAGCTCTGCTCACGATCGAATATACATTCTCCTTGTAGCGGTAAATAATCTCCAAAATAAATAGTTACATAGGTCCTCGACATTGATGCTGACCACGTTTGTTTTAATGGACACTACTAGTTGAAGGCGCTCGGTCATGCATCATCACCAGATCACGTCACGCTGCACCGTGGAAAGTATCTCTCTCTCTGGTTTTCCAGCCTAGACGTTGCTATCCCATTGCCGATCTATTTACAATCAAATCTAACTTCTCTTCCATCCTTCATTGCCTTCTGATTTATTCTCATTCGTAAGAGTGGGTTCAACCGCTAGAAGTTGCTCTGGTAATACGGCAAACGTAACTTGGTCATATACCAGGTGCACTTCAAAGTTGGCAAGGTTATACGTAATAGAAAGGAAATACATCGATAACTGATTATTAGGTAGCTAGTCATTTTTTTCTGAATGGATCAATCCTGTTCATTTTAGTGTCGAATTATCGATCTCTCAAGCTATTCCACAAAAGTCTGAGTTGATTTCATAAACCTACCACACATATCACTATCAGGTTTAATTTCTCAATTAACACCATGCTGTTGGAAAGTGACGAGGTAAGTTGATGTGCATAGTTTTGTACTAGTCAATTTGCATCATGGGTCTCGTTGTAACGCTGTGTGTAATAGTGTGTTATTAACTCATACTATTATTATTATCTTAAACACGATTTAGACATTAACCAGCTTGGCATTAATTAAAAGCTCAGGCATCATTGTTGGTGTGGACTAAACAAGCAGAATTATTAGGCGGTTTGCCTTCATGTAAGTCAGACACACCATTAATCATGCTTTGGGGATTAAGTTAATGGTCAAGCGTGTGACTAGAACTGTTAGGTTTTCTTACAGAATAACAGGTCAAAGAAGCCAGTGTGTAAAATCTGCACCTGCAAGACATGGTGCAATAATGTCTTATCCATTGTCGAAGTCGGGAAAAATTATATGGTCGGAAATCCTGCCGTTCCAACAAACCGTTCAGCTATCATACACTAGTGGGGCTTTCGTTATAGGTGACCTGGATTCACCGAACCAATCCTAAGCTTTTTGTTTTGTTGGTCAATGATAAACTTCTACATATGATTATCCATCAAGCTTATCAGTACTCTTGACATCACTGAAAGAAGATCAACTAGTCAATGACAGCCAGGTACTTGTATGACGTCTGTGATGCTGGAAACAGCCTTTTTATTTTATCGTTCTCAATACAATATTATATACATCAAGGAATATTTGATGAGGCTGGAAAAAGAGTAGTCATTGTCCATACAAATAGGTATAGCACGACAAGTTGAACTTCGTCACAGCCAAGGGACTTATTTGCATAAAATGCTCCTCTCCTCCAGTTTTTGGAGGGCCAACTTTGGTGTAAAGTGGATATGAACTGGAATTTTCACTTGTCTTGCCTGATATTAAAGGCTCTCTGTCCAAGCTCCCACGAGCGGACATTAGTGCCATGTGTTCTTCCGTATTTTCAAAGCGAGGCCGAATTGGTATGACCTCCTACCGTCACCTACATCGGCACGACATCTGTTTTGCAGTGAGATGCCCACGCCTACGTTATGATTACACCTCAACTAGGTACTAGTCGTTCGATATAAGGTAATCCAGCCTTGGTAGTACTTTGCTTTACTTTGCCACGAACCTCCCCTTATATGATTAAACAAGCCGCTACTCTTTATAGCTGCAGCGAACAGCATTTCAGACCTAACCTTAGATTACATAGCAATGTTTCGTTATAATTGCCTATACTACTCATTCAATAAGTCGAAAAGTAGACAGTGGCTAAGCGCTGGGTTTCTAGTAGAGGGGGAAAGCATGATATTTTTCCTTATTATTTAATTCCATTAACTCCAACACATTTCGGAAAGAATTATGGGAAATCCATGAGGACGCACAGTAAAAGAATGGTGGTGTTATCGTCCTCACAACTCAAATTAACAGCAACAAGTCGTCAGATGACGATTAAATACTGAAACTTCTTCGTAAGAATACACAAATACAAAATATACGATAGTTTGGAAAAATACAATAAAGATACATAATAATGGAAGTGTACTTTCGAAACACAGCCCATCTAAATACCAGCGTAAACCAAGCGGCGAACAAGTACATGACACATTTTATTACCCTGTCGCAAATAGCTTTGTAAGAAATTCTAGGGCAACAAATACACACCAGTATGCTCTAAGCCTTAATAACCCCTCACCATACGCCTATTCAGATCGTGTAAGTGGTTCTTCTCTTCCTCCTCACTATTTTGATTATAATTATGCTCATGGTGGGTTGCTAGGACATCCTCCAATTTATGCACATCATCAACGAGCTGCCATGTTGCCTAACTCAAACTGCTCTGAACATCCTAATATCTCTGAATACTATAATAATTTTTTTGGGATCAGGCAGTCATTAGTCCCCTTAGCAATACAGCTTGCCCAGACATTAGCTCAAACAGTCAGACTGCCTTTTCAAACCAACATCTAGTTATACGAAACACGAACGACTTAGATAAAGATCTTATTCGATTCTTCACAATTCACTCTTCATTTCTAAACTTTTTAGTAATTAACGCCCGCTCACTTCTTAATAAAATATCAACCCTAAGAACTATAGCCTTATTAGCTAAACCTTCTTTAATATTTATCACAGAAACATGGTGTTCCTCCTCAATTACTGACTCAGAATTAGCCATTCAGGACTATATCTTATATCGCGGCAATAGAGAATATAAACGGGGTGGTGGTTGTCTAATATACGTAAATGTTTGTTTGCCATCCAACAAAATCGATGACGAAATACTCGGTAGGGTACCAGAGTCGGTCTGGATATCAGTCAATACCCCGGACTATAGTTTACTCTTTGGTTGTATATACAGAACTCCTAACACCTCGACTACTGTAGATAATAACATTATTAATGCTTTTATACATACCTCTGCTCTCACTTATAATGCGAAAGTCATTGCAGGAGTGTTAAAACGTGTAAAAAAAAGTTTTGTCGGTTAATCGGTTGGTTGTGCGCGGACGCTTTATTGAAGTGTGCCTCGTCGCCTGTTGATCGGCTGGTTGTAGCAGACGCCTGTTGAAATGTGCCTAGTTGATAATACGCGACTTGCTTAAGCCCACTCAGTCCCAAGCCGGAGATAAAAGAATAAGATCGGAATAAGATTCGGAGTCTATTTTACACATTCCCTTATATACACAAAATAATCGTAGTGATTATTCATCAAATGAAAATATCAACATTGTTAATAATACGATTAAATGTTGTCAATCGTGCTCACATAAAAGTGTTGAAAGTTTATAAATCAAGTTTACAAAAAAAATCAATACAACTTGATAAAATGACAATTGTATTTCTAGGGATTTCGAATCCCTAACACCTCCCCTTTTTGAAAAAATGAGGATAATGATGATACGTTTCTTGAGACCAGTTCGGCTTTGTGGTAGTCAAGTGAAAACTACAATTTACTCAAGAAAAGAAAAAGAGATATGATTAGTTGCACCGAAAACTGGGAAATTACAATCTACCACTAGGCTCCTCCTCCACGGAATGTAGTGGGATCTTTATGTAGTAACAGGAACAACACTTCATTACATTGAACATGCATAGTCTTTATGCCGGTAGTGATACAACTTCGCAGATGAGTTGGGAAGTCGAGGACCTGACTGTGTCTGGAGCGTGCATTTACGACAATAGCAATTTTCTTATTTTTAATGCTTCTCTGCGCTGAATACGGTGGCTTGTTGGGCTCAACAGACGATCTGAACACGGTTCTCGAGATGACTTTCTGACCTGGGCTGGCGGCTATGCTCCGCTCACGTCCGCTGGGATAAGCACTGTGAGATTTTGTGAATAATTCTGTTGCTGCGGCTGGTTTATCACCCAATGATTGTTCCACCTCTGGAATGATTTGAGCAAATGTCTCCAGTGAGACTTGTTTCTCCGGCACAGCAGCACTAGGCACGTGGGACAGAAATGCTTCTGTCAAGCAAGGCGATTTAATGTCATTAAGCTCCGGCAATGTTACTGCTACCTGGGGAACTATGATAGGAACTGCGTCATCACATTTTTCAGGATCAACCTTGAACAAGTCTTTGTATTTCTTAGACCAGGAATCAGATGTACTACCAGCCACATCATCAAAATGAAATTGATTGATAGAGTTGATGAGGGAGTCGGAATGGTACGTGCATGTGTTTTCTGATAGCCGCTTCTGTGTAAGATTCATTTGCCGGGTTAAGATTTCTAGTACACGTATCTGAAACTGTTCATAGCGTTTATCCTGGCGTTCCAGCAAAGCTTCTACTTGTTCAAAGGTAAATGACATTTTAGTAAGTTCACCCCGTCGCCACTGTTATAATGTGAGAAAAGTTTTTTGGTCCTGTAGAATAATCTGCACATAGTCGGATGTTTCCATTGGGCTTCTTAACCATCACAATTGGCGCTGCCCATTCGGAAAAGTTTACCGGCTCGATGACTCCACTTTCTTGAAGGCGTGCTAACTCATGCTCAACAATAGGTAAAGCCGCATACGGCACTGGACGTTTGGGTCGGAATACTGGTGTGGCACCATGCTTGAGGACTAGCCGTGCTTTTGCTTTTTTACATTCTCCCAGTTCTTCTGCAAACACTCTGTGGTGTCTTTCTAAAACAGTGTTCATCCTTTTTACCGACATCTCAGACGTCCTTACACGGCTGCAGACATGATTAATCGAGTGGTCGGCCAGTTTCAGAGTTTCTATGAGGTCGAGTCCCAACAAATCTAATCCTGGACTCTCTGTGAGGTATACAGTTGCATTTGACTTTGCATTTCCCTTCGCAACTTCACTGCATACCTCTCCAACAATATTTAATTTACCTCCTGATGCACTGTGGGCTAGCTGAATTGTTGGGCATACTGGAGGTTTGCCAATTTGCTTCCAAGTTGCTCGGCTAATAAGCGTTATGTCGGAGGCAGTGTCAAGCTGTAGACGAGTACGATGGCCATTGACCTCTAAGGTAACATATTTTCTTCGGCTGGAAAGCTGTGTGCTAGTGTGAGCCACCATTATTTTGTTGGTTACTGCACGGGCTTTGTATTTTCTGGAATAAAGTCTTGGTGGACGACGACGATGTGACTTCCCTGTACAGTAAGTCTCTTTGTGTCCTTTACGATGACACTTAATGCAACGATGGTCTTTGTATGGACAAAACTTCTTATAGTGCCATTCTCCACATAACCAGCATGGGGAAGGAGGTTGTAAGCCACATTGCTTTTGCACACTAGAATCTTTTCGCTCAGTTATTGCGTGGACGTACGGAGGACGACTACCAATCTCGACCATAGAAGTATCATGCTTCAAGTTCACCAACCTCTGACATTCACTGGTAACTTCTTGGAGAGTGATGCTTGGACACTGTTCAATTTTACTCAGAATTCTGGTTCTGATGTCAGCATCTTCAGGTGATTGCAGGCTGCATACAAATACCAAACATTTAAACTGGTCTTCTGTCATTGATGATAGTTTGAATCGTTCACACTCACGATTCACTAAGCCTGCATGTTTCACCCAGTCGTCATCGCCTGCTTTTGATAGTTTAAGGCACTGGTAGCGAATGTTGAATAAGGATGATTGTTCACCAAAGATTTGCGACAGAATCTTTATTGTTGCTTCGAAACTAAAATCTCTTGGGTTCTTTGGTAGGATGTAGTTAGTGTAGCGTTCATGTTCAGCCGTGCCAAGTTTTCGAAGTAGCATTCTGACTCTTGCGGCATCATCAATTTTTTTCAGGTCGACTGTGAATAAGTCTTCGTACTTCTTGAACCACGAATCAAATGTAATACCAGCTAGCCCATCGAAGTGGAAATCATTTATGGAGTTCATGATTGAATCGGCGTGAGATATGATTAGTTGCACCGAAAACTGGGAAATTACAATCTACCACTAGGCTCCTCCTCCACGGAATGTAGTGGGATCTTTATGTAGTAACAGGAACAACACTTCATTACATTGAACATGCATAGTCTTTATGCCGGTAGTGATACAACTTCGCAGATGAGTTGGGAAGTCGAGGACCTGACTGTGTCTGGAGCGTGCATTTACGACAATAGCAATTTTCTTATTTTTAATGCTTCTCTGCGCTGAATACGGTGTCATTGAGTCCCCATGTGCACGGGCCATTAGCCCACCTCAGAAAACAGTCCTGTTTGGTGCACGTAGTATGGCCTGCATTCCGAGTCAGGAAGCTGTCTTAAGTAACATGCCAAAAGTGCCTGCTGTATGCACGAAGAAGCTGAAGCATTCAGCAAGAAGAAGCATTAAGCCGAGAGAAATTGGTACAATTTCCAAAGCACGCGCCAAACGTCATCAAGTCCTTAACTTCCCAATTCATCCAAGAAGTTGTAACAATGTGGACTTAAAGACCATGCATTCTCAAAATGATGAAATGTTGACCTGGTTACTACGGAAGGACCCCACAATTTTCCGTGGAGGAGGAGATTAATGGTAGATAGTGGTTGTTTACGTAATTCGTAATTAATCATGTTTTCTTTTTCTCTCTGAATATTCTTTATAGTTGTACACGATCACACTCAGAATTACGTAAACCATGGGACCAGGTCGTTATCTTCATCTTTCAAAAAGGGGAGGTGTTAGGGATTCGAAATCCCTAGAAATACAATTGTCATTTTATCAAGTTGTATTGATTTTTTTTGTAAACTTGATTTATAAACTTTCATCACTTTTATGTGAGCACGATTGACAACATTTAATCGTATTATTAACAATGTTGATATTTTCATTTGATGAATAATCACTACGATTATTTTGTGTATATAAGGGAATGTGTAAAATAGACTCCGAATCTTATTCCGACCTGTCTGGTTAATCTTTGTCTTATTCTTCTATCTCCGGCTTGGGACTGAGTGGGCTTAAGCAAGTCGCGAATTATCAACTAGGCACACTTCAATAAGCGTCCGCGCACAACCAACTGATCAACAGGACCAAAAAACTTTTCTCACATTATAACAGTGGCGACGGGGTGAACTTACTAAAATGTCATTTACCTTTGAACAAGTAGAAGCTTTGCTGGAACGCCAGGATAAACGCTATGAACAGTTTCAGATACGTGTACTAGAAATCTTAACCCGGCAAATGAATCTTACACAGAAGCGGCTATCAGAAAACACATGCACGTACCATTCCGACTCCCTCATCAACTCTATCAATCAATTTCATTTTGATGATGTGGCTGGTAGTACATCTGATTCCTGGTCTAAGAAATACAAAGACTTGTTCAAGGTTGATCCTGAAAAATGTGATGACGCAGTTCCTATCATAGTTCCCCAGGTAGCAGTAACATTGCCGGAGCTTAATGACATTAAATCGCCTTGCTTGACAGAAGCATTTCTGTCCCACGTGCCTAGTGCTGCTGTGCCGGAGAAACAAGTCTCACTGGAGACATTTGCTCAAATCATTCCAGAGGTGGAACAATCATTGGGTGATAAACCAGCCGCAGCAACAGAATTATTCACAAAATCTCACAGTGCTTATCCCAGCGGACGTGAGCGGAGCATAGCCGCCAGCCCAGGTCAGAAAGTCATCTCGAGAACCGTGTTCAGATCGTCTGTTGAGCCCAACAAGCCACCGTATTCAGCGCAGAGAAGCATTTCTGTCCCACGTGCCTAGTGCTGCTGTGCCGGAGAAACAAGTCTCACTGGAGACATTTGCTCAAATCATTCCAGAGGTGGAACAATGCCACCCGTATTCAGCGCAGAGGAAGCATTAATAAAATAAGAAAATTGCTATTGTCGTAAATGCACGCTCCAGACACAGTCAGGTCCTCGACTTCCAACTCATTGCGAAGTTGTATCACTACCGGCATAAAGACTATGCATGTTCAATGTAATGAAGTGTTGTTCCTGTTACTACATAAAGATCCCACTACATTCCGTGGAGGAGGAGCCTAGTGGTAGATTGTAATTTCCCAGTTTTCGGTGCAACTAATCATATCTCTTTTTCTTTTCTTGAGTAAATTGTAGTTTTCACTTGACTACCACAAAGCCGAACTGGTCTCAAGAAACGTATCATCATTATCCTCATTTTTTCAAAAAGGGGAGGTGTTAGGGATTCGAAATCCCTAGAAATACAATTGTCATTTTATCAAGTTGTATTGATTTTTTTTGTAAACTTGATTTATAAACTTTCATCACTTTTATGTGAGCACGATTGACAACATTTAATCGTATTATTAACAATGTTGATATTTTCATTTGATGAATAATCACTACGATTATTTTGTGTATATAAGGGAATGTGTAAAATAGACTCCGAATCTTATTCCGACCTGTCTGGTTAATCTTTGTCTTATTCTTCTATCTCCGGCTTGGGACTGAGTGGGCTTAAGCAAGTCGCGTATTATCAACTAGGCACATTTCAACAGGCGTCTGCTACAACCAGCCGATCAACAGGCGACGAGGCACACTTCAATAAAGCGTCCGCGCACAACCAACCGATTAACAGGCCAGACTGGAATGTTGGCAGAGGACTGTCATACGATGAAGAAAACCTTCTTGCTACATTAGACATGCACTGCTGGACACAGTGTGTACACACTCCCACTAGACATCATAACATTCTTGACCTAGTTTTCTGTCATGATGTCACTCCTCTGTCACTTCAAGTCAGCAAAGAGCTCGAAAGCAGTGACCACAAAATGGTTCTATGCGCTCTTCCTTTTGATTTCAGACACTCTAGTATTCATAAATTACAAAAAACCAGACAATATCGAAATTATAAAAATGTTGACTGGAATCTTCTGCACACCCTCCTAAGTTGTTCCGACTGGGAAAATTTTTTCTTGTCTAGTAGTCTTACAGATGCACTAGATATTTTTTATCAAATTAATAACTCATGTTTAGATACGATTGCACCTATCAAACTAAGCAATATAATTAAATCAAATGATTTGTATATACCACTTCATTACCGTAAGAAGCTAAGACGTTTACAGAAGAGTTATCATAAGTCAAATGACTTCTCAGCACTTATGGAAATTACCATGACCTTCAACCAAGTAAAAGAAGTCCACAGGTTAAAGGCGATTAACGAAGAATTATCAGCAATGCACAGTAGCTCCAAGGTACAAAACTTGGTACGGCTGTTCAATAAACGTCTCAAACCTTCTCGGAATAGTGATACCCCCTGCATTTTACGAAATGGATTAATGATTACCAACCATAATATCATAACCAACCTGTTCAGTGATTTCTTCGCTAATAGAGGTATACCCCAGGATGACAATGAGGTAGACATTACTAACTCAGCTACAAACCATATGGAGTCCGTTACCTTCACTTATGACAATATTTGTAAATCCATAAACTCACTTAGGACGTCAAGTAGCTATGGAGTAGATGGCATAGCATCCATTTACTTCAAACTCGGAGGACCTAATTTACCACTAATCCTATTGAAACTGTTTGACCTTTCATTAACAACAGGATCTTACCCTAATCGATGGAAAACCTCATACATATGCCCTCGATATAAATCAGGTGACAGGACAAACCTGCATAACTATAGGCCTATAAATATCACCCCGGTTATCTCTAGAATAATGGAAAAAATAGTATGCGATCAAATGTCTGATTATTTACTCTCCGAAAAACTCATATTTAATTCCCAACATGGTTTCCTCAAAACGAGGTCCTGTATGACTTGTCACTTTGAATTCTTTAATTTAGTTTTCACCAAACGAAGCCTTGGGCACTTGGTATTAGTATTATACTTAGACATATCTAAAGCCTTTGATATGCTTAACCACAAGCTTCTTGTAGGCAAACTCTCCTCTTATGGGATTAGGAATCCATTACTTGCATGGTTAAACTCTTTCCTCAGTAATAGACATCAAATAGTTAAAATTAATTCCACTCTTTCGAAGGCCGAACCGGTTACAAGTGGTGTCATACAAGGAAGTGTCTTAGGCCCATTGCTCTTTATAGCTTACATAAATGATATATGCAAATGCTTTAGCATGGGTAGACCCTTTTTATACGCAGATGATCTAAAAATAGTGTACTCATTCCCCCCTCAAGAATTTGCACACACATTCAGTGGAGTCACTACCGAGCTTAACAAGGTCGCAGTATGGTGCTCAAAATGGAAGTTGGATCTTAATGCCTCTAAGTGTGGTTGGATATGTTTTGGGGATAAGCGCCTCAATTTTGATCTCTCCACAAACGGCAGTAAGTTATCTAGGCTTCAGTCAGTAGTTGACTTAGGACTAAGGTACTCTTATAACCTGTCTTTTACAGAACAGGTCAATATGCAGACATCTAAGTCACATCGACTACTAGGTTGTATACTACGTAACTTTTATAGCAACGATTCTCGTATTCTGCTATATAAAGTTTGTGTCAGACCTTTGCTAGAATACTGCACTTTTATTCTCAGTAATGTTTCCATTAGGGATAAACTCAGACTGGAGTCTGTGCAACGTCGCTTTACTCTTCGTATTCTTGAGGCTGATCGTACTCTAGACTATAAAACTAGATGCACTAAGTTAGGACTAGATACCTTATGGAGGCGACGGCTAAAATTAAACCTAATCTTCTTTTATAAAATACTAAACAAATTAGCGTTTTCATCGCCTAATACAATCCAGCTCGAGGAACCCTCTTGCTATAACTTACGCAATTCAGCCTCGAAAATAAAAATATCGCAATCTAAATCTGCTCTTTATATGAATTATTTTACAAATAAATTCTCGAGAATCTGGAACCATTTGCCTCAAGCCATTCGGGAAACAGATTCACTTCCTTTATTTGTACGGCATGTTAGTAACTTCATCTCTTCTGAAATCTCGTTAAAAATGTTCACACCAACTATTGTTTCTTACTCCACTAGCGAAATAATAGGGACTCTGAACGTGTGAGCACCACTCACCTGTCTTGGTCATATGATAGTATTCTTCCATTTTAATCAGCCTATAAGCATAAATGGCATGTTGGAAGTATAATTACTAATCCTGCCCATTAGTTTTGTTAACCCCGGAATACCAGTGCTGTTGTTTTGTGTTCTTCCTTCTTTTGTCTTTCCTCTAGTTGCAGAAAATTATGTGCAAGATAATATGGAACTTACTGGCACAAAACTATTGCCTTCTCCTCAACACCCAAGTTTCAAGTACCCTTGCTCCTATCTCGCGTCTGAACATGCACAGTGATCCAATCTGCTAACCCTTAGCCGTTTTTGGAACTGTAACGCATGGGTCAAGGAGCGCGCGGGACTTTTTCATATATGCACCATGCTACAAACACATATAAATGGTGTCCTAATACTGTGAAATTTGTTGCAATTGGTTTGTTTCTCAATGCATATCTTTATACCTAGAAAATTCCTGACACTAAAACTTCGTTTCGTCGAAATACTTGTATGTATGTAAACTTATATCATTCAGATCATGCCTGTAAACTGGCATGCTCTCATGTACAAATTGTTACTTGAGAAATAAGTATAACCTTAGCCGTTTTTTGGAACTGTAACGCATGGGTCAAGGAGCGCGCGGGACTTTTTCATATATGCACCATGCTACAACACATATAAATGGTGTCCTAATACTGTGAAATTTGTTGCAATTGGTTTGTTTCTCAATGCATATCTTTATACCTAGAAAATTCCTGACACTAAAACTTCGTCGAAATACTTGTATGTATGTAAACTTATATCATTCAGATCATGCCTGTAAACTGGCATGCTCTCATGTACAAATTGTTACTTGAGAATAAATTATTATTATTATTATTAATACTGACTATAACAGTAACATAGACGTCTACTCAATCGTTCCAGAGCCAAATTTTGCAAAAATGTACCACGATTCAGCCAAATAACACCCAGTGGTACCAATGTTCAAGTTCTTTGATAGGGTCCATGCGATAATCGGAATCAGTCGTCAGAGACTATTGGCGACATGGTTCAAAATCGTTTGCACTGGCGTAGATCCTCCGCCAAACTCTAAGTTTCTGATTTCATTATAACACACCCTAATCAGTTTCAACACAGTTACTACTCCGACTAATCTGGGGCTTGGTCTAAAAATTGCATCTCTATGCTAATAATGGTATGTTAACTGGAATTACTGTACGCATTTATCAGTTTCTACTTTGCGATTGACGTACTAATCATGGTACTGACAGTTTAGTGAGGGCAGGCTATAAGTAACAAGGCCAATAATAACTGCACAATCGAATCCTACTGAAATTATGCAACGCGTCAAATCAGCCGACTAAATTACTACAACTGGACGGTTACTAGGATTCCAAATACTATTCCTATCCTCACCATCCAAGCTCTTCTAATTAATCGGGTATTGACCATGACTGTTGTCCCTGCAATCAAAGTCGTATAACAACAAGTTATAAGAAAATGAATAATTACTGAAACTTCATGTCGTACGAGCAGTAAGGACTGAACCTACTAACAAACTAGTGAAATCAAAGCTGTTCAACAAAGAAAGTGTGTTTAGTAACATATTGCTTCAATTTCCTTTAAATGGTACTTGTAATTTCAGGTATCCAATAGTTTCATCTGGGTTCGATTCTGGAAACAGAAATGATTTTGTCTAGATATTAAAAGGAAGTAAGCCAATTATGACTGTTACATATCCGTGGTTTAACTCTGCCTGTAGCTTTCCTAAAGCTACTGTCGGTCCCAAGCCCGGGTAAAGGAGGTGGGTTGGACATGGAGCTAGCACCCCCATCCCGTAAGACCCAAGCTTGCTAAAAGAACGCTAACCAGATTAAACAAGATAAACCATTTAAACTCTGCCCTGGGAGTAGAAGGATTCATGACGCCTCATGATGAACGCCGAAATTCTTCGGAAGTCATGATGCTGATGCCCCCCCCTTCTAACAACCAGAGCAAATATTTTTATAGGTACATGGAATGTTCGAACAATGTGGGAGAGCGGGAAGACAAATCAAATAGCTGCAGAATTGAAGAGATACAACTTGACAATACTCGAAATCAGCGAAACCCATTGGACTCAAGCTGGACAGAAAACATTGGTTTCGGGAGAGATGCTACTATACTCCGGCTACGAAGAGGAAAATGCTCCTCACACCCAAGGAGTTGCTCTGATGTCGTCCGAAAAAGCAAGTAATACACTTGTGGGATGGGAACCACATGGACCCAGGATCATCAAAGCATCTTTCAAAACAATGAAGAAGAGGATTACAATGAATATTATCCAATGCTATGCACCAACCAACGACGGCAACGACGAAGACAAAGATCAGTTTTACGATAGACTTCAATCAATTATAGCACAGTGTCGAGGAAAGGATCTGACAATCCTGATGGGGGACCTAAACGCCAAAGTCGGAATAGACAACACTGGATATGAAGAAATCACGGGACGACAGGGACAGGGAGAAAGAAATGACAATGGTGAAAGATTTGCAAATCTATGTGCTTTCAACAAAATGGTTATGGGTGGTACAATATTTCCCCACAAACGCATACACAAGGCTACATGGGTCTCACCGGATCATACTACAGAGAATCAAATCGATCATATATGCATCAATGAAAAATTCAGAAGATCAATAAAAGATGTGAGAACAAGCAGAGGAGCTGACATAGCTTCAGACCACCACTTGGTGGTTTCTAAAATAAAACTGAAGCAAAAGAAGCAGTGGACAACTGGAGTGGCAGCAGTACAACGGTTCAATACAGGCTTTCTCCGAGACACTGACAAACTCAACGAAATCAAAATATCGCTCAACAACAGGTTCCAGGCCTTACAAGATCTGCCGAAAGAAGAAGAAACCACTATGGAGGATAACTGGAAAGAAATCAAAGAAGCACTAACGTCAACGTATCAGGAGGTTCTAGGCCGCAAGAAGCACCATTATAAGGAATGGATCTCCACTGAGACATTGAGCAAAATTCAACAAAGGAGGAACAAGAAGATAGAAATCAACAACAGCCGAACAAGAGCAGAAAAAATCAATGCTCAAGCTGAATACTCAGGAGTAAATAAGCAAGTAAAGAAGAGCATTAGAGCCGACAAACGGAAATACATCGAAGGCCTTGCAACGACAGCGGAAAAAGCTGCAAGAGAAGGAAATATGAAACAGCCATACAACGCAATGAAGAAACTGGCAGATAAATATGGTAAACCAGAGCGACCGATCAAGAACAAAGAAGGAAAGACACTCATTGAGATTCAAGAACAAAAGAATAGGTGGGTAGAGCACTTTGAGGAACTCCTAAATAGGCCAGCTCCACCGAACCCACCGGACATCGAAGCAGCACCTACAGATCTCCCGACAGATGTCACTCCACCAATGATGGAAGAAATCAAGATGGCCACCAGACAAATCAAAAGTGGGAAGGCAGCAGGACCGGACAATATACCAGCTGAAGCACTCAAGTCAGATATCGACCTAACAGCAAGGATACTCCACGTTTTATTCAAAAAGATCTGGGAGGAAGAACAAGTGCCGACAGACTGGAAAGAAGGACATTCTATCAAGATACCAAAGAAAGGAGATTTGAGCAAATGTGACAACTACAGAGGGATCACGCTACTGTCGATACCAGGGAAAGTCTTTAACAGAGTATTGTTGAACAGAATGAAAGATTCAGTGGAGGCTCAACTTCGAGATCAACAAGCTGGTTTTCGGAAGGATCGGTCGTGCACAGACCAAATCGCAACACTACAGATCATCGTTGAACAATCAATTGAGTGGAACTCGTCCCTGTACATCAACTTTATTGATTATGAGAAGGCGTTTGATAGTGTAGATAGGAGAACACTATGGAAACTTCTTCGACACTACGGCGTACCAGAGAAACTCGTCAACATCATCCGGAACACAGTGCAAAATTGTGCATGGAGGACAACTGACAAATGCATTCCTGGTGAGGACCGGAGTCAGACAAGGTTGCCTACACTCACCTTTTCTCTTCCTCCTAGTGGTTGACTAGATCATGAAGACCTGCACATCTGAGGGGATGCACGGAATTCAATGGACAAGTAGGATGCACCTTGATGATTTGGACTTCGCGGATGATCTAGCTCTCTTAACACATACACACCAACAGATGCAAACAAAGACAACCAGTGTAGCGGTAACTTCAGCATCAGTAGACTTGAACATACATAAGGGAAAGAGCAAGGTTCTTAAATACAACACAGGGAGCACCAATCCGATTGAACTTGATGGAGAAACTCTGGAAGAAGTGGATACTTTCACATATCTGGGGAGTATCATTGATGAACAAGGATGGTCCGATGCAGATGTAAAGACAAGGATTGGCAAATCCAGGTCAGCATTCCTACAGTTGAAAAACATATGGGACTCAAAACAAATATCAACTAACCTCAAAGTCAGACTCTTCAATCTGAACGTGAAGACAGTCCTGCTGTATGGAGCTGAAACTTGGAGAATTACTGCAAACATCATCAGACGGATACAAGTATTTATAAACAACTGCCTACGAAGGATACTGAATGTCTGTTGGCCGGAAACCATCAGCAACAATTTACTATGGGAGAGGACAAACCAACTTCCAGCCGAAGAGGAAATTAGGAAAGGACGTTGGAAATGGATAGGACATAGACTGTGGAAACCATCAGACTGCATCACGAGACAAGCATTAACATGGAATGCTGTTGGGAAACGGAAAAGAGGAAGGCCAAAGAACACACTGCGTCGAGAATTGGAAGCAGACATTAAAAGGATGGACAGCAACTGGAAACAATTGGAAAGGATTGCTCAGGATACAGTTGAATGGAGTATCCTGGTGAGCGGCCTATGCTCCTCAGCGAGAAGTAACGGGCATAAGTAAGTAAGTAAGTATATCCGTGGTTTATCTCGAATTTGTTATGAAATCATTGTTTAACATTTTCATAGGGTTACTGTTGACTTTGGTTGACCAATCGCACATTCCGTCATCAAAATTTGGCTTACTCTGTTACCTTACCTCACTGCAATTGTTTAACGTATCATGATGTTGTGCTTATCAATTTCTTGTGGAGTTGACACTTACTGTTTTAATCAGATTATTTTATTGCATTGAACTATAAGGCTTTTTATCATTTCGAATTGTCATACATAAATACGACAAGCAATGACAATAAACCATTTACATTTGGCATGTCTCAGGGTTCCATTATATAAAGTTAATTATTAGATACATTTTTATAAGAAGACTTAGTTGTAGTCGATTGTTAAAATTAGAATGAAATTTATCCCTAAACATACAGCTGCCGAACATCACTGAGTCTAGTCACTAATAGTTGCTTTATTGCAATGTTTTAACATAATTTTTGCCTCTCTTCAGTATCGTTTATACATTCGGTTAAAACAATGTATCCTATAGTTTCTTGTTGCTACAATGTAAAGCTACGATTACATTTATACCATTGGCAGTTTGCTATGTTTGGAAACTATATACTGCAAACTATGAATAATATATTACGACCAGGAAAAATTAACGCTGCTCATTACCACAAAGATGAAATCCAACATGAAACTCCTTTCAAATTCGGTGCCAATTAGAGCATAGGACACAAAGGTTATCTATATGCCCCATTGAAAGTTAAATGTAAAACCTGAGTTTCTGTCAATGATATGCACTTATATGTTAACTTTCCTGCACATTATGTGAACTATTAGCTTTATTAGTAGGTCATGACCAGCAGGCTATTAACTAATTACCTAATATATCAATATAAGGTAACTTAAATGAGGAAGCATTATCTATATTAGTAAACTCATTTTAAGTGTATATGGCTAACATTATGCAGAGTGATTTCTAGTACATTCTGAGTATGTATCTGTATTGTGTTGATCTGCAATATATTCACAGACTTCTCAAGTTAACCTGTACCGATAAGCTACTTAGAATCTATGTAAACTGCATGTACAAAATATGAAAAGTAGACACGAAATGAACCTAAGCTTTGTAGCAGACGACATATATTGAAAAAATATAGTGCATATAACTACATAAATCACGTAACACAGTACAATATGTGGCAAAGATCACAAATATCATAAAGTTTGAGGATTAAATCGAAGACCGTATTGAAAATAATCTCTAAAAATTGGTATGTAACTACTGGGTGAACACAAATTTATAAATGTAGTGATTGATGATCGCATTACAGCATGGTCACCAATCTGTGATATATTTCTAGACATTTAAATTTATTCAACACACTGGGTATTGGGCACTGGTAAAGCACATTTTTAAATTACCTAAAGAGTCATCTATGGAATACTGCGCAATGAGTGCGGATGACACAAGAAACATGGTAATGCTAATAAACTACTGTTTTAAAAGTTAATTGCAAATCACGCTTACATGGTATTCTAGTGCATATAGTTTTCTATAATTTATGTTATAAATGACTGCACGAATATAGAAATTAACGTCGAACTATTGTTTGTCTCTAAACATTTGGACGAGTATCATAAACGGGAGCGTATAAATGTACATTTTTAAACACATGCATTGCTGATTTGCTGCCTTGGCGTCTAATAAAACGATCGTTTTTAAAATAACTCCGTCTTTGCCGAAAGCTGCCCTGTAGGTCAAATTTCTTTCGCAGCATGAGCTAATTAGTCTGCAACTATTGGTGTACTTAAAACACCAAGTTGTAATGTGGGTCAAATATTTTGTGTTCGTATGGCTGGATAGGCTTAAAGATTTGGAATCTATCGGTGATTAAGTAGTTCAATCGATGTTTAGGTGAGAGCTACAACAAACGTTTCGTTAATCACATATACTCCAATTAAGTATTTGAATTTTCGTATATTTTACGGCCCAATAGGTCTATGAAACAGTGATATCACACATGTTTCAAGAAGACAATGATGACTATTTAGATAGTGATGTATTTGGAGGTAATTAGTATGTACAAGCGGTTGGGAACTATGCAAGCAACCAAATTCTCTGTCTCTGTTCAGTCACACATTAAACATGCATACTAACCCAGACGTACACAATATAAAGGTTGTTGTGTTCGAGGGAAATTAGAGCTTCTACAGATGTGATATTCAGTCCGTCGACAGACGATGTCTTTTTTGCCACTAAATACTTAGTGTTTTTTTAATGTACTCTGAGTTGTAAATTAGCACTTAAGGCAACCTTTTCTACATTTATGCGGTTATCTAACTTATGTTCAAATTCTTTTAAGCACTGAATATTGATCTTTATGTCTCATATTATAGGTGCGTTGTTTTGAAATCTATGAGTGATATGCATTGACTGCTCATATGAAACTAGTTCGCAAGTCTAAAGTGAAATCATTTGTTATAGTACATAACAAGGGAATCAATAGCCTGAGCATTTGGCATGAATAATTACGTCAGAACTTTACTTCCCGAATGACCGTCTTCGATTTTTTAATTAGTTGTGGACCAAGTAAATATTTCGTCGTAATAAGCAAACGTGCAAATTTTCGAACATCTTTTTTAATGAATATATACAGATTATGCACAGACAGCCTGTATGACACGACATGATAACACACTAGATGTAGATTATATTCGAAGTTTGCAGAATTTAGTTAATCTAAGTGAAACTCTTTTCGTAATATGATGCATAGTAATCAACAACACTAGTCCTTTAAAAGTAGATTCAAACCATCATTTAATCTAATAGTATAAGAATTTTGAGACTTTTGAAAAGTAAATAGCCGGGGATGTCTAGTTAGAAAAACTCCTAGACGCCGACTTTCGATCATTTAAAATGAAGCAAAAATGACTTTTAAATCCATAGGTTAGAAATTAAGGTTTCTGACGTTTAGCAATACGGTGCAAGTCGATCTTTAGAGAATAAACAAATAATCGAACTGAATCAACACATGATTAAATAATGCACAATGAAACAAATCAAAATAAATTAGTGCAATCGAAATATAAGTTTGATCATGTCATGTCTAGTCATTTCGGTCAAGGTGATTTGAAGTGAGACATACTTGTATAAGTTAGTGTGATGTGAATGAGTGTGAAAGTTGTGTGAAGTCAAGATGAAATGGTATATGTATTTACATGAATTAAATTTGATGTACTATAATTATAGTCGCTTGGATAGAAAGGCCTTGTTCGATAAATACTAAAGCTTTTCTTTTGTTAAGAGTAGTTGGGTTTAACAATATGTGAATCCTTTCAGCTATTCGTCTTTCTTTATAATTGGAAAAAGGTGTTTTGGATAATTTGCATGTGTTTAATATTGATTTTATGGTCATGATAGATAGCATATACTGCTATTGCTGATTTAGTTTGTAATTTTTTTTGCTCAACAGGATTATTAGGAGGTTGTTTAGTTTAGTTTCCATGTTGTTTGGCACGAGTTACGATTTCCCGAGACTTTTCGGTATAGAAAGCATCACAATCAACACAACCTAACCTGTAGACGCAGTTCTATGTAGAGGTGGAAAACATCTTGTCCTTTATTTTAACTAATGCACCTCGAAGAGTGTTGGCAGTTTTGTAGAATGCTTGAATTCCATGTTGTTTTAGAACCCTTTGCGATTCTTCTGTTGTGTTACAGCGATAAGGTAGAACGATGGTACCGATCTATGACATCTCAATTGATTTATTATTAGCCGATAAGTAGTCGTTTCGTTTTTGTATATTGTTAACAATATTTAGTAGAAAATTATTGAACTGTAACATGCCAATTATAGTTTTATATGTAATGAGATTGTTGGCTCTTCTGGATAAGTTTAAAGCTAGTAAATTTCGCCACTGGATGGATGTGCTGAATTGAAATCAATATATCAATTTGAGTGTTTAAGTTTCCGATAAATACTCAGGTTGAGCTCCATTCAAATTTCTCAAAATGATAACTCATTGGGTTCATCTTCACTTTTTAAAGTGAATTTAATTTGCTGAGGAAACGTGTTGATTTGTTCTGAAAAAGTTCTCAAGAAAGTCTTTTTAATAATAACACAAACATCATTTATATATCAGATCTAAAGTAATGGCATAAGTGAACATATATCATATTCAGTGTGAGCCATGAAATAATTTGCTGCAATTGGTGAAACAGAGGAACCCATGACCACTATGTTAGTTTGTTTGTGTGGAATCCCTATGAAAGAGAATAACGTTGAATTCAAACGTAGTTTTAAGTATTTCATGATTAACCTGATACTTAACGAACAACGGCTGGGTAATGTATGATCAATTTCTAGTAACCCACTAATAAAGTCTAGACAGGTATCAATTTGAATACTCATATATACGGATACATCATCATAGCTCACCATTGTTTCAATATCTTCAACCGTTACATCCAATATTTTTGATATGAAATCATATGTTTGTTTGACGACACTGTGTAGTGGTTTCAAAGTGCTTTCAGAAGACAGTTTCCGCTAAAGAAATCTGACCTACACTTGTTCAGAGCTTTAGGTTGCTCAATTACTAAGTAAATATGCGACGCTTTCCACGGTTATTCAAAACGCAGTATTTCCATGTATGGGTTTTCGTTACTTTCATATATTCTAGTGTCTGTTGAGTTTGTCCATCTTTTATAAAGTCAAGTAAATAAGAAGCGTTACTATTTCCTTCGAATTGTTAGCAAATTAAATCTTCAGAAATGTTTAGATTATATGTTATATCGTATTTGCTTTATTATTTACTACTTCACTACTTGTTCCAAATAGAGTAAAAATTTCTTTATTTCGTTATTTTAAAGCATATTTATCGTTCCACTAAAAAAAATCTGTCTAATATAGCAAGCTAACATCTTTATCACGTAAAAAGCATAGAACTTTTATGTTATTCCATATAATAATAATAATATATGGTGAATTTCATTCTAATTGATAGATCATCAAACATTTAATGTCCGATCCTTCGAATACCTGTTTTTTGAGACGGAAAACCAACTAAACTCTAATATTTTACTTCGTTGAACACTATTTGGAAGAAACTAATATCAATCATAAATAGATATTTTTCGCATTTCAACTGAGTAGTTAGAATAGAATTTAATAATAAAAGTAGGTGAATTTATAGAACGAAACACAGGAACTGTTGATTTACTGAATTTTGCGTTATTTATGATTTGTTAAAAAAAGTTTCGATTGCACTATTAAACCTTCACTTAGACCTCTAGTTTTCATCTCAACTTAGTTGTATGTTACTTATATGACGTAAACATATTTACATGTTACCTGCTGATTGCTCACAAAATGATAGTAATTATTGTGATCACGTGATTATTAACGTATTAGAGATTCGGATTTTAATCACGTGTGAAACCTGTCATTTTTATCTATTATTCAGATGGCAATACATATAACAAATCTGATAGTGCTTCATCTAGCATCAGCCAATCATTTGCTCGATAGTAAAATTTAAATTTATTCCTATAGGTTTTGCAGTAATGCAAAAGCAGGGTACCATCAAAACCATGGAAGACCGGTCAACTGTTTCGTCCTTGTGTAAGACTCTTCATCAGCGCTCACCTTAGATTCCTCCTCAAGAGCTTCATGTTACTTAACTCCCAAAACTTTTCACCACTTGGCTGACATGCAGTCGTAGAATCCTCACATCCACCAATTTGTAATGTAGCGCGACAATCATCCCATGTCATCGGTGATAACTCCCGACGAGTCTGAAATCCACTAGTCACGACTTTTCATTAGTCCTTCAGGAACAACGTGAATCTAGTCATGAGTGAGCTGTGATGAATTCAAACAAACTAAAACTTAATACCAATCTCCACAAACCACTTCAATTTAATACCAAAGTAGTTGCATGTACACATGAACTAATAAGGTTGTCCTACTGAGAATCTATGACGTGATTAATGAAATATGTAGGAATTTTTTGGTTACTATAAGTTATAGTCATCCTTAACATCATTAAATTTGTAATCCGCTGCATACCTTAATCCACATATATAGTCAAAACGATTATATCTAATTTCGTAGCCCTAAGTTGTATCAAAATATTGTTGAACAAAGGAAAACAATTTTTTTTCCACTAGAACTGTTATTTCTTCATGTACATTTTGTTATTCGACCTGTAGATTAAAATTAAACTTCAATATTTCCGTACTGTAATTATTTTTAATGTTTTGAAAACAGTAGAGTTGAGTGGAGCTGTAGCCTAGCAAATTCAATATAAAATCTGGATTTGTATATTCGTCTATCACTTAAGGTATTGACAAAGACGAGTATTATATCTATTCACAAGCAAACTTAATAATGGTGAACCTAGCATAATAATGAATCAACGCAAAACATAATGTCAAATTATTTTTAAAAATGGACATAAAGATCAAATGACTATGCACCGGTGTGATTGACTGTAAGTTCATTTTTTAAACTGCCGAACCACCGGCATCTGTGTTTCGGCGATTCCAAAGAGATAATCTAGTGTTGCTTTTACCACTCAAACCAGCAGTCAGTGACCATGTCTAGAATAAACAATCCTTATTCCTTTAATAGCCTAATTCATAAATATTACATAAGTTGGATTGTGACTGGCAAGTGGAATCCAGGACGCGCGTTTCGTCCTATTTGGGCCTCATCGGCTGAATGTACCTGCATCCCAATGTTGATGTTCACACTGGCATTCGAACTCAGTCCGTTACGTGTCGAACGCTACCGCGTTCACCACTAGACTACTGAGTCCAAACAGTCACACTTGTGCAACGGGCACATTGGTATTAGGATAAACTTGTATATTCCCGTTGATTTGTTATAGACTGAAGTTGGTCAGTCATTGTTGCTATATGTGCATCCTGAACGGATTGCCTCGATATAGTGAATTTTCACAAGTATTATATAAGTTGGATTGTGACTGGCAAGTGGAATCCAAGGCGCGCGTTTCGTCCTATTTGGGACTCATCGGCTGGATGTACCTGCATCCCAATGTTGATGTTCACACTGGGATTCGAATCAACGGGAATATACAAGTTTATCCTAATACTAATTCATAAACTAGCCAAAGTCCCACTTCATAGCTTTTATAACGTACATCATATGAATGCTGTTTAGAGTGGACAGATGTAATCATTCAACTAAACCTCTTAACCTATAAAATAGTGAAAAGGCCTTTCATAAACTTTGATGATATTCTTAACATAGAACTGTAAATAAATATTAATTTGTATGCTCTTCTATCCATACATTTATTTATCCTCTCTTATACTATATATATATATGTATATATATGCTAAAAATTCGATAGGTAACGCAAAAATAGTTACGTAACTTTTTTCTGTTGAGGAGAACACTGAATGAAAACCAAAAAATATGCCTTAGGATTATGACTTAGCGTTTGCTTATCGTATGTTTTATGTTGTGCATTAAATTGTTTGCAGTCTTTTATTACAGTTGTAAACAATCAAATAACTGTAGGATTAAACTATGTTCGCGTACCAATGTGATTTGAGTAACAACTTTCAAGGTTACGTCGCATAATTGGAATAATAATGCTGACTCTAGAGAGCACTCTTCGGAATTTAGACGAAATGGTGATATTATCCTATCTCCAAGTTAAAGAATTACGAACAAAGATTATTTTCGTAGTTATGAAGATAAGATGCATGAAGTCAGATATTAAACGAAGCGTGATAATGTACATATTTCAATATCATGTACACTACTGTAAAAAATCAATTAGAACCTGACAATCTTTTAGAAAATCAATTGTTATTTTAAAGCAAATTATGTATTTTGAGCGTGTTAGTTTTTTGAAGTGCCAGAAGGACAAAATAACCATGAACGTTTTACTAATCATGTAAATTTAATATATCCACTAAAATTTTTCTAATTTGTACCCACCAATGACATTAGCTTCTCGTCACAATTTTCCGTTTCCTCATTGGCCAGTGTTGTCTCAAGGTCGTCCCTAGAGAGACACTATAGTTTAGTTCTAACCAAAATAACTATCAAGCATTCAAAAACTGCTTGCTTAGAAGCAATCAACTTAAATTCTTATCTGTATTTTTGTCACATGTAAGGTAATGATGTAGAAGTATTAATGAATTCCTTAATTACATCTCACACATATTTCAGCACATCACTTGTAAACATTGAAACTGCAAAGTATTATTTTTTAAATAGTTCAGTGGTAATATTTTTGTTTGTAAATCAAGTTGATATATATGGGTATCTAGCGCAAACCAACGATTTTCTTGAGACACTAAACAAATTTTTATGTGAAGTAACACAAGGTGCTAAACTTGAATTATAGATTTTCTGTACGCTTCTAACTTTAGGACACTGTTTTAGGTATGATAACTAGAAGGTATTTGTACAGATAATACACGATTCCATAATAAAGACGATTGGTGCCTATTGAAGACCTTGTATCTTACGAATTCATCGAATATTAGAAGACAAATCCTACCCTGTAACTGTAAGAAATTATTAATCATCCAATTGCTACATTTCATGTATATTTTTGAATAGTATAAAATTAAAACAAAAGAAATGATCAAGTAGGTTGTGCTGATTGGTTCAACTATTGCCAACTTCAAAGTTAATATGCGATAAAATTGATGACCAGTGGTCATACAGGGCATTTGTTTAAATAAAAGACATTGATAAACATTCTTCATCACGAAGTTTGAGATAGATCTCTGTTATCTTCTATCTACAGGTCAGATAGTTGTCAGTTGACGAGGGGCTGCCTTTAAATGAACTGATTCTCATTAAAAAGTTATAAGAAATTCTATAGGTTAACTACACGAATGACATTCATAAACGTCTTGCACCAACTCGATCCAATCAATTCATTTCGCACTTTATTCTTGAAGGTACAACTGTAAAACTAAAGAATACTGTTCATTGGAGCATTGCCTATACATTTATGGTAACAGCTTAACGTGATGACAACTGATGTCTCATGAGGACTTAAATAGCCTTCATTTCCTACTACACAGATACATAGCTCTGGATTCTGTCGTATACAGACCACTAAGATGCCTTTTGTATCCATGTTTTCAGATTTATTAATGAATTTGTTTCGCAACAACTTTTTATCTTCACATATATTAATGCCTATTTATTCAAAAATATTTGTACTGGTCATTTTAAATTTATTTTATTTTATGTTTACATACTTTCTCAAAGCTTTGTAATTTGAACCAATTTATTTGTGTACCTGCTAACACAGTATCTTATTTATAAGTACTATAAAACGTATTGAAAACATAATTTATTTTTTAATTCCATATAAATCGATCCTATAACAACATTCAATGTATACAATACTTGATTTTGTTTCCGAAAATTGGAATTCACATAGTATATCAATAACATAATCAATTATTATCAAGAATATGCAGGTTTTTGTTTAGCGATAATAAAGTTTTATATTGCTTTCGAAAATGATTTTCTTCATGACTTGTTTCACATTAAGACACCCAAGTGATTCATGTGATTGATCAGTCTTATTGTGCATTTATTATGGAGTAATATATGCAGAGGGATTATGTAACCTGGTTTAATGGTAATTTTAACAAACAAAATGTGGTTCATCAAAGAAGTCACTTTTCGGCGATTTCATTTTAAAAACTGTACAGCTCATATGTATATATATATATATATATATATATATATATATATATATATATATATATATATATATATATATATATATATATATATATATATATATATATAGTTCTCTTCAAAAACCGACTCTCATTTTTCATGACCCAGTCGGCGTTGTTCGTTCATCTTCCCTTGTCATATCATTTTACATTTGTTTCATGGACTTACCTACTTCAGCTCCTCCTCCTCCTCCTTTTATTTGTTTACGCTCCTACCAGAATTAAAGTTCGAGTGATTACTGTTTAACAGGAATAACCCATAATCCTGTCATCTGGCTTACAATTAATCATTCCAACCTTTTCGTTAAGCTTGAAAATTGCACATCTAGTGGGTTAACTATACGTTAGTAGTGGTGCAACAATTTTATGTATAGTTGAATATGTACAATCCTAATTTATTGTCACGCTACACGCAGTTATTCCATGTGTATCCAACCATTGATCACGTATGCTATACGAAACTGAGTCAGGTTGTCGGCGTCTATTGACATAGCCGAGGTTACCAGTTAGATACTTTAGGGTCTTATGCCTATCTCCTTTTGGGCACTCATTGGTTTCTTTTAATCTACTCCACTCAACATTTCATTTTGAGGTAAGCGCTGGTTTAATAAAATTGACAAATATCTCGACCACTTTAGTTAATGGGGATTCAGAGCCTAAAAGTGGTAAATAGTCATTAATTTGTATGTTGTACCAATAAAGTGATGTAAGCTTAATTTCTATCGTCTCAGCATGTCTATGGTAGAGTTCAAGTGCATGTACCATTAATAAATCTAGGCTTTCTGTAAATTGTCATACCGTCTCTCAATGAGAAGTTCATCATCTTCAATTTGATTCTTCAAAATCGAACAAAGCAAATGACGATAACGCTTACGAAATTCCCAATTAACACGACTAATAACTTCTTCCTCATCAATATTCACAGATTTTATTTGCTTTCTTCTTAATATATATACGTAATACTTAGTGATAACAGTAGTAGTGCTAATTCAAATGACGGTTATAAGAGAACTATTTTAATAAGAATACCCTGCTTATAAAAATACTATACAAATCGTAATAAAATAAAAATTGGTGCCAATAATTAGTGTAAAATCACGTGAAAATGATTGTATGTACATTGGATACGATACTAGTCAAATAACTCACTGCCACTTTTTCTTTTAATCCCAATAATATTTAAATGATATTTACTAATTTTACAGACCTTTAATGTTGTAAAGTTAGTAGACAGTGGTCGTATTTCGTTTTTTATTGAATATCATTAAGAAAGAATAAATGACATACCAATAAGGCAGACTAAGCATGTTCCTACTTTCGTTAGCTACTTTCAGGTTAATTCTTTGATATAATTGATCTTGATAATGAATAATGCAGTTTCATACCGGAGTTTACATTCATTTAATGTTAGACGGTTACACGTTATCGACTGGGAACCCTACTTGACCTACATTTCTTGCAAGTAGGTTCTAGCCATCGTGGTGTACTAGTAGTCTTGAATGATCAATATAAACACCCGACACATCAAGGCGGTACGTTGCAATCGGAACGACTCAACGGTAACGTTCAATTTTATGGAACTGCGTGACCTTGAGTTCAGTCCCACCATCATGATTCTTACGATTGTAGGTACGCTATGTTGCAATCTAGGTCAAGCACAGTTCCTTACGGACTACCTACAACTACTTAAAGTCACAAATCTCTTGAACTATTAACAATGTTACAAATTAGTTAAATAAATCCGACCACCTTTAAGTACAATAAAAACTCGACGTTGGTCACTACTTAGTGATTAATCATTGAACAGATCAATGTGCTATGGTTTCAGCAAACACTTATTATATAACGGCTCGAAGTAATGTCATTTCTTAAATTTGATTAATGACATTGAGAAAATCATTTCAAAATCTAAATAATCAAGTAACTGAATGACTTAAAAGATTGTGACGCAGATTACATGATATTTAATTATTTTATTGAAATATTTGGATTGACTTAAATTGTAACTAATGGAATATCAATTTTATAGTTAAAGTAATTTAAAAACACCACGTACTATAAATATCCCGTCAAACTCAGTTTAATAAACTGTTGATTATTTTTCAAAAATAAACGTCTCAGCGTACGGAAAATCATTTTCTTGTCAGAAACCACATTGAAAATGAAGTTCATAATAGTATTTAAAATAAAGTGTGTATAGTACAATAGGATATGAAGAGGTGCTTTGATTTGATACTCTCACAGCAGTAGATAAATTCAGTGTGTAGAATAATACAATGGCTATGATCATATGTAGAGTGATTGAACGTTTGTAGGCAGATTTCTTTAATTTTCTTTTTATCTTTCATTATTAACAACCCTCTGCTCATTGATTTTCGTCCACTGATTTAAAATATAACATACACAATAACTTTATAATAAGTGATATATATTTGTAAAATTCCAATGAGTAGAAATTAAAATTTCTGACATTTCGCGGCTTAGTGCAAGTCGCTTCTTCAGAGAAATGAATAGCCGAATTTAATTAACACAAGAATATATAATACAATGGAACAAATCAAAAACAAAATAAACCCGTACAATCAAAATGTACGGGTTTATTTTGTTTTTGATTTGTTCCATTGTATTATATATTCTTGTGTTAATTAAATTCGGCTATTCATATCTCTGAAGAAGCGACTTGCACTAAGCCGCGAAATGTCAGAAATTTTAATTTCTACTCATTGGAATTTCACAAATATATATCACTTATTATAAAGAATCTATCCAATGCTCAATTTATTTGAAATTATCTAAGTTAACCTTGGTAATGATATATACACAATAACTTATTTGTTAGCAGGCAAATTATGCTGATTTTTCACCTACATTTCTTATGACAAGTATTTTTAATTACTAGGAAAAATAATTTTGAGGTGGGTGGGGTGAGTGAACATATTTTTTTTGTACTTATAAACATAGAAAACATGAAAAATGTAACATTTGTAAGTGTTATGTGTACAGGTGAATTATGTTTGTTGACAATTCTAAAAAGCTGTGAAGTTAAATACCGATTAGAATGAGAATGATAACAATGAGTTATATCGACTTATTTTAAAAGTATAAGAATATGTTCTAGACTTTATATCAGAGGTTAAAATGCTACTTCGATAATTAAACAGAAGTAGACGTAAACTATACTGGACCGCTGACTCAGGAGTTAAGATTGGATTGTTGAAACAGTTGTTTAAAAGTCCTTAAAGTGGATTTCGAACTGATAACTAAGTGATTTAAGCAAGAAATTAAATTTTTCTAATGCTGATTTCGTGGTTTCTGGATTAAGTGCTTGCTGAAACTTCAAAAAGACTTGAGTTCGATTTCTAATTTGCTCATCATAGGCGCAAATGGGCAATTCTATACAAACGCGAAACAACTATGCAGTGTTTCTAGGTATTCAGTAGTTGTTTAACTACAATAAGTTCAACGTAAACGTTTTATATATCAATAAATATTTCTTGTTTATTCAATAGTGTAAAATGGACACTATGATCTGAAGTTAATCCCAAGACTAAAACAAGCGTTAAGTACATAATTTCCTTGCATACAGAATTTAGACTACAGTTATTTTTCACACGACCTACAATTGCTTGCTGGTCGTAGTACTGAAGATAAGATATTGTGAAATAAACGTTCTTTAATATTGTGAAGCTGTCTGGAGAAAGTGCCATCATTAAAAATGCCTCCGTTAACATTTTTTTATTTTATAACTAAAAAAATCAGTAGTAAATATTCAAAAGCTAGGTTTCATACATTTATAACTTATTTTACAGACACATTCTTCTCTTATTTTCCTTTTAATCCCTATTGTATATTCTTCATTTCACAATATTTTTTATAAACTTTAGAACTGTAGTGATACGGTGAGTCTTGAAGAAAAAGTTGAGCTTGCTTTGGAAGAGAACATCAGCTTAAAATCCTATATAGAACGTATGAATAACGAATGCATGGAATTAAGTGCTGCTTTATTCGAAGAAGCTAATAAAATGGTAAGAGAAATAATAGAAATTTTTCATAAACGATAATTCACTTCGTTGATCACTTATTTTATAAATCAAAACATCTATTTTTATTATTAATGGATGTTGTGGGGGGTTGTTAAATTCATAACTACATATTATGAGCTGACCTTAGTTAGGCAACTAGTAAAAGTCAAGAAGCATTGGAAAATGTTTCCAGTTAGTAATTCTCAGCACTGCGTATCCAGCCAACGATCTAACCTAGCACCTTTGGTCTGATTATTACTAGTCGTTTGTTTACATTATTTTTGCCTCAGTTTAAGTAAAATTTAGTAGCATTAGCTAGTCGCCTACAATGAATAATCGTTAAGTACCAAACAACTTCCAACCGTTGTTTAATTTGGCGACAACTCAACCGTTAAGATTGTTATAAGAATTCCATTGCAGTTAAATATGTTTCCTCACTCACCAAATTGAAATTTTTATTTCAAAGGGAATTTCCTTGTAATCTGGATATAATTTTTATTAAATATCAGTGAATTTTATAAGAATTTTTGTCAAAAATAAAGTGAATAAATTCACTAAATTTGGTCGTCAAGCAAATGTAGGATATATGAATAAATTATATTTGTAATCTCAGTGAATGAAATTAACAAAATAAGTCTTTTAATGACTCATTCAAGATGCTGGTACCCTACATGCAAGTGAGCAGTCATAGTTGCATTTTAACTCTTATTTACATATATAATCAATAATTTTGATTATTGATTATCCACTTGATGAAGCTGGGACCACTTTACAGAGCGAAACGTTCAAATTTTTATTAGTTTTATTTATTGAGACTGTTTACAAATACAATTTATTCATATGGTAAGAGTAAATGTTTCTTTTTTAACCGTATACAAATTCAATTAAATTCACCAATCAGCTAACAATATTCACAGTCTATAAAATGAAAACTGAAGTAATTTTGAGGCTTTGTGACTTAAAAGTTTATCAATCTGGAGTTAATTTTTATTACAGACTGATATTTACCAGGCAACTACATGAAAGTATACAACATTGAATAACTGTTTTGTTCTACTGCCAAACTTATATGAATGTAAAACAAAAGGTCAAGACTTTCAAACAATCCATTCATTATCTATTTGTTTACAAATTTATTCAGTTCCTACTAAGATATTATCAGTGTTTTTAAATCACTGGCCCGCATACATCACACTCCTGCTGGAAATTTTCTGAATGCTTGATCTTCCAAATTATAGTAGTGAACTATGAATGAACTAAATCGAATATCCTTTGTAATAAGTTGTAGTGTATGATGGTTTTGTCTTGTTGCCTGTTGACTGAAGGTACTAATGACTGAATTTGTACTTAGACGTTGTGTCGTATCATGCTTATTATCAAAACTGAATGTAAATACTTCAACATGGTCTGCTAAATATCTTAAACGCTATTTTATTTGTGTGAATCCATTTCATATGGTGTAGAAGTGTAAATAATTGTTTTTTACAGTAAACTTCATGTTCAAATTCAGTTGAATTTGAAATAGCTATGACTGATGTATACTGTCATTCTTTCTCATTTAATGTGATATTATGCGTAACCTACAAGACTAGTAGACATTAGCAGTAATAAATCTCAGATGTGTGTAATCAGGATACTTTTAGCATGAGTAAGTATATTGCAACCTTAATCTAATCAAGAGACCTTAGTGAATTTCAAGTAGGACTGATAAAAATAAATTAATGCGACACTGAAAAGGCGATTCTCTGCAGCTCAACTGATTTCAGTATACGGTGAGAAACTCGATGGAAGCGGATCGTAGCCGTTCTAATATTACTTCCAAACGTATTTATCAAATTTTCTATATTTGTGGTAACTTTTATATCGAAAGGATTGATAGAAAGACTTTTACTAATTTTTTGAACATATCCCACCAAACTTTTATCTGAAAAAAAGCCAACTGGTGTAGTAACCAAGAGCTTAGTAGACAGTAAATATATTGTGGTCGTAACAAACGCACTCAAAATAATAGAATGCAGGGAACATCACTTTACTTTTCGCAGAGGCTGTCCCCATCGAACGCTTTCTACGTAACATATCTATACAGGAAGAGCAATTGCTGCAAACCTTTCACTTCCATGGTGAAAGTAATTATGGCGACGAAACGTGTAGATTACACTATCTTCTCATTTTTGGTCCATCAACATTTATTTATGACGTCAGTTTTAATTTCACACCAAACAGTTGGCTTGATTGTATATTTACAGACTTGTCACTTATTGTATTTTCGTATCTTATTTAGTATCAATTACGTCACCCACTCTTTATTTGACTCCATCTCGGACCTATAAATATTCTTTATATTCCATCCTTGTTTTGAATATTTGTTGTTTTTGTCTTCTTGATTTTCTATTCCTTACTGGATTTTATGTCATTTATTAATCGTAGTGTACAGAATGTTGTTTATAATAATACCTATTTAATGAGAAGCCACCAAATAAAATTAATCCATTTTATTCTGAAATCTTGTTGTTTTCTTAGTTGTTTAAACTTGGATAAACCTATTTTAACCAGCCTTCCTAACTTGTGATTTTCTGATTTAAAACCGAATCTGTGTAGAAAATCTGTAAAAAATATCAACATAAAGCACACATTTTGTAAACCACACGAAGTCTGCCGATCGCCACGTAACCACACTTAGTTGGTCATGTTCTGTCTGTATACTAATTGTTTTACTTTTTAGCACAAAGACTTGTGAATATATTAGATCATAAAAACTTCTAAAAATGGTTAGCTGGTTTTTTTTAAAGATTTTGCTTTCCATAGGTAACCGATTCGGATTTATGTTTTCAATGAAGAAAATATCTACTTGTACATTGAATCGTTTTCATTCTTTTGGTAGTACAAAGAAAATATGTTTAGTTTAGTAAATATTATGTAATTTAACTTGTGCTACATGCTTCCCAAATATGGAACATATATGTCTAATTCATAGTTGTTAAAATAATCCTAATAGCAAAGATTCATATGAGTGACTTTAACATGTCTAATTATTGTATTTGATAAGTGACTGATGTATATAATATACAATGTATTTAAATGTTATAATAGTAACAGTTTGGATTGCTACTGTCAGTAGACATAAATTTTAAGTCTGTTGGCATAATTATACCAGATATGCTTTGTATTTCGGAAATATAACTCCATAAAGGTAATTGCTTCAATTGTCCAATTCTTCCTAGTTTTCTTTAGTTGTCTCACCCAGGTCAATTGGTGATATCGAAGTCAATAATCTCCACAATACCTTATCATATCAGGTATTATCTCTATCAGAATAAAAGCTAAACTATCTGTTAATAATTTACGTAGGTCAATTAAACTGTCATATTTCTAACGTATAACTAATTATGTATTTATTTTATTTATTGATAGGTCAGTGAAGCAATGTCCAAACAATATTATGCTAATAGACAAGCTAAAGAAAAAATGCAAGAAAATGAGGTAGTTTCTCTTCCTGTTCGATTAAGTTTGAATTTAATTCGTGTTAAAGTTCCATAGCTGTTTACTGTGTTTAACTTCATGGCTCTGAAACATAGTATCTAAAAGAAGCGAACATTCGTCGATTATTGGTATTTGATTATTAGTGCCTCCGAATGACTGCTTGTAAGTAACGCTGAGGATAGAAAAATGGTTCAAAGGGGAGATGGCAAGTCGTTTGATACAGTAATGAATCTTTTTCAACTGATGTAGCTGGGACATATAGTACGTATTCACAACCACCGCCTACCTTTGGCGAGTGACTCATTAACATGACTTACATAGCATGTATAGGTGGAAAACTCAATAGTTAACATCAATCTATAATGTTATTGACTTTTGTCTGAACCATGTTGATAGGTAGAAGAGTTTAAGTGTTCGTGTGTTTAGTGATATTGGGTGACAGCCCAAAATCTCTGATGACAGGGCAGATGCATTCAATATTTATTTAACCCTAGATTCTGAGTTTTAAAATTAATTTGTACTATGCGCATTCGTCCCATCCCCCCCATAATGATTTTTATGAATAATCTTTTCCTTACTACCACTGATTTTATCGCTACTCCCATTACTTATCTTGAAAATTTCACTTTACTGTGAAGACTTAGTGGGACAATTTGAACTGCATCATACAAATATTTCTTTGGATGCATTTTGCCATTAGATGATTGCTGAAAATCCTCTTCAACATTGTAGAGTGTCAGACTAAATTGGTTAGTGAAGATAAAACATTTCAATACTATCTTATCCTTAGTACCGATGAACTCATTGGAATTTAGACACTAAGCTGAACGAGTGCACATCATGATTCAATAATATCATTAAACTCTGGCCCAGTGTTCTATACTGTAAACTTTCAGTTATTTGTTCTTGAGTATTGACCTTACTCCACCTATTTGGTTCAGTCAATCATGCAGTGTCTATAGTCTTCAAATTTTTATACGGTTACTTGTTAATGGCGAATAGTAATTGATGCTTTCCGACTGGTTGGAGAGATTTATGCTATTTGTCCCCCTCCCCCCCCCAAAAAAAAAATCAAACGCAGTTAAGAACTACTGATTTAAGATAAATCATTTTATAATTGCAGTATTATTAACTCCTAAGATCATGAATATGGATAATTTCATGCAATCAATAATATTAAACATTATATAGATAAGTATTAGAAACATATTGGTAAGAGAACGATTACCTAGAATTATAGTAATGACAAGGTGGACTGCACAATAGCTACATATGCTGCTGCACTTTTTTACATCAGATCATTTGGAACGTACTGTAAAGTACGAACGTGCGCATTTATTTCCATTTACCTAACACATATGCTGCTGCACTTAGGTGTAAATTAGTGTATACCCGAAAGCTATTATATCTCACTATAATTTTACAGTTACTAATGTTTATTGTATAATCATATGTTACAATTCAACGTAAACAGCTAAGGCGAATGAACGGAATAAAAGATTATGTATTGCGGAATAATATACACTGACCTTGATAACTGCCAACCAGAATACGGACACGTTAGCCTCACAACTACCAGCCCCCGAAGTCGGAATAGAGAAAACAACAGCTACGAGCCAACCAGACACAATCAATCCTTATATTTCGATCATGCCTTTATATATACACAAAATCAGACCTCACCATTAACCAATTATAAAACTGACATTAATACAAAACAAGGGTAATAGTGGGTGTGAACTGGGGTAATATATGTGCAATCAATTAACCATAGTTTATAAATGAGAAACGATATAACATTAGTTTATACCTTCAACAGGAGTATAGGATGAGGGCAACGTAACAATAATAATAATAAAATGCTTACTTCATATACAACCAAAATAATGAAACCGTTTTGTAGGAAAAACAGCTCTAGAAGATAATCAGTCTTATTTAGGTGCCCCGTCATAACAATGATGAATTCTTTTTAATACAGCTGTTGATCCTATTTTCTTCATAATATATAAAACTACTGAGAAAAATAATGACAACAGAAAAACTAATTTTAAAATAGCTGGTCAGCTTGTATATCGCAATAAAATTAACATCTACTATGTTCCGAATTTACGTAATTGGAAGTAGTTTTCAGGATACTCTGTTTGACACAGAATTTTCTTCTGGTTGATAGTCTTTAGGAGAACACATACCTGTAATCTTAATAGAATTGATGTTCCCATTGAAATTCGAATCTAAAATCCAAACTATGCTTTATTGATAAGTGTCAATTTTCACGAAATCTGAGTTCAAGTTTGTATAATTTTAATACTGTGGTACTAGATTTCTTGTTACCGGTCCTCATTGATCTACTACTGAATCGTTTAGGTATAAAAATTGGCTTATGCTTCAATATCATAATGACTTTTTGTTATCATAAATAATTTCACCCACAGGTACTTCGGTCGGAACTACGGGCACTCAAAATACTGGTTACCGAACTATCTTCAGATGTCGCAAATGAAAAGATTAGAAACACACTAAGTTCTACAAGGTTAGTTTTACGTTTCATATTGTATATTGTGTATCTATCTTAAAAGTTACTTGCCCAATTTATTTGTATTTTACACAATATGACCATCATACCTATTGGTGTTCATCGATAAAGCATGGCTATGTGCTAAAAGAAATAACTGTTATCTCATAAACTGAATCCTGTCTTCATTAATGTGTGTTAAGGCAATTTTCACTAGATTTATTGATCAACTGATCAGTGTAACTAGGTCATTCGTCTTAAAGTAGCAGTGAAAAGACATACCAGTTGACTAAATTATGTATTTTCGTCCCTGTTGTATAAAAGCACTACATCAATGAAAATATTGACAGTAAAACTAAAATAAACGGTTTTCAGTTTATAACCAATTTACCATTAATGTACCGTATGATTTGTTGAATAGCTCAACTTTTACTGCATTTTGTCAGTTTACTGTAAATAATATTTTGTGTATTGTTTTTACGATTTTTTAATCATACAAAATACAACATATTGTATCAGTGACTGTAATAAAACTACTAAATACATATGTGTATATAAATGTATGTGAAGCTTAAGATCACCGATTAACATTAGTTAGACAGCTGTTTAAAGATATAAAGGACTAGGAAGTTGTTTTATCTCAGTATAAAACTACTCAGAAGTATAGTTACACGATACACAACACGATAAGATTTAAGTAGGTCTATGGTGTGAAGACAAATTAACTAATCTCTAAAACACCTAATGTTATATACATTTATGTAATGTGGACAACTCATTTGTTTGGAAACATGTACGGAGACTGGCTTTGACAAGTAACACGTGATGACGAAAATTCACATCCAATACCTAAAAGCTCAGTTGTCTTAGCATTACAGTTTAGCTTTGCTTAACTGGAACTTTCTACAAATTATTACGAAATTTTGTTGTTACTGTGTAATCTTAAATGCTATTCCTCAACGATTCATCATGTAACAGTCAGTACCAAAGATCATAATGTCACTTTGATTGTTATCTAATGCCTAAATAATATTCACTGTGAAATCCTTTAACTAATCAACCAAATTACCTCATCATCTTCATTGATTGTTTAGAATCTACAGCATACCATGTAGGATCAAACCCAATACATGCGTGACTTGTCGTAAGCACCACATGTTCAAGTCACTAGGTCGAAATCCAATAGTCTACATTCTCAACTGTAATCGATATATGATATACCTCTTTCCACAACTAAAATCATTCTCGACTTCGTTGACCACATCAGTCACAGCTTCAAAACAAAATAATTTTGGAGCAAAAAATTGTTTTCTTCATAAAGCTATGCATATATAAACCTGTGAATATCATGTTACATTAGATAATATGATAGGATGTGTATGGGTTGAACTTAAACTTACTGTGGACTGAATTTTTAGTTTCTTGTAGTAGATAATAAATAAAATGTTATTGGCTGATAACTGAAAGGGATAGAATTTCCACCGCAAAACTGTTATCAATTTGTATCCCCTGAAATCACCTGTTAGTGCAATCCGCCTAGTAAAATGAAACTAATCTTATCTGCTTTTGATTGGTTGTAAAATTTCATCAAATTGTCACAAAAGAATCCGTTTTACAAAAGTTTTTTGGAATACGCTCAATCTTGTTAACTTAGATAAATGATTAATGAACATAACACGGATGCAATACGTTACTTATATTATAGGACAAAATTTCCTAACCCTTTAATTTTACACCACAGTGAGAATAAGTATTATCGCGTGTATGTAAGCACTGTAATTATCACCCTTTATCATGACACATTTTTCTTAACCTTTATGTATTACATGATTCTTTAAGCTTTTCGTCGCATAAATTTTCATTGTTATTTACTGTCATTCTTTGCAACTAATATTTTATGTCAATACAAACCTCGGACATACATAATCACATCACTTACTTTACACCCCCCTGTGACACTATCTAATGTAAAATGATATTTATAGATTTGTAAATGTTGAGTAGTGTTTATGATTTTATTGAATAGATGTTCGCTACAATATTATTTAACTCTAGAAATCTATCATAAAGGTTGTCGTTAATGCAACTTGCATTTTTGTAATGGCCCATACAGTTTGAGTTAACAAAAGTTAGGAATATGCGCAGATAGCTTACTGTTCAAAACTCTGAGTGTATCGTACCTACCTATATCTTGAATATGATTGACTTCATTCTTTCATTCTGAGTTTACTTTCAATTATAGTGTTAGTCATAAGGTGAATACATTTGTTTATTCACGGTAGAAACACGTAACAATAGAAAACTAGAATGAAAATCAGCAAAGTTAGGAATGTAATCCATTCGTACAATGGTGACCTGATTTCTCATAGGTCTGGACGTTTGTTGTCGAAAACTTAATAAACTTGTGAATTTAGATTGAAGATAGTTTCCCATGCCATGGTTTCAATAAATTTTATTAGTTATTTGCCATAATGCGTCAGTTCAAGTTATTGAAAATTAAATAATGTTTTAAAATAATGAACCGTCAAAAATGTCCTTCCCATTTTAAAAATGCAACAATACTATCATTAATTTATGTTCAATAAATAAATTCGAAGCTGTGGAAACTACAAACTCCTTATAATTTATTAGTTTTGCATAATTGAATACCTAGATTTACGTTAATAAATCAACGGGTAGCGAACTATGTTGATCAAATTATTCCTATCAAAATTTGGTTTCCAGTCTAAGTGATTTGACACTACTTGTACATAGTTTATATGTTTGGTGATGGGCGAGTCACTAAAACTGGTGGGTATTTTGCTACTTGAACAATTGTATTCGATCAGTAGTATCAAGGAGTAAATAATCAGTGTATATGTCCTATTCGAAACAGAGGTCAATCGTTAACCACAGTTGTTAATGGTAAAAATTTAAGGTGTAAAACAGGGTGACTCAGATTTTAATACAACAGAGCAACAATTTCCACAAGATGAAATAAAAAACGAAAGCGACATAAAATAGGAGGTCGCGAAACCTGAGAGAAAAACATCCTTTAGGTTGATCTTTAAAGTCAATCATGTTTCGAAGAAGATTAGTTAGAGATTGATAACACCTGTAAATAACACACTACCTACAGCTACTTTAGCACGGATTAATACCTCGCATCGCTTATCGAAACAGACTAACATAGATAAGTACTCGCTTCATGTCACATCCAGTTGCTGTTTTCAGTTTACGTGTGCTTGTAAAATATGTACTTTGAAAGGGCAGAAAGGTGAAATCCATATGCTTAAGTAAGCGGGTGCATTAGTTAGCTGATGGTAAAAGATAAAATACATTCATTTCATGATATTCTGCTAATTTTGTAGTTGGAACTTTATTTAACATCGGAACGTTTAGATGTTTTTTTTTTAAAATGGTCTATTATTTAGCCAAATAGAAACTGAACTAAATAAAAATTATTATTTACAATGCATTAATTATAACAATAATTCATTTTATAGTAGTGTATGTCCAATTAACACTGTTGATGAATCTGTACACCATATGTATGAATTAATAATCAGATTATTAAACTTATTATTGTAGAAATAAGTGCTCAGTACGTTACAAGTATATAGATGTATTTATCCTCCAATAATCTATATGAACGAAGTACATATTTGTTAAAATTTTTTATCAACACAGGTCACTACTAATAACGCTTGGTTTAATATTACTATAATTAGTATTATCATTCACACTACTATTAGTAATAATACTACTCCTACTATCATACCTGTATTCTGTTTAATAAGAAGTTCTAACTCTTATAATACTAAAATATGAAATGAAACCTAAGGAGTAAAGTGCAAACAAATGACATATTTAATAAATTAATTAATATGGTATTCACAAAAATCAATATAAAGTAAGTAAATAAATAAATTAGATAACTTTAAATCATATGGAAGGTTTCAATAAGACAACATGAAACAAGGAATCATTATGTAGCTGTTCCCCATAGTCTGGAACTCTTTAAATTTGATCATGAACACTACCTTGGCTTCACATCGAGTGTTGGTTGGTAAGTTACGTAATAGTAATAAAGACTCACAATTGTTCTAATAAGCAATCAGTGGATTCAAAACAAGAATCAATGGCTGCTGATGATACCTCCTTCCAAATATAATTGCAAATAATAGGTTTTCTCAGGGTTATATAAATATTTTATCATTGAAATCTATAAAATTGGATTCCATATTTATCAAATTTACATTGATCTTTTTCTTGAATGAACCTCATTGGCTTACACTATATACGTATTAAATATATTCTATTTATAATTATTATGAACTCGTCAATCTTTAAACTTCCCATTAAAGGTGGAACTGAATAACTCAGAAAATGAGTATTTTACCATCATTATTCTTATTGAATGAAACTAAAACACAAGTTAGTGAAATATGAACTAGTTCCTTATAACAGATTATTTGGCAGCTAGCTAAAGTTGACTAAACCGAAGGTTGTACCTACCCAGACGGCTTTTATAATTTACTAAGTAGATTATATTCAGTGGTTTCGGTCACATTTTCGTTCACTTATTGAGTGAATGCTGAATATTGGAGTACAATTTCATTAAGGTGTCATTTCAAATTTAAACGTTTTGTATTTTTGTGTTTTCTCCTAGAAAGTTGGCTACACTGCACTGTCTTGTTCATGAATTCAGGTTACTACTAACTCCAGCTATTTGAAGCGAATTCTCGAATGAAAATTCTCGAATATACGATAGTCATCCATTAAATAAATAGGACATTAACCTAAAATTCAAAATACAATACACAGTAAACACTGAAAACGTTGTGGGTAATGTTAGCCGAAGAGAAAAACTGAATTCTGAGAACAGTTACAGATTAGTTTTCTCTAGAAATATGAATGAATAAACCCAAATACTGTTTGGTAATTAGGTTGCATTTCAGTCTGATAAATAATCCCTTAATGTAAGTGTTCTATGTATTTTTTTCCTAATCTGCTTATTAAATATTTTTATCTTTTGACTTAAAGAATGAAATATGATAACGTAGCATGCAACAAATCACCTGAAGTTTATCGCAAAATGGCAACAAGTAATATCTTGGATCCAAAACGAAATCATAAAAGAAATACTGGACTAGAACATTTCAATCGACGTGATCTGTTGACGGCAATGATTTCAAATAAACCATGCAAAAAACACTTGGATCTTAATGCATTTGAAGTAAGTAGATGAGTAATTTTGTTGTCAGTCTCTGCGATTTAATTCGATTATATATTCTCAAACTTAATTACACCGTATCGGATAATATTTTTTCCAACTTATTGGTTTAAAATCATTAAGTTACGTTCTGAGGTTTAAACAGTTATAAGTGCCCACTTGATTAACAAACATTAATGAAGTGCCTAACAACCTTTAAATATATAGAATTCATATCTAGTACTTTGAAACTCATCTATGAAATGAATGTCAATCTATGCATTGTCTTCTTTTACCTTGTAAGGTGGTATCAAATTTGTCCTTTTCAACTGTTTATAGCATAACCATTTAAGTTGCTTACAGATTTCAAAGTACAGTTTTCTAATTTTTGTCTCCCTTTTGATTGTCCAGGCAATCACCTGAAGTAAAAGGAAGTTTAAAATCCGATAATATATGATAATTAACAATTAGCGTTTTGTTCTCAATGTTATTGCTTCTTAACCATAGTCTGTATGTATGGGCGATGTAGAATAACTAAGTAAATCAATATACAGTAGCAAATTAACTATTATTTGACAAAAATAGTCTAATTCATTATCTAAAGAGAAATGATGTCATGAGATATTCTCCATCACAAATCAACATCACCTGCTCAACTAACGTTTTGCCTCACAGAGTAGTGTATTTGTATGTTGAAATCGGAAGCTATCATGGGTTTTTGAAACCAGATGAAGACTTGTTTTTATTTTGTATATAAATGCTTGTCTAATTGGTATTAATTTAAAATAAAGGCAGTTTAAATGTTGGATTCGACCAACGTGACACTTCATAGATTATCTTTCCTCTAAGAAATCAGATAAAATGAAAACGAAGAAACTTGCAGAAAACCGTGGATTCATTGTTTTATGTTTAAAAGAGGAATATATAATCAGTGATTTGTCACAGCTCTGAATAAGCATTTTTATTGTAAAGAATAAACATCAGCTGCCATACGCATGATTATCTTTATTATGTTACACTTACTTCATTTTATTTATTCAGTGCGAAATTAGTTTATAGTAATACAACACAAATAAACAGAAATGTGAATTAAATAATTATGATTTGTAAAATAAGAATTGAATCTTAAAGATCAACATGTGAAATAATATATTTCTGAACAGCCATTAGAACAAAGGATGCATATTTCGAAATGCCTTGGAGACTGGTCAGTTGAATATACTTGATTACTCTAATATACTCTAATAAACGATAATATTTAAATGCAAATATGAAAAATGTTCAACCAATCAAGGAAGTGTATGAGTTAATAGTGATGTCGAGCTGAACAGATTACAAAATTAATCATAATAACGAAGAAATTCACACTCAGGTATTAAAAACGGATGAAGCGAGAAAAGAAATTTCTCTTTAGTTAGTTTTTCATCAAAGGTCTACACCAATATATATATTATTTGCAGTAGTTTTAAAACCCATTACCAAATAGTTAGTCATGTGTTAAATAATTATTTTACAAGTTCACAGATGTTCATAAAGTAGATAAGACAAATAGGTGAATCAGGTAATTATTAAATGTTAAGAGCATAAAAATAAAAATTAATTGGCATATTGTTGATTACAAGATATCTATTGAGAAAGCGATAAAAAATTACAAAAATTTGATGATCAAAATTGTTACATAACAAATAGGTGGCAATTAATAGGCAACAAATTTTTAAGTTATGAAAAGAATCAAAATCATGATAATAATAATAATAATAATAATAATAATAATAATTAAAGGATTGAATGTAATGAGTCATTTGTCGACCATCCAAGCACTGGCTATTATTATGGCTAAGACAAGGAAGGAGATTGTACAAATTTCTTAAGCACACACAGGTCCGGTTTGAGAAGATGGATACCAATGGCTTTCGCTGTATGTAAACAGCGTATGCGTAAACAATACGGTACATCAGATGGGACTTGATAAATGAGTTTAAAGGCTTTCTTTACGTCCACTTTTAAAATCAGTTATTGAGTTTATCTGATCTACCTTATTGTTTACACATACGTTGTTTATATACAGCGGAAGTCATCGATGTCCACCTCTAGCCGGACCTGGGTGCGCTTAAGAAATCTGTACAACCTCTTTCATTGTCTTGGTCATTACAATAGCCATTGATTGGATAGTCTACAGTTTCCTGCGCAATATGTTACTAGGTCTTCTTCTTTTCTTTTGGGCTTGAGGATTCTAATTTAGAGCTTGCCCTGTTGCGCAGTTTGGTGATTTCATCAATGTCTATCCTACCAACCTCCAGCATTTTTTCTTAATTCCTTCCTCAGCTGGAAGTTGTTTTCTCTTCCACAGTAATTTGTTGTTTATGATGTATGGCCAACTAATCCAGAGTATCTTGGTAGACAACTGTTTATAAATATCATGAATGATGATTTTTGTCTTTCTCCAAGTTTCAACTCTATACAACAGAATTGCACTGACGCTTCAAATGCTGGCGTTAAGTTTTTAGACCAATGAGTCACAACAATCAGATAGCTTATCCAAACTGAGTAAAACATTTGTGTAAGATCAACTCCAAAAATGTTTATATTCTTAGAATAAATAACTAATTTTGAAACAGTTTTAAGATAGAGAAGAATTGTTTTGTGAATTTTCGATTACTCAGATTGTTGAAACATTTACTATGCATTTTGAACCATCGACTACTTCAATGTATAATGTTAGCTGGCATAGAAGTAGGTCGGATAAAATATGGAGGGGGGGGGAGTGGTAATCAAATTAAAATGTGGCATCAATTTGTGAAATAATTTACTGTTTATCCGAAACATATTAGTAGATGCAGAATACTTTATTTATGTCCGTATGATAACCGTAATCAGTGGTTCATGACGTTGAATGGAAAAGTTCACAATCGATCGAAAGGATGTAGCCACAGTCATTCTTTATCTGCCTGTATCTCCGGAGTTTGAAAGTTATCCTTAACTTTTTATTCTGTGAATTAATTCACTCTTCTAATTTTATTGTCTGTGCCCTAACATGTTCTACAGCCTGTGAAACTAATACTAATTCTATGCCATCTCGCATGAAACCTAACTGAAATAAAGTAAAACAATCTCGTACTCAATTAATTAGAAGTAACCAATCGAAATCATCTTTAAACATTAATCCGAAACATAAAAATTCAGTGAGAATGATCAGTGATTTGTGCTGAATAATCACTACAATCTATAAACAAACCCGTAAGCAGGGCGACAAGAAATAGAAATACTAACTAATTAGAATGGAATGTGATAATTATTAATGCGGTGACCAGGAGACAAACTATATTTACAAGAATAGACACCATAAATGTAGTCCGCAGAATCCTTACAACACAGAAATCAAACAAGTACACAAACAACCGTTTGTATATAGAAATATACATCATTATGTATTTTAAGTTGTAGGTATCAAAACACATTAATCATTTAAGCGACACTATGAGTTGCCATATGATTATTTGTTTTGTATGTATTCCTAATGAGTAAAGGTTTTGTAGAAAAATACTTTAAGCTTAATTTCATCAATAAGGTTTTCTCTTACACTACCTTCAATTAACCAACATCAAAGCATAGTACACATAATGTCGAGTCACTTAGATTGGTGTATGCTAACTGATGGATAGGATTTAGTCATCACTGAAATAGGCAACGCAAACGTGATTATTGGTCTCCAGCCAGTAATCAATAAGTACAATAATGATCTCGAACAAGTAAGGTTAAAGTATCTGTGTGTTTCAGTGGTATATTGTTAGAACACTCAATTCTATTCGAACTTGATCAGGTTGAAATTGCACTTTAAACAAATTAGCTTTATTTATTTGATATAATATATCAATTATTTAGAACAGAGTGATAAACAGTTATTTTCTCACTCTTAATATCATTATTATATCGATGTTTCATTTATCACATTTCATAGGAATTCTTAGAGTGGATTCAAAGCGATTGTCCATTAAAGTTACCTTCTATAGCATTTACTGAATTAAATGAGCAATTATGTAATCATTTAAGTACAAACAAGGTAGACAAAAGAGACCTTTTTGATAAGGAAACCATTGGACACGTGACTAAAATCAATACACTTAATCAAGCACTTGATCCAACAGGTCAAAACGGAATAAATGATGTCAAAACTAGCAATTGTATTATTAAAGATAAGCATACTGTGAATAGTAATCCTTTAAGTTTACCGAGTGATCCTATTATGTCCAATTTGGCGGACTGTCAATTAAAAGAAGATTCAATTGATATCAGTATTGGTAAGGCTAAAGACGCATCGATAATCGATAGGTCTAAACATTCCAGTAATATAATCAGAACAATTATTGTTAAATCGACAACTCATAACAATCACCAAAATAACGGAGTTGGAAAAGAACCTTCAAATGAATTATCGAATACCAATTACGATACACAACCTAAATCAACGTCAGACGTCAGCAGCCACTCTTTAGTAATGAGGAGTCACCATAATGTAATTGAATCAGCCAAATTATGTCACATTCCGCCGAATGAAGGCTTATCGAAATTTATGCATCGCCTATTTGTGCAAGATATTAAACCATGCTTTGATAATGTAGATCGACAACTCATCTCATCCATTTATCTAGCTTTACCAGAACTAGGTTTAGAAATTACGCCGATTACACCAATAACAGGTGGCAATTCACCTCGTGACAATACAGTGGCCGATGAAAAAAACCCAGCAAGTCGTGAATCATGTGCATTAATGTCAAGATATGAAGCTATGTTTCATATGAAGATAAGAGTAAGTTATTATGATTATTAGATAATAATTCATTTTGTAATGCGCGTAATTTTGGCTATTTGATAAGCTTATTATACATAAAAATTAAAAAGACCGTGATTAAATAACTGTGGAACAAATCATGGCACACTACTGAATGCAGTCATATATCACCATGCTTTATTTAGGTTGTATGTATGTATGTGTGATCAACATAGAACCTGGCACATGTGCGCATAAGTTCAGGTTGCCATACATCCATGGCACCGCAAGATTAACACCACCACCACTGGTAGAAATCACTTCTATAAAATAAAATAATAATGGTAACAAGGAATGTGAACATATAGAATATGGTTCAAGAAGCGTAGAAAGAAAGCTATGGAATAATTTAAAGCTCATGATTTAAGGGAGGACAATGAGTGAATACATCTGCGCTGCGCCATTGTGACCGATTCTGGGCCATGTCACTCAGTGTTTTTAGCCACTGGTTACGGTAATCGCGAGGACCCCATCCAGGTAGTCTGCAGCTACCGACACGACTTAAACCGGCAGTCAGTGACTTCATGGACTGATGCCATGTTTTAGTTTGGCCACCCCTAACTCTCTTCCATCCTATTCCTATATCAGCCACCAATGTGCGTCTAGGCAGACGGTGATTGGGCATACGCAACACATGTCCCAACCACCTCAGTCGATGAAGACTCATAACCTTATCGACTGATTTACTACATTTGCCTAACACCCGAAGTCTCACCTCGTTATTACTTACTCGGTGATCCCAGCTAACGCGAGGGATGTTTCGTAGACATCGATGGTCAAAAACTAATAACCTCCGAGTGTCATCTACCCTTAATGGCCACGTCTCACATCCATACAATAAAACAAAGCGAACTGTTGCGCAGTACACTTTGCCTCTCGTTGAGAGACGAATATCCCGTCTACGCCATAAGTGACGCAAGTTGGCAAACGCCAAACGAGCTTTTTGGATTCGTACTGAGATTTCGTCAGAGACCAACCCATTAGGGCTAATCAGACTTCCAAGATAAGTGAAGTAGTCGACGTTCTCGACCACTTCACTCTTTATTTTCAGCTCAGATGTTGACTAAAACCAATCCTGGAGCAATAGTTTGCATTTAGAAGGTGGGGGGGGGGAAACGCATTCCGAACATGCTTTGATTGGAGATTATTGCTGATGAAAGATTCTGCATCTTATCAGCGTCTTCGCCAAACAGGACTATGTCATCTGCATATTCTAAATCAATAAGTGGATTTCCTGGTAGGAGATCGATCCCTGAAAATTCAGACGATGAGAGTGTGATTTCTAACAATAAATTGACTATAAAATTAGGCAAAAATGGAGACAGTAGACAGCCCTGACGGACACCACTTGAGGTTACGAGTTCTGATGACAGTTCTTCATAAGCTCTAACACGGCTATTAGTGTTTGAATAATGAGCCTTGACGTGAATTATGTACTTTTGGCGTACGCCTTTCAAGTCGAATTCGGCTTTCAAGTTAAGAAAAACCATGATTGTCGGATGCCGAAAAGTATGTCTGTGTTCTAAAACCTGACTAATGGTGAATATCTAGTCTATGCAACCGCGACCAGGTCTGAAACCAGCCTGGTTTCCTCGCATTTCCGGATCACGATTTGTAGTTAAGCATCTGATAATTATAGAAGCTAGTATTTTAGACACTATATTGGTCCAAGCCTATCTAGTTAGGTCGCATATTTATAATTGCCTAAGTGGTTCTTCGGGTGTTCCTGGAATTTAATCTTTTCTGTTTCGTTGACGAACTGAATTCAAACGGATTTTCCGGTAGTGGTTTACATTCGCCCAGTTAGAGGCAAACGAATGCGTGCTCCTACTAGAGCCTGATCAGAATCTAAATATATACTCCAAAAAGATCGACAATCTTCTGTCGAGCCTCTCCAGCGGTGACTAATGGAGGTATGATCTATTTGAGTCCACCGTTGAGTAGGGCCAGGAGGTCGCCATGTTACACGATGTCGCTCTTTATGCTTCAAGTTCGTGTTTGCTAGAAATAAAAGATTGTCTGAGCAAAGTTACAGCAGACGGTCGTCGTTATCCGTTCACTGCGCTGGAGCACAGAAGCACCCACCTAAATGTTTTTCAGACTGGTTCAAGCTACCTATTTGGGTGTTAAAATCACCAGCCATGAGTACCAAATCTGAGTGTTTGACCCTATGAAGAAGTTCAAAAAACTTCCTGTAAAATTCATTTTTCACTTCATCCAGGCTGCAATCAGTGGAAGCGTAGGCTGAAAGTACTAGAAGAGAATGGCGTGTTCATATCTTTCTGAGTTCTTGCCGAACCATTTAATCTGACGGCACATATGCGACTATCGACAGGAATCCATCACAGAAGTGCATGTTCTGCTCTCATAGTTAACACATTACATACATCGGCTGGCCAGATAAACGAAGGGTGTATCGCTAACGTTCTTCACATTGGTTCTATGAGGTCAAGCGAATGACTACGCTAGGATTCTATATGATGTTTTGGAAACACAAAGTACATCATTGGTGCCGGATTCTAACATCTTAGCTTGGGAGACTGTTATGACGCAAGAAAAAAAGAGAGGATGATTTGGCTGGTGGACGTGAACACCAATGAGATGTGTGCCTAGTTGATAATGCTTCATTGACCTTAGCCCACTCACCCCCCAGGCCGACAATAGAACAACCAGAATTAGGAACTGGAAGACGGAGAGAGCCTAGAGAACCGAGATCGTATTATATTTTAATCATACCTTTATATATACATAGAATCAGACCACACGATAAACCAATCATAAATCTAAGATTGATACAGAACAAAGGGGAGAGTGGCAGTGAATGAGTACAGCTTGTACACAATTCAGTAATGTAGTTCATAGTAAATAAACAATATACCAAGAGTAAATATACAAACGAGAGAACCGGGCATTGGAAACATAACAGTCATAGAAATGAAATGGTTACATTGTCCACAGTTATAATAATTGAAATAATGTTTTAAAGCATAGCTCTCGAAAATAGTCAATCTTCGTCAGGTGCCTGGCATATCAGAGACTTGCTGCTCAATTTGACAGAGGGTTCGTACATTGAATGCACCAATGTGAAGTTTGGAGCGTGGTCTTAGTATGCTCGGGATGTTATTTCGTGGGCCGAAATCTTTGGCACTAATGACACATGAGAAAGTTGAAGATAGGGATTTGAGCTTGGAGGTAGGGGCAGGATAAATATTAGGAATAGATGAAGGAGTTTGAGCAAAATGACGGTGATCTCGTATGTTGTTAGAGATATCAGGGCGGTAATCTCTTTCCAGTTGCCTACACTGTGGAGGGGTTCTTCTTGATGTACCTGAAAATCAAAATGGGTTAGGGTTGGTCTGAAAGACCTGGGAGCGTGACCGCAGTGTCCAAGGAACAACTGCTTGAGGCCGGCCACACACAACCTTTCTGAGAGGGGTTTTCGTCGTTGTAGCCGCGTTCTTGTTGGATCCTTACTGCTGGAGACGGAAATCCGTGGAGTAAGTTGAGGTGTGCCTTTTTAAGGCCGACCTTTTCTAAACCCGCCCTTCCTTTGTGAGAAGGCAGCGTCGGTGCTATGCTAGTTGTCTGAAGAAAACACCTAACTGCCGTCACATTTCTGTAAAGCCAGCAGTATGACTTCGTCCTCGGACCTTATATTTGCTGCTTTTGGTCTCACCACTCTTCAACTGACCTGCCTGGCATGGTGGGATTTTGGGGAACAATTGTTCCAGCTAATATAGGCCGATAAAGTCATCACGATAGGCAAGCCCAACCACCACGTCAAGGTAGCAGGACGGTCGGGTTTATCTAGGTTACATATTTTATGACAGTTACTAACATGAAATAACTTTAGTTTTAGTGAAATCATGTTTCCAACCTTTTTTCCAAAACACTCAATTATATAATCGGATGAGCTACCAATAATTTATTTATCGTAAAATTAACTACTAACATATAGCTACATCATACAAACCGATCGGTCACTAGACTGTGTTTAATGTTATGCTATATTCATTCCAATACTTACCTGGTAGTCACGATTACAAATTTAACACTAGCTTTCACGTTTTTTATTTTGATGTCGAAGGGTATTATATTTTCAAAGTTCACTTTTAAATACTAGAATATATCGGCACTTTGATGTATTCTGTGGGCCAGTCGAATCCGTCAACATTCTGGAAGATGTTTTCCAAAACGTTATAAAAGTGCAGCTTAGAGAAAATAACACCACTCGATATGTAAATTTTCACTATTTCATATATCTACGACATGTGTTGATTTTTATTACTTAACTTACTAAATCGGATCAAAATTGATGACAAAACAACAAAATAATTGCATACTTTTGGCTTCCTTGATAACTCAAATTATCGAATGGTTTAAAGTATAGACCGTATATTTCTGATTATATAGAAAGTCACTGCTATCAATAGTCAGTGATCTCAAGAAGTAGTGTAACATGGTGTTGGCATTCCCTGACTGGTGTTTTGTTGAAAGTCAGTTCACTAGTATTATTTTGCAGTTTATTAGTTACATTCTGTTATGACGCGAAAATGAAAGAGAGGAGGAGGGGATGAGGATGATTTGGTTGGTGGACGCGAACACCAATGAGATGCGTGCCTAGTTGAGAATGTGCAATTGACCTAAGCCACTCAACCCCCTAGGCCGACAATAGGACAACCAGAACTGAGAACCGAGAACTGAGAACGTATTATATTTTAATCATGTCTTTATATACACATAAAATCAGACCACATAGTAAACCAATCATAAATCTAACATTAATACCGAACAAAAGAAATAGTGGTAGTGAATGGGGAGAGCTTGTACACAATAAAGTAGACGTAGTTCGTAATAATAAACAATACACAAAGAATCAATACACTAAACGAGAGAACCGGGCTAGTGGAACGTAACAGTCATAGAAATAAAATGATTACATCACTCATGAATAAAATAACGAGAATAGTCCCCCAAAACACAGTTCTGAAAGTTCGTTACTTTTCTTTAATCGCCCGGCGTAACAGATTCCCAATCAATGTTTCACTGAACATGTTGACAACTTGCATGAGAATGTTCATGATGTCGTTTGTTTATCTCACATTTTCAACGGTATGTCGAGAGGGATACATTTTGTTTTAGGTAAATATAACAAACTTAAACCACAGTATACCGAAGGAATTGGTTTCTTTTCGCGAGCATTTGACATTTATTCATGAAATAGGCCAATAATATACTGAAATCAAGTAATCAATTAACTGTTATTATAAGCTCAGTGGCTGGGTATCTATTAACTTTTAACTATTAAGAGATATGTTGAAAACTCGCTTCAGATTACTAAAATAGTATCAACCCATGCATAAAATGATATCTGGTAAATGCGCTACATGAATTCTTGGAGTAATGAGTGATAAAAAAGTTAAGAACCGAGTGTTAAATGATACTATGGTGAAGAAACTCATCCACTATTACATTCTGCTTGAAGCTTAAATAGTGTGAAAATATAATTCTGTGTAGTGAAATAAAAATAGCTTTTTAATGTGTATATTAGTAGGAAAAACATGTAGATTTCAAAATAGCGTTTAGGAAATATTAGGACTATAAAGTTGTAGTTTGATGCAGTCTACTTACGTTCACTCTTGTATGCTTGTTACTATAACTTGGTGTCACCAGACAATTTTTATTCTAGTATCTGATCTATATGAGACATTTTCCAGGATTAGGTTATTTTACAATTTCTAGACTTGTATTCATCATATGTTTAACAAGCCTTTGTGTTTATGTTCTTGTATAATGAGCCTTGAGGTCTACTTCTACAGATGTCAGTACTTGAAAACATATATTTTCGATAATTAAATTACTTTAACCAATTAAATTTTCTCCCTCTGTTTTCAAACCAACATTTTCGAAAAAAGTTTTTATTCAGTTATCTGATGTAGCTGAGTACTCAGTTGCCGTGTATTTTCCAGCTTCTATTTTTTATTGGCAAACATTTTAATGGTATAAATATTTTTACTTCTATGCCAGTAAAGCATAGAATTATGTCCCAATGAGTAACTGAATCAAAACAATGATTTCTAAAACGCTGTGGGAGATGACTTTATAAACACAAGCTGACTTCTTGTGTAAAGTACACGACTCACACCGTTGAGTCAATATCTGTCCGTCGATATTTCCAGCTCACTGTTAAATGAGATTACCTGTGTATGTATTTCTCTACGCCTACTTTTAGCGGTCTGATAAATCGAGGATTTAGATTTTCACTCAAACTATATTCGAACTTTATTCAAATTGGTTAGGAATATCAATCGCTAAATACTGTGATGTTTGTTATTAAAAACCTAACATGAAAGTAGATTATACCTTTGGAGTAATTCATCCGTTACGTGGTTGCATATGATCGATAAGAAATCCCAATTCATCTGGGTTTCATGCTTGTTGTTACTTATTTGAAGGCTGTATGAAACATGTTGGAGGAAATGTAATTCCATGTTAAATTCAAACTCGCATTACCCAGTTGTACTGTATGAGACGTTGATACTGAGCTTTTAGGGCGGAAAGTAGCCTTATGGAAAACTGAGATATTTAAAGTTGACTATTTATTATGCAACAATTATCGACCATCAAAACATATCAAACGTAATATCAATTCATTAAGAGAAGTAACCACTTTGAAACCTGATCGATAGAAATTGATAATCACAGACGAAATTTACAGTTGTTACTAGTTAGTGATTAATCAGTGTAAGTAATCTTAATGTTTTGTTGTGATGGGTGATTTTTATCGCAGATACGTTTTTTTATTAGTCGTAATAATAATTGTCATTTACACCGAATACATTTCTACATGGTTTTAATAAATGAACTAATGTATGGCATTTTTGATACTTCTCCTCGCTTTATTAGACCCCTAATTCCAATGAAACCGAATGCGAAATTTCTTTACCGGCAAGAGATAGAATTGTAACCGTCGTCAATTTATTTCAATATTTAAGCATCATAAAACGTGGTTTAGATTCTAGTCCAATGCTCGGAGATAATAGGAAGAATGGTGATTACACAGATAATAGAAGCAATATTACCAACGTTCAAACGAAAAATAAAAACGATATAACTGTCAATGAAATGGAAAATACCACAATGAGAACTGAAATGCGGGAACAGCAATTTCGTATAATTCAACGACATCGATTAAATATTGGATTAGCTAGACTTGGATATGGTGCACCAGATATAGAATAAATTGCCCTTTGTTTTCGCATTACTAAGTTTCTGTCTCGCCGAGGTTTTCTTTTCTTGTTATTTATGCAATCCTTTTGCAAATCATGATCAGAGATATAAATAATGCTCTTATTCTTGATTTTGGCATATGAGAATCCTGTTTACTCATTTCAACTAAATTGAAAAACAGCATCATTAAAAGTGATTAAAGAATGTGTATATATAATCAATTGTTGATTAACTGAAGTGCGAATAACCCTAAATCTTGAAAAGTTTGGAAAAGCTAAGATTCATGTGGTTAATTAACGTTTGAGTATATATATATATATATATATATATATATATATATATATATGTCTTTCCATTTGTTCTTCGTTTCTTGACAAACATTACTGAGTTTGCAACTATTTATTCGAATACAAAATAGGTGTTTCATTTTTGTTTTCATATTTTCATATGATGTTGATGCACTTGGTTGCAACAGTTTGGATCGAAATTTATTTCGAGTTTTTTTTAAATTTTATAGTCTATCACACTTAAACTGAGATTTTATTATGTCAAATATGATTTTATCAATTGTTTCCTCATATTTTGTTATCACATAATGTAGTCATTTTTGCATAGCATTCAAAGAGTATAAGTATGTATTTCTGATGAAGTCATTTTTGTACCTAAATGATACAAAGGAATTGAAATGAAATTATTCAAAATCCTATTTTACTGTTTACTTTTTATCATTTTGAATAGATTTGCTATTGATTGTAAACTGATTTTACTTCTTAAAATTCAATACGGCTACAAATAGATTAATAAAGGCTTAGTTGTGGTGCTGTTAGGTTTCATGTGAGGGATGATGATATTACAACCTTAACCGACATTATGTAGTTTATGATAACTGCGAAAATTGGTATATTTTATGCTACCGACAATCAATAATACTACGCTTCGATACTGGATATCATAGATACATACTTCTTCCAATGTCGACTACTCTAAAAAGCAAATATTGTAAGGAAGACTTTTATTACACAGAGGAAAATAGATAATTATTTAACTGAAATATATTCATCTATATATCTAGCTTAATTACAGTGATTATTAGTTATATAAAAGTAGTATGAATGAATTAAGCATCACAGTGGATTACACAATACAATTAAGAAGTAATAAAATGTACACTGTAATAATTCGTAAATTGTTGTTCATTATTTACTTTAGTATGATGAACATTTAAAAATCAAGCATGAATGGAAACAATAGTTGGAATTTTCCAGCAACTGTAGTTTGCTGATTTCACACCTCCAACGCATCGATTACTTAAAATAAAAAAATTATCAGCACTTTTCTTAATGGGTGATTAACAAAGATGATTATATAGTATGTCTAATCATTCATTAATGAATATAATTTTTTTTCATTAAATACATGAAATTTTAGGATTTATCCTTGTTGATTGGGGATAGTTACGTTTTCGAGAAAATAGTGATGTCGCGCTGACTACCTCAAACAACCTTACATACAAATTTCAGTTTTATTATACTCTGATGAGCGTTTCTGTAGGCGAAAGCCAATACTGACATTGACCGGCCGTCAAATTGTGAGTGGTCAGTGTCATATTCGACTAGTGCCGATCAAATTTTACCAACCAAGTTACAATGTGGCGATTGGGTTTAGTGATTCTATATCTCTTGTGCTACATTCTGGTTGTTGATGGATAGTGTTTTCGCCGGCTACTTCCAAACGTCTAATATCAGAAACTAATTCTTTTCTAAGTTGAACACTTCTAGATTTTTCTTAATGTACAATATAACAGAGAAACAACTACTAAACCATGTTCGCTATTAAATATTTCGTACAAGATTGCGAAACATTTTATATAGCTAGAAAAAACATGAATGATTGCTCTTATCACATTTGCATTTAAACACTTTAGTAACTGATAATTACGAAAATATGGGTTCAGAAATAACGTAATTTTCGTTAATTTCGCATTAGGTTATAAAATAACAGTAAGAAATATTCCTTCAGGATAAATGTTATTTGCTTTTAAAATAAACAGTGGTGAAAGAATTATCCATTTTGAGTAGGAAATACTATTTTTAAAGAGACTTCAGATGAAAACAACTGAACTTATTTCTGTAAAAACTTAGGCCGTTTAGCATCAGGAAGTTGAAATGCAAGTGAATTTTGTTTGTATTTTAAGAAAGTAATTCGTAAAGTGAATGCAAAATTAAAATGCAACATTTTTGACATCTAAATAAACAGAATTATTTCACTAACTCGAAAGTAGTTTATTCAATTTTCTCACTGTTGTAAAATAAACAATTTGTATCTTATACACATTTCAAGACTTAAACATGCATTATAGCTTGTTCATATTTTGTTAGAAATACAAGAACCTACCGACACTTTGTAACCATTGCTGTGTAAAGCAATGATTAATACTAGAATATGAATCATTGACGACTGACTACAGATTGAATGAGTTATTAATCGTATTGCACATTGTTATTGTCCGTTAGGTATGATTCTACGGTGCAACTATAGTAGGCGCTATTTATACTCAGTCATCATAAAATGAGTGGCAAAATTCAAAGTAAAATTGAAATTTTCAGTTTCCAACTGAGAGTCATACTTGATTGATTGTCATTAGTACTTGGGCTCATTTTAGGAAATATCTTTAATAATAATTCTCGTTATAACACAATTGTATAATAATTATGACAGCCCAAAAGGAAGCCGGAGACAAGCGCATCCAGTTGATAGACCTTAAGTAGGACACAAAGCACATCGTAATATATGATTATGTTGGTTAGTGACTGCTATTATTGCAAACCAGTAAACATTTTGATTTGCATCCCGTTGAAATCTTAAAGAAATAAAAATGTATTTGAATAGTTTAATTTCACATAACATTCCTAAAGATGTAACAAATTGTTGGGACGGCTCCTAGAAACCTCAACGAAGCCTCCGAAACCCTTGAAAGAGCTGGAGACATTCCATCCGATCACTGATCGACAGAACCCTCTAAAATCTCAACGTGGTGCATTCTAATTGGGTCCGTTTATATTATTGACATGCCACAATCCACTGCTGGTAATTTTTGGATCCAAAAAGAGCATTCCTGTTTATACAGCAAACCGTCTGCAACGATGGGCCACTACGCTGCTTAGTTACGATTTTAAGATAAAGTACCAACCGAGAAAGGATTTTGGTCAGGCAGATACCCTCTAAAGACTAATCGGCTTCAGTACAAAACAAGAAAAGGTACTTGTAGCTAGCATAGAAGCTGAGGAAAAAGTCTACACAGTGCTAACAGACGCAGTTTCCGGACTGCCGGTTATTTCCCAAGCCAACAATGACGCTAGTAAAAGAGACAGTTCAACCAAAGTCATTCGCTATTATATACTCAATAATAGGCTAACATCTCGACTTGACAATTTTCGATTCATGTATCAGGTTTGGACACCGTTTCTCTAGTGAGAACGGATTAAGCACATGTGAAAACTATAATATTTTGTTCTATAATGTTTTGCATATAACCCATTCTTTATCTTACTGGGATAAAGTTTTCAGTCTACTCGTCTGCTGAATATGCGACTAGGAGGGTTCAAGGCGTTCGAGTGCTAAAGTTATATGTGGCAAGTGAAGCTATCAAGCACGAGACATAACACAAAAGTAAGTATTTTTTAAATAATTTTTAAACCATGTTGTTTGACTGTAAATTACATAGTTTAACGTTCAAATTAGCATAGTGTATATTTGGTTGTAAAAACCAAACGAACTCGAAATGTTATAACCCTTAGTTAATAGCTTAACAAATGCCTAGAGCAGTCGTTAAGATAATGAACTGAGGGAAACAGCTCTTTTAAATTTACAGCAAAAGAGACTGAAAACAGGCTCAAAATCTTGGAGTTTTAAAATTACTACAGATATTCCAATCACTAGAATCGCTAAATGAACAAATTTATTCACATAAATTAGGAGTACTTTCAAAGAGAATAAGATCGATATACCATAAATTTAGTCAAGTAAATATAGTTTGGTGTGAATTCGCCTACAAATTTAACAGATTACAACGTTTGTCAAATTCATGGTCCCTTATTTACTTGTAAGTAGTGTGTCGTAGCAATAAGAGAGAAGTAATGAGAACGAGTATTCAAATAATTTAGTTCATTATTAAAATATTAACAACGTTAGAGAAACGCAACATAGGCTAGATTAAACAAGAGAATTTTCATATCCAATTGTATTCTTCATCCCAAATACATTTGGATGCATACACAGGACCAAATTTATTTGTAAAAATATTAATTGGAACAATAAACAACATAGCTTTGTTTGTAAGAAAATAAAGTAAAATGATCAATATAAGCCATAACAAATTGTAAGTACCTCCTTGTGCTTATAATATTGACTCATATGGTACAGAAAAATTTCATTACACAGCGAAATTTAATCCAGGTATTAATAACTCCGTGTCAGAGAAACCACTAGAATTCGCAAATAAGACATCTGTTGATACCAATAAGGCAAAGAAACTAGTTAGAACAAGTATGAAATGACCACACACGAGTGAAAAATGTATAGAGGGTGATATACAATCAATTCAAAGTTAAGTAAAACTAATTCCATCAACTAAATGAGAAGAAATTATGAGCTTCTATTGCATGCATATTAGTAAAAACAGAAGAGTGTAGAATATCACCAGCATCATCATGACAATGCAAATTTTTTTCACTTTCAGAAAGAAATAATACTAAACAGTGATTATTACTGTCATGAGAAGAAAGAATAATTTGTAAGAAATTACAATTACCAATATGCTTTAAGGGTATTGAAGTCGATATCTGACAGTTCTTTTGCATGCAACCATAAGGAGAAACAAGAATTTCATTATAGTTGTCATCATCCAAGTTAGTAGTAATCAAAATTATGGTAAAAATTAGAGGCTGAGAGATAGAATTTCCACTCACGTAATATGCACGTTATTTACAATTTAGCCGCAATCATTGCAAGTACACACTAGCATACTACTTATTACTATAAATCAGTAGTCTAATAATGAAACATGAAAAAATTGAAGTAAAGTCAAATGAAAGCCCACGTAGAATGTCAGTTACTGACAGATAGAAAAAGTAATGCAGGGAGAGAGGAAGGAAATTAGTAAGCTATTGGGAAGGAACAGTTAAAAAGGTGAGAGAAGTCAGTTTCAAAAAAATAAAGTTGGGGATGAATACAAAGGTATAAACGCATTAGAATTATTTATCAACTTATGAGTGACAAGAAATACAATTACTCTTTTTCATTTTATAAAAACAAAATAAGACGCAATCACAAATAAACCCTACAAAAAACGTGGAATAACCTTTCTAAAATTGAATAGAAAATATATTAAGGAGGAAAAGTAGTTCCATTGAAACTTCTACACACAATGCTAGTATATCGAAATAATTTCCATAGGAATAGTTAAAAAATAAAATAACTAAGAAGCAAACAAAATAGACCACTAATAAATATCTGGGCATTTTAACCAATCTTGACGTTCTTTTGCTTGCCAATAATTTCCTAAATACTCATGAGATAAATTGCCGTTAATATCATATTTCGGTGAAAACCATATTGGTGTGTATAAGGGTTCATTCGTTTGACCTGAAAAGAAAAGATTAAAAGAATATATATATATATATATACACGTAGTTAATCTAGTTTCGTGGAGATAGGTTTTAACTTTTTGCTTGTACCTGTCATAGAATCCTGTTAGTGGGATACCATTGAAAACAAAGGAGCAATCAACCAATCAATGCCTGTTAACCTCCTGTTTTTGGCTAAGGTTACGAACCAGGGAACATTGTTTAACCGTTTCGCCCTGTTTAGCTACTTCACCGATAACTATCTCACTCTCGACTGAATGGGACTCCACCAGTCACAACTTCTATCTAGAATTTCGAGAGAATATTGTAGTAGGTAGCTAGTGAACTGATTATTATCGTTAATTTGAGGCGTTTAATAAATTAAAACAAACATGGGTGTAACTAAAGCATATATATTACAACATTTTGTTCGGCTGGAAACAGTGTAGTAACTTTACGACGATCCACTTTATTTTATACATGTTGTAACTTGTTAACAAACGAATGTATCCACTATTTGAAATAAAAGTTGCCTTTACATCAAACTGTTCATTCGGTAAAAGTAGATTATAGCATCGACTTTCCATCCAATCTGAAAAGTTATATTGATGATTAATGAGCTTGTCTATTTCAGAAAGTGGTTGATTCGCTGAAAAATCAGAAAACATCTGATAAAGGAACCCTATGACACTTTTATCGTGTTGAAATATTTACTATGACTGAAGTTATGAATTAGTTTAAGATTAGGTTTATGGTTAGTTTGTATAAACATCATGTGAACAAGAATTTATAATTAGTGTACATAGACTTATTGCATAGAAAGAACACACTCCAATCGATTTATGAAACAGCATGAAAATTATCTTATGCCATTAGCAAAATCTGTTGAACTCTCGTTTGTATAAACTTCACAATAGAATTCTTAGTGATAAATTTGGTAATTTAGTGAGAGGATTAATACCAAGGTGACTTATTTAATAAGTACGGATTTGTGAATCTATTCCTGAACAATATACAGTATCTATGAAATCTAGTGATAATATCCTGCTGTCCAAGTGCAATATAATGACCAGAAGTGAGATACATCAACTACTAAACTAATGTTCCATAAAGCTGTGAGCCAACTAAGAGTCGAATTTCTCTAGTAACTACATCGCCACTGCGTTAAAATGCATATATTTTCCAAAAAAAACTGTCATATAATACTTAATTCTCTGAGTAAATATGCTGAACTGTTAATGGTTAATCCTGTTTTTCACTTTACTCTTATTACTGGAAAAACAAAAGTCAATGTTAGTTTATCTACAGAGGTCATAATATTTTATAAAATTAAAAATCAATTATTACTCAAATTAAAAGCTGTACCATTCACATGATGGTACCATGAATTAAAATATAAACAACTAATATTTAGAGAAAATATAATTTTTTACTTTTCCCAAAACAGGTAAGTCCCTATGATATAAATCTTTTAAAAATGATATACGGCAGTGCAGACACAACACCAAATGTTTCACATTTCCCCATTTCCATCCAAAAAAAGCACGTAAGAAAACACAAATTTGTCAAATAATTGGAGAAAGGGGATTATACATTTAAAAATGCATCTAAACCCATATGTAAGTACATAGATCATTAAAGGAGAAATAAACAAATACTCATATATTGTGTGTAATATCATTCGGTTTGAAAATTAAAGCTACGTAATAATTTCTTAGTCATTTAGCATAGATATCGATCGGACTAAACGTTTAAACAGCATATATGCGTAAGTATGTATACATGAAATTGCCAAGACGTCTAGGTGACAGCGACAGTCACATTTTTCCTGACTGTCCTGGCTGTAATGTGTTGTATGTTGTAATCGGATGATTTATGCTACTATAAGTTCCAAGAAGAGATAAAAGAATGTAAAGGTAGATTAATAATTATCTTTTAACTTCCGATAGTCCGACAGCGTAATATGAAGTACAAATTTCGTAACCTATAGATCTTATAGCGATTTAATAATGTCAGACGGAACAAATAATAAAATACATAACTTTAATTTACAAAGAAATGCAACAGAAGAATACCTTCTTTAACAGCTCTTTCCCATGCATGTCGTTTATTTCTTTGTTTCAATTCTAGGCGTCTTTTCTCTTCATTTGCTTGATCCCAAAATCCTTGTTCCATAAGACGTTGATCAGGTCTATTTCTGGAATCAGTTGGTGCAACACCATCTTCCATTTCATTTAATTCAATAGCGAATCGCGAAAAATGATACATCTGTAGTAAGTAAGAAAAATGAATTCATACAGTAAAAAGTACGTCACTTTAAATTCGCATATGACGATACTAACAAGGCCGTACAAAGTTAATAGTTACTAATTCTGAAATCAAATAGTATTACTATTACTTAATTAAAATTAAAGTTGTACAAACTAAGATTTTGTTTTCTAATTTACATCATGAACTGAGTGTACTGGCTAGACAACAACTGAAAACCAAAAAGCACTGGGTAGCTGTTTCGTTTTATTATTGGGTTCTTCGGCAGTACACATTAACGACCCTGCTATGGATAGAAACTCGGACTATTGGGTTTTGTATAGATCCCCCAAACTAAGTCAACATTCAGTGGTTTACATTTACAGCTTTAGTCAACGTATGATGTTGCACTAAAATTGCATACAAAAAAAGAGCTGTTTAATATGTAATAGTTTTCAGTGGTTATCTGTTAGCCATGTAAATTATAAAATTCGAGAATCTTTACAAACGTTCAGTACTAATAAAGTCATCTTAAATCAACAAGAATTGTGGAAGTACTTGCAAAGTATTTTTCCCTTGTTTCTGGCAATACAACGAAAAAAGCTGATATACTTCAATAATTTCAAATCAAATCTATTATATTAAACATACAAACTCATTCAGTGAGAGGAAAGACAGAAAATATAGAGAAAATTTGCATTTATTGATTGTTGTAGTAGCCAAATTCGTATATGTTTATTCTCAATCAACTGATACAATATAGCCATATGGTCACAAGATTTTAATGAAGCTGAAGTGAAGTCTCCAATGGAATCAAGGATGAGCGTTTTGTCATACCGGAAACTCGTCAGCCAGATGCAACAGTATTCTAGTGTTAATTTCTACAATGTAATTGGAATCCAGCATGTTCACTTAAATAACAGCAAGATTCATTAAGGCACTAAGTACTTGGATTCTATCTAATATTTATTAAGAAACAAATACTTTCGGCCATGATTTAGTTAAGTATCTCCTGTCTAACATCTCACCGTTTCGTGCTAATTACAAATTCATAATACTTAGTACTATTTGTTCCGTTTAGTAAGCAAAGTAAAATGAACCTACATCAGAAGCATTAGGAGGCAACGTATCAGCTTTCCATACCACTTTTGGTTCACCAACAGGTATTTTATCAATTGATAAACGTTGATATTCTATATGATCATCCCATGTTCCTTGAATGATAGCAACTGGCAAACCTGTGGAGTTTTTCACGAAACCCGTAACCTTTTTTGATTTAAAATAATAGAAAGGATAGAAATAATTAGAAGCTGGATACCAATGCATATTATCTCAGAATTAAGTACTAAGAAATCATCCTTTGTTTAAGGAGCAGGTTAAAGGTAAGAAAATAGGCTAACTTCATATGATCAGTAGCAGTCGAAGACAAGAATTGTCACCGATTATTTTAAACATGTTACGCTACTCGAAGCATGAAAGTTGATCTAGAAGATCAAAATCAATACAATGTATGCTATAAATAGTATTCTTTTCTACAACAAGAGCGAAATACGTTTAGTGTATTTTTATACTAACCTTTAAAGATGAATTGTATTTCAAGTATTATTTAGTACACAGCTTTCCAAAGTTATATATATATATATATATATATATATATATATATATATATATATATATATATATATAGAATTATGATGCTAGAAAAACACTATAATTTTTTTATTGAGTGTTTACAAAAACTAACACACATCTCTGACTATAACGATGACATGTTGAAATGAATGCAAATACTCAATCAATAATGTTGTTTGGACATTATACTGTATTACATATTTTCGACAACTGACTACTTAGACCAGTCATGGTAGTTGATGAAAATAGTTACAAGTAAGCCAAGGGCGGTTTAATAAAGACTAATGGATTAAGTCATATTGGTAAGTGGTACCTGGTTAGCAGACATTATAGACGTTGGGTGACATGACCTCACATTAACAGAAACGCTACCGGTGCATTGACTTTTTATCTACATTATCTTAAGTGTTCAAAATGTTATATGACCACCATTTACAAGATTCATTCTGTCTTCGTAGATCATTTCTATGCTTAACCTCTTTACCTCCACTTACTACCTTGGTATCCAACTTTGTATATATATATATATATATATATATATATATATATATATATAGTTACAATGAGATAACATACTCGTCTTGATGGTCCTCTACTGAAATAGGAATGGGCTATAAATTGTAGATTGCATATAAAGCCATTTTTATGATTTTTTATTATTACATCACCACAATTATCAATCCACAATGTACCAACAATCAAATTATGAACAACTGTTGTAGCTTTTGTCCACGTAAAATATGAACCATCGGCAAACTGAAGATTAATTGTGCCTATTTAACATGAAATTCAGACAAAAAGCAGTGAAATAAAAATAGAAGCAATAAGTGGAGTGTGTTTAAAAAAGTCTGGACATTCAAGTTAGTATATTGATAAGAGATGGCAATGTAGAGAAGTTTTACCTAATCGAAATAAGTAAGAATCTTTCAATCACTGAGTTATAACAATCGAACTCGGTTTAAACAACCAAACAATCTGAACTCATACACGAATAGTAAATATATAAGTGTAAAATATATACATTAAAAATAAGTAGATAAAATAACTTTTATTTTTCTGGAATACACAATGGTGAACAGGAGAAAAAGGACGTAAATTAGAGTGACCTATCATGGAGTAGTGACCGATGTCGTATTTATCCATTTCTACAGTGTCGCATTTATCTGAATATCTCGGTATTGTATCATTTTAACACATTTTTAAGCTTATCCATAAAAAGACTTAATGAAAATACCTTAAATTTAAAATACACTTTATTGAAAGAATACTTTTCTCCGCCAAATTGAGCTACTTACAATATCCTCTTTATTTGTGTTACATGGTGCAGAATATTAAAGTCAAGTAATGCTTATTCACTTAAATTCCGTATTAGTTGTTATTCGTCAGTAAAGCATACCTGCAGTCTTTACACAGTTAATATCTTCTGTGAAATTCGCAGTTAAAATAACCAGTAAGTAAAGTAACCATAGTTATTTGAGTCTTAAGTGAGATACACTGTGACTGACTATTGGTTTCCTATTCGTCTAGTTCCTAGTGCTCGTTGAACTACATCATTGAAAATACAATGTTATCACCAGCCTACGCAACCAGACATTAGTGATTAAAAACTTTAAGTACCACACTAACAAATCTATAGTAATATACACAATGTGTTGTAAATGAATGTTAATGGTAATTAAAATATCTTTTAAATACCTGCAGTCGAAAAAGTGACAAACGAGCGAAGTTACATCACCAACAACGTCAAATCGGCAATTATTTGCAACAAAATACTGAGCCGAGTAAAAATACTTCACTGCGGTTACATAAAACAAATTTCATTGAATATAGTAGTTATTACAAAGAAATATAATAAAATTACAATATACTTGGAAGAAACTTTCAACCTAACACCAGTAAACAAATAAAGCGCATCTAAGCAAAATAAAATGGTGCCAACCTCAGACAGTTTATGTATCAAATGAAATTGTGAGGGCGATCATGATACAAATGTGTATTTGAAAATAAGATGGTTTTATCTTATCTCGTTACCTTCTCTTTACCTGCTAACAACTCAATATATTTCGAAATCATAATTTTAATAAAGTTTGAATATACTTACAGAACGAAATTTAGTTGGAAATTGTAGTTGATGTAACAAAGGAGAAAATGAAGTTATGTGAGGGAATATAACACTGCAATCACAAATCATATGTTGAAGAACGTTCTAGAAAATTATCATAGTAACAAAGACTGAAAGATTAGAAATAGGTGACTACATGATAAACAAACGTTAATGATGATTAAGTATAGAATCAAGGGAGTAAAATTATTTGGTTAATAAATGAATCTACTAAAGTCAAACAAAAGTGAGAACAACGTGAATATGTAGTGACCTGAAATAGTTAAAGAAAATCTTAAATATACGTTTTATGATGCAGTAAATTAGGTTTATGTTACCATAATTTTTGTTAAGCTGCCATCTACTGCAATTTAGTGAGGTTACTGCTGTCAAACTGTAGAAAATGAAACCTTTTCTTTGAAAAGAAAACTGTTATTAGCTTTTCCCAACAGTAGTACCAGAAACTTAATTCACTGTATCATAAGACGTATATTTGAAACTTTCTCAATTGCAGTTTTATTCCGTCACATAACTATATTACGTCCCTGTTATGTCACGTCAACTACTATTTCCGACTAGATTTCTTTCTGTAAGCATATTCAAACTTTTTTATAATTTTGATTTCGAAATATATTAATATATATATATATTACTTACTTACTTATGCCCGTTACTCCTCGCTGAGGAGCATAGGCCGCTCACCAGGATACTCCATTCAACTCTGTCCTGAGCAATCATTTCCAATTGTTTCCAGTTACTGTTCATCCTTTTAATGCCTGCTTCCAATTCTCGACGCAGCGTGTTCTTTGGTCTTCCTCTTTTCCGTTTCCAAACAGGATTCCATGTTAATGCTTGTCTCGTGATGCAGTCTGATGGTTTCCGTAATGTATGTCCTATCCATTTCCAACGACTTTTCCTAATTTCCTCTTCGGCTGGAAGTTGGTTTGTCCTCACTCATAATAAGCTGTTGCTGATGGTTTCCGGCCAACAGACATTCAGTATCCTTCGTAGGCAGTTGTTTATAAATACTTGTATCCGTCTGATGATGTTTGCAGTAATTCTCCAAGTTTCAGCTCCATACAGCAGGACTGTCTTCACGTTCAAATTGAAGAGTCTGACTTTGAGGTTAGTTGATATTTGTTTTGAGTCCCATATGTTTTTCAACTGTAGGAATGCTGCCCTGGATTTGCCAATCCTTGTCTTTACATCTGCATCGGACCATCCTTGATCATCAATGGTGCTCCCCAGATATGTGAAAGTATCCACTTCTTCCAGAGTTTCTCCATCAAGTTCAATCGGATTGGTGCTCCCTGTGTTGTATTTAAGAACCTTGCTCTTTCCCTTATGTATGTTCAAGTCTACTGATGCTGAAGTTACCGCTACACTGGTTGTCTTTGTTTGCATCTGTTGGTGTGTATGTGTTAAGAGAGCTAGATCATCCGCAAAGTCCAAATCATCGAGGTGCATCCTACATGTCCATTGAATTCCGTGCATCCCCTCAGATGTGCAGGTCTTCATGATCTAGTCAACCACTAGGAGGAAGAGAAAAGGTGAGTGTAGGCAACCTTGTCTGACTCCGGTCCTCACCAGGAAAGCATTTGTCAGTTGTCCTCCATGCACAATTTTGCACTGTGTTCCGTCGTAAGAGTTTCGGATGATGTTGACGAGTTTCTCTGGTACGCCGTAGTATCAAAGAAGTTTCCATAGTGTTCTCCTATCTACACTGTCAAATGCCTTCTCATAATCAATGAATTTGATGTACAGTGGTGAGTTCCATTCAACTGATTGTTCAACGATGATTCGTAATGTTGCGATTTGGTCTGTGCACGACCGATCCTTACGAAAACCAGCTTGTTGATCTCGAAGTTGAGCCTCGACTGAATCTTTCATTCTGTTCAACAATACTCTGTTAAAGACTTTCCCTGGTACCGATAGTAGCGTGATCCATATTAAGTTATTGGCAGGTGGAAAGAAGTAAAGAAAATAAGATAAATTCACCTTATCTTGCTCAAATGTTCTTTGTTGCTAGTTTCAAGCTAATAAAAAGAACTCTGTGCATGAAACAAAGTGTAGTAATACTGTTTCCAAAAATAATGAGGTAAGAATTCGTATTGTGAATAGAAAAATAGCATCTTGCTAAAATTTGATTGACAAAATATTGTATACTGAGAATTGGATATACAATTTTTTAAAGAAATTATCTATTACACACTAATTATTAATGCACATAATCATGTGAATTAATCACATGAGTACAAAAAAAATGTAACATTCTGTTTAAGATTTATATGTTGTCTGCTTGATAATATTTACTCTGAACTATGATAGTTTATGTTAATATCACAATGAAAATAGTCAAAAGAATGTGCATACCATGAACTGTCAAATTTACATTTGCCAAAAAAGAAAAAACAAATTACCTGTAAACAATATGAGTAACACATAAAGTAACGTGGATTAAATGGAATGTAATGAAGTCAAAATGTTAGAAATATCTCAAACAATACAGATATTTACTATATTATATTAAGGAATGTCAAGCGTCAGAGGCTAAAATACGGCTCCAGTTCAATGTTTAACTTCGAAAGATACTTTTGTTTGAAAACAAAAATAGGTTAACTACAAACTGTTATTGTTCATTATAATATTCCATTATTGTGAATTATAAACGCTTTAGAAGTTTCTGATTGTTTGACCGGACGACGAACCCAATACAACTCTTCAATAATAATAATAATAATAATAATAATAATAATAATAATAATAATAATAATAATCCCCTTCCCATGTGATAGAAGATGAGTAACTAGGAAAAGATCTGTACTGCAGAAACTTTGACAATAGGAACATAATAAAAACAGAGAGCTAAAAGGAAAAGTCATAACTGAGATAACGGAAAGGACCAGAGAGTTAAAGTGAAATTGATTATTGTTCAAACTGCAATTTCTTAGCAGAAAACAAAGTAATTAGGAGCTTTCCTGCCATAAACATGATCCAAACTATCAGGTTAATAATAACTGTCAAAGAATCTATCAAAGAAACATAACACGTTGATTACCGATAGGTTTTTAAAAGCTAACAATCAATGAAAACATTATGAAGGTATTATTCTGAATCAACAAGTTATATGCCGTTTTCCTCTCATCACTCCTTCCGTGAACCCAAACGAGATATCAATTCAAGCAGATGGGTTGCGAAAATCCATATCTCATTAGCGACTTGATATCGATTAATACTCAAAAACCGATTTTGCTACATCTAGCAAGATAATAAATTTAATATGTCACGGATTTCAACTTATCAGTTAAGCAAAGGAGTAACAAATGAAAGAGACGTAACTACAAACATCTTATAGTTATGGGATTTATTAATAAAGAAAATAAACACATTTAGCTTTTGTTTAATTCTTAATACAAAACTATTCCAACAAAGTAAACAATAATAAAATGTATGGTAAAATAGAAAGAATTAACAGAAGTTTATACGTAACATATGTAAACGAGCAGTTCGTCAATTATACAAAAATAATTAAGAAAAGTGGTAGGGAAGAATACAAAAAAAACATATAAACCCAGGAAATGATTACAGGAGCTATAGAACGAGATAACAGTTCAATTTTAAACTCAAAAATAAGAGAATAAAAAAGTAAACGAAGTTTATGAACAGTACGAATAAACAGATAGATATCCTAACTGCAAAACAATAAGTTTCAATTGTTAAGAATACAAAATCGTCGCTATTTTCAATATAAAATAACAGCCAAAATTGTAATAGAATCAAATTAGATTTGTTACAAGAGAATAAATGATAAAAAAATCACAATCTAATTTCCACGTCATCATGACTTGTATTATTAAACTGCATTTACAAAATAATCAGTAGATAAAAAAATTTGTATTCTTTAAATAGCCAGTTTTTCATTGGATTCACTAACGGTCTACGTGCACTTTTCAGGTGACGAAATTTTACCATTTTATTTGAAACTAATTACACAGTTTCCATAATCGAATCCCTAGCTTGTCTTTATTGCAATTTGTTTTGTTTTTCTTACAAAGTGGTTCATTGCGTAATATAAAAAAGTAGTTATCCTTATTCACTAAACGACTATCCACTTAGAAATTGTAATTTGTTCTCACTATCACGATTAAATGGCCTTCGATCAGTTATTGACAGTACCGATCAGTCGAAGAATGCAATCACAGGTGGTAAGCGTTTATCTTGTTATCGTAAGGTCATAATAATCTCAACTAGCAAGTTCACCCTAGTTTCTTTTGCATGTTCACATTCACTTTGGGATTACAGTTAGTTGGTTACGTACAACAAAGAACCCAGCACATCTGTGCAAATGTTCAAGTTGCCACGCTACGTTAAGATAACGATATCAAACTTACACGATCAAAATGACAATATAATACAGCAGAAAAGAATAGAGCAAAGATGTTTACGAAATAATAGAGAAATTCAGCATCTTGAAAAAGACAAACTGTGAATAAAGTTGCACAACTGTGACCAATTTTGAGCTATGTTATTCAGTATTACTAGCCACTGGAAACGATTATCTCGCGCAATGCAACCAGGTAGTCTGCATCTACTAATATGGTTTAGACTAACAGTCAAAGACTTCAAAGTCTAATGCTATGTTTTTGTTTGGCCTTCCATTGAAAGATGGATATCTCAACTTCACCGCAAGTGGCGCAAGTCGACAAAAGCCAAGTGAACTTTCTAAATCCGAGCTGGAATTATGATAAATACCGATTAATCAGGGCTAATCGGACTACTAAGATAAGTGAAGTGATTAACTCACTTAACTACTTTACTGTCTATGATCAGTCAATGTCACAATTCAGATTACACATATGAGATGCTTACATTTAGAGAGAGAGAGAGAAGCATTATTGTATTGTTACTCAAGATGTTCTGGAAACTGCAAAATATCAGTCTTCACTAAATAAGACAATATCATCTGCGTACTTTGAATCGATAAGTAGGTCTCTAAAATGACAAAAAGGCAACGACCTGAGTCTCTCTCTGGATTCACACTGTATCATTTAAAAAAGTAGGACATAAACGACTGTAGACAGTGATCCACTAAAGAAGTACTTGTAATATTAACTAAATTACTGTTATATCAACATTAACAAGGTTTCTCAGGACTATCTGTCGTAAATAGCAGTGTTTCTCCGTAATTACAAAGTGAGATCAAGTAAATATCCACGGTGGGGTCCTGTATGGACGATTGGGAGACTCGGAACACATCAATCGCATAAGATTCTAGAGTTTTAGCTAACGAGGCTTATTGACCGATTTGGTCACACATTAAAACAACCAGCATGAAGTTTACAGCGTGGTCTCAGGAAGCTTGAGATAGCATTTCGAGAACTCGCATAACCAGTAACAGTGGCATATATTAGAAAAATGGTAGGAAAAAGTTGAGAATGAATTGTGAAAGTGTCAGAAACATATGAAGAACGGGATTTATGATGAAGAAAGTGATCTCGAATTCTGTTAGAAGTATGATGTCGGTTATCAGTCCTCAATTACACACACGATGGAAGGGTTCTTCTTGAGGGATCCGAAAAGGCAAGTGGATTAGAGGAGGTCTTGAAGACCCGAGATTGTGTCCGTAGCGCCATGGAAACAACTGTTTGAGGTCGGTCACACATTACCTATATAAAAAGTGGTCTACGGTGAGTTAGCTCCGAACTCGGAAAAGCGTTACCGGCAGAGGTGTGTATTTTTAGAGCCAACGTTTTCTAACCCCACCCTTCTTCAGTAAAAAGGATGGATTGTTGCTCTGAGAAAACACCTAGCAGCCGCCAAAACGATAAATAGTTAGTAGTGCGACTTTTCTCTCAGACCTTAGATATGATGCTTCTAGTCTTACCGCTCCACATCCGACCTTTCTGACATGATAGGACCTGGAGTGACGATTGTTTCAGCAAGTATAGTTCAAGTGATTCACTACAACAGGCAAGCCCGATAGCAAGGTCAGTGTAGCAACAATGGTGCCTAACCTCATCATTCGTCACTCGGTTGTTCTAGAATACTCAAAGTGATGCTTCAAAGGCACGTTAGTCAAAATATGCTCTAAAATGGAGCAATGATTCAATCAATAACTAAATATGAATATATGCATAGCTTATTATATTTTAACATACCCTGAGAAAAACGGTTGATCAGGAAATTTAAATGCTTCTGAAAAAAAACCATACATGCTCAACTGAAAAATACGAAGAGACCTTAAACTACATAATATACGTAGGCATGTGACACTTACTGCTAGGTTTAGAAAGTATAATGAGCTACAAATGCAGGAAAAGTTTAACTCTATAATGTACAATGAATGAATTAAAAGTAAATAAGTCCAAGTGCAGAGTGTAAAAATAAAAAGTAGATAAAAACGTTGACTATCAAATGAACAAGTAAGAGTTATTAATCATTGGTAATTGTATTCAATAGGCTAAATATACAACTCCCATCACCGCTAGCTAAACTCAGGACTTTTAAGTATAACACTAGATTATTCTGAATGGTCACAAATATGATTTACATTAACAGACTGTTACATAAAAAGTCTACTGAGGATTAGAATTTGTCATTTCTCATATTTCACATCTCAGTAGTTAACTTATACATTTTTCTTCTGAAATTGAAAAATATCATGAGTATATTTTAATGAAACAATTGTACTAATGAGCCAGAAAAATAAAAGTTTAAATGAATGAGGTAAATGGTCGGAGGATATTCGTTTCAAAATAATCATGTGTGTTTAAATTAGATAATTAGAGAAAAGAAACAAATAGTGTCAAGTTAACAATCCATGAATTATACATTGGAAACAGTAAAGATTGACGAACTTTATTATCAACAACAGGAAATTTGCTAAGCATTATTAATACCTTCGTATGTTGAACATGTTAGTAGTTCGTTGAATTCAACAGTACACGCATAACGCGATAGTATTTGAAGCATAATGTATTACGTCCGAGTCTAAGAGTGTACATTAACACTGGGATTCAGGCACATCGTGCTAAAATATTTTATCTAGGTGAAAACACATCAAGAATTCCACCGCTAACCAAAATACAACTTTACAATAAATTCCTGATGAACATATATATGTACTGAGACAACCCATTCAGAATGTACTGGTGGAAATAGAGTACGTAGAAATCAGCTTTCCAAGAGTAAGATCGGACAGCTAGGCTTAATTTATTCCCTATCATATTAGACCATACGTAACATAACAACCAACATCACAAAAACATTCTGTAAAAATAGTATAAACATTTGAACACTACAAACAATATCACAGAAAATCTAGTGTACAAAAAAGAAAACTACTCAAAAGCATCTTTTGAAAACATTTATACAAACTCTTAAAAAGTGCACATATGGATATAAATAATCTGTGGAAATATATGTTAAAAGACAGTGCAAGACAGCAAAAGCTTCATCTTTCTTTATTTTACCTGTTCCATCTAAATTACAGATGTTTGCAATAAGTTTCAATTGACAGCATTCAAGAAAAAGACAAGGAATGCAAGGAAATTAAACACATGCATTAAAAAAATAGATTAGATAGGATAAAATCATTTTGAAAATGTTTAAACGATTGAAAACACGAGATGCTTTATACAGGTATTATCATTCGTCAATCACAATTCACTTAATAAATGAGATGTAATATTTATTCAATGATTAGTTAGTGATGTATTCCAGGCAAAGCAAGCGATGCAGTTAACAAGTGATTAGAATTAATGTTATTCGTAAAATAGTGGTCAAACTTCCTTTAAAGAGTGTTATGTCAACTGTCCATTATATATATATATATATATATATATATATATATATATATATATATATATAACTTCTCATCTAAACGCATAGCGTGAGAATTAGGACTATCGTGTATTCTGAGTAAAAGTATGCGGAGTTGTCTAGTTATACAGGGGTTATATAACTCCTATTATGTGATTCTAAAGCGACAAGATAAAATGTAAAAAGTTTAGATCAGAGGACAATGTCGTCTTGTCGATTGTAATAGTCTAACACTAATAAAGCGTTTTCCACAAACAACTAACATCACTATCAATCTGTTATCACAAATCGAGGAAAGACATAGAAGAGTTCGGACCCAGATGCAGCATATGTTACTTTTTACTACAGATTTGCATCTCCCGGAGCAATGTCAAAAAGCGAAGAATTGACACATTTGGAAATGGAATGTTACCGGCCTCGAATAATTGTTAGCTTCTGCGGTCAGGCTCTCAGGTCGATAACCTGATTAACAGGACAAATTGTCCATCAAAATTAACAACGTAAACACATAAATAATAGCTGTTGTAGAAAGGATAACTAAATGAAATTGTAAAACTGATAAAACGACGAAATCTCAACATAAAACATTTTATCTTAATAGATTTTTAACACCACACTCGAAAAAAACTATCGACAAGAATGTTTACTTAATGTATAGCTAACAGGAGTGATTTGACAAAAGATATCGTTGGTTGCTCTTCAGTGAAATACCTACAATTGTTTGATTATTAAAATCATTGGACGCTAATGTAAATAAATTCAATCCAACCAGAATTCAGTAATATTTATGATGGATTCATCTAAATAATCTGACTCATTTCGGACACTGGACCTATACTGCATATCGATCTTTTTCGACAACTTATATCTTAGATAATTTACTTAATTCTGAAAGTTACAAACCTTAATTGTGGCACCGTCATTACAGTGTTGTGTAAAATGTTAAATATGAAAAATTATATCATAAAGTGATTATAGTACAAAACTAATCAGAACCAATATGTTTCTTCCCAGTGTGTAAGACATCCATAACAACATGAAAAATCTGATCAAGGGCTCCTCATTTAGAGGCGAGAGCTTAATTTTGCGAACCCCCAAATAAACGCTTTTCACTACTAAGTCATAGAGAGTAAATAAAAACTTACAACTCACGCATATATAATAAGATTGTGGGCTGAAGTATAATAATATAACGTCACAAAGCTACAAGTTTTCGGTTTAGGAGTCGCTATTTAGTAAAATAGAAAGAAAATAAATTTGTGGTTTAACAACATGAAGTTTAGCACTATACGAAGGGACAGAACTAATTCAAAGGTTTTGTGTCAGAATAAATTAGTCAGTAAAAGATAGCAGCCAGTTCAAACCAAAAAACAATCTACTGTTCCTTTAGTTATCACAAAATTGGCGATGAGAATGGTAACACATCAAGCCGAACGTTGATACCTTTAAAATAGGTTCGTATGAAGTAAATCCAAGTTGCTGTATCATAAAAATAATTTACTTAAGAAAGGTGAGAGCTGAAAGACTAAAACATGATTTCAGGTTGATCAAACAAGTAGAATGCTTACAAAAAATCCTTTTAATAGTAAATAATGGACATCAATGCTTCTGGAAATGTGCAACTGTTTACCGGATCTATTAAATACAGTGGATAGTTCTTGAGTGTGGTTTGCGAGAAAACCAAAGCTAGCAGTTCACAAAATGAAATGAATCAATCGAAATTCACGTTAAACTAGGAATTCATGAAGTATTTATTCGAGGAAAACTATAACACTCAAGCAATATCAAACGAAAATTTAGAAATAACGAAGACTACTTCTGGAAACAATTATGTGCATAAACAACAGGAGAAATATTAAAGTTACCCTTAGGAGAGATGGATAAATATTTGCCTCGAAATTTCGTTGATAGAAAGTAATCTTGCCATACTTTCCATTTGTGTCGTAAAGATTCACAATACTGACTACATCCAGGTGGATGATGACTAACCTACAATAATTTAAGCGGAAAATAATCAATTCAATAATATATTGAGGTGGTTTTCTGGAGATAGGTATAATGAATCATCAATGAATCGGTAATTGGGAAAACGCATTATTTTAGTAATAGACTTTTTCAAAGTAGAAAATGAAGCTTTGGCGAAATATATACTGGAAAAAGAAATGACAAGAACACACTAGAGCACTTAAAGTTAACAGACGGTGGAGCACAACTTTGGTCTAGTGATGATGTTTTCTGAGAGCCACAAAGTTTATCTGCAAGGTTATGACTGGTGTCCACTCCGATGTTTTCATCTCAAAAAACTGATTAATGTAAGAATAACTATAGGAAAATAATGTACATTTATCAAAGTTAAAAAGAAACCATGAAAAGAATGAAAAAATGAAATCACAACAATCATACACACTTCCCTCCATTGTTTTACAAGTATAAAATTAATTTGTTTCGATGCCCTTCTTTATGAATAGTTGCTCTTATAAATTTTGTTGTTGTATTTTTGATTCTTTTTCGGCTGGCCCCTAACAATAAGACTGATTAATTATTCTAGTATAGGTTTGCAGACTAGGCCTACTCCGATGAGTTCATTAACAGATCATGCTTCCAAAAATAATATAGCGTACAACGAAGAATTTGAATAGTTTTGTAGTCTCGTGATGATGTAATTTACTTACCAAAAATAGATTCATTTCCGTGAGTTTTAGCCATACTTAAAATATAACCGTTCGTAATACGATTAATTTCCAGAATTGACGGTTCATGCAGGTGGATTCGAACTGATAAATTAATAGCTTGAATTTCAGTGCCTTAACAGCTAAGCCGTCAATCAATTATACTAAGTACGTGAACCTTGTTAGAAAAAGCATTTATAAAAATCGATTTCTTTTTAAAGCCGAATATCGACTTAAACATTCAAAGACTACAAACTGTCCTACCACTAACTGTAAATAAGGTAACCAAATATTAATCACAAGGAATTTTTCATTTGAAAATATTAAAAAAATAATCAGAAGTGTAGTCCAATTCATAAATGAACTAATAACCACGCCAAAATAAGGCGTCAACTGAACTGTTGGTTTTTCTTAGTAAAAACGAAAAAAATTCTAGTAGCATCAAGAACAACAATACAGATGATACAAATTCACAGTCAGAAAGACGTAAATTTTCAGTGTTCAGTTTTATGCACACCATTAATCAATGGTATAGCTTGGGTAAGTAAAGCGATGGGTTCACTCTATCCAATAGAGTGTTTCTACTAGATAGTGAAGGCTAATCTGTATATAACATTTCATGTAACCGCTTTCGCTAGTGTCTTCTTGTCTACATTTGATGGACTCAAGTGATTGTATTGCTTCGTGAGTGATATTGATTCCAACGGGTTTCGAAATTCTCATGGTGATTTCAGAAATAATTTTACGCATAATAGGGTGATACGTTTTGCGGAGTCGACCAACTGAGTGGATTCGTCATATACAACTTGATGAAGTTGTTTAGATAGGTCACTATAAATATATAAATAAATATATATATATACCAGAATCATTTACACGTTTCAAAGGTAGAAACTACGTAAAACAGTAACAAGAAATCTGATTCATTCAGTACAATACATGAATTACGTAAATGAAGATCAATTATTTAGGAGCTACGTTAGTGAAGGTGAGAATCTAACATAAAATATCATAATCGGAAAATAAGTAGCATCCACAGAGTCAACGGTTAGTTTTATGCATGAAAATGTAAACCACTCTTGACGTTTGTGCTTAAGACAAGTGAAATTAAGGGATGCAAATACGAGATGTTCGGAATCGATAACAGAAGTTCAATTTCACGCTATTTCATAGAAATTCTTTCTACAACAATTAAAGAACGCTAAACAAATGCATTCGCAGTCGTTTGTCGAAATGTTAATATCACATGGATGTATACAGTTTAGTTTGTATCAATAAAATTGAAAAAAACTCCTTTTGATTAACTCAATCAGGTAAACACTGCATAACACTGGATCAGCAATTCCGAAAACTGACAGGCAAGATGGTATCTCAGTAGATATTTTAAGAAAAAGTAGCTTATTGTTTTAAAAAACGAATCTACAAGAGACTAATACAAATACTACCGTACTTTCAGATTTACCACTGTAATCATTTTGGAATTTTAGGGGGTAATCGTAAGTACCTAAATTCAACATCGATACGATTTCAAAGAACATAAATTATCATACTAACGTCAAAATGCTTGTCGAAAGAATAAAGCCAAAATTTTGACACATTATACAACTAATCGATAACAACGAATGTAACAATCACTGATGTTTTCGGAACAGGTGATGACAGTGGCGATTCTTTAAAGTTGAATTCTATTAGTATTATCCAGCTACATAAACAGGTAAGAAAAATCTTTGTCTTCTTATAAAATCAGGTTAATTACACAGCATCACTAAGTACTTCGTCAACGTGACATCGAAAAACTAAATACGACGCTTAATTAGAACGGTTTGCAAACGCAAGCATCAGTATCAGTCCAAGCTTCAAATCAATGTGCAAGTTAAATCAGTTACAAGAAGCGAGTAAAGAAAGTGTTCGAGTAACACTCCGATATAAACACCATGAAAAAAATGTACAGTAGTTGAACATTTAATAATACTTTCAGTATTGTAAAATATTACAGTCCAAAGACAGGAAATTAATGCGGAAACAATATGGAATCTGATTTATAGATAAGAATAAACAGCAAAAAAGGCAGCTCAGTAACAACAAAAGGATAAAACTGAACTTGGAAGTAGTAAATACAAACTATTATAACAATAAAGAGTTAAATAGATAAAATAGTAACGTTTGTATTTCATGTATCATTAATCAGCAATACGCTCTCATGATTTGTATGAGCGAAGCTCATTTAATACAGGATAACTGTCAACCACCAAACTTTATACTGGAAAAAGTATTTTAAAATATAGTTAAGATTAGAAATCTGCCTCAAATTGAGTAACTAATTAAATGAAACTGAAAACGGCCAGCCATTAACAATCCACACAATAGATTCTTATCACCCTAGGCCTGATTAAAATTCTAACCATAATCCCGAACAAGTATTTTGACGAAAAGTCAATACACTTCATTTCTATTTGAAACAGACTGTCATCATTACATGGCTACAATCGCAAATAAGTGATTATCTTAATAATTCGACGTCTTGTAATTATTGATGCTTTCTTCGTGGTAGAGGGTATCGTTAACATTCTGGTAAATGAGCCATGACGATGGGCTGGCTTACGTGTTTCAGAATTGTTAGAAGACGTGATTTGCATTAACCCTACATATCTAACTTTACGTTGTATATATATATATATATATGAAAATGTAATCTCTTACCTGTTCTGAAATACATCGCCAACCCATATCATCTGTACGATCACATTCATATGTTTCACCGAGTAATGAATTAAATGGTTTGCCTATACGATAAGCAGTTGAACTGTAACAACTAACTGAAAATGCTACAACATAAGCCATTTGTTCCACTGGATCTGTTGTCTGCGAAGCATGATCTAATAGGCTAGAATACGTGAAATCTTCAACAGCACGCTGAAGGAATGACAGAGGTTCGTTGAAATTCACCTGAAAATGGTAGAAGATTAAGTGGGAATCTCTTTTTACCTTTCATTTAAAAAAGCATATAAAAATAACCAACACTGAAACGTGAGTAGTAGAGGCAAACTATAACGTCATGATGTCAAACAGATTTCAATTTTTGGGAAGAAATTGAGACACGATAGTATCACAGGGAGGTTGAGTTAGTCCGCATAGTCCTCAACATTCAATAAGCGAGCTGCATCCAGCATTTCCAGTGACTTTTATGTTCATTTATTAGCTGAATATAGAAATGTATTTCTCATTAAAGATTTTAATTGAAGTCTCAACTTACACAACATTTCTATTAACCATAAAGTTTAAGTGGACTAATCATCAACTTAATCCTAAACCAATTAATGACCTCAGTCATAATAAACACGTCAACACTATAAAAGCTATGTGTAGTTCCTATATCGGATGTTTCCTGATTGTTCAGCTGGTGACTTTAATGTAAAAGTAGGTAGATTAGGCGAAACCGAAAGACACCTAGGTGGATCCTATGGTGTCGAGGCTCGACGAACAGATAATGGCGGTCGTTTATTATTGCTACTATGTTCCGATAACCGTCTGTTTCGCGTAAGCACTAACTTTAAACATAAGGAAAGATATCAGTCGACAAGGCGATTTCTGCAATCAACTCTCAACGTTGGACACAAATAGACCACATAAACATCAGCCACTGTTGGAGCAGCTAGATAGAATACTGCCGCTCATTTTAGAGTACATGTCTAGCCTCATATCATGCCTTAGTACGAGCGCATATTAGTCTGCGTCTCACTGGACGTATAAGATCCACGGCAAAGATACCCCTCAGAGTTCAACTTAATGATGAAAAAGTCAAGAATACATTTCAGGAACAACTTAAAAACCAATTAGTCAACTGTATAAACGATACCCATCCCGAGTCAGCCGGGAATGACATCTAAAAAGCTGTTGAAACAGCAGTAATATCTACTAATAAACTAGACCAAAAAGTTAAGAAAACGCAGTGGATTTCAGCTGCATCTAGTAAACTGAGAGATGCTCGGCAACACATCCCACCTGGTTCTGAATACGATGAGGAGCGAAGGCAACTTAAACATAAGCTAGTTAAAAGCTTGCGTAATGATCGTGAGCAGTGGTGGGTGGCGAAAGTTAAAGTGATGGAAAAGATAGCGGCAACAGGTAACAGAAGCCAACTGTTCAGACTTATCAAGGAAACGGGTATCAGAAATCCGACTGTGAGTGAAACTATCTCAGAAAAAGATGGGAGCATTATTCACTGTCAATCCAGAAGGTTGGATCGATGGGCAGAACACTTTAGGGAACAGTTCAATTGGCCCTCGGCGTCATCCCAGTTGCCCGCCGTTCCCAAGAAATCTGAATGGCAAATTTATATTAGTCCCCTAAGTTTTAGCAAAAGTTGAGAAGGATATAGGGAACCTAAAGCAAGGGAGAGCAGCAGGACCTGATGGATTAACCCCTAAGATATTTAAGAATGGTGGTCCCGTTTTAGCAGCGAGATTACCTGGGATCCTGTTTAGAATCTGGGAATTGGGCGTAATCCCATCTGACTGATCTCAAACACTAATCGTTCCAATCTATAAGAAAGGACAGAAGTCCTCCTGTGACAATTACCGTGGAATCAACTTAACGAATATAGTGTCCAAAATATTGGCTTCAATCATACTTCGACGCCTAACTAAAGCTCGTGAAGAGCAAACTAGAGAGAACCAAGGTGGTTTCAGACCTGGACGTCGCTGTATAGACCAAATATTCACACTTCGGCAGGTTCTGGAACATAGGCACACTTTTAGACACCCAACAATAGTTGTATTCCTTGACCTTAAGGCGGCATTTGACTCTATCAATCGTAAGGTTATGTGGCAATGTCTGTCATTAAAAGGCGTACCAGAGAAGTACATTAACTTTATACAAGCTCTCTACTCGAACACTACATGTCGAGTCAGAGCTTATGGCGGATTGTCGTCAGAACTGATTACCTCAAGTGGCGTTCGTCAAGATTATCCGCTTTCTCCATTTTCGTCTAATTTTATCATTGACATAGTTTTAGAGTTGACATTTTCATCGTCTGACTTCTCCGGGGTTGACCTCATTCCAGGAGATAAACTTGCTGACTTAGAATATGCAGATGATATAGTTCTCTTAGGCGAAGATGCTGATAAAATGCAGAATCTTTTGACTACTTTAAACATGAATGTAAAGATGTTTGGGATGCGATTCTCTCCACCCAAATGCAAATTGTTGCTTCAAGATAGGCTTGATTCGACACCGAAGTTAGTGATAGGGGGTGAGGCAGTTGAATGTGTTAACCACTTCACTTATCTTGGCTCGTATACATAAGGCCCAACAAGCTTTTGGGAATTTGAGTCACCTGTGACGTAGACGAGACATTCGACTACTGACCAAAGGACGCGTTTACTGCTCGGTAGTTAGATCCGTTCTACTTTATGGATGTGAAACATGGCCGTTAAAGATAGAAGATATTCGTAGGCTCCTGGTATTTGATCACAGATGTCTTCGAAGCATTGCTCGTGTTTTCTGGGACCACCAATTAAGCAATACGTGGGTTAGGAATAGAGTATTAGGTAGATACGGTAAGTCTAATGATGAAGTAGTAAATCTTCATCAGCTAAGCTGGTTAGGACATGTGTTAGGTATGCCTGACCACTTCCTACCTCAGAGAGCAGTGCTATCTGGTGTGGAAACAAGCTGGAAGAAAGCTAGGGGCGGCCAAACCAAAACATGGCACCAGTCCATGAAGTCATTGACAGTTGGACTGAGCCATGTTAATAGGTGCAGACTACCTGGTTGGAGTCCGCGTGACGTTCGTAATAAATGGTTAAAGATCTTGTGTGATATGGCTCAAAATCGTTGGCAATGGCGCAGATGCACCCACTCCTTATCTTCCTCCAAATTTTAAGTTTCTGAACTTATCATAATTTTCTCTTTACTGAATCATATTTTCTTAAATCCTATCTTCGATCTTTATTCCTTTTCATTAATACTAACTCTGTTACTACCTCCCCTACTCTGGGATCTGATTCGACAATTTAGTCTCTATCTGCTAATTGAGGCATGGCAGCTTGAACTAATGTACGCATATACCAAGTTCTACGCTATAACTCTGTCTGTCTGATTTTTCAGCAAATCAACCACTTTCTGAAATAGACAAGCTCATTAATCATCAATATAACTTTTCAGATTGAATGGAAAGTCGATGCTATAATCTACTTTTACCGAATGAACAGTTTGTTAACAAGTTACAACATGCATAAAATAAAGTGGATCGTCGTAAAGTTACTACACTGTTTCCAGCCGAACAAAATGTTGTAGTATATATGCTTTAGTTACACCCATGTTTGTTTTAATTTATTAAACGCCTCAAATTAACGATAATAATCAGTTCACTAGCTACCTACTACAATATTCTCTCGAAATTCTAGACAGAAGTTGTAACTAGTGGAGTTCCAGCAAGTTACGAGTATGACAGCTATCGACAATGTTATTACACAATTGTCACGCAATATCACAAATCTTATGATAGGAGACAGGACCTGTGGTGCCAATGCTAAAGAGATTTCCATGAGACTTGAAGGTTCGACGCCTTATGAGATAATCGGGAGCGCGCTGAGTAGTAGACTCACAGTAAGGCGAAACAGCTAAACAACGCTCAGTAGTTTCCAATGGTACCCTACCGACAGGAATCTGTGACGAATAGTAATAAACATAAATACACTTATTTGATTTTAAAAAAATAATTATGTTAAAGAAACAATTAACTTAAATAATACGTGTATACTATCGCTATATCGAGGCAATCTTCTCAGGATGCACATATGGTAACAGAGGCCGACCAGTTACAATCTATTACAAATCAACGAGAAGATACAAGCTTATTCTAATTAACTTAGTTGTAGAAACTTAGTTTCGTAGTGAGAACATATTTATCACTGAAAATTAACGTTTCCCTGTGTACTTTATTAAAAATAAGGACACAAAAATTCTCACGTACTGTAGTAAAGTATTCAAGACTTAATGAATAGTTCACACTCTTTTATTTCACCAAGAAACTAGCATGAATTAACCATTAAATATGGTCCAGTCAATTGAAGTAAAAAGTACATAAAAGTCACTAAAAAACAATTTCCAGAAAGTTGGGTCTGATGTACTTTTAATACTGACCCTGACCTAACTTAATTTTAACTGGATACAACAAGAAACGTGCAATTCATTTGTTTATTTGGTTGAATGTTAATATGACGAGTTAAGCTGGCGAATCTTGGCCATAGGTCAACGTACGAAAATAATTGCCCTTATCTTAAACGCTCTCATCAACAATTAGAAAGTTTTCCGACAAACATTTTTAATTTACACTAAAACACTGTATACATTAACTAGATACCAAGTAGTGACCAATATCATGTTTGTCCAGTCCCTCATACTGACAGAATTCTACCAATTACGTTAAAATGTGGACACTAATCAAAGTGACTCAAGTCTTGGTACACTGTTTTTGTATTACTTAGAAAAAGTCAGTATGAAACCTGTTGAATGGAGTTGTCCCGATAATATTATGTATTAATCCCGTTTGGTATTTTACAGTTCAACAATGACAGCAATTTGATCCCGAATCAAAACAAGAGTAGAGCAGGTAGCGAAATGTATTAAGAAAATAACGGCAGAAGGTAAAAGCAAAGTAAATGTTTACACTAGAGTTTATATAAACATCGGTATAAAATATTCTAGAAACTTCCCGATTGTTTGTTAGCCCTGAGTGGCTAAGGATGGACTAACACCAACACAGCTTCGTGAGCATGTGTTGAGCATGCTTTAATCAGAGTCATTTCGCGCTAGTAAAACCCTAAGCAGTGTTGAGAGAAGTGATGTTCCTGTCGAATTCCAACCCGAAACGCCTAACTTCATCGTTTGAATCAACTGTAAGTACGTCTTGATGAAAAAAGGCCTCCTACCTAACAAATTATATAGTACCAATTTTATATTCCCTGGATAACGACTAGCAAATAACCTAATATTTTGAAGTATGATAGTTTAACCTAAACAACCTACTCGTGGTAGTCCTAGAATAATACACAATTATCTCCCTGAAAGGATTCATGTGTAAATGTTGATGATTTTCCCAAGCTATCTAGTTCCAAATGAAGTATGACATACAGAATCCTCAACTAATCACATACTGAATAAGATTCGCTTCTACATTGTTTTTGATTAGTTTAAATCAAATGTGTGTAGAAACAAGAATTTTAATTTACAGATTACAATGAAAAAAATATAACTAACGGGAATGGGTATTTTTGCGAGATCTTTACCGATAGCATTCTTAATTATGCCCCATAAGTTTAATGAAATTTTTGGTGATACAGGTATAGTACTTCGACGTTTACGAATACGTTCAGAAATATTGACGTATTTTAATGTGCCATTATGTTGACCAGTTGTCGAATTTCTTTTATACACATTGTGATAGCCATCAGACTGTTATGTAAAGAAAAATTTCAAAAATTAACAAGTAAAACATGTTTCATATTATGGAAAGAAAAACAGGTTCTTTAACGAACATATCTCAACTCATGTGTCTGAGTTCTTCATTGTTATATCACATCAACGCAATTACATGATACTAACGAAATGAATAAAAATAAAATTACAACAACTGTAGTAACAATGTTAATAAAAACGACTGACCATTGACAATGTAGTCGTAAAAGACAGAATAAGACCAGTAAGAAAAACGACCGACACTCAGCATTCAGAGGAAAATTAGAGGCGGATACACCTGTTTCACTGCAGTCGAATCTAGTTATGCCACACAACATCACAAACGATTGGCTGCAATAACATAGATAATAAAATTACTGACTAGTGATCCAAGCAGCATAAACCTTCCGAGTTGAGTTATTGTAGTAAGTGATTTTGTTGGGTAGGCTCAGAAAAGCCCTCGCAACAAGCTCAATCTGACATAGAAATCAGTATGATATATTGTGTCCAATCAGAGCGGAGATAGCTTTTTATCCGAAACTTCTAGACAGAGAGAAATCACGTGCTATGTCTGTGATTGGTCAATTGTCTTAGCTCTACTGTGTCTAGAAGGTTACGGAATTCTCTAGAAGCTTGAAGGACACTTATGATAATATATATATCTTAGTTTTCTGTACATAATGGAACTCTTGCATTAGAGTGTTTTTCGCAGTATTTCCTGTCTTCTCTCTTGTGTTCCTGTTGACGAGTAGTCTCAGCCTGAGGGTCGTATCATAGCTTAGGAGACGAAGCGTGCGGTCAACCGAGTCAGATAACAATTTACGACGGAGATCTTGCGGTCGAATAAAGACCTGAACCACGCGTCACAACAGATTTGCAATAATATGCGACACTTTGTGTTAGCTGAATACTTGTAGCTAATCTTTAAATAATTCTCTCTTATTAATGCCCTAACATATTCACTCAATTTCTTTTCATTTTTTATGAGCGATTAATTTCTGTTAACCAGTTTGTGCAAACTAACTTGTCGACGTCCATGCGACAACTATAACGGATGGTTTAAAATATCGTGTGGTGCAGCCTAGAATAAATCACAAAAAGACAGAATGTTACCCAAGGCATTCAAAGGGACACTGCATATTGTTTGCGTCATCAAACAAGACTGGCATACGCGAATTCTAAGTCGATAAAAGGGTATTTTGGTAGGAGATCAACCCATAAAAATTCAGATGATGAAAGCGTTATTTTTAATGGTTTTGAGAAGATTGGCATTAACTCCACTTACGAAAATCTGTAATACATGAAACATGTTAATGAGTGAGATAACTGCCATTAAATCCACTGATTCAGACTGAGTGAAGTTAGAAATGCAAAGTAATACGCGTCTACTCAGGGGTCTGAAAGTTAAGGGTTCGCTACGAGGCCTGAAAGTTCGAGATCCAACACACGGCTACACTGTGGACGGGTAATCCCATAATAAGATGAAATAGCTATTCAGTGCTTTATATTTTGTAAAGACAATTCACTAATACAAACGACATAAGAGACCTAAATCAACCGAAATTGGATAAATATATTTTATTCTTAACTTAATGCTTAGTCGATGTGTTTCTAAACCTAAGTAGTTCAGTTACCTTAGTTTTGCTTCTGCTACATAATTTATATCAACGTTTCTATTTATCTCACCATTTCGCATACTAACGAATGGTTCATGAAATCATAATTAGGAGTATGTCCTGAAGACTTTGTTTATCAATTTTAAATATGGAAAAACGGAAGCAAACAGTTTAAATTCTCTTCAAAATTACTCGTTCTGAAAAAACAGGGCGCAATAAATATCTTCCAAATTGTTTGTGCTAAAATTACTTACAAACACTAACAAAAATGCATCTCGACTTACCTGGATAGATTCAATAGCATCATTTCGAAGAGCTATATTTGTGAAACCATTCGGCAATTCTGAATCACTAAATGAAATCGATGATTCTTCAACATTTGCTAAACTACTTAAACTAGTTGAAGAAGCATGAATTATATCACTATGAGTAGGCAATGATGAATTACGACACGATATCGTTGTTGTTATTTCTCTACGTTCTTTTGGAGTAGACTGATCAGTTGTAGTTGGAAGTAGTGAATCTTGATGCGTCACATCCAAAACCGAAATGGCATCAAAAAACTCGTCACTTTCATCATCAAACAGTTTTTCGAATAACTTTGTACTATGTTTAAATCCTGAAAAACAAGAAATTCAGAATAATTGAAACATGTTTTCCCAAAAAAACAAGACGCAAAAGTTCAGCATTAAGAACGAAGCATACATGGTATTTGTTACTGCATAGAGCCAGAATATATCGATGATGACATCTTAGACTGTGGGCACTGATACGAATCCAACATGAAATATTAGTTTCTTCGAGGTTGAAAAAAACTTACCAGTGAGTGCCAACTAGGACAAAACTTAAATCAAGTAAGGCCTTTTGTTGAATACCACTAACCACTAATTAACAACGTTCATAGGTTTTTACATAAGAAACGAAAAAGGATTTATCATATTTTTATATGATACAAATAAATATGGTTAGTACTTGAAAAATAACATGTCAATTTTACTTCTGAAGGATGATAGAAAGGATGTGACTTGACAAAATCTAATACCTGGGCATCGAGTGTGTAAATTAATGAAACATATTTCAACCTAAGATACAACACAAATAAAATAGGATATTTTTAAAGGATGGAAATGTTTAACCGAACTGTATCTCTTCTTCTAGTGGTATTGTGTTCTGTGTTTGAGTATTTAATTGTATTTATTTTGTTCATGCTTTTTCTGTAGGCTGTCTCGTTCAGTTCGACAGAGATTTCATTCATAAACTAACATAGAAGAAGTTAACCACAAATTACATCCGTCAAATGACGATCTAAAAATATCTACGAAAACAATCAGTCACAAATAGTTCTATCGCAAAGAACTGATTAGAAATTTGTGGAATAATTTAGAAGCTCACTTGGACAAGCATTAGGCGCTGATATCAACAACGAGACTTTTGCATTTAAACGAACTAGCCCGGAGAACGCAATATCAAAAACAGAGATACACAGGAGACCACAGCAAGGGAAAATAAAGAACTAGTCCACATTATTCATTAGTTATTAGAATAGTTTATGCTGAATGGACGCAATTTATATGTTAAATGTTAACTATAAACCGATAGTAAAGCAATATAATAAAAGTGATACATTGATAATATTCTAGTTGGCGAAAGAATGAGTTTTTGATGCCTCATGACTTTGATTAATTGTCGTCTTCCTTGAAGTTGAAATCGCAATAGAAAAAAGATTAAGTGAAATGGTTAGTCAGGCAGTTAATTACGACGTGGAAATCAGGTACGTATGTGCATCGAATGAAGTTGTCAAATGGCATCAGAACTACATACGAATGCTAGAATAGCATAAACAGTGGAAGTGACGGTGGTTGTAGTGATTTACTAATTATGACACTATAATTTCGTAATGTATGTGCGTAACCGTGTTTTTGGTCATAAAAACAACAAAGTATGTCCACTTTCTTGTATCGCACTTACAGGTAACTGAACATAATAACTAAACATGCGCCAATAAGCATTAAGATAACATGTCACTGAATCGAGGCAATTAATTTTATTGGTTCAAGCAAAGCAGAGAAAAGTCATATATCAATGCGTTTGATTGATCTGACCACATGACTAAGACAGACAAGAGTAGTCGTGTTGGCTGAACGATGCAACCCTTTTTTGATTTTATAGGTACACGAAACTATTATAAACGTTATCTTGTTTAGAAATGCTATGGCATAGATAATACCAGCTGATCAGTCAGTAATATGTAGCTCAAAGTATGTATGACAGGACTTTACGTACTAATAAAAAACAAAAATTAAATATTGTAAATTACGCGACAGTTTACAGTATCGTAACCAAATAGTTTTGTAAATGACGAAGATCAACATGATCTAAATATGTTGAACGAGATGATGATACTAGCGGCTCATTATTCTTTAAATATAAATAACTTATTAGATTCATACTAGCTAGATCGATAGATCAATGAAGTTGGGTTACAATATACATGAAATGTAATGTTATTTGAACGCTTAAGAATGAATTATTAATTACATACATGTTACCAGTAATCTATTTTTCACCTCCGAACAGAAAACAAATAGAGGGGAATGCAAAAAGCTTTACTTCAATGCTTAGTTTAGTTACAGAGAAAATAGCGTTTTCATCGGTTTATTTATGACTTTAAGATTATAGAGTTCTGGAAAAAGTGCTAAGAATCCTAACAAAATCGGTAACTATCCAATAATAACTAAATAGTTGGTAGTTTTCCACGAAGCATCGTGGAGGAACCGTGACTGGACTAAGTATGTTTGCATATTTTCCAAGCTTCTGAAAAATTTGTTGAGAGCTCATAATAATATGATATAAAACCATAAACATACTTTTATTGTTTATCTAGCACTATGCGAGAGATGATGATAGCGCAGTACTAACCCGATTACATAGACACATACCTAGTAAATGAGTTTTAAATAACTGTAACTATCTTCAAGATTGATTTCGTAAACTTTGAATGAGATCCAAAACTGTTCAGTTATTCATATCAAGAGTGAAACGGATACCGACAAAAATATTCGCAAACACTAGAGCCATATCGCCAATCGACTAATGATGATCATGCTTTATTAACTCAGTGATTAAATGATACCAATTATATCACATAAATTAAGAGTACAATATTCGATGCCATGTGAACTTCGTGAGTGCGTGCTGTTAACATGTCAAAGACAATGATGACATATCAAAGTAATGCTCTATGATATTTGAAGGCTACCCAATATGATGTTAGTTCATGACGATAGCTACATTCAAATGGAATACTTCTCAATCTGGTTGAATATGATCACATAATTAAGTAAAGTATATGATTGATTTCACGACTAACTTATTGTAATAACTCTAACAGATGTAACTCGATATTTACCTAAGATTGTACAACTTTAAAAATAAACAATGTTAAGAGGTGTTTACAGTGGAATATTTACACGATGACTTCATAGTGTCAATATTTAATGACTAACTAATTAGCTCATCAATATTAGATTCTTCTTGCATATATATATATATATATATATATATATATATATATATGTTTATTTCATAATCTGCATTTAGTGTAACTGAACTGTCACGAATTTTGGATCCCTACGAGTAGGCCTTTCGAGTAAAAGAATTAATCACCCTTACGTAACGCAGAACTTAGCATACATGTATAAATCATCAACAAGAATACCACAGTAGTAGTAATAGTAGCAGTGAAAAATATTAGACAGAAAACGATTCTAGGAGAAAAAGAATGAACTCCCAGAATAAAAGCTATAAACAAATTTTTAAAATTGATAATTACGTACAGAAAAGAATGAATGTAACTGTGACAGTTTGAGGGATTCTCAGAAACCTCACCTAACTTCTCCAAACATGTATCATAGTTATCGTGTGGAACCTAGTCAAATAATCTATACCAATCAACATGATCAATAGTTAATGATTTAATCGATTGATGTTATGGATTGGTTTGACTGCCACTAGTTTTGTTCCAACCTACTACCACTGTACCTCTTCTACATGGGTATATGTTATTCAGTCAAGACAACGAAAGCTGATTACACCGTCAACGGTTTGGTCTATTAAAACTGTAGAGATGCAACAAGCAAAAATCCAACATAATGAAAAGTTCTCACAAAATAGGCCGATACAACAATATAATGTTAGATTTATGCGGTAAATAAGTCACTTAAGATGGAAAAAAATAGTGTAATAAAACATCCAGCAATGGTAAATATGTTTAACTAACGCTTTATACATTCTGAATAAACAACGAAGAATCTCACATCACAACAATATCAACACCATAAAATAAACACAGTGTTTTCTCTGACCAAACTCATTGCGAAACATCTACAATGTCGATATTTGTTACTAGATGTGTATTTCGTCAAAGTTGGGACTTATCTGTCTGTATCACGACGTTGATGTCCATACTCAGGTATGAACACTTTTTGATGTGACGTAAAATGTATTATCGAGGCAATCCTCTCAGTACACACATAAGCCGAAATCTAATGATCATATAAGTTTCTAATAGTAACAACTAAAAAACAAGAACTGTTTCACATTTCTAAATTCAGAGAATATTTCGATTAATATGGTTTCACCTATATCGACAATTAAACATTCATAGGACAATTAACGAATTACAACTGTTAAGAGTGACCTTAACGACCTGGAAATGTGACCGCAGTCTAGGTAAGATCTCCTTGAAACTGGTTACACATGACCTCCTTGTGAATAGTTCGTGATTTCAAACCTTATAAAGGAAATCCATGATTCAAAGTGAGATATACTTGACATGTCTGGACAGAGACATGTGATTGGCTATTATTGTGTGTCTGACATACGAATTGATCAGGCTTTATGTATATATATCTTGTGTATTATTGGCTATATAATATATTCGTGTGAGTAACAAGTGGGCTTCTTGATAATCGGTCGGATCTTGTGTCTGTGCAATAGACTAAGGCAAGGCTGGGTGTTAGCAATAGGCAATAGCTCGGCGGATAATAGAATCGATAATAATCGCCCCCCCCCCCGGTGCATTCAGATATAACAATACTACCACCCCTTTTCCAGTTGTGAGAAGGCACAATGCTAGTTGCCTCAAGAAAACCCCTTTACTACCGTCACATCTATATAAAGTTGGGAGTAGAACTTCAAACTCAAGCTTTAAATTGATGCTGTGGTCTTACACCTCTTCAAATAATCTCACTGGGATGGTGGGATGGAACGAACAAAATTTTTTAGCTAATATATCTTGTTTAATTCAATTTTGTTAGCACGAGTTGATCTGAATCAGACAACCATTGATCACCGGGAAGCACTGGACAGCTGTTTCGTCCTAGTATGGGACTCCTCAGCAGTGCACATCCACGACCCCGTCGGAGATCGAACCCAGGACCTTCTGGCTCCGCGCGCGAACGCTTTACCATTGGACCACTGAGTCGGCTCCCAACGGTTGATATTTCCAATTCAGCCAATTCGTGATACATTGCGCGACCTCCTCTATGCCATTGGTGAGTTACTGCCTCACACCCGACACGGTTGAACTCTACTGGTCACGTCTTGACTAGATAATCATTACAGATAAGGTCCAGCACCATGTCTACGTAACAACGATGGTCAGCCTTAGGATGAGTGCAATATCCGTAGACACCTGAGTCTAAGCACAGCAGTCCATACACATAACTTTAGCTGGAATGTAACTGAAGCAGCAAACAAATCAGCATATCTTAATTCCAACAAGTAACACGATTAGAGTTAAATATACAGTATAACTTCGAACAATAAACTTCCAACAAAAAGTTCCAATTAAAAAACAATAATATTCAATTAGAAGCTAAATACTTTTCTAATTGAGAACTATTTCTTTATAAAGTAAGTGTACCACATGAAAAAATATGTATCAAAATACCACGAGTCAAATCGAACACATTGATCTAATATAATCATATGATCAACGCGCTCCTACTATGTAAAGGTACATATGTAAAAACTGATCAATAGAGTTAGATCTCAAATTGCATTTGTAAAAGCTTAGAGACTTGAAAATAAATAACATCCATTAAATGACGTCCGTCAGTTTCATCTAAGCTGCTCCAAAGAAATAATCAATCAAAATTATGAGAGGTAAACGGGGTTCAAAACTATTTCAAAGTTAAAGCCTATCCAGTCAAGTAATAACGTTGAATTATATGTGTAGTAAATGTGACAATTGAAGTGAATGGTAACATGTGAAGGTATGTATGTGCATCTGCCAATACGTTATCGACAATAACGATTTAAAGAGCAAATGAAACTTTAGGTCTTAGATTGCTCTTACTAATACATGCAAACACATACCCATATACACCTTTCACTATTCACTTCAAATGTCATCTAAAATTTAGCATACTAATGCGATCAAGCAGCTTCAGTTTGAAATTTTTTGAACACTACTGGTTTTAAAAACTCCTCTTTACAGTTCAAACTGACCGATGAGACATTGAATTTTATCCAGCTTGTAATAGATAAAGTTTTTCAAACAAAATTTTACATACACATGCTTGGTATCCGATTTCTGAGAAAAACTATCTATTATAGAATCTACATATAACCGGCCGAAAATTTTATTTATTTAGTCACAGATTCACTGTTAGTCATTTTAACACACAAACGATACTGTTTAGTATAAATTGAATATCATATGCTTAGTCCCCATCAGCTGTTTATCGACAGAATAAATAATTCCCAAAAAGTCATCATCATCATCAGCAGCAACGTAGAACCGGGCACAAACGCCTGTAGGTTCAAGTTGCCATACCACAATAGCACTACGAGAATATTGAGGTAACGTATAAACAGAATACAAAAGAGAAGAGTAAGTAAAGATGTCCAGAAAATAACAATAGAATTTAAGATCTAGATGAGGTTAAAGAGTGAATACACTTGCGCCACTGTGACCGGTTCTGAGTCATATCACCTAGTGTCTCCAGCCATTTGTTGTGATCATCACGCGGACCCCAACCAGGTAGTCTACATCTACATACATGGCTTAGGTCAGTAGTCAAGGACTTCATGGACTGATGCTATGTTTTGGTTTGGCCGCCCCTAACCTTCTTCCATCCTACTTCAGCCCTAGCCAACATCGCGCGACGGGGTAGACGGTGGTCGGGCATGCGCAATACATGTCCTAGCCATCTCAGTCGATGAAGGTTAATGACCTCTTCGACTGATTTACCGTGTTTCCCAAGAATCTTTTGTCTAACCTCACTATTACTAGTCCGGTTACTCCATGGTATACGAGCGATGTTCTGAAGATTCCTATGGTCAAATATCTGGAGACGACGCATATCTTGAGTTTTCATGGCCCACGTTTCGCAGCCATATGCTAAGATGGCGCGGATTGCTGCGCAGTACACCCGGCCTTTCGTTGAGACACGGATATCTCGTCTGCGCCACAAGTGCCGTAGATTGGCAAATGCCAATCGAGCTTTCTGGATCCGCGCTGAGATTTCATCAGACACCGACCCACCAGGGGTAATGAGACTTCCGAGATAAGTGAAGCGATCAACGCATTCAATTACTTCACTCCCTATAAATAATTTGGGGGAAGAAGCAGACCAGTCCTGGAGTAACACTTTGCATTTGGGAGGGGAGAAGCGCATCCCAAATATGCCTGCATTGTTACTCAACGTGTTCAAGAGACCTTGAATGCTGTGTGCATCTTCACCAAATATGACTATATCATCTGCATATTCTAAGTCGACAAGAGAGCCTACTGGAAGGAGACTAAACCCAGAGGACTTAAAAGAAGTGAGAGAGATTTCTAACAGTACGTCTATGATGAAATTAAATAAAAATGGGGATAAGGGGCAACACTGACGGACTCCACTTGAGGATGAAGTTTCTCGTGACAATTCGCCATATGATCTGACTCGACCAGTGGTGACCGAGTAGAGAGCCTTTATAAGGTTAATGTACTTTTGAGGTACGCCTTTTAATGACAGACATTGCCACAAGACTTCATGGTCAACAGAGTCGAACGCTGCTTTTAAGTCAAGAAATACAACTATAGTTGGGCGTTGGTACATATGTCTGTGTTCGAGGACCTGGCGCAGGGTGAATATGTGATCAATGCAACCTCGGCCAGGTCTGAAACCAGCCTGGTTTTCTCGAGTCTGTTGTTCCCTAGTGTTAGTTAGACGTCGGATGATTATAGTGGCTAATATTTTAGATACCATATTAGTCAAACTGATTCCTCTGTGGTTATCACAAGAGGATTTCTGTCCCTTTTTGTAGACTGGAACAATCAGCGATCGAGACCAGTCAGATGGGATGGAGTTTAGTTCCCAGACTTTGGCTAATATATCAGTCAACCTGCAGGCTAAAACTAGACCACCATCCTTAAAGATATCGGTAGACAACATATCAGGCCCTGCTGCTTTCCCTCGTTTCAATTTACTTATGACGTTTTCAACTTCACTGAGAGTTGGGGGACCTGTGTCAGTTTTCCATTCGGGTAGCTTGGAGATTGTGGGTAAGCTAAGCGTGGCTGGGGGCCAGTTAAACTGTTCCTGAAAGTGTTCTGCCCATCGTTCTAATCTTCTAGATTGAGAGTAGATCAACGACCCACCTTTTTCAGAGATGATTTCACTAACTTCCGATTTTTTGATACCGGTGTCCTTAATAAGTCGGAACAGCTGTCTACTATTGCCTGCCGCTGCTGATGCTTCTATCGCTTTTGCTTTTGTTGCCCACCACTGTTCACAATCCTTACGCAAACTCTTTGTCAGTCTACGTTTCAGTTGTCGTCGCTCTTCATCATACTCCGAGCCTGCTGGAATGAGTTTCGAGCCTCCATCAGTTCCCTAGAAGTTCTAGAGATCCAATGGTCTTTCATAACCATTGGATTGGGGTTAGATACTGATAGCGCTGCTGCGTATACACCTGCTTTAAAATCATTCCAAGCTACTTCGGGGGAAACCTGTTGGTCATGGGCGAGTAAATGCTTAGCCAAACCATTCCTAAATGCAATCTTAGCGTTCTCACTCTCAAAGTGATATCTAAAGGGTTTGCCTGATGTAACCTTTCTGCGACCAGCAAAACGCATAGAGATACGTGCTCTCACTAGGGCGTGGTCAAAATCTAGACACGTGCCCCAGAAAGAGCAGCAGTCCTCTATACAACCTCTCCAACGATAGCTGATGCCGATGTGATCAATTTGTGTCCATCGTTGCGTAGATGTTGGAGGTCGCCAGGTTAAACAGTGTCTCGCCTTATGCTTAAAGTTTGTGCTAGCTAAGAATAAACGGTAGTCTGAACATAACTGCAATAGACAATCTCCGTCGTCTGTTCTCTAGGCTGGGATGCCGAGTAACCCACCTAAGTGTTTTTCAGCCTGATTTAGTCTACCTACCTGGGCATTAAAATCTCCTGCAATAATTACTATGTCTGAGTGCTTAGCTTTCTGAAGGAGGCTAGAGAACTTCATATAGAAGTCGTCTTTCACTTCATCTGTGCTGCAATCAGTGGGGGCATAAGCAGAGACGACAAAAAGGCATCGGCGTGTGTCCCTATCTTTCCGAGTTCGTACTGTGCCATTTAGACGGACAGCACATAGACGACTGTCTACAGGAATCCACTCGAGGAGAGCCTGTTCTACTCGTAAGCTTAGTGCTATACCTACACCAGCAAGGCCACGTGAGCTAGCTGTAGGGTCTCCAGATAAACGAAGAGTGAAGTGTGCAGTTCCATTGCATTGACTAGGTGAGGTCAAACGGATGACCATGCTGGGATCCTGTATGCGTGTTTCGAAAACACAGCATACATCAATTGCAAGAGATTCTAATGTTTTAGCTAAGGCAGCCTGTTGACCGATTTGACACAGCGTACGCACATTAAAAGCTCCAACATGAAGTTTAGAGCGTGGCTACAGGAGACCTGGTATGATAATTTGGGAACTCGGGTAACCAGTAAAAGTGGCGCGCATAGAAACTGTAGGAGAAGAAGTGTTATAAAAAGAGACCAGAGATGGAGAACGAGTTTGATCATGAACAAGGTGAACTCGAGTGCTATTAGCAGTATGAGGGCGGTTATCACTTCCCGGTTGCCCACACCGTGGAAGGGTCATTCTTGAGGAACCTGAGAGTGTGACCGCAGTGCCCAGGGGACAGCTGTTTGGGGTCGGTCAAGTATATTAATTGTTGCTCCGGTTGTCAGAAGGGGAGGCATCGGCCTCATGGCTTCCGAAGGAGCTCGGCTTTCACCATGAAGCGTCATATTAGTCCTTCCAACTTCCAGGGCAGAGTTAGAATGGTTATAAAGATTTTTATTCGTAAGCTGTTTTTTAGCATGGTAATTGTTTTACGGGATGGGGTTGCTAACCCCATGCCCAACCCTCCTCCTTTATCCGGGCTTGGGACCGGCAGAAACCCTGTGGGGGCTAAAGGCGGACAGTGATTCAGTAGCTAATTTGTGCTAAAATTAACAGACAGGATTAAAGATCGACGATAAAACTTAAGAAAATATAAGTCAGTAAGAGAAGAAACTATGAAGGATTCAGAAGCTTAGAATTTAAGGGAGAACAAAGAATGGATACACCTGCGCCATTACAAACGATCTTGAACCATATCATTCAAAGTCTGTAACAACTGATTAGGATTAGCACGCAGACCCCAACCAGGTAGTCTGTACCTATTAGCAAAGCTCAGCCCAATTCTCAATGACTGTATGGACTGGTGCCAAATTCGGTTTGTCCACCCCTAGTTTTTTACTAACCTACTCCCACAATTGACAGGATTGCTTGTAGAGATAAACGGTGGTCGTAACGCATACGCAACACACATCCTACCCACATCAGCTGATGAAGATCCACTATTTCATTAATCGATTTACCAACTCTACCTACTACTATATTCCTAACCCACGCATTGCTCACTTGGTGATCCTAGAAAACACGAACAATGCTTCAAAGACATCTACGATCAAATATTAGAAACCTACGAATATCCTCTATCCTTAATGGTTATGTTTCACATTCATAAAGTAGAATGGATCGGACTTCTGTGCAGTAAACGTGTCCTTTGGTCGGTAAACGGATGTTTCGACTAAACCACAAGTGATACGAATTGGCAAAAGCCAATCCAACCTTCTGTATACGAACCGAAATTTCATAAGGCATCAGACAATCAAGACTGGTGAAACTCTCAAGTATAACAGTAAACATATTCAACTTCTTTGCTCCCTAACACTAATTTCGGTGCTGAAGCAAGTCAATCTTGAAGTAGCAACTTGCATTCGGATAAAGGCGATCGCATGCTGAAAGTGCACACATTAATGCTGAAGATAGACAAAAGGCTTTGCATTTTGTAAGCATCCTTACCCAATAGAACCATGTCATCTGCAAATTCTAAGTCAACAAGTGTATCTTCTGGAAGATGATCAGCCCTTGAGAAGTCAGATGACGCAAATGTTAACTCGCAAAGCATGTCAACGACAAAATTAAATGAGAATGGGAAAAGCAGACAACCTTGGCAAACACCACTTGAAATAACCAAATCCGAGGATAGTTCATCATAAGCTCTAACTTGACCAGTAGTGTTTGAGTAGAGAGCCTGCATGAGGTTAGTGCACTTCACTGGCACACCATTCAATCACAAACATTGCCACATAACCTCACAATCGATAGAGCCGCCTTAGAATCAGCAAATACAACTATTGTAGGACGTCGAAAAGTGTGCCTGTGTTCCGGAACCTGCCGAAGTGTGAATATTTGGTCTGCACAACCAAAAACAGATCTGAAACCACCTTGGTTTTCTCGAGTTGGCTTTTCACGAACTTTAGTTAGACGTCGAAGTATTATTGAAGCCAATATTTTAGACACTATATTCGTTAAACTGGTTTCTCAGTAATTGTCACAAGAGGACTCCTGCCCTTTCTTATAGACTGAGACGATTAGTGATCAAGACCAGTCAGATGGGATTATGTCCAGTTCCCAGATTCTAGCCGAGGTCTTAGTTAATCTCGCTGATAAGACTGGACCATCGTCCTTAAATATTTCTGGGGTTAATGCATTAGGTCCTGCTCCTCTTCCTCGCTTTAGATCCCTTATAGCCTTCTCAAATTCGCTAAGACTTAGAGGACCGATATCGATTTGCCATTCAGATTGTTTGGGAATGGTGGGTAACTGAGGTGAGGCCGAGGGTCAGCTGAACTATTCCCTAAAGTGTTCTGTCCATTGGTCCAATCTTCTGGATTGACAGTGAATAATAGTCCCATCTTTATCTGAGATAGTTTCACTCACAATCGGATTTCTGATACCAGTTTCCTTGATAAGTCTGAACAGTCGCCCAATGTTACCTATTGCCGCTGCCTTTTCCATCCAATCTTTAATACAAAAAACGAATGAATCGAGATCAAGTCCTTTAAACAAATGAATTGGATAAAAATTTTTTCCTATTGATATCATTATTCTAACTTAGTCACCTACTATTCCAGAGTCATAGGTAATCTAACTTTGCTCCCTTCACAAAGCCTGACCGCTTGATAAACCTAAACTAAACAAAAATAATACGAATGGTAGAATAAAATCAACTGATCTTGTTTAAAGGATTATCATCAACTCAAAACAACTGAAAATTATGATTATTGGTATTGCAACGGTTCGCAAATTAAGATGATACTTCGATACCTGCTAACGAACGTATGACTAGCGACACAACAACGGGTGAGATAAGCTGTTCCTCCGCACCCCAGTCCGGCTAACTGGAGGAAGAAGTCCAACGTCAGCAAGAAACGTTGACTTATACACGCAGCCTGTAAGACAGATAACAAATACTCAACTCATACGTATATATACAATGAAAAGAGAGTCCTTGGAAGTGTCACAAATAACGTACTAAAGTAAGCAACGAACCAATAAGACTTAGCGTCTTATTAAGTGCGAAACACAAACTGAAGATTAAAGGGGCGCATTTTAGGGCGAAAACGAGAAATTTTGATTTACACAAATAAATCACAAAAATAATAGGTTTACTAAGAGAATTCTAGGGATTTAACATTGCCAACAGGCATAAATACAAACAAAGTTTTAGGTATCGTAATCAATAAAGTTGGGTTCTAAACGCTTACAGATAACAACCGGAAGAAAATACATTCTATGTTCTAATCATTTCACTAAGATTCACTAGTGATGTTAACTTTAGCTTTACTTCTTGAATATGTGATCTTTTGGTTGCTTAATTAATAACTATGACATTATCCATTCTTTAAAGAATTTAATTTTCAATATATATAATCATCAATCTTAACAACTATGTTGAATATTTTATTTTACGATTCTGTTTATATAGTTTTCTGTAACATTACTGACTACGTTATGTAAAATAATTGTAATTATAGGCCGTTTTCAGGTGACGAGAAACTAAGCAGTAGAATGAATACACTTATTAGTTAACTATTAAGTAACTGTTACTCATGTAGAGCGACTGAGGAGAGCCAGTAAGAAACCTTGAACTTGGGTTTTGTACTAAATGGGGATCTTTAGCAGAGTCTCTGTAATCTTAAAAGAACTAGTGCTCCCTAAGAGTTTCAAGACCAGTTTGTCTCAGACGTTACCATTTAGATAATTAGGCGACAGATGGTCTGCCGTAGGACTGAGATAGTATGTTTAATCATGTTTACTTTGTTGTCGTCTTAAATCTGAATAAATTACTCAACAATAGTACGAATTTGAAAATAACTAAGTAAGCAGTTAGTTAATATCACTAACTCAGTAACCAACATATAAAATATGATAAATTTAATGGTCAGCAATATTCTTTTTGTAAAATTTTATAATAAAAATAAAAGCCACTCTTAATAAGACAACCTGTAACAATACGTACTGACAATTACGTTTACCAACAAACTTTTATTAACTTATTAAACCGAGCACGGATTACTGCGCTTGGTTTTGAGTCACACTTTTAGTATGATGGCTAATGATAATACACAGATGCCCAAACTGCAGTAGGCGGGTGGGGTTCGGAAAATGGAAAGTTAAAAACCTCCACTAATACCTTCATATTGGTTGAACAAGTTAGTGTTTATATAAACTAAGAAGCTTAGTTGAAAACACGATGTTAGAAACGAAAGGTAATGAGTTCGAGTTTCGATGTGAACATCAACACTAGAATGCATCCAGCATGTGAATCCTAAGTATGACGCCGCGAACATTTTGTATTATATAGATAGTCACATACTAGATACACTAAAATAAACGTAAACTACCTGCATATGATATACACACATCTTTCGAATAAATGATATTCAGCTATCACCTAGATTTTTTCATGGATCAACAATACGTTTACACGATCAATAAATTAAAGTCTGAGAAAACCCACAATTGTACGTATGCTGAAACCTTATTATTATAGAACTGAATCTTAGAAAATAATATATTTGATAACAATATATGCCATTGATTCAGTCCATAATTGAACTTTCGTACTAATGTCACAAGATGTTGTTATATTCACAAACCATTTGACTTGGTATGATTTATATAAAGACCGCGTTTCTCTTACTTTTTAAAATAAAACATTGTGAAAATGAAATTCTTCTGCATGAAAAAATAATGAAACCTTAACCATGAATGGTGAGACAATGAATAGACAATTATTTACAAGAAAGCGCTAAGACAGATTTACCAGTCACATTCAATTACTCACGGGCATATTGGTTAAGTAAAATAAATTTTGTACTTTGATCCCATCAAATAGACCACAACAAACAGTAAAGAAAAAGAAATGAGAATGTAAATTTGCTTTAGCAAAGTATCATGCATGTCTATACAAACCTAAAGGTAGTATTAATGATTGTGATCAAATTCAGAAACATCCAAGTACTCGAATTGATCTTCAACCATCAAACTAAACTCCATCTACTTTGGGTTTTGCAGCCGAAAAGTACTATTGGGTCTCATAAAATTGCAGCTCAAAGAACAGCACATAAATTAGTACTTGATAACTTACATTATGTCAGATCATATTCGAATATGTAATTACTGCATAAGTCATTCAAAGTCATGTAAAACATAAGTCAATAGATGTCTCAAGATTAAAATATTCACAGAGAAGTATCGCATATTGAGCGACATATAGTGCAGGAGGTAGAGAGGTCAGAAAGAAATTCGAAGCTGAGACGAATGATTATAAGTCAACTGTGTGAATATATTGGTTTGGTCGCTAATTTATTGTAGTAAGTCGAGAAAAAGATGAAGGAAAGAAGGGGTACCAACATTTATTGAAATTATGCTCAAACACTATATGAGAAAAGCTAATACCTTCAGGTTGGATTTGCTTAATGTTCATTTCCTCTGAAACCACAGGAATATGGTTTCGCAATTGGATTTCTAAACTACGCAGTTCCTTAGCCAACTGTTCAACAGTCCGCTCCAATGTTATGCAACGCTCTTGTTCTAAAATAAGTTTTCGGTTGAATCTGGCATACGTCCCAGTTAACAACTGTAACGCTTCGGTAGAAGTCTATAGAAAAGAAATAAATTAGAAATATTCATGAACTTAGTAAACTTTCTATACAACAGTTACCTATGTATAAGAATTATCGATCTTTTTTGAAAAACAATTAAATTTATCCACGTTCAGAACATGACTGACAATTGATAATTGCTAAAAGCAAAAGTTAATAGTCAATAATGGTTAATCAATTCACTAAACTACATTACACGATATGCATAAAAAGCCATTTTTTAAGTGAAAAAAACAACAGATATTCACACTATTAAAATCAGTTAATATTTTGATAGGGCAGTGCATTTCACAACTTTCTGATATGACAATCCTAAGTGCAACTATTATGAATAAATGAATAAAAGCTGTATTCTATTTTAGCCTAAAAAGGAAGGAAATAACGGAACAAATTGATATTTGGATCAATTGTGTCTTAGGGCTTGGCCAAGCTCTGGTTGATGAATCATGAAACCTTGATAGGAGACTAAATAGTGTAAGAACCTTAGCAGACCTAGGTATACTCAATCTGTTGTCAATGTATCCGGTCTTTAGTCTCGAGCCGGAGAAATGTAGAACACTTGAATGATGAGCCAATGGTTCAGCGACACACCAGAACCATATATGTAAGTGCATTTAAATATCAATAAGATTACAGTGGTTACATAAAAAAAACATCACAAAAATCAACATGAATGATCATTACATCGAATCAATCAATACAACTAAATGTTATAAAATTCGCTCTGGAGTATAACTCATACTACATCAATTTAATGTAGTGAATGCTTAACAAAAGTTTTGCGACATCAGTACCAAAACGAAGACAAAATGACAAATGGGGTAATATGTTCACAATCAAATAGTAATAATTCATGAGTGCATGCATAATAACAGTAAGTAGGTCAAATAGGAAGCAGGGATGAGGGAAATATAACGATGACAGGAACAAAATATTTTGATTATAATGAGTTCTCTGAGCTGGTTTGTTTAAGCGAGAAGCTATCATAGTCATTCTGGACGACTTCTGATGTAAGTGAGCTATGAGATTTTCTCCAGCTTCTTTTGTCGACCTTGATTTAGAATGGTTATTGTCAGCACTTACTGTCATTTTCGCACATTTATTTTGGTTCCCTTCTCTCCTAACGTAATTCGTAGTATTGGTGTTTGTTGTTTTTTAAATTGGTGGATAAATAAAATATCTATTCCAATGTGTTTATTGATTGCAGACTGATCTCATGGAGGAAATTTCCAAGGCATATACAATCGCCCGTCATAAATCAGTGGAACATAAATTTTCAACAATAATTTTAGCTTTCATTTAACTGAAATTACAGAATGTTATAGGGTCATATAAGTTACCACTAGTATTAATAGTAGAAAGAGTATTATTTGGCGGAAACAGACACCTAAAGGTGTTTGCTATACAACAAATAAAAGGGACAAGGTGATCATAATCAGAATTAATCATAATCAGAAGTAAAATTCAACAACAGATCAGGAAAATTAAATAAGACATAGTTTTGGATGAAAAATGCAACTGATAAAAACATTTTTCGACTGACGAAAATCACTTCACTTTCATAGGGTATGATAAAAAACATGCCGTAGAATCGCCACTGGCTCCCATTCTAGGCTAAATATGATAACAACACAAGTCACTGAGTTATACTGTCACTAGTACGCCCAGACAAGAATTCGTAATGGACAGACAGAAACCAGTTGTATGCAGCTTCCCTTGGTTCATTAGTGGTGAGTCATAAACCGACTATCTATTAGCTTTTTCCATCCAATCCCATCATTCCCACATAATAAACTATGTGGAGGTTGCTAGGATGATATTTGTAAGACAATACAGGCAACTAAAGCCCGTGTTACAAAATGATGACACAAAATGGGTTATAACTGCTGTGCCTGTAAACACACTCCCGAATCTCACTTACCATTACCAACATGATGCTGTCACTGAAAGACAGTAATACTTTGGAGACTACAAACGCAAAGAGATGCCGAACAACCCCAGGTTGGAGAGACCAGGTTTCGCAAGCATAAAGGAGAACTGTTCTCATCGAAGCGTTGCAAACCCGACCTTTTACAACTAGATGAAATAGACGGATATAAACCGATCTAGTTTTCATTATGCACAGATAGATCTCATCTGTCAAACCGCACCTAGATATATGACCTCTTGGGCTGGTAAGGTACGAAGTACATGCCATACTTAATGACATTAATTACCAACTGGTTTGGAAGCCTTACATGTTATCAGACATCAAGACGATATCATTCGCGAAATCGAAACTGAGAAGCTTGCCTACAAGTAGCGGGTCCATGACGTCACCACTTAGGCACGCCATCAATAGATAATCCTAGAGTAGTTGAAGGTTGCTCTGATTTAAAAAATCAAGTACGACGACTGGGCTTGCAATACATGAGACGGTGTTTCAACAGTTGGCGCATGGCGAGGACGTTATTAATACATGCACCGCGTGGTAAAAATCCAGCCTGAGTTAGTCTTCCACAGGTTGTGCACAATTAACAAAATATGACAAAAGCCACACAGACGAAACGTGATATGTACATAATTCGAATAGTTCTCATTGACTGTTTTGTTTCTCATACCCATAGATTTATTCTTAACTTCTACAAAGCTCTAGGATAAAACCAAAGATGCTTCCAAATTGTGATCTAGGATAAAATATGCAAATCGTAGAAATCGAATATGGTACTTTGTGCTATTAGTTTTAATCGTTTGACATAACTAGTGAAATATTTTACGAACTTTGTAATATAAGTTATTCAAGTACAATCACAATGAACAACATATTTAAGCAAATGGTTGAATGCCGACTCATACATTTATGCAACGTTACATAAAGCTAATCCGAAGTGTATGAGCAATCGATAGAACAAATAAAAACAACATAATAATCAGCAGAAATCAATCAATATTTTATTAATTTGTCTTTCTGTCCAACATGATTATAAAGGGCGGAAAATGTTCGAATAAACAATGTGAAACCTTACACAAATAAGTATCCGCTGTTAACAATTACTACGTCAACAACACTACATTTCACTGTTAAGAAGTAGAGTGAAGAAAAGTACAATGCTGTTTACACAGCTGGATACCTAACTAGTGCCATAGTTGACAAAGAGTGACATGCCAAAACACCTAACAATCTGAGTCTATAAAAATCCTTAGACAGATGGAGTTGTTTATGCACTAGATCGTGTCACCTCATATTTATAAAATAAGTGATCAAGTGGACAAATCATCAAACAGAAGTTGGCACCTGATCTAAGTCAATAAAATACAACCTTTTAGTTAATTTTTTTACGTGTAACTACTCAAAATAGATCACAGAATATTCATTCACTCATTTGAATATAAAGACTCCCTACATTAGTATTTCGATAAAAAAGGAAGTAATTATCATATTATAACTAGCCTTTAGCATGAATGAGATTTTAAATATATTGATATATGATATATTATCAGACACTAGAAACACACTCCCGAATCTCATTACCATTCCCACATGATTGTCTGTCCACTGAAAGACAGTAATACTTTGGAGACTACAACGCAAAGAGATGCCGAACAACCCCAGGTTGGAGAGACCAGGTTTCGCAAGCATAAAGGAGAACTGTTCTCATCGAAGCGTTGCAAACCCGACCTTTTACAACTAGATGAAATAGACGGATATAAACCGATCTAGTTTTCATTATGCACAGATAGATCTCATCTGTCAAACCGCACCTAGATATATGACCTCTTGGGCTGGTAAGGTACGAAGTACATGCCATACTTAATGACATTAATTACCAACTGGTTTGGAAGCCTTACATGTTATCAGACATCAAGACGATATCATTCGCGAAATCGAAACTGAGAAGCTTGCCTACAAGTAGCGGGTCCATGACGTCACCACTTAGGCACGCCATCAATAGATAATCCTAGAGTAGTTGAAGGTTGCTCTGATTTAAAAAATCAAGTACGACGACTGGGCTTGCAATACATGAGACGGTGTTTCAACAGTTGGCGCATGGCGAGGACGTTATTAATACATGCACCGCGTGGTAAAAATCCAGCCTGAGTTAGTCTTCCACAGGTTGTGCACAATTAACAAAATATGACAAAAGCCACACAGACGAAACGTGATATGTACATAATTCGAATAGTTCTCATTGACTGTTTTGTTTCTCATACCCATAGATTTATTCTTAACTTCTACAAAGCTCTAGGATAAAACCAAAGATGCTTCCAAATTGTGATCTAGGATAAAATATGCAAATCGTAGAAATCGAATATGGTACTTTGTGCTATTAGTTTTAATCGTTTGACATAACTAGTGAAATATTTTACGAACTTTGTAATATAAGTTATTCAAGTACAATCACAATGAACAACATATTTAAGCAAATGGTTGAATGCCGACTCATACATTTATGCAACGTTACATAAAGCTAATCCGAAGTGTATGAGCAATCGATAGAACAAATAAAAACAACATAATAATCAGCAGAAATCAATCAATATTTTATTAATTTGTCTTTCTGTCCAACATGATTATAAAGGGCGGAAAATGTTCGAATAAACAATGTGAAACCTTACACAAATAAGTATCCGCTGTTAACAATTACTACGTCAACAACACTACATTTCACTGTTAAGAAGTAGAGTGAAGAAAAGTACAATGCTGTTTACACAGCTGGATACCTAACTAGTGCCATAGTTGACAAAGAGTGACATGCCAAAACACCTAACAATCTGAGTCTATAAAAATCCTTAGACAGATGGAGTTGTTTATGCACTAGATCGTGTCACCTCATATTTATAAAATAAGTGATCAAGTGGACAAATCATCAAACAGAAGTTGGCACCTGATCTAAGTCAATAAAATACAACCTTTTAGTTAATTTTTTTACGTGTAACTACTCAAAATAGATCACAGAATATTCATTCACTCATTTGAATATAAAGACTCCCTACATTAGTATTTCGATAAAAAAGGAAGTAATTATCATATTATAACTAGCCTTTAGCATGAATGAGATTTTAAATATATTGATATATGATATATTATCAGACACCTAGAAACAAAAATAGTTATTGGATTAGTGACACGCCTAGTAAGTGAAAGTTGATTTATTTACCTGTATTATTTAAACATACGTTAATTTATCCCCTACTAAAGCAATTAAAACTAAACCTGCCAAAGGTGAAAAAATTAAAATTTCCTGCAAATCGGGATATTGCAAATATATCGCATATTATGTGATAGAGAATAACCGTACATTTGTAACTAACATATATTACCGAAATAAAAGAGAATAAACTTGAAAAATGTGAGGGGGGGAATCCATAACTCAATACACTACTGAGGATTTCCATACTAAAACGAAACAATCAGCTTAGTGCTCCCTGGTTTTCAGTAGTCATTTAGCTATAGTCAGTTAAACAAACTTCCATTAGATACGAAGTCTACACTAGTTTACTTTGGATATAAAAGGTGGAATTTCCATTACTAGTTCATATACCTCTTATTTTTACTGTGGACTTATAAGCTAAGCACCTAAAGAAGATTGATTATCTTCGAGAACTGTTTTTCTGTAGACTATTTCATTATTTCTGATTGCATACAAAGTGGATATTTTATTCCCATTGCCCTGCCCCCTCGTTTAACGTATTAACTATCAGTATATCATTTCATATTATGAACTACGTTTAACTGATTGTGTACATGTTATCACAGTTCACATTCACTGTTACTCCTATTCTGTATAAATGTTAGTTTCCAAATTGGTTAACAGTGTGGTTTGATTATATGTATATATAGAGAATTGTATGAAATACAATATGATTCTGTCTGGTTGGTTCATCAATTTTGTGTTCTATTATTTCCGGCTTGGGACTGAGTAGGCATCAGGCAGACGTGCAGTGACCAGCTAGAAACTCTCATTAACGCTCGTTGTTGTGATTTCGTGAGCGCAAGATTGCATCAACCACTTGGTCATACAAATCAATCATATCATCCAATTCTAACGGCATAAGATACATGATATTTAATCTTCATCAGATCCAATAACTCATTCAGTTATAATTTAAAAAAACTGAAAATATTTTACCTGCCACTACGAAGTTAAACTTTTAAAGATAGTATTTTAAACAGTAGTACAACAATAAAAGTGACACGTGGAAATCTGGATAATCTTGACATTAAGACAGTGTATTTTTTTTTGAACATTACGGACTATGGACGTATATACTTAAATATACATGGAAAAATAAAATATACTTTCTGATGACTAGTAAAAGGCAAATAAATCAAAATTGACATACAAACATGTTGGTGGAACTAGACTGTAGTTCCCAACCAAAGATGTTACATAGATTGCTGTTAAGGTCACAAAGCACAAATAAAATAATTTTGTTGACCGTAAACACACTTTAATTTCAACAAAACACGTGACAAAAAAATGTACTTACAAAAACTTGACCGCTTTGAAAGACCACTTTAATACTATTTCCATGAAAAAATAAAGTTTATAGTGACTTGCCGTTATTATTTAAGGTGTTTCGTGTTTCAGAGTTAAGGCTTACGATTACAATTAAGGGTTTTGCTTGAGGTTAAATTGGAGACAGGATTACATTTATGGATAAGATTTAGGTTTAAGTTACAGTTAGGTGACAAGTAGGACTACATTTTACGAATGGTACTAGCTTATGATTATATAATAGGGTCGCACTGTGGCTGTATTTTAAAGCTACATTGAGTTTAGAGCTCAATAAAAACCGGAGTTAACTTTTAAAGTATCAGACAAGATAAGACAAGGCAGTTACAACGTAGAACTTGGTACATGCGTACGTCAGTTCAAGTTACTATGCCTCAATTAGCAGATAGAGACTAAATTGTCGAATCAGATCCCAGAGTAGTGGAGGTAGTAACAGAGTTAGTATTAATGAAAAGGAATAAAGATCGAAGATAGGATTTAAGAAAATATGATTCAGTAAAGAGAAAATTATGATAAGTTCAGAAACTTAAAATTTGGAGGAAGACAAGGAGTGGATGCATCTGCGCCATTGCCAACGATTTTGAGCCATATCACCCAAAGTCTCTAACCATTTATTACGAGCGTCACGCGGACCCCAACCAGGTAGTCTGCACCTATTAACATGGCTCAGCCCAACTGTCAATGACTTCATGGACTGGTGCCATGTTTTAGCTTGGCCGCCCCTAGCTTTCTTCCCGCCTACTCCTACACCAGACAGCATTGCTCGTCGAGGTAGGAGGTGGTCAGGCATACGTAACACATGTCCTAACCACTTTAGCTGATGGAGATTTACTACTTCATCATTAGACTTACCGTATCTACCTAGTACTCTATTCCTAACCCATGTATTGCTTACTCGGTGGTCCCAGAAAACACGAGCAATGCTTCGAAGACATCTGTGATCAAATACCAGGAGCCTACGAATATCTTCTATCTTTAACGGCCATGTTTCACATCCATAAAGTAGAACGGATCTAACTACCGAGCAGTAAACGCGTCCATTGGTCAGTAGTCGAATGTCTCGTCTACGTCACAGGTGACTCAAATTCCCAAAAGCTTGTTGGGCCTTATGTATACGAGCCAAGATAAGTGAAGTGGTTAACACATTCAACTGCCTCACCCCCTATCACTAACTTCGGTGTCGAATCAAGCCTATCTTGAAGCAACAATTTGCATTTGGGTGGAGAGAATCGCATCCCAAACATCTTTACATTCATGTTTAAAGTAGTCAAAAGATTCTGCATTTTATCAGCATCTTCGCCTAAGAGAACTATATCATCTGCATATTCTAAGTCAGCAAGTTTATCTCCTGGAATGAGGTCAACCCCGGAGAAGTCAGACGATGAAAATGTCAACTCTAAAACTATGTCAATGATAAAATTAGACGAAAATGGAGAAAGCGGATAATCTTGACGAACGCCACTTGAGGTAATCAGTTCTGACGACAATCCGCCATAAGCTCTGACTCGACATGTAGTGTTCGAGTAGAGAGCTTGTATAAAGTTAATGTACTTCTCTGGTACGCCTTTTAATGACAGACATTGCCACATAACCTTACGATTGATAGAGTCAAATGCCGCCTTAAGGTCACGGAATACAACTATTGTTGGGTGTCTAAAAGTGTGTCTATGTTCCAGAACCTGCCAAAGTGTGAATATTTGGTCTATACAGCGACGTCCAGGTCTGAAACCACCTTGGTTCTCTCTAGTTTGCTCTTCACGAGCTTTAGTTAGGCGTCGAAGTATGATTGAAGCCAATATTTTGGACACTATATTCGTTAAGTTGATTCCACGGTAATTGTCACAGGAGGACTTCTGTCCTTTCTTATAGATTGGAACGATTAGTGTTTGAGACCAGTCAGATGGGATTACGCCCTATTCCCAGATTCTAGACAGGATCCCAGGTAATCTCGCTGCTAAAACGGGACCACCATTCTTAAATATCTTAGGGGTTAATCCATCAGGTCCTGCTGCTCTCCCTCGCTTTAAGTTCCCTATAGCCTTCTCAACCTCTCTAAAACTTGGGAGAGCAATACTAATTTGCCATTCAGATTTCTTGGGAACAGTGGGCAACTGGGATGACGCCAAGGGTCAATTGAACTGTTCCCTAAAGTGTTCTGCCCATCGGTCTAACCTTCTGGATTGACAGTGAATAATGCTCCCATCTTTTTCTAAGATAGTTTCACTCACAGTCGGATTTCTGATACCCGTTTCCTTGATAAGTCTGAGCAGTTGCCTACTGTTACCTATTGCCACTGCCTTTTCGATCTCTTTAGCTTTCGCCCCCCACCACTGCTCACGATCATTCCGTAAGCTTTTAACCAGTTTGTGTTTAAGTTGCCTTCGTTCCTCATCGTATTCAGAACCAGGTGGGATCTGTTGCCGAGCATTTATCAGTTCAGTAGATGCAGCTGAAATCCACTGAGTTTTCCTAACTTTTTGGTTTGGTTTACTAGTAGATATTACTGCTGTTTCGACAGCTTTTTGGATATCAAAACGAAAGTTGCCACATTCTCGAATAAATCCCTTGTTTATTATCAAAGGTTCCCACAAGGAGGTATAATACAGTTAGTACTATTTCTAGCAATGCGTTATTGTAAGCAATAAGTCATAATCCCCACTACATCTTATGATACAACCAATCGTCGTCACAACTAGCCTTTTGCTTCACGGTCATTCCTGGATTCTCCTGACTCCAGGCATCATATTCCCATACTACCAACAATCGCAGGAATACAAGCAACATAAATTTGAAAAAAACATTTCGGGAAACAATCGTTGGAAGTAACCAACCTCGTAAAATTCTTTCGCATCGTTGCGATGTTCCAGTAAAGCAAGTTTGAGAGATGTAGTCCGTCTTTCTAGATCTGAAACAGATAACCGATCATTCAGATCCAGCGGAAATGAACGCGAATGATGCAATAGACTGGATAAATCAGTTGAAACTAATGTAAGCATTGATTCAATATTACTGACTTGAAAACAAATGTTATTTATGTGATCCTGTAGGCGTTTCTTTATAGACTCTATGGTTTCTAGACGGCTACTATCTTCAATCGAAATGACATGTTGTTGACGGGATAAACGCCTTCCAGTATCGGCTTTCGTTTTGTCATACACAGAAATACTTGGTTCGCATGTAGGGAGTGAAAATGAATTTGATAATGGAGCACTTGCTATAAATCTGTTGTTGGACCTCAATAAATCGTGTTTCTGTTTTGTCCTTCGTGAGTTCTCACTGAAGCTGCAATTACTCAAATGATCATGTGGACACGACCGACCACTAGACGGATAGCTATTTAATGACAGAGACTGATCAGTAAACGGTTGAGGTAGCGCTGGGAAACTAGTAGTCTTCAGATCTAGTTTTGATCTTCCTTTAAGGGCTAATTTGAAAGAATTTCTCTTACAATTGGTTTCTTTTTCTCGTCGAAGCACATTAAACGACGAATAATCTGATTCAATGTCTAAAGTATTAATAAAAAAGACTTATTCGGTAAGACATTAATGGATATAGATAAAAGTAAAAGTCGAGGTATCAAAATCGATACAATAACAGAAAATAATTTATGGATTGTTGATAAAGGATACAATATTGATAGGCAGATGAAATGCTATGATAAACTGAGGCCAAGTGACAGTTGCTGAAGAGGCAAGATTGCCGACACAAACCTTAAAATGAACAGAGATCAAATACAACTTCACAAGCCAGAATAGGAATACGTAATTGAGTATGGTTATCACGCAGATCCCAACCAAATGGTGATTATTTGAGAATACAATTCAAATTTACACTTAACGACTTCATAAACGGATGTCATTCAGTAGGTTTTGATCAAGTGACAACGATCGCGTATGTATTAATTTAAATGACTTCTTGTCAGGGTAAGGTCATATCATTATCAACTTATACAGTCGATTTCATTTCCTTTGCGCCAGACAGGTTACCTAGCTACTCCATCCAACAATGCACACCGTGATAACCAGTGTCTGACTAAACGTACTACATATATTAACCACTTCAGTCGGCCGAAATGCACAACATCAATCCATTTGTTATATTTTCCTAGTATCTTACTCTAGCTTAACCACTTCCCAGCTGTTCAATAATACACAAACAATACATAGAAGACACAAGTAAATACAAGTAGCCTACTAATGAACTATGGTCGTATAATATTAGGAACAGTTTTAACATTTATATATTACGTGAGCATAAGAATTATAACATTCTGCACTTCAAGCAAATATCTAAACCTACAACGAGTTTACTGATTTTGCAACCAGACTGTTGGAAGACACTACAAACTTGTTTAGGATAGTTTCAAAAATTAAACGATGGCGATATATTCAACAAAACTAAATAGAGAATAATCTCTACCTTCAACAAGGATCAAAAGGGTATCAAGCATTCGCAAAATAAATAACTGCGAATAACGTACTTCAAAACCAGAGATACAAATTTGTTTCAATTTCGTTATGCAACATCGGATAGCACAAATAAAGGGAACGTTGGTAAATGCAAATCCTATTTCTCCTTCCAAGAACAAGGTTGTGTTAAAACATTATAAGGAAATAGTTTAAGGATATTTTCGTCCACATTAAATCAACTGCTGTAAGAGTAGACTAGCAACAAATTCTTACAGTTAGAAAAACCCACTGATAATCAGAGCAAAGTTTATGTGTGAAAAATAGTACAAACGTCAGAATACCAAGACTCGTAAAACTTTTGTTAGCAAGCTAACCAGTGTGAGGACCCTGAGATCTTGATATAAAATCTGTAAGAGCAGTAATCCATTTCTCCTTATCCTCTTCGGACAACGCTTTAAAGTGATGCTTTCTACCACAGCTTTCCGTCAAACTGAATGACGACCCAGAATTCTGTACGCTTAAATATGCGTTTGTTAAGTTGAAGGTTCCACGGCAATGTCTTCCAATTGCATCTGGTTCTCTTGAAACATAAACAAAGTAATCAATATTTACCGGTAGTAACTAAGTAGATTATCTTGTATCAGAAACCAACGTTTTTTATAGCCTTTTATCAGGTTGGTCCACTTGTACAGCCAACCTGAATATGGCTCTTCAGTGTTCATGATAATGGGAACATAGCTAGCTTTTCTAAATCAAAAAGTCTCTCAGTAGCGCAATAGTCGAAATTACACTCATTGCTTCTAAAATTTCAATGTTCAATATGTTTGAATACGATAGTTCGAAATAATAGATTTTTTTGCACGTACATCTTGATTATAAAATGGTGTTCCGACTCCTTCTTAGTATCTACTATGGAAGTTCTATTTATTAAGCAGCCAGTTTTTACATGATTTTAGGCTGAACCATGAATCCACTATTCAGTCCGTTACCAGTTTTTACAATAGGTTAGCATCTTGCTTGTGAAGAAGAAGAGCTACCATGCTGTGTAACTCGTGATATGGTTAGATGTGGGATTTGTAGGTAGGGAGTGATGGTTCAAGGATGAGTATCTGTAGCTTCTACCTTACAAGACGGAGCATGATGTACAACAAAGCTGGAACCTGCCTGATAGTTAGCGATACTTTCGAGTAGGTTTCTGCTAAACTGTTAAAAAGGCGTAAAGTGCACCTTATATATAACCTAGTTACGCTTGCGGAATTACCAGGGCAACTCCTAACGACTGAACCTACTTTTACGTATGAGAATAAATCAAAAGGCAATGAAGGATAGGAGAAAAGTTATATTTAATCGTGAATAGAGCGGCAATGGGATAGCAAAGTCAAGGCTGGCATACTAAACAAAGAGTTGTTTTCCATGGTGTGGCGCGACGTGATCTGGTGGTGATGCGTGACCGAGCGCCTCCAACTAGTAGTGTCCGCTAAAATAAAGGTGGTCAGCATCAATGTCGAGGAACTATGCAACTATGTATTTTGAGAATTATTTGACGCTACAGCTCACTCCCCTCCAAATGTGTTCGTGAGGACCCTACGACGTACCAGCCAAAAAATAAAACCTATTGCGTTAGTCATTGGCAAACGATCCTTTGATTTAAATTAGGACTGACGTTTCGCGGCTTTGTGCAAACCGTTTATTCAGAGAAATGAATAACCGAATTGAATTGACACAACATTAAATAATACAATGGAACAAATCAAAAACAAAATAAACCTGTACTATAGAAATTCGAGTTTGATCGTGTTATAATGTCAAGTCGTATAGGTCAAGGTGGTTTGAAATGAGACATGTATGTAAATGTTAGTGTGATGTGAGAGGAAAATATGTGAATATGTAAAAATAAAATTGTGTGTATGTTCATGTGTATGAGATTTGATGTACTTTAATTGAGGCTAGTTGGGTAGAAAGTCCATTTTGGGTGGATAGAAAGGCCTTCCCTTTTGTTAAGTGCAGTTGGATTTAACAAAATGTGAAGCGCCTCAGCTATTCGTCTTTTCTTATAATTGAAAAAAACCCTTTGAAATTATTCGGACATTTTTAGTATCGATCTTATTGTTGATTTTATTAACACTCCAATTTATGCGCTTGATAGCTATCTGTGCAACATTTTAAAACCGCTAGGACAAAATTTACACAATGTTGTCAAAGTCACATATGATTTCAAATAAAAAATATAAGATTTGATATTTGATGATATTAAAACAATCGTAAGCTATGATGTTGTGTCTTTATATACTAGTATTCCAGTTTATATATGTCTGGAACTTATTAATGGATTACTAGAAAATTATCATACACTATTTAGCCGGTGCCCATTAAGCATCAGTTTAATCATAAAATCCCTAAGCCTATGCTTGAATTCAACCTTATTCACGTTCAAAGGGATTCTCTTCAAACAAACCAACGGAGTAACAATGGGCTCCTCCGTTTCACCAATTGTAGCAAACCTTTTCATGACCCATATTGAATTTCACATTTTCAATAATGTCATTAGACCAAGGGTTTGGCTAAGATATGTTGATGACACTTTTGTCATCATCAAAAAGACCTTTCTAAGATTATTCTCCAAACGAATCAACAACCTATCGCAGAATATCAAATTTACTTTAGAAAGTGAAAATTAACACAATGAGTTACCATTTTTAGACTGCTTAGTTAAAAGAAATTTAAATGGAACTCTTAATCTGAGAATTTACCGCAAGCCCACACATTCAAATCGCTATATCGGTTTCAACTCAGCAGATCCATTCAGTGCAAAGATATCGCTGGCTCTAAACTTATTTAGAAGAGCCAGTAGACTCATTACATCTGAAGACGACAAGGAATACGAATACAAAAATATAGTCAACATCCTACGGCTTGATAATTTTTCCAATGAATATTATTAAAAATTTGCAAAAACGAAACGACTTATTACTAAATAATAGTAAATTAGTCAAAACATCTTGGATTGGTACAGCCGTTCTACCTTACCGCCAAGACACAACAGATGAATTACAAAGAATTCTAAAACAACACGGAATTTAAACTTTCTACAAAACTACCAACACTATTCGAAGTGCATTGGTTAAAATAAAGGACAAGATCCCTTTCACCTCAACATGGGCTAGGATGTGTCGATTGTGATGCTTTCTGTATTGGTGAGTCTTCACGAGAAATCAAAACTTGTTCCAAAAGAACATGAAGGCTACACTAAACAACCTCCTAATAATCCTGTTGCACTTGAAAAATTACAAATTAAATCAGCAATAGCAGTACATGCTATCTATCACAATCATAAAATCGATATTAAAAATATCCGAATTATTTAAAAGGGTTTTTCCAATTATAAGAAAAGACGAATAGCTGAGGCGCTTCACATTTTGTTAAATCCAACTGCACTTAACAAAAGGGAAGGCCTTTCTATCCACCCAAAATGGACTTTCTACCCAACTAGCCTCAATTAAAGTACATCAAATCTCATACACATGAACATACACACAATTTTATTTTTACATATTCACATATTTTCCTCTCACATCACACTAACATTTACATACATGTCTCATTTCAAACCACCTTGACCTATACGACTTGACATTATAACACGATCAAACTCGAATTTCTATAGTACAGGTTTATTTTGTTTTTGATTTGTTCCATTGTATTATTTAATGTTGTGTCAATTCAATTCGGTTATTCATTTCTCTGAATAAACGGTTTGCACAAAGCCGCGAAACGTCTGAAATCTTAATTTCTACTCATTGGAATTTTACCAATATATATCACTTATTTTATAAACAATCTACCCAATGCTCAATTTATTTGAAATCATCAAACTTAACCTTGGTAATGATATGTTCCTTTGATAGCTTGAGAATTTGTGCAGCTTCTAAGCGTCAGTGCCTATGCTAAGTTGTCGTTACATAAAACATTTGCACAAAATGTAATCTTTATCTTCCGCGTTCTTCTAGTTTCGTTTCCAGACGACCTGGACATCCAAAAACCAACAATTTTTAAATATGTGCATTTCCTATATATGTATAAAGGGAATTTGACAGCCAAATGCGGCTACGGAGACGCATAAAATATCGACGACATTAATATTAATACAAGAAGTGTTTTTTAACATTCTTTAAACATATGAAAATGTGTAAAATGCATACCGTAAAGTTAATAAAAGATAATTTTATTCAATTTTTTTTAAAAAGGACTTTGTATGGTCCTTCGTAAGTCGCGTCAAGAGGTTGGCGTAAAGCATCATGACGTACGAAAGCGCATGTACTACATTTTAAGGCGGGTTGGATAATAGTATCTGTCGATTGTTGTCGAGTTTGGACTGGCTTAACCGAGCGCATACCATTTCCATGCCGGTTCACGTAAGAATTGATATCTAGGTTTGTTGAGGTGGAAGCAATTTCCACAAACTCACCTGGTAGTCGAAGAGTTGTTCCGTAAACTAATTCAGCCACACTGCACCCGACATCTTCTTTTGCGGTGCTTCGAATTCCGAGTAAGACTAGTGGCAAAGCCTCTGTCCACTGCGGGATGTTCGTAGCTGAAAGTGATGCATTTAGCTGTCGATGAAATATTTCTACCAAACCGTTAGATTGTGGGTGGTCTGACTGTAGGAAAATCCAGATTCAGACTGACGTCCACAGTCGGTCGTTATTGTAGATGGACAACCAAAATTCGCTATCCATCGTTCGACGAAAGCGCAAGCAATCGTTTCACTAGTGATGTCTGTCAGTGGAATCGCTTCTGACCAGCGTGCCCATTCTTTGAAGTCTTTATTCATCCTTAGCCAGCAAAATTTCTGAGCAATCAGTTTTAGACTTAGCGCGAACTCCAGGATGAGAGATGTTGTGCAATGTGTCAAAGATAATTCGTCGATACTTCTTGGGGACGATTGGACGGGGTGTACCAGTAGAATAATCACAAATTAAAGTGTTCTTACCTTTTCCAATCGTCCTTGTTTGAAGTTTGAGCGTTGTTGTGGATAACTCGTGATGAAGATTATTGTCTTCATATTGAAGTCGAGCTAGTTCAACAAGGTCGATGCCTTGGATACGATTCAAGGCATGTATTCGTGATAAGGCTTCCGCAACTAGATTGTTATCTCCAGATATATGTCGTATATCAGTAGAGAACTGGAAAATGTAGTCTAGATGACGCGACTCTCGCAGAGAGTACTTATCTGAAGATGGGTTCATAGAAAACGTCAGTGGTTTATGGTCGGTGAATATTGTAAATTCCCGGCCTTCGATGGAATGTTGAAAATGTCGCACATCACGGTACATGGCTAGCAGGTCACGACCAAAAGTGCTGTATCTAGATTCGGTATCGTTTAGTCGTTTTGAGAAGAATGCTAAAGGTTGCCAAGTTTGGTCAGTCCATTGTTGCAGAACCGCGCCAATCGCTGAGTCAGATGCGTCAACCGCGATGCTGACAGGGACTTCGGTATTGTGATGTGCCAGCATAGTCACATTGGCTATTGCTTCTTTAGTAGCAGTAAAGGCTTTCTTTGAGTCTGCATCCATTGTGACCACTATTTCATCCCCACGAAGCTGATCCGTTAATGGTTTCATGATAGATGCACAGCTCGGTATAAATCGTCTATAAAAACTTACCAATCCCTTGAAAGCTCGCAACTGCTTGATGGTGGTTGGTTCCGGGTACTCCAGAATAACTGCCACCTTGTGTTTCTGAGGTTGTATACCAGTAGCATCAATAGTATGCCCCAGGAAATTCAACGAGGTTGTTCCGATTTGGCATTTCTGTATGTTTATGGTTATTCTATATTGTTGCAGTCTACTAAAGACTGTGTTTAAATGTTTCATATGTGTTACCTCGTCTGGGTTAGCTTTCAAGCAGTCGCCGACGTATGCATGCACATAGTCAAGCCGGCGGAACACGTCATCGATGAAATGTTGAAATGCATGTGTTGCGTATCTCAACCCGAAAGGCATTCGAAGGAATTCGTAAAGGCCAAAAGGGGTTACAATGGAGGTTTTAGGTATGTCATTTTCAGACATCGGTATTTGGTTGTACGCCTTTACCAAGTCGATTTTCGAAAATATAGTCATCCCTATCAGGGTGGCCGTTAGATCGTGGAGGTGTGGTAACGGGTAACGATCAAGCGTAGTTTGGACGTTGAGACCTCGGTAATCACCGGTATGACGCCAATCATTGCTATCTTTCTTCGGGACCATATGTAACGGAGATGACCATGGGCTACAGGATGGGCGTATTATTCCCAAGTCAATCATATGATCAAATTCGTTTTTCGCTATCCTTAGTTTTTCGGGTGCGACTCGGCGCGCTTCGGAAATTACAAGTTGACCTGTAGTCGTGATGTGATGTGTAACATTGCAGGTAACACATGATGATTTCGATGTTGCCTTATTCAGGTCTGGATACTTGTCGAGTATCGGCTGAAAATAAGGGTCAATTAGGTGTTTAAGACGAAGAGGACATTAGCTACAACCTGTAGCAGTGGTTCCACTGACGTATAGATTTGTGTTACTATCCACTAGTCTCTTTTTACTAGGGGCCACAAACAAGTTGTGGTGGCTCAGTAAATCTATGCCTATGATAGGTGTCTTCACATCGGCGATGGTGAAAATCCAGCGTATGGGTTTCCATAAACCCACGTTTAAGTAGACATATCGTTTGCCACACGTAGCTATGTATTTTCCATCGGCTGCCTGTAGATCGAATGCAGCTTCATGTTGGCGATCAGATGGAGCTGCAGGAAGGCCGCTAACTTCTGCGCCACTGTCGACGAGGTAGCGCACCTTCGTTATCACGTCAGTGATAAATAACAGGCGGTTATTTCCACCGCCTACGGTTGCCGCTAACGCGTGCCGGTGGGATAGTTTCCCGATGCGTCAACAGTGGGTTTTCGTCTAGGAAAACAACAGTGGTCTCTACATTTCTTGGAATCATTGCCATAGGTTTTGTGGTATCAACACCAATGTGAGTTTTCGCTTCGTCGAATTCGAGACGACGATCTTCTCTGTGATGTACTTCGTCAACGAAAATCATTCGGTCGGTGTCTTTTCTTCAGGTCAAGAAAACGCGAAAGAGCATTACACAATTTCGTCACGTCGTTTTCGGTGGCATGAGGTTTTTCAGAAATGGAATAAATCTCATTTGTCGTGAGTTCTAGTGATCTCCATAATTCGATCAGCAGATGAGGCTAGTTTATCTACTGGGTTGTTATTAAACGTTACCAGAATTGCTTGCATATGTTGTGGCAGTTTTGATAAGAAGAGTTGACGGAAAAGACCTTCGTCGGAAGTGCGTTGACCAATCACTTCTCGCACGCGCGACGACATTCTCGTCGCTGAACCGCTACCGAGCTTCATGCTGTGAAACAACTTATCAAGACGTTGTCTGTCGAATAAGTCTCCGCGTTTGAGAATTGATCTTTTGAGCTGGTCATATGGTCCTAAAAAGTCAGGGCTGAATAAGAAAGTGGAGAAGAACCTGTTAAACTCACGCGGAAGTGACCTTATAACAGGAATAAAATATAACGCGTGGGTCTGTCACGCAGTGGCCTCGAAACTCGGCTTCCTGGTCACAGAACCAAGCTTCTATGTTTTCCGTCCAGCAAGGAATGAGCTGAAAGTTTGAGGAGTGTGGGAGTTTTAATCTTAACGAACTTAGGAGTCTGATCGGTCATCATATATATGAAATATATGCAAATACAAATATAAACGCAGTGAAAATGTCAAAAAATTAATCACACCAAAAATACTGTTAAAATCTATAAACAGGAACGAACTCACAGTTATGAACGTGCCAAGATCACGTCAGGCTCACCAATGAAGTGCTCCCGATATATGACCAAGTTACGTTAGTGGTTTTACAAAAGCAACTTCTAACAATAGAACCCACTCTAACAAATAAAAATAAATCAAAAGACAATGAAGGATGGGAGAGAAGTTATATTTGGTCGTAAATAGAGCGTCGATGGGATAATAACGTCTAGGCTGGCAAACTAGAGAGATGCGCGTGATGTGATCTAGTGGTGATGTGTGACTGAGCGCCTTCAACTAGTCGTGTTTCTTTAAACAAACATGGTCAGCATTAATGTCGAGAGCCTGTGCAACTATTTATATTGAGGATTATTTACCGCCACAAGTCTTACTAAGTTGTCCTATGAAGGTAAAACAAGGCACAGAAACCTATTTCCGTAGTCTGACTGTAAACTAGTCGGCTAACTAACAATTTTTTACCGCATAATAAACAGTTAGTTAGGTTCTAACATGTCTCAGTTTTCTGTTTCGTCCAGATCTGAAGATCAAATCTTTGATATCTGGAGTTTCAACTGTCTCACCTAGTCGTAAAAATCACTGTAATTTTCTCGAAGAAAACTAGTGTCTATTATTTATTTGAGTATACACAAAACGGCAGTGGATCTTCACAGCACTTCAACTCGTGAGGAATAAAAAAATTTATTGCCTTACAGTTGTTGTTAATGAAAACTGAACACCGGGTTGAAAACATGGTACTAATTTATGTTATAAGTTATCGCGTGAATCATAATAAGTTTGTCCACCCCATCAGCTTGAAGAAATTCAAATTTATTTAAGTAGCATTTATCATTTCCGTAATCCAGTTAATAGCATTATAAGTCTTTAAGAATATGCTGCATGGTTGGAGCCTTATAGATATAATCATACGTACGTATTATATTATATCTCACCAATTGTGGAGTTTCAAACATCATTAATTTCTACCGTTAAAAATGAATTCGTTTGTACCAGAAACATACAGGGGAGTTTTCGATTTTACCACTCTCAACGTCATACAGACTCGTGTTTGCCAGGAGGTTTTAGCAATTTCATTATTTTCTTTCAGATTTTCACTACAAATAACTCACTCATTGTTTCCGCTCCAACCGGTTCAGGAAAGACCGTGATTTTTGAACTAGCTATCGTTAAACAATTGAATATATGTGAAATGTCATCTGAAGGAGACCACTTTATTATAATTTATGGTAATCTATAACAGTCACAACAAACTGATATTAGTAGCCCCAACGAAGGCAATTTGTTCGCAAATACTTAGTGACTGGAAGATGAAGTTCTCAAGGTTTTCACTTACTTGCTTAACATCGACTGGGGATTCAGATTTTATCGATATTCACAATCTAGATAGTCGAGTCCTACTAATTACAACACCAGTATGTCATATGTGATACCGAAACACTACGTTTGTTTTAGGAAAAGCTGAATTCCACTATCAAGACATTCAGGGACGCTTCTACCATATGGAACAAGCTGAAGCTCTGTTTCATCGACGAAGTATGCAGTTTGTGTTTCATAACTGTCACTCAAGATACATTTGATCGGAGAACATGACAGAGGTTCGGTACTTGAGGTACTTATAACAAGAGTTAAACTATTGGCACATCCTCGGTTTATATGTGCATCTGCTTCTTTATCTAATGTGCAAGATGTATGACGTACTTTTATAAATTATAGTAATTCGTAATCTAGATCGCTCAATGGCTATCAGTTGAAGAAAGATCAATATCATCCTTCACGTAAGTTTTAAGTATGGTTAATAATTTACAGATTTGGGGAGGAATTTAGGATCTCACCTATCAAGAAAGTGGTATGTGGATTTATAAGACAGAAAAATCAATCCTTTTTTCAATTTGAAACAAATTTAAATTACAGACTCCCCAATATTATAAATACATATTCCAAAAATAAGCCAGTGTTGATTGTGAGTTATGACTTCTATTCTAGCTTCAATAAGTTTTGTACAACTAGAGGTGGAGCTATTCGAACTGCCACTGATATTTTAAAACAAATCCATTTTGCTGCTAACTTGAATGTCTTAGAAGAGAGGAAATATTATTCGCAAAATACAATGAATGTACATTTAAAAGGTTAGTGATCTTTATCTTGTATTTGGGATAGAGAGCTATAATGTACTGATTTTAAGCTGATTTTTCTATGTATTTACCTATAATCTTGTGTTTTTCTATCATTTTTAACATATGTATTTTAAATTTAAATAAACGTTTATTTTCAACTCCAATTTTGCAGTCAAAGTGGTTTAAACAAATTACACAGTATTAGAGATCAATTTATTGGCTATTTGCAACTATTATTGTCGTCCAGAGTGCACTTCTTTTGAGAATTATTGCATAGTAGTCGTGAACACGACAAACGTTTTACTAATTGAACAGATAGAAGCTTACAGAAAATATAGTCTTGAGCATGATATCATGAAAAATTACAGGGTTTGTAAAGTTGGCGTTAATGACTCATATATATGTATATAGATTTGTCAACTAGCCAATTGTGAAAATAATTATTATTTCAGATTTTGCTTCCTAATGCAATTTTTTAAATATTACTTTCAGATTTTATATTGAATGGTGTAGCATATCATCACGCTGGAATGGATGTTGAAGACAGAAATCTTGTTGAAAATGCCTTTAGGTCAGGCTGTATCTCTGTTTTAGGTAATCTGTTTTTGTAATATCTTAGTCTTTGTCCACTTTTTTTATTTGAAAAGCCTGTACTTCTACATTGGCAATGGGAGTTAACTTACCAGCTCATTTGGTTATTATTAAGAATACAGAACAGTTAATTAACGGTGAAATAATTGGGTATAACTCAACACAATTGTCACAGATGGTTGGAAGAGCAGGACGTCCCCAGGTATTGAAATAAACGGCCTTCTGTTTATTTATTTCAATATTTCGAAAAGCTAATTCTTTTAATAAAAATTGGTTAGTATACTGAAATACTTACATATAAACAAAATAATTTGTTTAATAAGCCTACACAGATTGTACTTCGTTCTAAATAATCACTCTCTTGAGAGATTGGTGGAAAATGATCCAATGCTTCATTCGACTGGCTACACAGTTAGCTGTTGCATGGTTTCTTACTCTGTTTAATCGTATTAAAATTATGATAAATGTCAAGGAAGTTACTAGATAAACTTCATATAGCTATTTGCTTTTGCTACTGAGAGAAGTAATAAAAACAACTAGTTGGCCAAAATACAATAAATCCACTTTCCGTCGGTGAGTTTTGACAGGTTTCATTACAACTTCTCTTGTTTCAAACCAAAATAGAGCTATGGTATCATATAGTGACTGAGATTTAACGTTTTCTTCAGATAACTCACAAAGTGGACTTTTATATAAAAATTTCTTTTTATTCCTTAACATTCTTGTCTTTAAAGTGTGTACTTAAATAGCAAAAAGATTCATCGAAGAGCGGCTTTTTGACTTAATAAATGTACTAAACTGAATGACCCATAGTCATTTCACAACGTTTCATCACAATCGTTGTACTGTGTAGTAATTGGTGCTCTAACAATTCAGACAATATACAGTTACATAGAAATATCATTGATAAGATAAAGGCTCATCAGAGTAAAGGCTTATTAAGAAGAAGTGACATTTCTAAATCCTGTTAATAATTAGAAGAGAATGCTACAAAACAGATACAAACTTCAGTAACAAATATCCAGTAAATAAATCAACCGTGTGGCAAGGCAACGAGGACTTTGAATGGAAGGACAGCTGATAATAGTAATAGTAAGAGCTTTATTTGGTATTATGTTTGGTACAGTTTCTCAACAAGTTACTTTTTCACGTGCACATCTGAAAGATACATTTATATACATATATATATGCCCATGTTGAAAAAAATAAAACAAATACAGTATATGTTTATATGTAAAATTCGGATGACGATTATATATAAAACGTGAGTATACACTACATAAAAGCCTGTATTCTAAGAGCACAGATTTCTAGTTAGGTTGTTGTTTATAACCTTTTCACCATATAGAAAATGTGCTAGGCACGGAATATGGTAACTTTTACACTTTTCTGTACGTGAATAAATCCTAGTGTGGCCTTGAAATCTATTTATATTAGTTAGTTACCGGTTTACCAAATTTAATAACACAATATATTTTTAATTTTGATTTTGTTTCATTACAGTTTGACGACAAAGGTGTCGCGGTTATTATGACTGCAGCTAATCTTAAAGTTTGCATTTGCTAATGAATCTCCAGATTCACATTTTTTAGGCACATTATGGAAAGTTACTGAATGGATTTGATGAGATTAACAGTCGGTAAGCACGATGTATTCATTTAGCTTCTTTCAAACAAATATATCTACCACTATTCATCTTCACTTAATTAATTACTGTCACAATTTCTACACAAACGAGGCCTTACAAGAACTCCTTAAAGAGCTCCGCATTACATTGTCAGTTAATCTACATTCAGTAATATAATATTTTCAGGTTCTAAACAAGTTTTTCTAATAAAAATAAAGTGATAATTTCTTACTTTTTAAAGCCTTGAATCACGTTTGACAGAGCATCTGCTGTGTGAAATTATATTAAGAACGGTATGTGATTTCAAAAGCCTTTTACGCTGGATTAAAGGCACATTTTTTTATGTTCGAATAAGCAAATATCCACAACTCTATGGTATGTTTATATTATTATTATAGATTTATTTGTTAACATAGTAGTTTTCTGAAGTTTAGTCATAGATATGATTATATCTACTTCCAAAAATAGCACTTCATGTTTATGGATTATTATTATAAGTGCTTATCAAAGTTACTAGTTAACTGGAAATATTTTTTAACTGAAAAAGAGAATTGTGAAGGCGATATTTTTCCATTTCAAAGTATATGATGAAGGCATTTTTAATTAAAAAAAGATAATAAAAGCTTGTTTTTAAGTCATCCAGCTCAGCGGATGCAATTCACTAAGGAATGTTAACAGTCACCCAGTGGATTTGCACCCAGATTAAGCTTATACTGATTAGGAAGCTGAATTGAGGACTTTCAGAAAACTTATAAGTATGAACCTTGGATATGATAAATGACACATAACTTTGCAAAGTGCTGTTTTTATTCGCATCTCTTCACTCAATGTTGGCTCAAAAATAAAATGGAAAGTGTTGAGCCAAGTATAAAATAATGAGCCTATGTACGTAAGTGATTGCAGACCAGCATAAAATAATAGTCACAAATAATTCTGTTTGCACTTAAATTCAAATGCATAACACCCAATATCTTATGAGTTTCTTTTTTTGGCACATGTAAAGTCTTCAGGAATAAAAATGACAAATTTAATAGAAAATACCATTACTTGTGGTTGCTACTTTGCGGTAAAACTACAATTAATAGGTTTGAAACTGTGTGTTGTAGTAATGAATCCCGGTGGTTTATACTCCACTGAACAGTAATGCAACTATAATTTATTTATAAAGTATTACTTTAGAACCTGTATAAATATTTCATTAGGTCACTACTCTTGAATCTGAAGTGTTGATATGTCATATTACCACTGAATAATTGTTTGACGTGAGAAGCTGGAAGAAAATATGACTTAATCTACATCAGTTATTAAGCTTTCGTAAAAATGACCAAGGAAACTCATACAAAATTTTAACAGCAGTTATTTTTAACTAAAAATTAAATCCCTTTTATTTTAATTTATTTTATACCTCTATAATGTATTAACTTTTAGGCCTACCAGAAAACGGTAACAGTGCTTGTATCGATCAATATGTTCACGGTATTCTGTGCATTTGATTTTAAATTGTCTTACCACTTTCACTAGACCGTTGCTTGAAAGAAATTAGGAACTTGCAAAACTTAAAACTAATAAATTATAGTTTAGAAAATGATCATATAAATCCCACAGGTAGTGTTTGTATTCTAATTAACATATACTATATTAATGTAGATCTAGGTGAAATAATATTTAGACATAATCTAGAGTTAGATACACTTCAGAAAATGTTTCACTTATCTGGTGAAGAGACAATCGAAGAATTGGTAATTCATTTTTCACGTATTTTGTTGACTTCAAATTCAATTATCTGTATAGTTACTGGTACACTGAATACTGTCATAATTCTGAACAGGAAACCTCGGATATCATCCCTTCAACTAGATTAACTCGGGTAGATTGTTTCATATTATATATCTAGGCAGTTATTTAACTCAAGACTAAACACAGTAAATAAGTTACATAACAATGAGTACACTTATGCATGCTTTATAATAGGTTGTGCCGCAACACTTGGTGCGAGTTTATTAATTACGAAATCTATTATTTCACTATCACAAATCAGACTACTGTGAAATATACCAACCATATTTAATAAGACGTTGGAAAGAAGGTTACGTTTCTGTATTGCTGTCTGTTAGTCTATACTGCCAGGTACATTCACTACTAAGAAAAATAAGTAATTTGTAGTATCGTAACTTGCATAATTTATAGTGTAACTTCAGAAGCTGGCAGCGTTTTGCTAAAATGAAGATTGATCTTAAATTTTCTAGCTTTTTACACCTAAGTACTACTACTAAAAGATTAACAGGAACATGAAACGAAATCCTACAATTGCTAATAATTAACTAATTTTCCCAGTGCTGCGATCTCAGACAGCAGTATTGAACAAACTTAACTGTTTTATTGCGGAATTAGAAACATTTGCAAACATATACTTAAGCACTTCTGGTGAATAAAAAAGATCAGATGGAATCTCCTTACTTTTGAAAAACTGCTTTTGTTCAGACCTGCAGTACACGTTCCTATAACTCGATAAATTTTGTTAATAATAAATATTAATATATTACTTTTAAGCTGTATTTCATCGCCAGTTGTTCAGAAATGAAAGATATTCGCCTTAGACATTGTGAAAAGTCATTTCTTAATGGCTTGACCAGAGCAAGAGGTCGTTTTAGTTTGAGGTAAGGATACATTTTTCCATTTGACACCATATCTCACATTTTTATTATCGTAGTGAACATCTGCAAACGACAGTAAAAAAACCTTTTAGATATTATTTTATACTACTTGTTAGTAGGCAAAAACATAGGTAATTTTACAGGAGGCTGGAAAAGAACTGTCATACCTCTACATTCTGGTATACCGACATGCTGTCAGGTAATTTAAACATAGTAGGAACTGACTAACTGCAATTTAGGGATTGTCGATTGAGCATATTCGGTGGTTTAGAAACATGTCTTGTAATAAAATCTCAACTCTCTGTAATATTTTGTTAATTCATTTTTAAATTACTATTGACTGCTTGAGTGAGTAACTATGAATAGCTAGTAATAGTCAAAAATCAGATTGTAAAGTATGATGAAAGGTTTTCATCATCTTTTTAACTTTAACAAAATGAAAACACTACGTATCAATATCCTGCCTAATCATAAGTAATGTAATATAGTGATAAAAATGTTTCATAGTCGAACACAACCCACTTATTAGCTTAATGATGAGAAACGATTGCAGAATGCATTATATTCTATTATGTAGTCTGTTTATCACAACACCGTTATTTTCGCCGATGCCTAAAAACTATTTTTAAACAATTTAATTTTGATTATTCTTTGCGTTTTAACTTTTAAGGTGTCAATTAGTCGCCAAATATAGGTACACCTATTCAATAAAGCATTGCTATATCGATCGTGTTAAATAGTTTATTCAATAGGAGAAATAAACAATTATGGTAAAATAACCTTATAAACAGGTCTTAATTTATAAATGAACCAACGAAAATTACTAAAAGTAAAATACTATATTTATGTTTTCTATACATGTTTAATCTTTGACAACTTAGTATTAATAAATATGCCATTAATGTAATCATTTTGCATTTTTATTTAATTTCATGAGAGTTTATCCAACTGTTTTCTTGGATAATAATCAATGACAGTTAAATGCTAGTATCTAAGATTGCCATCAAAATATTAACTAGCTATATTTGATCTAGCGGAAATTCGGTTTATTTCAAAACTTAGATTTTATAAGCAGGTCTTCGAATGAAAAAATTGTTTTATTGCGTTCATCAATTAAATATATTTATTCAGAGATGTTGCCTACCACTTCAGAATCCGGATTCTATGGATTTGAAAAGTTGTCTGTCTATATTATTTTAAACTGAACAGTGTTTCTAGAGCACACAACCCATACTTAGTTACTGAATTCAATCGCACATTGTAGATAGAATTTGACGATTTCCAAACGATTGTTTTCGTTTATTATTTTGAATAACACCCAACATTTTTCTCCAGTTGATACTCTATATTGTCTACCCAATGTAATTTACCGACCCCTTATTACAGATTTCCAATCTATTCAAGAATTAAAACTGTCTCCTTGAAAGTTGTCTGTCTATTACAAGCCCAGCTAGGTCAAGTTACAATAAACGATTACTCATTGAAACAAGAAAATGAGAAGATATTGCAATCAGCTTTGCGTATTTTAAGTGGTGCGTCTACCATTTGCTATATATATTGCTACTTTACATAGCAGAATATGGAACTTACTTTTGCTTTCATTATTAGAATTTTATATGTAGGTTTATTACCGCTTTCATATCTCTTAAAACAAATTGCTAGCATTTATACAAAATACAACACACTGAATTCACTACGATTATGTAATGTTCTTATTAATCAATCATTCCTGTTCCCGGTACCAATGTATATTTCACATTATTCAAATTATCCTGCTTCTTATGACAGTGTAATATTCTAATTGCTAAGAGTATTATTCTGAAGTGGTCTTAATACTAAAACATACACAATTGTCAAAATGGAAATAATGCTATAAGAATATTCTATCTACAGTGTAGAAATTTTATTGGAGTAGTAGTAATACAGATCAGTCTACGCATGCTAATATCAATATTAGTCTAAGTGTAACTACCTTAACTATGAGCAGCCTAAAATGTGCGAGTGAAAAAAGACCAATCACATGTAAGTAGTATAAAGATCAAATTGTTATCGTACCCTAAAATAATGCAGCAAGGAGCTCTGATTATTCACCAAGTTGCTTAACTTACCAAATGTACTGAGCTAAGAGTATCTGAAGCGAATTCTTATTATGTTTATTCGACAACATTCAGGATGACCAAAATTGTGGTTAGACGAGCAGACACCTTCAAATATGACCAAGTATATTCATAACAGTACATTGTGATCATACTAATCGAAATAACCAACAGAACTAATATACATCTAAATCATGTGAGTCTGGAATTGTTATAAAAATTCATCGTAAACTATATACATTTGTTGCATCGGCTTAGGGTCTTGAATACTGCCTTACTGTCGACTTCTAGTTATTAGTTGTTATTACAATGTAGGTACTCCAGATGACTCCACAATTTCGAATTTAGGAAGACTGGAGATGAGTTGAACGGTTCAGTAGCGAAAGCCATATTTTGTTGTACGCAGAGCATGGCTTTGTATACATGTTATCACTATCGATCTGGATAACGACATACAGATTGGGACCCAGACTAGAAGTATAATTTAGTATCACCGGTCGCATGCCCCCTCACCCATCCATAAGTAATTTATCACATTCTATTTCACCGTGAAACGTCGATGAAACGTCTTGTCTTAATACAGGCGTAAAATCTATGACCTTGAGAGTGTCATTATATGTCTAGTTTGTAGACAATCACTTTCCTTTCATTTGATATTGATAATCACCTATCGTTTGTGCATATGCACTAAATTGGATTATTTCGTTACAAGTTTTTAAACTATTTCAAACTTGCACAGTATAATCAAATGACCGAAAAACCTATATTACATCAATTGTGGTTACTTTATTTTCTAATAACATTAAGATTAATGATTTTTTATATTAATTAAGAAATATTGTTGTGAAATGAGGTGATAGGTTGTCTGATTTGTAAGGCCAGTACACATAAATAGAGTTCGTCTTCAGGTACACGGTCGAGTTTTTTTACTTCATATTTATTTTAATGCAACCGGCCTATTCATTGTGCCCAAATTTCAAAAACTGTCTAAAATCAGGGAGAGATCATGGTATTTGCCAAAGTGCAGAAATCTGATCATTACATTAACTGTTGAATCGCAAATTCATCACAGTCTCTCAGCTTTTCTTTGTTAAACGCCACTTTGAATAATAACATCCACTAACCACTGTATCTTTAGAGGCTGTACTACTCTTCCCAATCACAAGATTAGAAGCTGATCTATGTATTCAGGTTAATATTTTAGCAATTAGAATAACAATCATGGATACATATTTTCAAATAAGCATTTAAGGAGTTATATATTTAAGTTGGATTGTGACTTACAATCCAACTTAAATATATAACTTGTGTAATAACGCTATATCGAGGCAATCCGCTCAGGATGCACATATGGCAACAGAGACTAACCAGTTTCAGTCCATTACAAATCAACGGGAAAATACAAGCTTATCCTAATTACATTTAAGGAGTTGCTTGAAACCTATTAATATACTTAGATTTGAGTTCATCACAAGTTAATGTTAGTTCCTCGTACAAAATGTGTGTGGATTAAACATAAACATAATAGAAAAACACTTATTCTTGAATCGATTCGGAAGCTCCAAATGCATCACATCAAGTTAATAGATGCAATGTACTATGACACTGAGAAATGTGCTCACTTTCAAATATTTAAATTATATGCCTGTTTTCTATTGGTGAAATGCATTGAGATTTATAGATGGATAGTTAAACGACGTTAATAAATTACCATCCGATGTTCCTATCCTAATAGCATATTTGAAATCTGCATCAATCAGTCTGTATTTTATTTCAGGTTTAATTGCTTTATTATGGCTTTATGATTATCAATTGACTACAAATTCTAAAAGTGATGAAGAAAATTTAAATATCTCAACGATTCCAATAGTTGCAATCAAATTTCCATGCATGTTAAACGCATTAGAATTACGTAAATCTATTCGTTTTCGACGGTGGTTGAACTATCCGCTCATTAATTTATATGGTTCGTCTTTACTAACTGAAAAGCAAATTAGCAAATTAATTGAAGCTAATCTATTAACTTCTAGTGATATTCAACAAACTGAAGCCAAAAAGTTGGAAAATGTAAGCGCAACCTGGTGATTTCATTTTAGTTGTAGAACATTTGGTTAAAGGTAGCTTTTTTTAAGCGGATTGTTTTTTGCTACGCAAACTTCATTCAGAAGAAGAAGCTTAAACTTTGTTGTATTAATAGAAAAGTATAGTTTGACAAAAATTGCTACAGTAAAATGAAAACTTCAAAATAATAGGTATTCATCACTTGTTCTGCCGTAACATATTTGTAATATTTCCACTGAATTGCTGGTTAATGTAATTTTTTAATTCGATGCAGATTTTAAATGAAAAGCCACCTTTTGGAAGGAAACTGCTTGATTTCTTAGGTAGCATTCCTAAATATGAGTTGGATGTAGAACAAGTAAGTAATATATTTGTTTATAAACAATAGTTATTATACCAGTTTGTACGAAAATACTGTGATTTGTAAGTAGAATTATGGTAACATTAGTAAGGCTGACTGGATCCCATCCCAAACTAGTGGCAAATGTAATTCATTTATTTGTTGACTTGACTTATCTGTGATTCTATTTTTTATAATATCCAAATTCATTATTCATATTATGTCCTAAATACTTTCCATTAGCTAATCACACATTTACATATGAAAGTTGTAAAAGATAATGTAATTAGTCTTAGTCAAAAGTATCACTGTTTAACAAATAATTACTATTACTTTTAATGTTTTTCTCCAGTTTCTATGGTTTGGCCCTTCTATATCATTTTACTTTGTTATTATGAACTTTGGAAGAAACTGGTTATAGAACAAACAGAAGACTGTGATTCTCATTGCTTTTCATAAAACGCAATAACAATTATCAAGGGATATTTCTAGTAGTTGTGAACTAGGTTTGACGCGAAATGTGAATTAACGATTTCAAACAAAACGAATGACATTGATTGAGAGAATAGAGTGAACTACTGAATACATACATAATGATCAAGTTTGCAGGCTTCTCATAAGTAGATAAAGAATAAATTAACAAAAAAAGAATAGGGTAGGATGGAGTAGTAACGTTAGGTCGGTTTATCACAATTTCCTGATATGCAATGAAACTTAAATTCAGCCGATTATACTCAAAAGAATCATTTGTTTCGCAAAGTATTGTCCGGGTTTATTTAATGATAACTTCGAGTTACACGGGTCGTTCATTTTAATTCATAATATGTTCGGTTTATGATTAGGAAACAATTTACTAGTTATAACCTTAGGTTTACGTAACTTTCCAGAACGCTTATCTAACCGTTAGATTAAGAACAAGATTTCTAAGGCCACAACTATACTTGACACAAGTACAAACTGAGGTACAGAAGGATTTTACATATTACACATGTAGTGATTTCATACGATTGCTGCATATATATATATAACAGCTCACTACTTGAGTCCTAGGTCAATTTGATGGAACTGGATGACACTTTACCAGCCACTGACAATCCAGTTAGTCTGATCCATATCAGTAAATGTTTTGTTTACCTATAGATGGCGTCACAAAAGTGAAATAGTTTGTAGCATCTTTTAAAATTAAAAAATAGTTACTATCTTCAAATTGATACAAAAATGTAATATAGAGATTTTTCCAAAACAAGGAATATGATATTACAAACTCAGGCAGCCAGTTTTATTGTTGATAAGACCACATAGAATAAATAGAACGAAATCCATTTGTGTTTTAACAAGGAGATTTACAATAGCACTTGGGAAAGATTCGCTTTGACGAAATTATTTAGGGAAATTAGATATGCATAATATGGCTCTTCAAATGAAGTCGCTTTTAATAACGATTCCAAAATATAACACTGCCGATTTATGTTTGTAATAGTTCACAAACAAGTATACTCTCTAAGCTAAAGATTCAGAGATAACAGTATTTTTGTAGATGTCAATAGAATAACTGGTTACCTTTTATATCATGTCATGCTCACTTACTAATCGATTGAAGACTTTAAGAAAATTTTTCACACAGACCGTTATCAGATGCAAAGTGTTAGGGATTCGAAATCCCTAAAAATACAATTGTTTATTCTATCAGGTTGCATCGATTTTTGTAAACTTGATTTATAAACTTTCATCACATTAATATGAGTCAATGTAAGTTATATTCACAGAGTATATTTGACAATATTTCATTGTATTAATAAAATGTTTATGATTTCAATTTGATGAATAGTCACTATAAATATACGAATATTTTGTACACGACTTCACTTCCCAATTTACCGGAATAAAGTTTCCTGCTTTTCTCGTCTTCAGTCTTCTGATTTTGCAACTAGGAGGGTTCAAGTGCTAAGATTGTTTTGCGGCTAGTTATCAAGTACGAGATTTAACATAAAGCAATTTAAATCTGAGATTATTTAAGAATCATTTAGTTCCAATTATAGTGAGTTTTGAATACCATGCACCTATTTCTGAACAATTCAACAGACCTTGGATTAGATAGTGGTGGACTAGTTATTAGGCATATTTAAGGTCGTATACTATAGTACTAGATTTCCGTTTACAAAGTATAAGTTTCATTCCGGTTTAAAGGTGCTTATGTAGTTATGAACAGGTTTTAAATAAGAACCATATGCTTATCCAGTACTACGTAGCCATAGTTGAGCTCCACTAGTTACTATTGCTCACTAGCACCTCTCGAAATTTGTCAGTAATAAGCATTAGGTGTTGTAGAGACAAATAAAGTTCTATATTAAAAACTGACTCTGATTATTGAATGTAATTATATTTGACTCGTAAACTGTTTTTTGTATTTTGTAGGAACCTAGTTATAACTCGTCAGAAATTAAAATTATATTTACTATTAACCAAAAGATTAAGTGCAAAGATTGTGCAGTTTTACTGGTGGGGAGCGCAAAAAAATATTTGATTGGGAAGTGGTTTCTTGAGTAAGACGTTTTTTATATATTATTCTAACCGTGTTTTATGCTAATGTATCAACAATCTTGGTGTTGATAGTCTACTTTTAATGATCGTACACTTCATCCTTCTAAATTTCCAACCGTTGCCTTTAGTATAATCAATATAACCAAAATTTTCAACTGATTTTGTTTATTTATATTACCGCTTTACATATAAATACTTTTTCCTGAAAAGTATTCAATGATATGGCGGAACTTTTTGAAATATTGTATGTTGATAATTCTAAATATATACGACTAGATTAGGATCCGCTTAAGATGGTCTTACCACTACAGCAATAATAGATTCTATAATGGCTTGTATTCCATAATCCTGAACAATCCAACAACGAATAGATTGCTTTCATATGGGGGATCAACGTCAAACATGACTTTGTTTGGTAATCCACTAACTAACAATATTCATAGGCATAGTTTTAAAAGCCGTTTTATCATATATATATATATATATATATATATATATATATATATATATATATATATATATATATATAACCATTGTCCATTTATTATAGGTATAGTAGCTCTGAAAAAACTAACGTCATTACCAAACAATTGAAGATTCCAAATGATGAAACATTGAACCCATTAAGTATAAGCTTGATAAGTATAAATTACGGTAAGTTATTGAGAACTATAATTGTTTGAACTATATTCAAAATAAATTTATACAGCAAAGGATTCAATTTCAATGAATTTATTTTCATAGCTGTACAATCGTACATATAACGAGTTGTCTGATAATGTATAGGCCAGTTAACAAATGTAGGCTTGTTAATATGTTGATTAGTTGTAGCGTGAAATTCAACTATATGATTATAGAATACACCGGTAGTTAGTAATCGAAGGGAATGGATGACAAATATATGAGCGAGTGGCGGTCATTAAGTTGAAATAGAGATGCCTAAATGACAATCCGAAGTATGTATAACTTTTGGAGTATTAATAATAATAACATGCAAAATAAGAACAAAATAATAACTAAGCTATAGCCATAGAAAAGAGAGGGACCTAACAAATTCACTCTGCACACAATTATGGATAGTTATTCTAATTACATATATACATGTTGCACAAATGTGACTGTCTGGACACAGTAGCCTAGAGGTAGCGTTTGGAACGAAGCTGACTGAGTTCGAATCCCAGTGTGAACATTAACATAGGAATGCAGGTACATTCAATCGGTGAGTCCCAAATAAGACGAAACGCACGTCCTGGACTCCGCTGGCCAGTCACAATCCAACTACAAATATTTTTGTCTTATTTGTTGACAGATTAGGTTGGTTTCAGTATACGCACTGACTGATGAGCAACTTGAATGTTAGCCAACCAAACATTTTCAGGTTTTCCTTGTATTTCCTCTGTCCGGTGTATTGACTTTTTTTGGTCAAATTCATGTACTGATATCAGGAAGGTATGCCATTGCGAATAGCAATTAGTTGGTGTTCATGTATTCCTTGAAGAAGAGGATGGTCACTATGTTCGTTGCAGCGTTAGTCCAAGGAGCTGTAATTGATCTTGTAAATAACATATGATTTGTCTTCATTTGTAGCAGTATTCTTTGGTTTACATAGAATTGATTTCAGAGATATTGTGAATCCATGAACTGAAGTTTGACTGAAATTCCAGGCCTCTGTATTATTGTTTCTGCAACCGGTGATCCCACTGGCGTTTGCTTGTATATTTTAGTGTCCATTTGAAAATGTTGTCGGACACAAGTTGTTAAGCTCAATTAAATTCTGACTTCGCAGTTTAGGTGTCCTGAAAGATCTTTTTCATTAGTTATGAAATAGGAAGGATTCTTTAGCCACTTTTGATTTAACTGAAGTGAATAGGCCCGTAACGTCAAACGGTACTATTAATTTTCCGTCGACTATATTCAAGACATATGTCACAGATTTGTTAGAATGATCGTGAGATTTCTCTTAGAAACTACAAACGATCTTTCAATAGTTACTACCTTTTCGAATAATCTCTTTTTTTCACCTAGGTGGTATAGACCTACATACTAAATACCATTTTATTTCTTTATCGAACATAAATAAAAGATGTACTTCAACACCATACTTATCAACTGAAGGTCCCATTCAAAAAGAATTATCTATTGGTTATTCTGAATTGATAACACATCATAATCAATCTGTAGCAAGCAATGTTGAGAACATTAATAATTATGAACCAAATTTATGGCCAGAGCCGACCTCATCACTGAACAACACAAATATAATAAATGATAATAATAAAAAAGCCCATAACTTGCTGAAGTTAGAATTACCTTTAACCCCAATTGTCAATACTAAGAAAATGCCTAGTAATCAAACTCTTAAATCAAGAAAATGTAAAATAGATATCCAAACTCTTCAAAATCAAACAAAAACACGTTATAAAACACCTCTTACGTTCACGTGGACACCGAAAGATAATATAAGTTATCAATGGTTACCCAACACGCCTGTAATACAAACTTCATTGCTTGACAACATACATACACAATATAAAGTAAGAGAAAATTGCTGCATTATTTAATATTTGTTCATAGATTTTAATACAGTGTAAAATATACATTGTGAACTGGGTGAGGCCACTTTCACAATTATAAGTAGATTTTATTAGTTTGAAAGAGATTATTTTCATAATGTAATTAACTTCAGCTTGGTAACAGTAACAAGAATGTTAGACTGTCACTCATATGTGCGCATTTCAACTAAGTTTGGTTGAAAGACGCAGCATTATTTCCTGTTACCACACCACACCAGATGAACGGCACAAATACCGAAATAATAGAAGTAGCAACAAAAGAGACTAGACACAGAACACGACCAAAGAAAAGAAACTAATTCGTATAAAATAATTGTGAAGCTCAGCATATAGGAGGTAAAAGAAAAGGTGAATGCACTTTCATCATAGCGATCAATTCTAAAATGTCAATATGTTCTCAACCAATAAAATCGTTTATCGTGCTGACCTTCTAGTCGGTGCCTACCAGTGAGGCTCAAAAAATAGCAAACTAATTTACTGGTGTACAGTATCTAAGGTTAACACTAGTTCCAGTTGGATTCCATCATGACGTAAGCGTACAAATCACAGTATTTGTCTTTCGTGACAAATGTTTTATGCTGATAAAAATCAGAATAATTAGCCTTATTCTTGATTTTGAGCGAGTGGATAACTGAGTACTATCATGTGCAACCAGAGGTTATCTCTCAGAATGTTATTATTTGGCATAAACTATTTGAAAACCAGGGACCATTTACAGATTAATTTAAATTTATTCAACAGTATTGTGAGTTAGAATTACTAGCGATATTACTAATAATTAGAGGATTCGGTGGTAACTGCAATCAAAGTATTTGTTGAAATCTATATAAATATTTGGTGTACGTGATGAATCTTGTACGATTGTGCATACCGTTTCAAATTACATGTAACATTACCAACACATTTGATATTTTTTAAACAAACTGTAAATTTTATCAGGATTCTAGTTTAAACCGTTCAGCATACGAACTAACTACAAAAGTGGAAAGTAGGCCTATGTCAGAATCACTTGATGATAAGTTTTCAGTTCAAAAACAAATCCGTAAACGATTCAGATGGGATCCGGAAGATAAAATGACGATGGATACAAATCTAAATCAAAGTTCAACGTTCACGCTTACACCTGTGTTGGATGGATGCAGTTATGAAAATGAAACATCGAATATTTCTAACATTTTGATAAAAGACAATACACCCGAGTTATTCTACGCACAGAGATCATTTATTAGTAATATTCCTCTTTGTTTATCATGTCCAACCACATATAATGCATTTTCACAATTAGAATACATATCAGTGAATTCTGCAGAATCAACGAGAATTCCAAACTCAACATGTGATTCGAATTCCACAGCAGGAACCCATTTAACATCTAACACTTCCACAAAATTTGATTATTTGAGTAATACACATTACAAAAGCTTGATCAGATATGACGAAGAAGCAGTCAATTATGAAGAAAATAGTAATGCAACACCGATAAATCAGATTCAATACAAATTAGATAATACGATATTGACAACAAAACTAAATCTAAATAAACATAATACTATCTTACTAACTGATCTGTCGAGTTACAACTTCCCAGTTAAACCATATACAGTAGATATTGCATGCTCAACTCCTGGTAAAAAAGAAAGTTTCACTCATTATAAAACAGAGAAAGAATCGAATTTTGATGATACTGAAAGTTTGTCATATGAAACACTAAATTTAAATGGGCCAAGTTTAAATGAGCCTAAAATCTCAAGCGGTGTAAAATCACTTCAAACAAATCAACCTAATAAGATGAGTCAATATATTCCACAAATGCAAAAAAAAATAACTTGGTCAGAAGATATCATTAATGACAATCCTATTCAGGAAAAGCAGGAAACTTATCATAAAAATAAAAAAGAAATACTACTATTTGACTCAAAACAACCATTTTCAATAGATCACCAGTTAATTAGTGACGGGTGGTGTGAATTGGCGTGTTTAATCAAAGTTGCGGAATTAGGTCTACTGCATGGTATGAATACTTATTTACTGTGTGTATGCCTTATGAGTGTCATGTTTTCAGATGTGCATTTGTGTTGTCTAGCAAGACAATCAGGGTTCACGATCAATAAAGTCATCCCAAAAGAGTGAATACTTCGGAAATCCCTCTTTGGAACGCAAAACCCTCTTAATCTCAGAGACTAATTAATGAAAATTATTCATAGTTGGTTATCAATAAATCAAACAGTCATCTTTCAACCACTATGTCACCGAACCGAATGTGACGTCAGCGTTAATTTGAGTAGTCAGATTATATTTATTGTACACGTACTGTACAGCTAAGTGTGGAAAGCTCCATTATATTTATGCTAAATAATCCGAATAACAGTTACTAAGTAACGGTGTTGGTAATCCACCATGTTAGTTTTATCGCAGCTAGTGCCAATGTAGAACACAAAAGTACTGGGGGTATTCGACCGTAAAATATGCAACAAAAATGAGCACTAATGTTGACAAGCAATTTTATTTGTCACAATTTGCAAGTTGATTTTAAAGTGTTACTGACCACTTATAGTATTTCAATACAAACTCAGGAGGTGTGACACAAGATGAGCATTGTATTGTTACATCACCGAAATGTAAATATTACTTGTCAATAATTTTACCTACTTATAAGTAGTATAATATTTAAATTAAAATCAGTCAGAAGATGCCGTTGTAAATAAAATCTTCAGAAATTACAGGCACAAAGTAAGAATAATAGTGAACGTATTTAGCTCAATCACAAAATATAATTCATGGACGTTATACCAGGTGAAATTAAGTATTCTAGCTATCTAGAGTGAAAAAATAGTATTGCTTATGAATAATTTTGAGTTGACACTGCTTCAAACTGTAAATTCCCATTTTTTATAACAATACAACTACGCTAAAAATGAATTAGAACCACTATGTTTACACTATTCTTTGCAAAATTTCTAAATAATTCAAAACAGGACTTATTTAACTTCAGAACAATCAACAGTTATTGCGCTCGTAACATGATATAAAACATACAAATTTAAAAAGTTTTAGTTTAGAAATTTTATTAAAATTTCAAAACAAAAAGACATTAAGATGAACTCTGGTTAACTAGGTATATTGGATATAGAATTTATTTAAATTATTCGTTCTAAACTAATTCAGTATGCAAATGCCTAAGATATAAAAAAATTGTAGATTGTTTTGATAAATCTACTTTTATTCGCAAGCAGATGTATTTTCATTTACAGAACAAATAAAATTCAATTCAATATCTATGACAGGAACTCCTCAGCCAAATTGCTCCAAGGATTCTCAAGAACATACAGATAGCAAAGAAAACTACACACACCTCACAGATATACCAAAGAGCACGGTAAGTCTCATTTAAAAAGTTTATTTACAGTTCTGCTGTTTGAAAAATTACGAAAGGAGAAACCATTACTTAATAGGTAATTAAGAGATAAAATGATTAATTGCGTCATTACTTCTAAATGCACCAAACAAGATATTCATGATGTGGAGTTACATATGCTTTGAAGAAAGACAATTAGTTATTCAAGATTAAAAATAATAACCAATTCTAGGTTTGGTTTCCAGCTGCTAGTTGAAGTAAAAATGATAATCCTAAACATGCTCTTTGAAGTTCTTGGAACAAAAATACTACTAGTCCTACAATTTAGAGAATAGAAACTTCGTTCATTCAATTTAGTACACAATCACTCAGTTATTTTTACTCTCAAAAGACATTTGATTTCGTATCTGGAATTGAATCATTCATGTGCTAGTTTGCACACAAATAAGTATTCCACCAATAATATTTTTCACTCTACTAAGACACTTGCAATGAATATTAAATAACTCAAACTAATGAGACGACAGCAAGCGATTTTTAGAATAATATACTACACTTTGAAAGACAAAGAACTATGATGTGGTAGAAACTAATGATCTCATAATTCATACGGAATGCACGCGTCTAGACACAGCTCTAATGAATAGGATTCCGCGAATGCACAATCTGAACATTATGAATGATAGCCAGATAACATCACAATATGATTGTTGCTTGTATTCTCCACAGATGAATTTTGGTTATGTATCACTGGAAACCAACTCAACCTGAAATGCCTCTAAGGTTACTGCCGGACCCAGGCCTAAACAGAAGAGGAGGGTTGGGTATGGGGTTAGCAACCCCGTCCCGTTAAAAATAACCTTGTTCATAAACGTTAACCAGAAAATACTGTTTTCAATTCTGCCCTGGAAGTTGAAAGGTCTTTATTTCAAAAAGTTATGATGCATCATGGCAGAAGCCGAGTTTCTTAGGAGGCTACGAGGCCAATGGCCCTTCCTACAACCAAACCAACAATAAACATAAAACATGAAATGTACACACGATGTGAAAGACAGGGAGAAGCATGCAAATAGCCGGAGAAATGAAAAGATGAAAACCAAAGAACACATTGAGTAGGGAATTGGAGGTGAACATGAAAAGAATGCACATCACTTGGGAAGAACTGAATAGGAGAGCCAAGGAAAAGTTGGTTGAAGAATGCTGGTTGGCAGTCTATACTTTATGAGGAGTAACAGGCATTTATTGATTGACCACTGAAAACCAAGAAGCATTTAACAGCTTCCTCCTTACTAGGATGGGACTTCTTTGTAATTCATACCCAAGGGCTTACTAGGTATGCAAGCCTCTAGCCTTCACGACAAACACTTAAGCTTCAAACCACTGAAATACTGAACCAGTATGGATAAGAATCCTACCACTGGACACTAGATAAGTGATGTTAATGGTTAAATGCTAATTGCGGGGTCTAAAAATATCAGGTCTGATCGCTGACTGGGACGTGGGTGTGAACTATTCAGGGGTCTCGTATTTGAATAAAACGGTGGCCCAGTTCTACCTGTATTTCAATGGCTACCAAGCAATATTAATTTTTGTTGAATATAAACAGCAAATAGAAACTAATCTTCACAAAACCACTTCAACTTACAAAGAATGAAATTCTATTATCACAAAGTGCAAAGCGATCAATAAGCGGAAACAAAATTAAATAAAACAGAATTTACAAATATAATGTATGAGGTATCTTAAATGTATTTCTGTAGGCTTGAACAATAATAGGTGGATTTACCTGCATATATCAAACTACGAAATAATTTGCAGTTACTTAAATGCATTAAATTTTCATACTTTATGTATATAACGGAAATGGACTTCACAGATTTACAAAAATATCAGTATACCGCTGAACAACGGTTATTTTTGTTATCATAGTGGACTTCTTGTATGATGACATTTTAATTTGATATCCCGAAATTTCCATTTAAACTAATACAGAAGCTTATTGCTAAAGTAGTGCTAAAACTCTACTTTACTAAAAGTAAAAAAAGAGGAAATGCCGTTTAGCGAAACTATAGTGAAGGAATGCTGGTAAATGGTCTATAATAATATCAAGTACGGATCCGTGTATCCGCTTTAAAAGCTATGCTGCTTTATGTGTGAAGGATAGACAAGTGAACCAGTTACATAACTCAAACATGAGACTTCATAGCTAAAATGCAAATCCTCTGATCACTCCTTATATTCCTCCAGATTCTAAGTTTCTGAACTTATCATAATTTTCTCTTTACTGAATCATATTTTCTTAAATCCTATCTTCGATCTCTATTCCTTTCTATTAATAAAACTCTGTTACTACCTCCCCTACTCTGGGATTTGATCCGACAATTTAATCTCTATCTGTTAATTTGGGTATAGCAACTTGAAGTGATGTACGCATGTCTGATCACTAAGCCGCTGGAATATTATAAGCAGTTCAAGTAGATACAATCGAGCTTATAATCCCTACGAATTTAAATCTTAAGGTAGCCGAAAGGGTTGCAAAAATTTATTGTCTTTATCAGTACCATACTGATTGCATGTTTTCTTTTCGTTTTAACCAACAGACAACTACACTAACCTTGAATCAAACTGGAATCGAAATGTTAAATGCATGCCTAACTCAATCTGAATCATACATTGACGAAGAATAGTTTTTCACAAAGAATTGCAATGCAATCATTAGGACTATTATTATCATATATATATAATTAAAAAAAATAAATATAATGAGAAGTAGTTTCTGATTATAAAAAATTGTGGCTTGTCTTTTTATTGTAAATACATTGCGTCGACGAAATTGTTACAACATCCCACTCATCAAGGATACATCAAAATCAAGTGAAAATTATTTGAATGTTTGATCAGTTCCGCATGTACTAAATCAACAAAAAGAAGTAAAACAATGAATAGTCAGAAAACTTTTACATTTCTAAGAGTTATAATATAAATAATGCAATACTAAACCACTGTTTCAATCAAGTGTTGTTTTCTTGAAAAATCTACCTCTGCTAATTTACTTTACATAATAAAGATACGATCAGAGACGATAAATGAAGTTGAAAACAAATTCGAATCAATAGAAGACGAAAAACAATAAGTGACCAGCGGTGTAGCACTTTATGCCTGCTGAGGATCAATCAACTGAAATTCATAGCATTATGATCATAGAAACCTGTTGTTTTAATTAACAATAATAACAGCATTGCGTCTTAGATATACCTATAACAAATGGTTACCTACAACTAATGATACATCTTATAAGTACTAAATACTAATGGAATGATATTTATACATGTATAGATATTATGGATTTTATTGCCATATGATTAGATGGCCTATGTTTTATAAAACAATGTACGGTTGTTATATCCCTGATTATTGGTGACAGAAATTAAACCAAATTAAACTAATTAAACCAAGGTATACCAAAACCAACTGGTATGTAAGTTAGAGTATGTCCAGACATTCTAGGTAGGATTCGCACAATACTCTTAATCAATGATTGGAGATATTAGGTAACATTGTGTTAAATTAGATACAGTGGGATTGTATTCATTGTCATCCATCATTTTGTTAAATAGCACTTGATTGTCTTTTATAACACTTCATTCTTAGAACAAATGTGAACTATTTCTTATATACGGATTTCGATTTCAATATTATACCATCTCATTTGCTTTTTATCTATTTAAGTTACTATCGCTTTGCTAATATGAAGCAACTTGTACCGATACATAATGACGCCAATTCCCACCATGAAACATAATGAAATCGTATGTCGAACAATCCATCAGTATAACATCAAGGATATTAAAGACAATATTATTGATATATGAATGTAATGTGTTAATTAATCTTGATGAATGTTTACTACTTCGTTTGAGGAACAAAATTTAAGTTATTTACTTGTACAATAGTGTGTATCCGTTCCATAATATCAGGTACAATAGCCTTGATGGATTCTGTCATACGATTAGCTAGTCGGCTAACAGCTCTCTCTTCTGACTGATATACACAAAAGTGTTCTTTTAGAAATTCCGATGCATTATTTTGCTGGCCGTTGAAACTCTGTATTCCCGTGTTTGACATTAAAGAAAATAGAGTTAGGAACAAATTGGCGTGCCTATATACAAACAAAAGAATAATAAAGTGTTATCAACCATTTTCAAAAGTAATGAAAATAGAAACAAACCATAGTACGCGATCACCTGGGCTTTAAGAAAACAAATTCAAGGTCGTGGTGTTTAGTCTGAATAATGTTGTTATTGGAAATAATGCCATTTAATTTGGACGCGAGGGTGATACTTACACAACTCGAAAAAAAAATAATACCTTGAAAGTCGTTATTTGTGATTGTGAACAAAAAGTGACCACAGTTAAATGTGAGGAGAATTGTTTAATTTAGGATCATATTGTAGGCTTAAATTACGATTATGGTTAGAGTTGGTGCTAAGGTCGAGGTCAGGTTCGGGTGATAGAGTTGGGAAGGCCGTTAGGCTATAATTAAGTTATTTCCCTTAAATTTGGAAACTGTGGTATAACTATTTAGGAGTCATTCAGCATCCGAATTATGGTTTAGTTCTATCATATTGAGACTGCAGTTTAAATAGCTAATAAACACACCAGCAGGTATAATACAAGTGAAATCTAAGTTGAATTTAAACACTAATTAATATATTATAACGGCCGAAATCATACACAAAATTTTCTTTATTTGGTTTGAGGTGGATAGTGCTGTATTTTGAAGTGAATGACAGTAAAAAAGTATGACAATTGGGATGTAATCAAGATTGTCACCACATGCCGTCTAAGCGATGAAGCTTAAAAACAAATTTAGGAGAAAAGAGCATAATAAAAAGAGGCTATAAACTGTTAGGCATCAGAGACAATGACTTTGAATGGAAAAGGCTCTGGTTGTTCAAGTACTCCAATGTATTAAGTCGCGAGTATCTAAATTACAAATTAAGTAAATTCGTATCGTATGATAGACAACGTTCCACATAATAAAGCCAATGTAAATTGCTTAAAAACACTAATCAACAGTATTTGATCATTGAATACTGGTCAGAACACCACTTCTGCTACCTTGACGTAGTGGTCAGGTTTGTCTACCGTGATGAAGTAGTCCGGCTATATTGGTTGGAACAATCGTTCCTCATGGTTCTACCATGCCAGGCAGGTTGCTTGGAGAGTAATAAGACTAAAAGCAGCAAACTTAAGGTCCAAGGATGAAGTCATGCTGTCACTTGTACAGAGGTGTGATGACAGTAATGTTTTGTTAGACGACCAATGTGATAATGATGCTGTCTTCCTACAGAGCAAGGGGTAAGATGTCGGCTCTAGGAACAAGAACCTTGCAATAGGCCTAAAATCTCGGCCCCCCAGCATTAATAGCATAATGATTACAGAGCTAACATAACCGAAGCCACATACTAAAAGGCCATTTGTGACCAGCCACAAGCGGTTATCTGTTTGGCATTGAGGTCACACTCTGATAACGTGTCATCACCAAAACAGTTTCCTTTTCAGGTCCCTCAAAAAGTGCCCTTCCTCTGGACGAGCAGCCGGAAATATATGACTGCCTCCATACTTTATCAACACTCAAGATTATTGTCTACATAAATAGTGAAACACCTTCCCAAGCTCCCGATATTTATTAACACCAACTATAGGACTTAGATTTTTGTCCTCGGCTACTTCCTCAAATACCGAAAGTTCGAGCTCACAAAGCACTATTCCAGGTCTACTGAAACCACGTCCCAAATTAACCATTAGGACCTTCAATGTACGAATATCAAATCGCGCAGCAAAGTCTTCTAACCTAAGACTATAGAATGCCATACTATCGATATATACTGTATGTTTAAAACACACATGCAAGATCTTAGTAGGGTAATTTGCTTGACCTCACAGGACAATTATGGAAAGTCAATGCAATATACCTCCGTTTACATGATCAGCTGATGGTGGCATCTCATGGTCTGGCCAGTGTAAGTATAGAAATACGTGCGGGGAAAGAAAAAAGCACTACTTGAAAAAATTTCCGTCAACAGTTATCTGTGAGCTGTCCGACTAAATGGGTCCCCAAGAACTTGGAAGGAAAGTGACGTAAGCCGTTACCTGTTAGTCATTTCTGTAGGACGTCGAAAAGTGTGCCTGTGTTCCAGAACCTGCCGAAGTGTGAATATTTGGTCTGCACAACCAAAAACAGATCTGAAACCACCTTGGTTTTCTCGAGTTGGCTTTTCACGAACTTTAGTTAGACGTCGAAGTATTATTGAAGCCAATATTTTAGACACTATATTCGTTAAACTGGTTTCTCAGTAATTGTCACAAGAGGACTCCTGCCCTTTCTTATAGACTGAGACGATTAGTGATCAAGACCAGTCAGATGGGATTATGTCCAGTTCCCAGATTCTAGCCGAGGTCTTAGTTAATCTCACTGATAAGACTGGACCATCGTCCTTAAATATTTCTGGGGTTAATGCATTAGGTCCTGCTCCTCTTCCTCGCTTTAGATCCCTTATAGCCTTCTCAAATTCGCTAAGACTTAGAGGACCGATATCGATTTGCCATTCAGATTGTTTGGGAATGGTGGGTAACTGAGGTGAGGCCGAGGGTCAGCTGAACTATTCCCTAAAGTGTTCTGTCCATTGGTCCAATCTTCTGGATTGACAGTGAATAATAGTCCCATCTTTTTCTGAGATATTTTCTCTTACAGCCAGATTTCTGATACCAGTTTCCTAGATAAGTCTGATTAGTCGCCTAATGTTACCTATTTAGTTTGCCTTTTCCATCTTCTTAGCTGTTACTACCCGCCACTTTTCACGATCATTATGCAAGCTTTTAACTGGTTTGCGTTTAAGGTGCCTTTGTTCCTTATCGTGTTTAAAGCCAAACGGGATAAGTTGCCAAGCATCTATCAATGTAGCTTACATCAACTAAACAGACTTAACAGTATCACGTTTCAATAAATTATGAAGAAAAGAAATTAATTAGTATCTTACCGTCGTAAAATAAGAAAAGCTGTAAAAGTGATTTTCCAAAATTCATTGAACTGACTCGAATTAGGACCACCCATACCATCAATCATTGCACGAGTTAATCTTACTTCAGGAGCCATTGGTTTAGGATCAGAACCAAGAATGAAACCAAAATCAATATGAAATAGATGACCATCAGCAGTGAGTAGTAAATTCTCCATATGACGGTCACCAACTCCAAGAAGATAAGTGATGACACAATAACCGGCTGTAAAACATAAGGGAAGGCGTACTGTCGTTTCTTCAGTAAACGTTTGTGGTGGTACAAAGAGTTAATTTTTTATTATTAATGTTATTATTATTACTAAAAGTAGCATAAATTATAAGTAACTAATGTAAATGCTTGCATAAATATGGAAGAAAATGAATGTCGAGGAATAAATAGCGATAAACTTGGTGACATCGAGAAAGATAAAGGTAAAACAAAACCATTTTATCAAAAGCTTTGCAATAACAGAAGTGAAATGTAAGTAATAGTTTGAATTTTAATGTTGTCAATGTTGGAAACTGCAAATTTATCAGTCGCCACTGCAATGTGCACATAAAGTAATGCAAGGAGTTGATAAGTGAAATCCAGGAAACGCGTTTCGTCCTGTTTGGGACTAGCTAGATGAGTGTATCTGCACCTCACTTTTGATCTACACACCAGAACTCAAAATCAATTCAACCACCATCATGTTGCCAACTGAGTTACTCAGTCTAGAAAGCACTCGACTTTGAAACGAACATGAATTTATTTGTAAAGGACTGTATCATTCCAATGATTTTAAGGACAATGCGATTGCAATTGAAGTGGATGAACCTAGTTCAAATCCTAATGTGAATATTAACAGCATCAACCACAATCCATAAGACAAAAGTGCATGAAATTACAATTTTGGATCCATACATAACGTAACAATTAAATTCCAATGAAACAGTGCAAGAGAATGGTAAGAAAAGGAAAAGACATTAACATTTTTTTATAATTTCTTACTTTGTTATATACGTTGTCAATTCATTTGCCAGGTACGAATCCGTGCACTTGGCTTTGAGTTACAATCTAAGTGTAAATGCTAGTAATACCACTTGGTTACCGAAATCGAAGTTGGTGGAATCGAATCCGAACTCGTAACACGACGGTTAAAAGTCAAACGCCCAAGCTAAGGAGCAACCCCACCTCTCATCTCAATAGCAATGACTTATTACTTCTATATCACTTACGTTTGTCCCGTTAACTCTTCAAAATATATCCACATGACTTAGTAAAGAATATTTATTTTGTAGTCACTTGATATTTTGCATTACTTCAACCATTTACTAAGTCAGATACCAAACACTATAAGTAACGTACAGCGAATCTCTCGGATTTATATAGATTTATACAGGATTTTAAAAATGTTTTATAAAGAACAGTTCACCATTATAAAAAAAACCTACCACAAGAACGAATATACGTTTCCATAACATCTTTCTGAACACCCATTGGGCCATTTGGACTTGGAGCTTTCAATTGTAAGTAAGATAGTAATGTGGATCGATGGAGAATATCAGCCAATGAAATAGATTCTACAAATTGCACTAAACCTGTAGGCAAAAGAATGAAAAAGAACTGAATGAAAGCGGAAATTTGGTATTAAACACTATTAAAACAGAAACTGAAGTATTAGTTAGTATAATACTATAGGATAACTTGTTCTTATTTTAAAAGGCTGTAAAGTTCCAAGCACATCAACGAACGTTAGTGAATAACGAAACCTAGTATCATAAGTACAGAACCCAGTGTCTGATAAATGCAAAAATACAGGTGCTAATTGTTACAGTTTACTACAAGTTTCAGTTTGCAAACTGGATATGCCATGCACCTAAAGAAAATTGATTATCTTCGAGAGCTATTTATTTGTAGATTATTTCCTATTATGATTACGATGCCTCTGACCTATCCTCCCGTTTAACGCATTAACTGTCAGTACATCATTTTTTCATTATGAACTACGTTTAATTGATTGTGTACATGTTACTCCAGTTCACATTCACTGTTACTTCTATTTTATATAAATGTTAATTTCCCAGTTGGTTAACAGTGTGGTTTGATTATATGTATATATAAAGAATTGTATGAAATACAATATGATTCTGTCTGGTTGGTTCATCAATTTTGTGTTCTATTATTTGCGGCTTGAGACTGAGTAGGCATCGGGCAGACGTGCAGTAACCAGCTAGAAACTCTGACTGGCGCTCATTATTGTCTCCGTGTGCGCAAGGTCGATTCATCCACTTGGTCATACGAATAGATAATATCAGCCCCTTTCAAAAGGCATAACAAAACCAAAACAAACACGAAATAATGAGAGCGCATTTAGTAGACCTTTATGTGAATTTCTTTATTTATAAGATCATTTGTTTAAATTTTGTTTAGGTAACCATTTTATGCCATTTGAGTGCCTAAAGTCTTCGCTCATATGAATATGTCATGCTACAGTAGAAGTACGAGGGAATAAACTCCAAGGGAGTTAATTAGAACTACTTCCTTAATATATGAAGCCTAAAACTATTGGAAGTTATATCACTGCTCTGAACACACGTATTGTTGTGCTTACTACTCCATCGTTCATAATATCTACGTCTACGCTCTCCTTCTTCGTTATTCTTAAATATTTACTATTTATCCTTCAATCTATCCTGGCTGTGCTACCACGTAAAATTCGAAAATTCTAAGGCCTACGCACAAGGTACTCGTTGAGAAGCTTCAACGTTTTGAATTCTATCCCCGATGTGGTCATGAATGTTCACTGCTGCAATTTCAAACAACGACTAAAGAGCCACCAAGTGCTTTCTGCTCCTGGTATTTTAAATATCGTAAACTTCAGATGCACAATTTAAACCCTAAGATCTTCGCGGCACCAAAAATAATCAATATTTGCTCACTAGTGACTAGCTTCAGGAAGATGTGACCAGTTGAGTCCAACCATGTCAGACGTGTGACAAATATCACTAATATCAGAACATATGGTTGTGTAATGTACATCGCGAAGCGATTGGAGTTGCAAATATAAACCGTCGGATAGAGCCCAACTGTCTGAAGATTAAAAGCTCGTCGATTCCAGATGAAATCGTGGATCGGCACTACTTGAGGAGTCCCATGGTAGGATAAAAATAGCCATCCAGCACTTCTTGGTTTTTAATGGTTTTCTGGTTAATATCAGCCGCGATGTATAATTTAATTACCCAAGCAGGTGATATGAAACTCAAGGTTGTGTGTTACCTAGAATTCATCAGCAAGCTATACTGATAAACTTAAGCGAATTGGTGTTTGCGTGCTGACTACTACTAAACACCTTACACTAAAACATGTTTTGCACGTGATGTTGAGTCGTTTAGACTTGCGGTCACATTTGAATTTGATCTATAAAATTATATTAGCACAAAGGATTACATAAATGTGACTATGGTTACTCTTCCATGACCAATCAATGGAAATTGTACATTTTCGTTACTGTTTCGACTATAAAATTTTTCAAATGAAAATACATAAAAAACTACAGAGATCATAAATCAAATTAATATATTTTTAATTTACCAAGACGAGAACTCGTAGCCAAAACTTTATATGGAGTAAGTCTGAGATCAAAATTTTCTTTACGAAGTATCTACAACAAACGATGACAAAAATCGTAAAACAGAAGCGTTAGAAAATGAAATAGCTTTGATTAGTAGCCAATATAATTTGAACAATCATGATAACAGTTATTATCTCCTCTTTCGTCAGTACAGATAACACAAGATGAAATATTTCTTGATGGTTGATATATTTCCTTGATACAACGACAAAAATTACTCCTATTGCTTAGTATTCTTAGACACCGAACACTCGACAAGATCCCAAATCAGAACACGTTTGAACAGGAACGAAACTATATTCCAAGTAACAAGGGTAGACAGAAGTAGGAATCGTTAGTTAGAGAAACGTTAACGTATTTATGGTATTTACATAAGAAGCTTCCAGAATCTTCTCCAACAATCCACTAGAACTGATTGGTTTAGAAATAGCCAATCAGTGTGCGCCATCACGATCATGCACTGAGCATGCTTTAATCCGGTCTATATCCCACTAACAATGGTTATTAAGGGAAATATGTTATTAAATAAAATAACTCCTCTATGGTTATTACTATAAAATTTTATTCCTTATATCATAAATTAGGTCAATTAGTCAGATGAGATTAAAAACTTATCTCCACACTCTAGCTAAAACTTCAGTCAATCTAACTGCTGAAACTGGACCACCATCCATAATGATCTTCCAAGGTAATAACATTACGCCCAGTAGGTCTCGAATAGTTTTAGATTACCAACAACCTTCTCAATGTCGCTGATAGTTGATGGAACATATTTTGACCTGCATATTCATCACAAATATTCTATGTAATTATACAAGTCTAATTTGTACAGAAGAAGAATGAGCAAGACAATTCATGAAGCAGATCACACAGTACACGAAATAAAATCATTCAGGTAGTATATTTAGTTAGTGCGTTATCAATAAACAATATATTATTAGAATAGGATATTTGTAGTTGCTGCTTGATACAGTGACAGCTTTCATTACGGACTGACTTTAACTGAGGAATCATTCAAAACTAAACAGCAATTTTCCTAGTGACGTTACCGTGCGAACTTCAATCGACTAGTCTGCAACTAACAACATGGCTCAGAGTAGCAGTCAATTATTTTATGAACCTATAGCATACTTTATTTCAACTGTCCATGGATTCCTTCCAACCACCTACTCTCACACATGCGATCACCGCACGTCGAAGTGGGAAATGGTTCAGCACACGTAATACATGTACCAACCAATTCAGTTGATAAGAATACAAAAGCTTATTAACTAATTTATCATCTTTGCCTAGTGCTCTACTTACTAACGTATACGAGAAAGATTACTGATTATGAAACAAATATTGAGTTGCTACACCTAATTTGAAACAGATATCCTTTGAGTGGTCAAGTGACTAGGACCACGATATCTTAATGATAGGTCGTAGTGACTGCCAAGAATTAATAACTTAGGTGAGCAAATTAAAAATAAACTTACTACATCCATTAACTCAATCATTTGTAAGACTAACTGATCCTGACGTAAATCGTCACCATGTTTTAATATAGCCCGGTATGTATCACCATTCGGTTGGATAAAAGTCAAAAGTGCAGGTCGTTGAAAACTCTGAAAGAAATTGACGAGGTGCGAATATTTTTGTTAGGTTATTTTACTGGTTAACACAAGTAAAGCACATCATTTACTTACTTTGCACATATCAGTAACAGGAAGTAGATACTGAATCATAAATTATGCAAAAAATCAAGATAAAACGCGAATGCCAAAACGTAGGTAATAGGAATAGACCAAGAGTGAGATTTCTGATTAATTCACGTATGACGAATCATAGTATTTTACGATGAAGTAAGTGAACAGCAATAGTATAGAAAAGAAGATACTATTTAGACAAAGATATAGCGAAAGATCTCTTTCGGTTAAGAATGCTTCCATCGCTCTGATGAATAATATGAAATAAGTATCAGAAAATTAAGAATAGTGTGAAAGCCATTGAAATGACATTCGAAAAACATGACCAAGTTACCGAAGCTGATGTTGTTGTGGAAGACAGTTAATCTAAGATGCAAAAACTTTAAAAGCTACTTTTTGCGAAGGTTCTATTTATTTACACGGTTTGCGTGACTATTTACTATTCTATATTGTTATCATCATTGTATTGCCTTAGTTTCCAGCTTTTATATGAACCATAAATTGTTATTATAGAATTTCTCATGCATAAATTAGGACCGGCTATTTGAGAACCATTTACTCCGTTTTCTGGTTCTGAATTTCATCGTTGTGTATTAATATAATTATTTTAATTGGTCTGTTGTGTGGTCTGGTTATGCATACATATAAAGAGTGTTTGAAATATACTACAATAAAGTATATGGGCTGGTGAATCAAGGTATTGTGTTTTTACTCTACTCCGTTCAGGCTAGTTGGTATCGGGCCGACAGTAGTGGGATAGGATAAAGGTCGAGTGCTAACGTTCGTGTACATTGATATTAGCAAGGCTTTGATTTTCCTTTCCTGCGTCGTGATTAGTCGAGTTCTAGAATATAACAGGTGTTTCGTTAGAGCGCTAGAATGCATATTCCCGAACCTCAACATCATTGATACGGTGCTGCGATTAAATATTAGCTATAATTTAGCGACAATACAGTTAGTAATAGTTTCAGACTTGAAATTCCGTGGTTTAGTAAGATTGAAGTAATAGTCACATTCATTATCAATTCGCGTATAAGCCGTTTATACACACTTTCCTAATCATTACTAATAAAAATTGAAAATCAAACAGCAAACCGATCAAAAATAACCTCATTTGAATGATATTAATCAATATTGTGGTAAATATACACTAACCTTGAACAATGTTGCTGTAGACGATTGAACACCGCAGATAATAATATCAGGATTTAAAGGAAGTGGGAATGGTTTCTCAATATGTCTAATATGCGCATATTCTTCACTGTCTAACTTCGATCGTAATAATTCAATCTATACAGAATCAAGTAAGCAAAAAAATTCAATATACAAAATTTAAATGCGATAAGACTGCATTTACTTATTTATTTACACACAACATTATACTTTGATACAACGCATCACTAGTTAACTAATAACAATACGTTAACATAAATAGCTGATTGATATTTAAGAAAGGACTAGAGGAGCGAAGAAATTTCTTTTCAATTGGCTTTTCATCAAAGCTCTACACTAGTATATATATATATATATATATATATATATATATATATAAGTTTACAATAGGTTTAAAGTCATTACCAAACAATCAGTGGTGTGTTACATAATAGTTTTCTCAAGTCACACCTAATATGTCGTATGGTTTACGCATACGTCTTCTATATATAGCGGAAGCCATCGGTATCCACATTCTCAAGCCGGACCTGTGTATACATAAGAAATGTGTACAGCCTCTTTCCTTGTCTTGGCCATCATAATAGCCAATGCTCAGATGCTTTACAAATAACTTATTACACTCAATTCTCTTGTTGCCATTATTATTATTATTATTATTATTATTATTATTATTATTATTATTATTGTTACCACGCTACACAACTTTTCATAACCTCAAAAAAACTTGTCACCTCTTAATTGTAACTTAACTCTTATGTAACCATCAGATTTCCCATAATTACTTTATCGGTTTCTTCACAATAGATATTATGTAATCAACAGTACGCCAACCCATTCACTTATCATTTAGAAACTTTTAAAAAGATAATTAACTTATTCACTTTAATTCCTTTGTTAATTAATTGTAATTATTTTACAAACACCTTTGAACCTGTAAAACTATTATGTAACACACCACCAATTATTTGGTAATGATTTTAAACCTATTGTAAATTTATATATATATATATATATATATATATATATATATATATATATATATATATACCAAATAATTGGTATATAATAATTTGTATATAAATTGGTATATAAATAATTGTATATATTAGTGTAGAGCATTGATGGAAAACTAATTAAAACGAAATTTCTTCGCTCCTCTAGTCCTTTCTTAATGCCTAAATGGGAATTTTTTCATGATTGATATTTATTATATGATAGCAGAGATTTTTAAAATTTCGAAATAATCAATCGATTAGTCTATTTAAGATGTTGTCCGGTGAACTCAACTAACTGAGAATATACCTTAACTAGAATTAACACACATGCTACTTTAGTGGTTTCATAAAGTTAATTAGCGTTTAAAGTATTTCATCAATTTATTCCATATTAATAATATAGATTTAACAGCCGATTATAAGATGGAATTTATTTACATAATTGATAAGATACATAGATGAAAAAGTATTTTGTTTAAATAGAAAAAAGTGAAATTAAGGAAATACTTCAACAGAAAGTGGAATGAATACAATTATTCATCACACAGACATATAACTAAATGCCTTTAGTAACAAACGTATAAATAGTAAGATATAGAGTATGGTCCTAATGAAAGTATAATAATTTGATAACTAATAATAGAGTTGCGTTAATAGTTACTAATAGTATGACAGAGTTGAATAAACACCAACTTGTTATCACCATATTAACAAATTTACCTGCAAGAAAGTGAGAGCTAGTTGATATGAGTAATTGTCATTATAAATTCTAAATTAAAACTATGACTGAACTTTAATCAGCCTTATAAAATTTCTAGAGAAATGAACACCAGTTTACAAGTTAACAATGTACTAGTTAATGTCTGTGCATGAAATTTGCTTCATTTTATGTGACATTCAAATGGCTAAAAAATGTTATGATGTGATTAGTACTACCCGACGAGAAGCATGCATAATTTGGGCATCAAAAAGAAAAATATGGACGTTACAATATTCGTTATAAGGTAGATGATAGTGTTTGAATATTGTTAATACTTACATAATATAGATTATGAAAAGTTAACTTTGATTTATTTATTTCCAGAGTGCACACAAATACCAGCTTCCATAACGTTCGTTTATTACGAAAACAATTAAAAGAGAGTAATAGCCACCAAAGAATTCCTGATACAAAGTGGTAAAACCATGTTAGTAATGCTGAGGTTCGGTATCGTGCATCCAAGTGCAGTGATGACAGCTCAATTAGTATCATTATCTTGAAATACCGGCCTCAATGGTTTGGTCATTTTTTACGAGTCATCGCAGAGGCTTCCGTATCGTGCACTAGTTGTTGACTCCAGGACTAGTTACAAAAAGCGGAGAGGTGATCAACTTATGAAATGGAGCCGTGAGATAGAAGATGTATAGGACTGATGGTCCATCCCTACATCTTGATTGGGGTCCTAGAGCTGGTGCAAATCAGTGGCTTGAGATCTTATCAAATATAGCAAAGAATAGAAACCAGTGGCGATCTCGTTACAGTCTACTATTACAATCTTCATAAAAGTGTGATGGCCTATCTTCATAGGAATGAGATCTCGTTATTTGCGTATCGACCCGAACTGTATCTCCTGCTTAGTGATTCTCTTGTTGACTGACTAAATCCTACACTGCCCTCTTTCCCTATTTTCTTCGTAACGTTAGTTTTGTACTAGTGTGGCGGATATATATTTTTAGTGCCATTTTGCACCACATTTTATGCGTTGAGATAAATAAATAATTAGCCATAAATCAAACATCTATTATGATTTGTAGGATGACATTCAGGTGGAAATTTGTGAAGTCACAATGAAATGTATACTGTCATAGAAGCAGATAATTTAAGACAAAGACAATAACTAATACAATATTAACTTGTAAACTGGTGTTCATTTCTCTAGAAATTTTATAAGGCTGATTAAAGTTCAATCACAATTTTAATTAAAAATTTATAATGACAATTATTCATATCAACTAGCTCTCACTTTCTTGCAGGTAAATTTATTAATATGGTGATAACAAGTTGGTGTCGATTCAACTCTGTCATACTATTAGTAACTATTAGCGCAACTCTATTATTAAATCAATTAAGACGGTTATTTTTGTGGATATTGGTATTTTTAGTTGATTGAATATAAATGTCGGGCTATATATATATATATATATATATATATATATATATATATATACAGAAGCGGGAATCCTACCATTGGGTGTCGACCCAGTGGTCAAGAGGGTTAGGCGCTCACCGTCAACCCGAAGCCCCTGGTGAGGAATCTGGGGTGCGCAATGCTGAAGAGTTCCACGCTAGAACGAATCAGCTGTCCAGTGCTCCCTGGTTTTTAATCGTACCCTGGCAACATCAATCAGTGACATATTCAATCCATTATTAATTATCAAATTATTATACTTGCAATAAGAATATATGTCATATTTTACTATTTGCACGTCTATCTAATTAATTATGTAAACGAATTTCATCTTACAATGAGTTGTTAGATCTATATTAATGAAATCGAAAAATTGAAGAAAAGCTTCGAGAAACAATTAAATTAATGACACTACTAAACTAGCAATTTCCATTACTTCTTGATAACATGCGTGAACAGAACAGTAATCAGAAGAAGGCAATAATCTTACCAATGGATCATAATGATGTTTTATTTTATAACAGACCGGCATACAAATTAATTAGCACGTGTTAACTATCTGCCAAACTTGCATGCTGATATCGACGTCATTGTACATCTCTAGAGTCAATAAAGTACTGATATAACTCAATAAAAAATGAAATCCAATATACCTCTTTTTTTAAGGTTAGTATTAATGTAGATAAAGATGAATTACCTTACGTGAACGATTACCTAAATCACTGGTAACTGATTTTAATAACTGGCACAAATCTTGAATAAACTGCGCTTGTTGTAATAACTCGATGTTCCATTTTTGACAAGTAGGGCCACCCTACAATGTAACGGAAAGGATTAAAAAATATAAAGAGACCGAATAATGGATAATTTGTCCTCTGTATCTTACAGGAAAGTCAAAATATTGTAATAGCACGCTAAAAAGTATCCCATCCGATAGGATCAGGATATATAATTTGTAACGAAATCAAATAAGATCCTCAATTACGAACAACATGCAAGGATTATTTAAGTTGGATTGTGACTGGCAAGTGAAATCCAGGACGAGCGTTTCGTCCTATTTGGGACTCATCGACTGGATGTACCTGCATCCTAATGTTGATGTTCACAGTGGAATTCAAACTCAGTCCTTTTCGTGTCAAACGCCACCACGTTCGCTACTAGATTAGTCTGTCTGGACTCAGTTCTTGCTAATAATCGCTATATCGAGGCAATCCGCTCAGGATGCACATATAGCAACAGAGACTGACCAGCTTCAGTCTTTAACAAATCAACGGGAATATGCAAATTCATCCTAAAACATACAAGCAGATAATATTACCAAAATCAACGAGGTGCATTTCGTTATATTCGGGACTCGACAAGTGGATGCCCCTTGGACTTCGGTATTTCTGTTAGTACTCAAACTTAAGGTGTTAAACAATGATCAACTTCTAAATAAAGGTAGCATTGAGGCCCTGATTAAAATTAACCTTGTACTTAAGTATTATCGGATAAATAAATGGTACATCTTAACCACTAGTCCACTGAACACTATAGTCATAAATAAATTAGAATTATTAATTCAGCAATAATACATCGTGAATAAATAGCAACAATCGCCAATAATTAGTAAAACTTACAGCATCAAAAGCATGTAAAAGTCTATTCAAGACATGCTTATACATTTTTTGAGTATCAGGTGAATTTGATGCATCCTTTTCAGAGAAGTCATCTTCACATTCGTTGCTGTTTGCTTCCAAACGCAAAAACCAATACAGGTAATTTGCAATACGAAAATTTAATTGAGCGCGTCTTATAAGAAAACTGGCTAAGTCTTCCTATAAAAATGGGATAGATATATGTGCTTAAAAAAGTAGTAGCAATTCAAAATGGCAGTTGAATTATGTGAGTTATTTAGAGAAAACCGATATAAACTAACTTTCCAAATTAATAACTGACAAATCCAACACAATGTCAAATTAGGCTTGAATAACTAAAAGGTGGTGTATTCGAATTTTAAGGATAGCAAGGATTTCTTAAATATTGTAGGCACATCTTTCTAATGAGTCCACGCTAGCAATAAAACTAAGCATAAAGCTTCCAACTGAATACTTCAAATCACTTAGTAGATAACGACGAAACAAAATAATCGAAAAGGTGGAATTTCTGTAATTATTATCGACGAAGAACATAGATCTATATAATATTGCGACTTGGGTTTAGAAACTAAACAATATAAATGTTTACTGGACATGTGGAAGATAAAAGTTTGACTAACAAAACATGAATTTATCCTAGGTAAACTGGGATGCACTATTAGTACTCCGTATAAGCCCTACGTTTGGTAAGTGAATTCGATCATCATTAACTTTGAAGGATTATTCATATCTAGTAGTAACACCATGTTGCTAATGCCGATGTTCAGAAATATGTGTTCACACATAATGGCGACAAACCAGTCGGTATCACTATCTTGAAACACCAATTACGAGGAATTGGTCATGTTTTACGCATATCAACCCAGAGAATTCCATATCATACATTATTCGCTGAGTCTCGAGCTGAGTGGAAAAATTGGAGGTGGTCAGATTACTAAACGGCACCCTGGTATATAAGACAGATATATGGGAACGGTTAGTGATTCAATATAGATAGTATGGCTTTTAATTACACTTTTCCGAAAGTAATATGATGTTCCTTAACTAAAAATCTTAGGCAGAATCTTTAGCTGAACAGGATCTTTTATGAAATACTAGTTCTGTGCATTTTCGTTTATAATACAACTCACTTTCTTTCACAATAATAGATTAATTTGTAAAATATTTTTGGTGCCCTACTGTACCACAATTTACTTGCTAAAAATAAATTTATATATTATTTTACTGCTAATATATTAAGTATCATGGCTTTTAAAATACTTTCGAAAATTTATCAGATATTAACTCCCTAATACATGAAAATATTGAAAATATATAACTTGAAAAAACATAACTTCGTTGTTTTTTTTGTTTCTCTATTTAGTATAAGTTCATGGTGTAAACTATCTTCAAATTTGAAAAAATCCGAATTTCATATAAAGAACTAAAAATTAGTTTAGATGACCCATGGAAACCAGTAAACCCTAGACAACTGTTCTGTTCTAGTATAGGATTATTCAGTAGTGAACATCCACAAACACACCAGAGAATCGAGCCCAAGACCTCCAGATTTCGCTTTGAACGACTAATCGTTAAACCAATCAGCTAGTATTAGACGATTGACATTTATAAATTCAGTAAGTCAGTGGTATATTGAGCGACTATCGTCGGTTGGTAACTACCTCATGAATCAAACATTGTAACGCCGGATCCTAAGTGAATTTCTCGAAGCTCTAGTAAGACGCTATAAGCAATGAAGCCAAGTGAAATGTTAAATAATAACCCATCGATAATATCGGATAAAAACCATACCATATTGTGAAATAGTTGAGGTCAAAAGTTGTGCACAATCGGATACTAAAACTCCATTGCTAACCGGATGGTAGCACACTCGACTAAATTATTGAGACAGTGGATATTACTCCTAATATTACAAGAAAAAAAATCATTAACAAAGCAGTAAGAAGTAGGCCAACATTAAAAATTACACTACACAAAAACTACGCTACTTACTTTCCATTCCTTTTTTAAATCAGGATGCCATCCAATTAGTTCATCACGACTACGTTCAATATTTTGCAATGCTGATGAATGAGATACAAAGAATGCAGAATAACTTACCACCACCTCGTCTAGTACTAAAAGATAAAGTCGCCTTACTGTTTGATTTCAAATTTGTAGTTTTTACCTCTTCAGAATTTCCTTCTTTCTTGACATCTGAAATGTCAGACTCACTTACTAGACCATCTCTTTTAGGATGAACTGAAAAGACATCATGCCAATTTTCATAGCGCAATGCTTGTACAAGTTGATATAAGTATAAAATAAGTTCCTAAACGTATAGATGAAGGTACATATTAGTTTAACATTTTTACAAGTACTAGAAAACAATTACAAAATTCCAGATAAGCATATTAAACTTTAGAGCAAGCTTTCGTGTGAGATCTATTCTAACCGAATCAGATGTAAACGAATTAAGTTGACCACAACCATACGCCAGTAATACAAATAAGAGTGAGCATAATGTTCACAGAGCGCTGAAAATAAAAGAATAGTCTAGTATCATCCAAACAATCACGAAACTTGTACAACGTACATAAATTAGTCCAGTAAAATTACTAGAAAATGTTGAGGACAAATTCGAAGTCTTGACCAGAGTAGTGTATGTGATGTTCCATCTGAAAACCATATAGTAAGGCTTCTCGGTACTTCTAACACGTTAGGTAAGTGCTCACGAAGGCCGAAACCCGTCAGTCAGTTAAGCCAACATTTGAAAGGTAGTTTTGTGTTCTGTGAATTGGATAACTCTATATAGAAGATTTCCTTGGTATTTTAGACAACGTAACCAGTTAAAAAGCTATAAGTTTCATCCATCATCTCAGAGTTTTATTAGTAGAACAAAATTTACTCTGTCGAAACGGTGGACTTGCTCCAAGGAAGGATCGTGTGTTCTCAGAGAATGACTTTGTCAGAAAGTCTTACTAAACACTATCAGACACAGGATAACAAGAAAATGTTCAGTAAAATGGAACCTAGCTGAACAGTTTGGAAACTGGATAGTAAAGTTAATAATCACAGACAAAGTGGATGCTATTGATACTTTCAGAAAAATAACGAAAAGCTTTACGACTAAACTATCCAGTGCACAGAACACAACACTGCAGAAAATGATTCGACAGGTAAACCGTTGACTAAAACAGAAGTATTGTTGTGATATCGGCTTCATTTACTTTTCAACAAAGAAACAATCACTAAATTTGAAATAATACCACAAGGAAAGACATTCATTTTTATTGGTAAATTAATAACAAGCGATAAAATAAGAATCAAGATCGAATAAAGTATTCACATTAACCTGGTTGGTTTACATAAGAACAACCAGAGGAACATAGAAAAATATCCGCTGATATTGACAAGATGAGTACAACTTATAACACACCCAGTATTTATTGAATTGTAAGCAGACCCAAGTGAAGATTTCTATTTAATGTCGAACAGAACCTTCTATCTACAGTTGATCATTATCAAACAGCTATAATAACATTGATAAGTAGGTAATTAAAGTTCTTAAAATCTATTTAAATTATACAAAACTTTTTATACGTTTAAAGAAACTACTTCAACATACTTCATCACTAGCAGCTTCCAAACGACATACAGCAAATCGTCTACCAGCCGGATGAAGAAATTGACGAGTAAACAATTCTAGAACATGTTCAGGTGCTACCGGTGGCCACTGTTTTAATAATTCAACAGCTTGATTCACTTGTTCTGTATATTCCCAACGAACAGATAAAATAAATTTTGCTAAAGAAGTCTATAATGGATCACGAATAAGAAGAATGGCAAATGTGAGTGGAAATAACTTATATGGAGTAATGATGCATATTAACAATCTCCCCACTATAATGTATAGAGCCATATCCTTGTTGAATATGTTCTGATCATGTCTACTTTCAAGCCTATTTACAGTGGCAATGTCATCTTCCATTTGCACATAGTATCTATTTAACTTAAAGAATCACTAACATTATTTCTAAGCTGCATTTTTTTTCTTAAACGAGTGACTTACTTTGTCATTGATTGTTTTAACGATGTGCAAATTGTTTAAACAAGAATAGATTCAACTTCAATTAAGTTGTGATACTGCTCAATGAAAATCCGATGCCCTTTATGATAACCATAGAATTTTCGGCCTGACAAGAATTATTATCAGTTCATTCATTTATCATTCACCTGCTGGCTATCCCTCGTGGAGTACAGGCTACTAATCAGAATTTTCTAACCAATTCTCCTTTCCAGTTCTTCCCAAGTGCTGTTCATTCATTTCATGTTCGCCTCCCATTCCCTACTCAATGTGTTCTTTGGTCTTCCTCTTTTCCTTTGGCCTTCAGGATTCCAAGTTAGTACATGTCTTGTGACGCAGTTCCGTGATTCCCTCAACGTGTGTCCTATCCACCTCCAGCGTTTATTCCTTAATCTCTTCCTCAGCTGGATGTTTGTTTTGTTCTCTGCTACAGTAGGTTGTTGGTGATGGTGTTTGGCCAACGAGTCCGAAGTATCGTGTACAAACAATTGTTTATAATTACTTGTATCTTTCAAATAATATTTTTCGTATTTCTCAATACAAGTTTCAGCTCTATACAATAGAACTATCTTGACGTTGGTGTTAACACTTCTGACCTCGGTGTTGGCTGACAGCTGGTTTGAGTTCCAGATATTTTTCAATTGTATAAACGCTGCCCAGGTATGTTAAATTTTCCAGAGCTTCGTCGTCAAGTATGATTTGGTCAGTGCTCTCCGTGTAGCATTTAGGGATATTGCTTTCCCGATTGTGTATGTTGAGGCCCGTTGGTGAAGAGGCTGCTGTTACACTAGCCATCTTCACCTGCATTGCTTACTGTGTGTGCGAGGAAAGTTCTAGGTCATCTTGGAATAGTCACATTATATAACAAATGTACGGGAGTCAGAATCGTACCACTGGATGTCAGAGCAGTGGTACTGGTACTTAAGCATTTGTCGTGAGACTTTAAGGTCTTGGGTTGAATTCCTAGTGAAGTCGTCGGTGAGCTCTGTTATAGGCAGCCTGCTCACTAGGATTTATACAGACAACAGAAAAAATCGACTAGCACAACCAGTGCAACATTAAACATAATATTTACTAAACGATCTAAGATTTGTTTCATTTTAATTACAGGTTAAGAAGATAACATTTCATTAGCATTAAGACCTTATATTGAATGACAGCTCTGCATAATCTAGATGAGTTAGTCAATCTGAGGACAACTTTGAGCTATGTTGTGTAGTTTAGTCTGGTCATCGTATCTTTTGATTAAAGAAATCAAAAACAGTTTTATATGGTTTTATATCTGTAGATCTCACACTTACGTAGTGTGACGTGTACATAGTTAAACCAGCCGCTGGTTGCTTACATGAATAATATTATGACATGAGAATTATTAGAAAATATATAATAAATCTTACTTCAGGGAATTTGTCGGCCAAATAAAATCTGTATTTCCAAATAAGATCCCCATCTGACAAGGATATATTTAATCCCGGCGGCAAATCAAGAATAAGCTTAATTAATAAAAAGTAAACGAATTCATAGTCATGTGTTAAATTCATTCCGGCAATACGTAAAAGCTAAAAAACTGAACCGTAAAAACAAACCGGTTGAATTAAACAAGGTGATCAAACATATGAAGACTGCTCCTCTACAAAGTAGAGCAGTGTTTCAGTCGTTAAAATCTCCTATTTCCAAATACTAGAACAGAAGTCCGAGTTCCGCCCCATTTAAGTTTGCTTAGTTGGATAGTATTATCACCCCGCAAAAAGTATGAATCAAAGCTTAGTATGTGAAACTACACTTAATAAATGCGTTACATAATCTCCACTGCAAACTCAGGAAAACAAGGTTAATTTCAAACCTGGGCAAGAATACACAGATCAAATATTCACTCTGTGTCAGATCTTAGGACATAGGTACACTTACTACCGTACAGCAATATTGGTACTCCGTGACTTGAAAGCATCTTTCGAATACATAGGTAGTCGATCTATTGCAGTGTCTGTCATTAGAAGCGTACTTTAGAAGTACATGAACCTTGAGAAAGCTCTGTACTGGAGCACCATTGAACGAGTTAGACCTTATGGCGAACTATTATCAGAATTATCAACTTCAAGTGGTGTTCATCAAGGTTGCCCACTTATCCTCCTCCATTTTATTTAATTGTAACATAAATGTCTTAAAAGTTTTACTTATTCACCTAAATCTTCAGGAATTGACCTCCTACCAGGAAGTTCACTTATCGATACAGAAATATGCAGATGATAACGTTTTATTCAGTGAAGGCATTAACAATATGCAATCTCCTAGCTACTTTGAGCAACAATACAACCATATTTCGGATACGTTTCTCTCCCTCTAAATCCAAGACGTTTCTTCAGGACTGGTAATTACTTAGATTGGCCATAGGGAGTGAAGTAGTTAAGTGCACAAACCACATCACCTATCTCGAAAATCTCATCAGTCTTAGAAAGTGTCTGACAAAACCTCGGCTCGGATTCAGAAAGCCCACTTGGCTTTCACCAACTTACTTTACTTGTGGTGTAGGTGTGATATCCGTTTCTCAACGAAAGGCTGAATGTGCTGCGCAGCAGTTCGCACTGTTTTAACCTACATATGCGAAACATGGGCCACAAAAACAGAGGGTATGCGTAGGCTACAGCTAGTATATCACAGAATGACGGGTACGCAATATCGAAGTTAGAAACAGTACTAAGAGTGGCAAATCAGTGAGTATGGTTGTGAACTTTTATCGGCCTAGGTGGATGGGATATGCTACGTATGCCCAATCACTGCCTGACTTGCCTCACGATATTGGCTGGTTTAAAAGTAGGATAGAAGAATGCTAAGAGTGACTAAACCAAAACATGAAATCAGTTCATGAGGTCTCTGGTTGTTAGCCAAAGCGATGTTGATAGATGCAAACTACCTAGTTGTGGTCCGCGTGATAATCACGACGAGTGGCCGGAAGCACAGTGACATGGATCTGAATCGGTCACAGTGTTGCAAGTGTATTCACTCTTTATCTTCTACATCTGTGGTTCCAGTATTCTTTCGTACACACCTTTGCTTTATTCTTCCCTATTGTATAGTCGTGCTGTTTTTATAAATTTGATCTCGTCGTGCTAATAAGTACGACGGCAACTTGGATCTGTGCGCGCATGTGCCACGTTCTACTTGTGAGTGACTGATTCAGATTAGATTAATAGCCAATAACTGAAGCCACGTTCTAAATAAGTCACCTCGATTTTTATAACTTACTCCTACTCTAGCCAACATTACAGCCTCGATAATAAAATGAAATGACTTAGTGAACCATTACCACTGACAACAACATTGCGGAAGAATGTCAGATAATAAATAGTCGTTAGTAATAATGTAGGTAAACTTACTTTTAATCTATCTAATATATCTTTATTAGGTTTACGAGCACGATCCACATCAGCTGTACGAGCATTACGTGTCATTTTAAAATACTTTTCATCCACTGGATTCCACTGGGGATAAAACAATGAAGATCATTATTGAGATAAATCACAAAAGAAACCATAATATATGAAATATATTAGAAATACGTACACGAACGAAAGTAGTCGTTTATCAATTTCTGAGTAAAATGTTAATTTTTGAGCCCTAACTTGTGAATTGGCAACAAATAGGCCTATCACATTATCCCTCACAGTCATATTAAAACGATAACTGTCATTTTCCTAAATTTACTAGTTGTGTATCATTTTCACTGGATGATCAAGTAAGTTAATTTAACCAACATCTTTTAATTAGAGTTGAATTACTTCTAAGAAGTGGGATCCAGAAGACGCGTTTTGTCTCATCTGTAACTCATCAGATGGATGTGCGTGAATACGTGCTTACAAAGGGATTTAGACTCAGCTCATTCGCTTGAAACGCCATCATGTCATCGACCGAACTGCTGAGTCAAGACATCCGTGCAACAGGGATGTGCATATAGTTTTAAGTGTTTGTATCATTCCCTTTGTGAATAACGTTTCTTGAACTCAGCTGCACAGTGGACTGAGTTCAAATCTGGTGTGAGTATCAACACGAGTGCAGATACGTCTATCTAACGAGCGCCAAATAAGACGGGACAACTATTGTGACTTTCACTACTGTCTAAAACCGAACATGATAAAACTGCTGACATAACACGATATAGTTGTCAACCAGGTAAGGTGTACATGTACAACAGAAACTGATCAATTGCAGTCCTTAAAATCAACAGCGAGAAAATACAATCTCACGAAGCTAAACATGTGCATTAATTACTGAGTGACTCGATCGCTAGGCATTTGGAAATTTTCTATACTATTTCGCGTTACCTCTACTTACTATATTCGAAAATTTAATGCCCACAATTTCTTATGTACACCAGTATAAGCAACGCTTCACGGTTAATTGTTGTTACAACAAATTCATATAAATAGAGAAGCCACTCTGTCTGATAGTTTCATTGAATTTTATCAACTTCGTGGCTTTTACTTTTCTCACCACTAATTTCACCTTGAAAAACGATGGACAAAAAAACACTGACAAGACGTTTCATGTGAATAAAAGGAAATATCCACAAACAACATCACAATACACATGGGTGATTCAGATGGCAAAATGTAGTCCCGTAAAGTGATACTAGTAGTAACAGTATATCTTATTAAAAACGCTTAAAATGTTGATGGTTATCGTTCAGATGAAAAAATAAATAAATAGACTGCCATTTTAATATTAACGACGAGCACTAGATCAGAGCAATGAAACGACTCATGTCCAAGGTCATGAAGACATTACTACAAAGAAGAGGTCACCATTTGTCTACGAATCAGTGTTAAATAGTAATGTCGTTTTATTATAGAAAGCGTATGCAGATACTAACGGTGTATTGTGGATGGAAGCATATCAGCAGATAAACACTCACTCGGTCAACCCGTAATTCCGACTGCTCGGGCATAATCTGTAAGAAATAAACAATAAAACAAGTATGTCATTTTTAAGATATTGAAAAGGTAAAATCCTTCGAACTAGATTACAAGATATACTGATGAGTATGATACCGATATAACGTTTGCTTGGAATAAATACGCAAATAAACGTAAGTTAGTTGTGCCCGTTTCAAAACTCACTTGGAACATGATAAAAAATATAAACCTGTTAGATAAATATGCTTGCAATATTCAGTCATTTGAGAGATGATGTGTTTTCTGAACTTCGTCGTCGTTTGATCGTAAAGTTTCCACTTTTTTCTTATACAACATGTAAGCATCACAACTGAATAACCCAGCTCAGAAGATACAAAATCTCACAAATACTCTTCCCGAGTTACATTATCATCTCAACATTCAATAATATAAATAACATAACCAAAAGTCCGATAACGATGTGCACACATTCTTTAGTTATTAGTTCCAAGTAAATTCACTATCACTAATCCCTACCAACAACTAACTTAGTAATGAGACGTAAAGTACTTGATTACTTTAAGATATAACGGCCCTTATAAACTGCTTACTATACATACATCTAAAGGCTAGTTACGTTTTGATGGGATGGAACGGGTGCATATAAATTGATGCCTAAAAAGTATTGATGAAATCAAATTACTTATACATAGTAGATATGTACATTACCCCAACTTACCATACAAATAATGACGTACCTCATCTGGCACAATTTCGTGTAATTAGCCGTAGGCCACACCTTGTGTGAGACCCAGTGATACGAACCGGCTGCCTAAACTAAAGTAATCGGAGCGGGGTTCGAACTTTCCACTTAGTGGTTTATAAGCTGAGCGCTACTAGGTAACAAATCGACAAGGTAGACTTCGGAAAACTACATATACCTCAATTCTTCAAGCAATGTCAGTTTGTGATCATATTAGGTGTTTAAGTTAAGGAAGATCACATGCAAACTTTCATTAACGTGGTGATAGGAATTAGTAGACACAGAAACCACGAAACAGTAAAGAAATCCTCATTGACAACTGTTGGGGTTTGAGAATTAAGATGACACCTCGATACCAGCTGACGAACGTACGACCAGTGGCACAATAACAGTTAGAACTAAGATATTCCTCTGAGCCCAAGTCCAGCTAATTAAAGGAAGAAGTTTAACGTCAGCAAGAAGTGTTTAATTCTACAGGCAGCTTGTCAGACGAATAACAAACACTCAACTCATGCGTATATAGACAAAAAAGAGAGCGTCCTGGGAAGTGCCACAATAAGCGCAGTAAAATAAACAACGGATCAGTAAGATTTAACGTCTTATTAGGTAGGAAACACAACTGAAGTTGAAAAGAGTGCATTTTGACGTGAAAATGAGAAAGTTTCTAAAAATGAATCTGATATACCGGGCACCTAACGAAGATTGGCTATCTTCGAGAACTGCGCTTTGGAACATTATTTCAATTATTATAACTGTGGACAGTGTAAACATTTCATTTCTATGACTGTTACGTTCCCCTTACCCGGTCCTCTCGTTTAGTATATTTACTCTTAGTATGTTGTTTATTACTATGAACTACGGCTACTTAGTTGTGCACAACTTGTCCCCATTCACAGCCAATCTTTCCTTTGTTCTGCATCAATGTTAGATATGTAATTGGTTTACCGTATGGTCTGATTTTATGTATATATAAAGGCATGATTAAAATACAATACGTTCTCAGTTCTCAGATCTCCGTTTCTCGGTTCTTAATTCTGGTTCTTCTATTGTCGGCCTGGGGGTGAGTGGGCTTAGGTCAGTCGCGCATTATCAACTAGGCGCACTCCATTGGCGTTCGCGTCTACCAACCAAAACCCTCTCTTTCTTCACGTCATAACAGAATCAAAAAAAATAATAGGTTCACCAAAAAAATTCTGGGGATCTAGTACCCCCCCCATTTTAATAACGTACGTTACTCAGGTTTACTTGCATCTTGACTTCTTGACGTCATTGTCTGAGTGACTATCTTCTGTAATGTAGGTCTAATGGCTTTTAGTCTGTTTCATCCACTGGGAATGGGGGAAGGTTGAAAGTATTCAAGGACTTCAAGCAAAAGGTTTTGGTTTGATGATGATCGATCTGTGGCTACCAGCTTACGCAGCTAGTTCTGATGTCGAATCCATCTGCTCCCCCCCATCGCTACTTCCTAAATTACGTGGCCCTCGTTTTCCTACTACACGAGCTGCCGCCAAGGGACCGTGGTTGGGCCTGTAATCACCAGCAGACTGGACACCCAACCTCATATACTGGCATCATCTTGGTAACTGTTCGTGTGATCCTACTTGGTAGCTTTGGTTATGGATTGTTCTCAGTTTTCTTCCTATGAAGGCCTCTGTTGGGGATAGCGGTTCTGTTAATGTATCGTTGGGAATCGTTCGACAAACGAATAAGAAGTTTTGTAGTGACTCGATAGGCGTCCCCTCCTCTTTTGACTTAAATAGCACCCTTCTGAAAGTATCCACAAACCTCTCAGCCTGACCATTGGACAATGGGTGATAAGGTGAAGGGGCAAAATATATGATGACTAGCCGTTGGCAAAATTCTTGAAGCTGGCTAGAGGTAAACTATGACCCATTAACTGAAACAGTCATGTACGACAAGCCGTTCCTGAAAAACATCCCTGTCAGGACCTGTAGCTTTTTCGTGGTCGACGGTGGCACGAAAGGGAGAATTTCTGGCCACTTTGAAGACGTATCCACCACAACCAAGTGGGCGACGCGATTGATTGGGCTGACGAAGTCGATATGTATCCGCGAACAGAGGTACTTGGGCTGTGGCCATGCGTTCGGCGGTACTTTAGTGTTGAATTTAGCTGCCTGCTGACACTTACCGAGTCAACGATGTGTTGGTCCATCAGTGGCCAATATGCAAAACTTTGGGCTATGAACTTCATTCGCTTTGTTCCAGGATGGCCAGTACGGAACTATTGTAACACTCTTGGTCGTAGTGTATTAGGCACAACCACTCTCTCTGCAGACATTAAGCATTCATTTACGACGTATAACGAGTCTTGACAGTGGTAACGCTGTTTCATGTCGCCCTCGAAGGCGATCGCGGCCATCCTTGGATGATGTACTATATCACTTTCCTGATTATCGAATCATTCCTGGAGGCACTTTGAATCTCTGAACACGACACTGGTAAAGCACGGATAGCACTTGTCAAGTAAGATGCTGCGTAGTCTTCTGTGGATAACGAGGCGGCAACTGTGTTGTCCTCTACCATAGGGTGCACACTGATTACTTATGACAAGGCATCTGCCTGACCAAAATGTTGGGTGCGTCGGTACAGGATATTAAAATTATAACCCGACAAACCAGAGCCAAACATCGTAGACGATTCGCAGAATGAGGTGGGATACCTGATTTCAAACCAAGAATCATGAGCAGAGGCTTATGGTCTGTTAGCAGCTTAAATCTCCGACTATATGAAAATTTGTGTGAACGCGGTACAACAGAAACAAGAGCAAATGCTTCTTTCTCTATCTGATTGTATTTCCTTTCTATAGGATTTAATGCCCCGGATGCGTGCATAATAGCTTTTTTCGTAGCATCAGGAAATTGATGTGAAATGACAACACCGAGTCCAAAAGCCGAAGCATCTGCAGCCACGACGATTGACATGGACTGATCACAATGCAGCAGTAACCGTTGAGAGCTAATAATCGACCTGAGTTTGCTAAAAGCTGCATCACACTATAATATCCAATTCCAGGTAGTGTTCTTATGCAACAGATGGTATAGTGAAGTCCGGATGATATGCAATGACAGCACAAAAGCTGAATAATAACCAATTAGTCCCAAAAAGGATCATAGCGCAGAAACATTGGGGGGAGCCAGCATTAGCTGTATAGCCCAAATATCCTCAGGGTCTGGTCGAAAACTTGTGGTGTCGAAAATAAATCACAAATATTTCACCGATTCTAAAAAAAATTTACATTTTTCAAGACGGAGCAGGAAATCATTATCACTGATACGTTGCAACATGGTTGTCGTACGCCCACGTAATTCTTCTGAAGTAGCAACAATCAAGATATCGTCCACATAAGTAGCAACTCCCGCAATGGTCGCCAGGATGGTATACACTAGCTGCTGGAAAATTGATGGAGCTGTCTTGACACTAAATGGCAGACAGTTGTACTGAAATAACCCACGATGAGTATTAATGGTCAGTAGCTCTCTCGATTCTTCAGCCACTTCTATTTGTAGATAAGCATCGGTGAGGTCCAGATTTACGAATAATTTCTCACCATTTAGCATAGTGAATAAGTCTGCAGAAACTGATAGTGGATAATGATGTTGCTCGAGGGCTGCGTTAAGGCAAGTAGAGAAATCTGCATACATGCGTATTGCGTTATTCGTCTTCTTGACAACCACAAATGGTGCTGCCGAAGTGGAATAATAACCAATTAGTCCCAAAAAGGATCATAGCGCAGAAACATTGGGGGGAGCCAGCATTAGCTGTATAGCCCAAATATCCTCAGGGTCTGGTCGAAAACTTGTGGTGTCGAAAATAAATCACAAATATTTCACCGATTCTAAAAAAAATTTACATTTTTCAAGACGGAGCAGGAAATCATTATCACTGATACGTTGCAACATGGTTGTCGTACGCCCACGTAATTCTTCTGAAGTAGCAACAATCAAGATATCGTCCACATAAGTAGCAACTCCCGCAATGGTCGCCAGGATGGTATACACTAGCTGCTGGAAAATTGATGGAGCTGTCTTGACACTAAATGGCAGACAGTTGTACTGAAATAACCCACGATGAGTATTAATGGTCAGTAGCTCTCTCGATTCTTCAGCCACTTCTATTTGTAGATAAGCATCGGTGAGGTCCAGATTTACGAATAATTTCTCACCATTTAGCATAGTGAATAAGTCTGCAGAAACTGATAGTGGATAATGATGTTGCTCGAGGGCTGCGTTAAGGCAAGTAGAGAAATCTGCATACATGCGTATTGCGTTATTCGTCTTCTTGACAACCACAAATGGTGCTGCCGAAGTGGAATAATAAACAGGCGTGATAACTCTTTGTTGTTGTAGACGACTGAATTCTTCATCAACATTTGATAATGTTACATACGGCACTGGTCACTTCGGACAGAAAATGGGTTTAGCCCCTTGCTGTAGACCAAAAGTTGCCTTCATTGTAGAGCAACAACCAAAACCAGGTTGAAAGATGGTCGGGAACTGTGCCAATATTTTCGTCGTGTAGTTTTCTGGCTCCGGGGTTTGCCGTACCAGTCGACACACAGTACTTAACGGGACGTCAGCCAAAATGTGGCTGATCGAACTAATCGAATCCAAGCAATTTTAAATCAGTTGGTGTAACATAACATACCCCAGTGAACGTCATATCCTGGAAAGACATAATACACCCTAATTGTCCCAACATGCGTAAATAGTTACCACACGCCATGCGTGCCTTCTGCACTGTTGGCTCAATGCGTGGTCTGCCCATTCTAATCCAATTTTGGGGAAATAATAGTAATGCCTAAAGCAGCATTTATTCGCAATCAAAATGGATGCCCATTAATATGAAGGGCAACAAATTTTCTCTCACCTGGTTATAGTACTTTGACAGGACGCTAGTAAACTCAGTGAATTTGTGCAGGGTTAAGAAACAGGCTTCCTGATGCTTCTGGACATACGTGGTAGTTGATGTGGATTCTGGAGCTTGCAAAACCCATCCTTATGACCGATGGATTTACAGTTCCTGCAACGATGGTGCTTGTATGGGCAGGTTCTTATAAAATACAATGCACCACAGTGCCAATATGGAGTCGGGGGTGTAAAAATGAGAAATGTAAATTCCCAAAAGTGAATCACAAAAATAATAGGTTTACAAAAAAGAATTTTACAGACCTAGCAACAACAAACTCATTATCTACATTGTTTTGAAATTGTTCCACTTTTACTGGATGGCACTACTTATCGTTCATTCTATTTATGTCAAATCGTCTTAATCACTATGGTAGATAGCTCAGATAGTCACATATCTATTAGATTCTACTCATCCAGTTATTGAAAATCACAAGCCAACATTTTGATTGAAATAATGTGTGAATGTATAATAATATTGCAGAATAACTACGGCTTCCACCAGTTGATATTACATCCACTTACCAGGAGGGTTTTAATCTAAAATGATAACTTTTAAAAACTGAATGCTTGAACAGATGAGCCGCGATACTCTTGGCGGAGCAGATTTGACAATCATTTCAACTTATTCCACTTAGTGAATAACTTATTTGATCATAAGTATCGCCTTACAAAAATTTTAATTCATCAAACGTAGATAAAATGCATAAGCAATTTAATTCGAAAAAACAATATAAAATCTTACTGGACGTTGGAATATCACAGGCATGTAAACAGATGGACAATTTCGTGAAAACTCAAATTTTACACTCAAAAATAAGCGCCCGCTGGCTCGTTTGGCTTCATCAACTGCACGTTCTACATCCGGCATACAATGTCGATCTAATGGTGTTTCTGACAATTCATTACGCAAATGTTTACGATTCGTCTAATAGATATAAGCGTAGAAAAATGAAAAGAGTATATGAACGATAATGATTAATAGTGGATTAAAAAACAATTAAGTACTCAGGAACGAATCAACTTTAACTAATAACGATCACATTAGAAAGCGAAGATGAACACAATGAGTTATCATTTTTAAAAATCTGAATAGAGCTCTTAATCTGAGTATTTACCGAAAACTTAAACACTCAAATTGATATATTGATTTCAATTCAGCACATCCATCCAGTGGCGAAATTTCTCTAGCTTTAAACTTATCCAGAAGAGCCAACAATCTCATTACATGGGATGATGGTAAGCAGACTGAATACATAAATATAATTGGCATGCTACCGTTCAATAATTTTCTACTGAATATTGTTAACAATATACAAAAACGAAAAGACTAATTATTGGCTAATAGTAAATCAACTGAAACTTCATGGATTGGTACCATCGTCCTACCTTATCGCTATAGCACAACAGAAGAATCGCAAATGGTTCTAAAACAACATGGAATTCAAGCACTCTACAAAACTGCTAACACTCTTCGAGGTGCATTAGTTAAAATAAAGGACAAGATGTTTTCCACCTCTACATAGAACTGCGTCTACAGGTTAGGTTGTGTTGATTGTGATGCTTTCTATACCGAAAAGTCTCGGGAAATCGTAACTCGTGCCAAACAACATGGAAACTAAACTAAGCAACCTCCTAATAATCCTGTTGAGCAAAAAAAATTACAAACTAAATCAGCAATAGCAGTATATGCTATCTATCATGACCATAAAATCAATATTAAACACATGCAAATTATCCAAAACACCTTTTTCCAATTATAAAGAAAGACGAATAGCTGAAAGGATTCACATATTGTTAAACCCAACTACTCTTAACAAAAGAAAAGCTTTAGTATTTATCGAACAAGGCCTTTCTATCCAAGCGACTATAATTATAGTACATCAAATTTCATTCATGTAAATACACATACCATTTCATCTTGACTTCACACAACTTTCACACTCATTCACATTACACTAACTTATACAAGTATGTCTCACTTCAAATCACCTTGACCGAAATGACTAGACATGACATGATCAGACTTATATTTTGATTGTACTAATTTATTTTGATTTGTTTCATTGTGCATTATTTAATTTTGTGTTGATTCAATCCATTTATCTATTTATTCTTTGAAGAAACGACTTATACTAAGCCACAAAGCATCAGAAATTTTAATTTTTACTGATTGGAATATTACAAATATATCACGCATTTTTATAAAGATACTGAGGTTTCTAAACTTGTAATTCGTAGGTCTATGGTTGAGTCGATTCGTAAACTTATATGTTATAGCACGTTAACTCCATAAAGTCATGACTAATTAGGGAATTACAGAGTTTATAGGAATATTTGTGTATCCTATCCAGTGTTTCACATAAGCGATATGCTACAAATACTACATACTGTTCTAACAGTTTGATCACATGTATTAAGAAAATCTCGCAACAAATGTCAATAGTGTGCAGCACAAGGAGCTCGATATAGATTTTTAAAATGCCCGACCCAGGAAAACATTAAATTAAAACGTATCAAAAGATAAAAACTAGAAGGTTCTCACAGAACGATAAATTTACATGATTTAGATAACTGAATATCTACAACTAAGCCATGAGTTTGGACCATGATTTATGTAACTAATTTACCATCTACAATTTTTATGCATCTGGTTGACTATGAAGCCTAGTGATACAAATAAATGGTCCAGACTTTGTAACTATGATCTAATCATCATTAGTCAGTTCGCCGAATACTATTTACAGTAAACGTCAAGTGAAGCAGTCAGGTAGTACTAATAGTTGTTCAGTTGTTTGTATTCGTCACGGAGTGATCTCGGTTAGGTACCACTGAAACTTATGGAGCAACGGACAGCTGTTTCGTCCTCAACAATAGCTATTCGTTCAATACATACTGTAAAATACGATAAGCGAAAGTAATCAATATTATGTAAAAGTTAAATAAGAAGAATCTAAGCGTAAAAATGTTACTGTTATCACGAACCTTAAGTATTGCATTCATGACATCCATATTTGAAGGCTTCGCATCAAATGTTGGTTCTCTTACTAATTTTTCAACATCCTCAAGTCGATAAACACCCAACGGCTCTAAAGGATGTAATTCAAGTTCGTAAATCCCTTGTCGAAATACTCTGAAAAGTATTTGAATGTTTAATGTATATGTGTAGATGCTCTCTTGAATATTTTGTAATGTAACCAACAAAAGTATGAATAAATAATAGCTTCCATGATTCTGAAGATGAGTATTTAATCTAGTCAAATACACCACAATACTGATAATCTACAAGCCATATCCGCTAAAGATCTTAACTAGATTATGAAGCGGTGACTTAGTAATCAAAACCTCTTCTTACTTTGTTTTAAGCAGCCAAGATGTATCAGGTCATCATGCAAAAAGTGTGGCTTAAAGAAGAATACATAAATATACAGTCGATTACCAAGTTTTATTTAATTAATAGACAAATTAGCGATCTATTCGAACCAATTGGAGTGAAAATTATCAACTGATAATCTGAGGCTGGAATATCTAATCGACAGAAAGAGCTCCGCACAGCCCATGTAATGACTACATAATCAGATATTTTACTATAAAAGTAGCAATATCTGTTGGAGTGATGACAGGACATGGAAAAACATAGCAGTATAGATTCCATGAAAATTACGAAGACCTGCATAGTAACTGTGGAAAAGATCTAAACAACTAACGTAACAGTCAGGAGTCATTCGGCTACGTAAAATCCGTAGCAGAACACCTTGATTAGTGGTGATTAGATTTCATGACCAGTCGGCACAAAGACGGAGATTACTACTTTGGTTAAAGTATGGTCTGTTCACTTATATATTTCAGTTCTCATAATGCAATGTAGGCGGGTGACAATTTTTACTTACTTTTTAGAATTGTATAGTGTCATATTCGCACCGGCAATTAACTGTTCATGTACACCTTTCTTGTCTGTATAAGTTGATGATAGGACAAAACAAATTCCATTATAGTCATATAAGGCATTATATGGTAATGGTAATTCAAAGGCTTCATTCAATCTAGAAAACAAATTTACTCTTGTATAGTTCACAATACAATCGTCTCTCAAAATTAACTTGTGCTTGAGACCAATTTGTGATAAATGAATTTGATAGGAAAGGGATATTACGCGTGATGCAATAGTTTACTCGTAATTCACCATAACATGCGAGTGGTACATATTCACCTTTGATGACTTTATACTGTTCAGTATCGAATCCAGTGATATTCATTCTATAAATCACACTTTAGGAATGAAAATAATAACTTACATTTTAACACATGGATATAAAAGTGTTTGTTGTCGGTCATCTGTTGATACCGACCCAGATGTTATTGTCGTCACATCACATGAAGGATAATAGCCTAATGACAATGACGCCATAACAAGCTAGCCACTAGGAATCTAAAATTGCAGATAGAAGTCGTATAAATGCAAAGAAATAGATCGGTTTTCGATCATTCGTAAAAATGGGGAATAAGTGTGACCAAGACTCGATTAACCTTAAGAAATGTGGAACGTATCGACAATCTAACCTGTTTCATTTACAATGAGAGGGTATTCACTCCGTTATGTAAGTGAACATTTCAGAGAATTCCCACCAATGTTTTTGATATTGAAGCTGATAAAGTGGTCACTGTTGAGAGGGGAAGTATTGACGAAGAGTTTGTTTCCCCATGTACATGTAGATCGATGGAGTCGACACAATCCGACTTGATCTCTGGATTCTAGTTAAGTAAATCTAATAACCATCGTAAGTTTTACAAGTTTCGACTACGTCTCACTTATTTCTGTCGGAGACTTCAACCAAAATGAAAACCTTAAAGCCAAAATTAAAATTCAGCATCAATAATGAAGCTCAGTAGACGTATAAATGTAGAGACATAAAATGATTCAGGATGCATACTAACGAGATAAACTACGAAATATAGTTGGAGCTCGTCTATGGTCATTTGTAAAAGCCATTCCGCACATTAAGACACATGAAAAAAGGGAATGGTGAAACTAAACTTTGCCGACGAACTAGAGAAGGCCAATGAGAACCAAGGTATTTGTTTCGAGACTGCGCGCCCATTCAAGTTCAAAATGCTTACTTTAGAACGGCTGATTAGAATTTCCAACAAAAATGTTATTATTTATAATCTCGTATGAGCCCTCGGATTACAACCTCATTGGCTAAAAGGTGCTGCAAGGTCGTCGGTAGAGTTTAGTTTTACCAAGGAAATTTGGTCACCTTACCAACCCGAATGGGGAGCGACGCTCTGCACTGCTTCAGTTTTCAAATGTAACAAGCTTGCTACACTCTAGTGTATAAATAATAATTACATCTACAATAAGCAAGTCAAAGTAAATTACCGTTCCGCGTTAGCGTGCTGTAAGCTGTAGTACGATACACTACCAGACCTTTACGTCGAAACAATATGAAAAGATACAATAACAAGCAATCTTACTGGACTGAAAAGCGATAGCGCACATATTTGCAACGAGCGCACTGTGTTACCGTTTCAATTTTAAATAGTCCCAAATAGTTTTGTATGGAATGAAAAATGCTTTGACTTCATAGGCTTCTGTGTCTGGTAGAAATGGTTCACCAATTTTATTTGGTGCAGATCTAAGTGTATAAAAATATGTAGGTAAAAATGTGTTAGGAGACTAACAATATAATTTGGTCTAAGCTCTTAGGAATAAACCGAGTTTTCTGTTAAAGGCCTCGGTAAAACTTAAATGGTCTACTTCGACCGGTAGATGGTTTTGAGATTTTGCTGTTCTTAATAATAGGAAATCGTGTCTACAACCCAACCCCTGTATTGCGCCTCTGGTTTTAAGGTGTCTCCTCTAAAATGTGTGTTCGAATTCACTTTTAATAGTTGTCCAGATGTATGTTTAAGAGTGTTTAGGACTTTATACGTCATTATTAGGGTTTTTTGGGCTAACTGTATTTTGTGATATACAAATTTTAATGTTAACAGACGTCCCGCGGACGAACTTATTGGTTCTCCTTTGGATTTGTTCCACGATATTTTCGCTTTACTGGAGTGAGTGGGAAGAAACACTATGTTTCCATATTCTAAAGAAAGGTAAGTAAACTATTGAAAATTACACGGAAGACCCTACTACAAAACTGGTCTAAAAATATGCTTAAGATTTATACGTGTGAGGTTGGCTCAGAAGGCATTTTTGTTGCAATTAACAGTCTAATTATGGTTATAGAAGACCAAGACAACTGAATCCTCCACTTCTAGTGATTTAATTATGAGAAAGTTATTCAAAGTGTATATGTGATCCGTTTTTTCACAGGTGTACAAATTTGCACTTTGTCGATTTAAAAGTTAGTCCACTTTTATCTACCCACCTATAAAATCGAGTCCTAAAGTGTCAGCATTTCATCTCGGATGCCGAGTTTCTTCCAAAGTTTAACGTCGAAAGCAGACAGTAGTAGTCAGGAAGATACTTGATTTGGTTGGTTATCTATATAGGTTAGAAAGAGGAGTTACCACAGGACTGAACCATGGGTGACACCAGTTTTGTTAAATTTGATTCCTAATCCATTAATAACTACTTCAGTAAGATATTGTCGGCTCCTGGGATGTTTGTATTTGTTTTCACAATGCGACACTGTAATTTACATCATCAAACAGTCTCAAAATTGTACTATTGGAAATTTAGACAATGCATCGAATCATTAAGTTACTTCATTTTATTTTGTTGATTTTATTCTAATCATAAACCACTTATTTTCAATAGGCGTCGAAGTAAAACTATGTAGGGTTTAATCAAGGAAGTATATACATATATTGGTGTAAATTGGTTTACATTGCGGAAGAGTATTTAGATTAAAACACAATTATGAGCTACCACATACATATACATAAATATATGTAACACAAAAGAAGAAAAATGTAGTGATAGGAAAGGGGTGAAAAAGAGACGGGAATAAGATGGAAATATCGTCTGCTATGAATGTGAAATAGATAGAAAATCAATACACATTTGGTGATTACATACAGTGTGATGAGGTTTGTAAGTTAACTAATATGCCCATAATATTAATAATTAAGGGGTTAAACTGTGCAAGTATCAATGAAATTGTGGATGTTCTCACAAGTGACGATAGAGAGCTAATCAATTCTCAATGAATGAACGTGAATGTACATAATTGTGTGGTGTGGAAAATCAATAGATCAGATTGTTATTATCCTGAAATTTAGTACAGAATTCTAGTGTAGGAGCAGGGTGGAAGAAAGCTAGGGGCGGCCAAACCAAAACATGGCACCAGTCCATGAAGTCATTGACAATTGGGCTGAGCCATGTTATTAGGTTCAGACTACCTGGTTGGGGTCCGCGTGACGCTCGTAATAAGTGGTTAGAGACTTTGGGCTCAAAATCGTTGGCAATCGCGCAGGTGCATCCACTCCCTGTCTTCCTGCAAATCCTAAGCTTCTTAACTTATCATAATTTTCTCTTTACTGAATCATATTTTCTTAAATGTTCTCGGTCTCTATTCCCTTCCATGAATACTTACTCTGCTACTACCTTCCCCACTCTGGGATTTAATTCGACAATCTAATCTCTATCTGCTAATTGAGGCATGGCAACTTGAACTGACGTACGCATGTACCAAGTTCTACGTTGTAACTGTCTGTCTGTCTCTGTAGTACAGAATTCACTAATACGTACCCTTAGATACTATCAAACTTTTCTTTGATTTGTAACTAGATAGAAACTTAAATTTTATGGCTTCAGAGTAAATACACAGAAACCAAATAAAGTCACACTGCATGCTTTCGCCACAGCATGTTAAATAAAGAAATGTAACTTTAAATGCCAATGTCATCTACTCGGACAATCCAAGTTTGAACAGGGCACGGCAAGTGATTAACATGGTTACAATCCATTTAACGCAATTTCGTACTCCTTTTCTCAAATATATATTTGCCTAGAAAGTCTGAAGTTTGTGTCACGCTATTTCCTACCCTAGCAGTAGTAAAAAACCACCAAAACCATCCACGTCACCCACCAAACTGGAAAGTGAAAAGCCACCCAGACGATCTATACCCACGACCTTAACCAGTATAGGCACATGCTACAATATCTCTTACAACCGACGAAAATATCGGCGGCCTAATAGACTAAGACATCACTCCTAAGGGGAGCACAATTATCTCTCAAAATATAGTGAGGAACAGAGTACACTCATATTTAATCCACCATTCTGCATACATTTTCGTAATCTTACTTATTCGATTGCGTGTACCACCAACGTAGCCCTACAATCGGGGTTATAATTTTACTGTCAGGCATTGGCCTCCCCCCCACCCTTCATAGGCAAGGTCATTTGCAAAAACTTAAACATGCCAGAAATTTCATGGTCTCTTACCAAGCACCAACACGCTATGATTTCCCTATAGAAGGTTTGGAGCCTTAGCCCTACTGGATTCAAACATATTTTGGATCTATTTTGACAAAAAGAATAATACGTACCCTTAGATACTATCAACTTTGCTTTGATTTGTACTAGATAGAAACGTAAAATTTTATGGCTTCAGAGTAAATACACAGAAACCAAATAAAGTCACACTGCATGCTTTCGCCACAGCATGTTAAATAAAGAAATGTAACTTTAAATGCCAATGTCATCTACTCGGACAATCCAAGTTTGAACAGGGCACGGCAAGTGATTAACATGGTTACAATCCATTTAACGCAATTTCGTACTCCTTTTCTCAAATATATATTTGCCTAGAAAGTCTGAAGTTTGTGTCACGCTATTTCTCTTGCTCCCACTAGTTACAAAAAGGATATTTCACATTGAAGTCTGAATTTGGTCTATATAACACGACCACAGGAATCATAGTATACACACATCTACTTATTTACTATGATTCTGATTCAACTTGGCTCGAAATAAGGCTAAAAGGTCTATGATTAATAGCCCCTTTCTAAAAACCCTGAATCTTACCCTAATGACCTATTTATCACTGAACCACAGATAAGTGACAATCGTACAACACTTGCAAAGGCTATCAATCGCACTGTCCTAAACAGTGACATTGCTGACTATGAAGATAACGTCTATGATGTGCAATTAGCACCTAGCAGAATACAATCTATCTTAAGTGACTTAGCCCCATTAACCTACTTGCTTGAAAAATATGATATAGGAGTAGACAAGACAAAGCAAGCCAAAACATTCCTTGATTATATTGCAGCCGAATTTGTGAAGCGATCCACTCTGCTTCACAAAGCGATTGCCTAAAATGTTCCTGAGAACTTCCCACTTAGACGCTATGAGTGAACTAATTAAAAGCCAATAGCATGCCTCATATTCCATGCGAATGCAATAAATTTAGAAGAAAGACTGGCCCAATTCTATACCACTTTACATCAACCTTAGATTGTAAGCGCTTTATAAAACCTGCAAATTACACTAGATCTGGTGGTGACCTTAAAAATATACCAATAGTTGCTGATAAAACGCCTTTATAATGTAGATCCCTAAACCGCTACAATGCCGTTGCTGCTAACATAAAAGATTCCGAATTCGAATTAGCCATTTAAAATAGATCTCCTAAAACAGATCCTACAACGCACCCTAGCAGTAGTAAAAAACCACCAAAACCATCCACGTCACCCACCAAACTGGAAAGTGAAAAGCCACCCAGACGATCTATACCCACGACCTTAACCAGTATAGGCACATGCTACAATATCTCTTACAACCGACGAAAATATCGGCGGCCTAATAGACTAAGACATCACTCCTAAGGGGAGCACAATTATCTCTCAAAATATAGTGAGGAACAGAGTACACTCATATTTAATCCACCATTCTGCATACATTTTCGTAATCTTACTTATTCGATTGCGTGTACCACCAACGTAGCCCTACAATCGGGGTTATAATTTTACTGTCAGGCATTGGCCTCCCCCCCACCCTTCATAGGCAAGGTCATTTGCAAAAACTTAAACATGCCAGAAATTTCATGGTCTCTTACCAAGCACCAACACGCTATGATTTCCCTATAGAAGGTTTGGAGCCTTAGCCCTACTGGATTCAAACATATTTTGGATCTAGTTTTGACAAATGAACCAACCCCACGTATTGTACGTACAGGGCAACAATTTCTGGGTAGCGACCACAATATTGTCATGTGTACCTAGTAGACACATCCACTAGATAAACTGGATGAGCTTTAAGAGTTACTTTGGATGTTTGATTGGAATAAGTACTTCGCGGAAAACGATGGTAATAAGCAGTCTGGCATGCTCTACTACGATGCTTATGATGCTCATGACAAAGTCGCACCTTTAAGCTACACTAAACCTAGAATTCCAAAAGGTATGCTTGTCACTACAAATGTAAGAAGGAGCCTTCGCAGACATACATTTAAATTTTCTAAGCCTACGGACTTTTTCTCTCCTATTACAATTTAGGAAATATGTATTCGGGATGAGGTATAACGGATACGGATGGAAGTTGCATTAGAGAAATGGGCTACTGAACAAACTAACTCTACATGACTTCTCAAGACCTTCCGGGACGAAATCAGTAGTTCTAACATAGAGGGTGGAGACCTCTTTGTTCGTGGCAATGAAATATACGATCACACTTGCCCTATTGCTGATATATTCAGTGAGCACTTTGACACTACTAGCTACTGAAAACCATATAGACAGTATCAAACCCGCTACACCACTATCATGCAAAATCACGGATATAGCAATCACTATGGGAAATGTCACGAAAGATATCAATACTCTAAAGTATTTTTTATTTTAACCACATACAACTTATTTACAATAAGCTTTGTGAAGAAACCGTTTTGCGTTTCATCAAATGAGTATAAATATAATACAATTAAAATTGATTTACATGGCAAAACAATATTTTGAATAAAAGGCGAATGTGAAGTAGTATATGTATATATATACATATATATGACACAAAGGAAAGAAACCATAAACAAAATTATAAGCAAATTCTGAAGAGTCCATTAAGTAGCTGTGGCATAAATTCAGTGCGAATAAGTTCATTAGACAACTAATAAACCCAAAATAATTGAAAGGTCAAACTGTTATTGAAACTGCGAATTGTTGTATAAGGGGTGATAGATGGGTAAAAATAAACTAGGACAAAATGGAAATATGCACTATTAAATAAGTGCAAATAAACAGAAATTCAATAGACATATGGTGCACTATAAGCTTCTTTGATACATTTTGAACTGTTTATACAGAGCTTGGACCTTTTTATTATGTGTCATTATTTATTTTATGGTAGTTTAGGAGATTACACACCTTTATCCAACAGGTGTTTGTTAAGCATTGTTTTGAATTCGGTTAATGATTTCATGCAGCAAATATGTTTGGGGATTTTATTCCATAATGTTGAATATCTCGCTGTAAGGAAGTTTTGACGTAGCTGTGTTTGTAATCGCGGGATAATGATAGTGTTTTCTTTGTTACGCAGATTGTGCTAGTCGGGTTAGGAAGTCGGTAGTGATGTCGAAGAGTAAGTGGTATTACTTATAAGGCAATATAAGAAATTTAAATCTAATTTTAGGAGTCAGGATCAGAGAGGTTCTAGATTTTATTTGTCACATCATTGGCGGTAATCGTGTATGCTACAGTAACTCAGTAGTCTTTAAGTGAATGCTCTTTGAACTCTCAACTTTCACTGAGTTTGTGTGTCTTCAGATGCTGTAAAGTAGGCAACCAGATTCTAATTCAGTAAGACATCCGAGTGTGTGGATAATAATCAGAATTGGAAAGGATTATATATGAACGTATAGTAATTTAACCGAATTAGAAATTCCGAATTGTAAGTAGCAATAAAACTGCAAACACGGAGTGCAGCATTTCTGAAAAGGGGTATGGCAACCGATGGAGGTAGATTGTCTAAGGGTGGGTAAACAATGGCTGACTGACGCAGCTTATATAAAATCGACCTTGTCCAGAGAGGTTTGGAAGAATGAGTTCAGTTTTCCGTATGGCTCATTTTTGAATATGGGCCTATATCCAGTCCAGTAACCATTTATATATTTCGGATTAATGAAAAAAATTGGAATGAGACTGTCAGTAGGGGAAATATACTGGATATGGGACTAAATGTTAAAAATTTGGATGTGTCAAAGTAGACTCGACTATTGTCCGCTGACCGTATCCTCTGAGCTGGAATATTATGTTACTATTAGCCCTAGTGTGAATACGCATGATTTATTTATCCAGAACTATTACAACTTGATTTTCCACGCAACCTTCATGCCAGTGAAAGTAACTCGACCGTCGTAACACACTTGTGTTTGTACCACAACCACAAATATCAGCAACTTGCTGAGTAGCAACGAAGTTTAATAAAATAGAATTATGGGTTAATTGCAGAGTGCTTCTAGTGGTACTTCTACCAGATATATCACAGGGAATGTCCAATAACACCCAGTATGGTTGCTCTCACAAAATGGAAATGAACCAAGCCATACAGGATAAATGATCAATCGTACGAATAGACAACCAATATTGGCTTGATGAATTCACCTTGGTACGTGGCAGATTTTCAATGAGAGTTATACCATCGTTCAAAACTATCGGACAACACAGCACAGCTAGATGGAGAGGTTATAGAGGCATAGAAAATGTGGACATGTGGAGAAATGAAACAGGCAGGTTGATATATAGAGTTAGAGCGAAAGTGTAATATTGTTAAATACAATTATTTGATGTACTAGTTGCATTTTAACATGTTTTAGACGTAATATACACACGGAAATCAGAAAGGAATAAGCCGTGATCTTCTATCACCCTTTTGCCGACTGCTTTCAGCATTTATCTAAAGCTAAACAACTCCTAAGGGGGTGAACGAGGGTCATTTATCCACCTATCTTCAAGGGCAGTGGTGGAAGAAATCCTAACTGTTATAGACAAGCAGCACTGCTGCGTGTGCTACCTAAGTACTATAAAGCTGACTAAAAAACCACATAAGAGAGAATATCAGTCAACATGGTCCCTTCCATGATGCCTAACATAGATTCCAGGAGGGTAGGCCCAACCGGCTGCTGGCATGAAATGGCTCGATAACAAACCGGGACGAGAATACACTATGGAGATTCATCAGAGGCGACGCCTATATGTAAAGAAATATATAAACCATTAAAGACTAAACCCGAAACATTCGGCTCGATTTCAGCCTAAAAAAAGCAGCAATCCGTATTTTTGTGCGCCACAAAAAACCACTCTATCATCAGGCAACTTACACTCAGCAGCTACACAGGACGCAACCCAGACCTGCTTCGTACTCTAATTTTAAACACAACGATTCTGGATTACCCGTTCATAGAAACATTTACGGGAATACTATGGTAGGTTTATATTGGTGAATTCATTGGAACTTATTTAATTATAGAATTAGACTTCTGTTCTAGAGATTATTTCCAATTTCAAAATAAAATCTCTTTATGGCAACACAACATAACTACAGTCTGTTTCCAGTGTTATTAGTAGAATCAGAAATATGTCCTAAATGAGTATCATCCCTTGAAGTGCAACTTGTACTTAGCAACCACAAACTCCCAAAACTTAATACTGTAACCAAAATGGGCATACAATATTCTCACAAAATTAAATTCTCTGAGTACATTTCTGCCAAACTGTCCAAATCACGACGGCTCTTAGGCTTCATTCTGAGAGACTTTCATCAAAATGAGTCAAGACTCAGTCTCTACAAAATATGTGTATGACCTACACTTGAGTACTATTCCCTCCTATTTAGCGATCTACGAACAAGTGACAAGGAGAGTAGAGAGTGTGCAACGCTACTTAACACGGCAGATGACTAAAGGCAATTCTAAACTACAAAACTAGATGTCACATGCTAGAACTTGAACCTCCATGGAAGAGAAGACTAAGAACAAACTCAATCCCTTTTAATAAACTGCTGCACAATATGACCTACACCTCAATTAATATTAAATACCGTACCTACACTCGGGACTATTATCTGAGAAATAAGCTCTCTCAAGTTAAAATTGAAAATTACAAAACAAAAGCTCGAGCAAACTTTTATTTGATTAGGTATGGTCAAATATGGAACAAACTGCCAGCAGCAGTACGTACGGCAGACAGTCTCCCAGTATTTAGCAAGCTACTTAATACAGCGCTCAAAGATATTAGATCCCTGGCTGATGAAGCCACTTATTTAGACACACTAGAAATAATAGGCCCTCTTAATATCTGAAAAAGATTATACATCAAGGGCAACGTGACTACCTGTCTGAGTAAAATATATCAATAGACCATTAAATGTTCATCTACTATTCACTTGCCAGAAACAACGGCTTACAGTCAATCGGATCATGCTCTGGGCCATCCTCATACCTGTGCACTACACGCACAAAATCTCTTTTCTCTTTTTTTCTTTTCTTTTGAAAGTTTACCCGAACATCAACCTTGCAGACTCCAATACCTCACGATGGATGTCCGCCGCGCCCGGTTTCTTGCTGCTGAAGTGCGTCAGTAACCAGAACCTGTAGATGATTATGCACAAGACAAGTATGGCACAATACTACTAAATTCTCTTCAACACCCGAATTCCAAGTACTCTTAGTCTTATCCCACATGTGATCCATTCTGCTAACTGAACCTGTTTTTGGAATTGTAACGCTTTGGTCAAGGAGCGCGCGTTTCTTTGTAATATATGCACCACTCTATAATACATATATTCAGTGTATTAGTACCGTAAACATTGTTGCAGTTGGCTTGGTTTGTAATTCAACTGTTTGTATGTTATGAATGTCCTTATAGTGACACTGTCGAAATATTTGTACGAATTTAAACTCATATCATTCTGATCATGCCTGTAAACTGGCATGCTCTCATGTACACAATGGTACTTGAGAATAAAAGCTATTTATTGATTTATTACTAATACTCACACTACCACTACGATTATATCCGCTAATAATACGACAAATAAATCCTTAAATGGTCAAAGTAGTAAAGGTTTATGTTGTTTTTTCAACGGGCCATAGGACAATGTTAACGATTAGGTGAATTGCAGCACAATCATATGTCTAATAACCTTGTGATGCGAAACGTCTGCTCCGTAGCTTAAATGTAGAAGGGTTGTAGCAACTTAGCTTGACTAGTTAAAAGTTCACTTCAAACCTTAAGCATACAACAAAACGATTAAGCTCCAGTATTCAGTCACTTCCTTATTCTGCATAGAGATTATATTTCCTATTAGCTTATATTGAACATTGAGAAGTATTTGAGTGTTTGAATAACTAGAACCGCGTTCCACTGTCCCCTGCCCACGCTACTGAATAAAGACCTATTTCCATAATAGTCTGGTTTCTTCTGTCACTAAATCGGGATATGCCTAGGCGCTAAAGTATATCTTACGATGATGTTAAACGATTGTGTGGCTTGCTAATATACAAATTTAATGGAATAAAATCCACTTTTGCTGTGGAACATTTCGTAGCGGAGTATATATTTTAATGTGCGTTACAGTTGATGTATTTATGATGATCCAGACAACCTTCATTGATACCAACTTGTTCTTCTGTTCAGCTCATCACTGGTTGAAGTAGTAAGGGTTGTTGTTTCTACTGGGCTTGGTGTTTGTATAATGTTTGGTATCGATTTACCTCTTTAAATGAAATTCACCATTTAACTCTGCAACGAACTTCAACCACTATTTAAACATTCATCAGCATACTCCACTGCGTAATAACAAAGACAGGAGATCAGCCACTGCAAAATTTATTCCATGTAGCTGAAACCAGGCAGGGAAATCCGATAATGATTATAGAAGAAAGTACCGCCGCTTAATCATACTGTATGCATATCGATACAATAAGTGTACAATGAGTAAAATCTCTTGTCTAAGGTGACATTGGAAGCTTTTAGGATGAAGGTAAGATACAAGACTACCGAAGTAAATGTAGCAGTAAACCATGCGCTGAAGCAAACCAATAGGACCTACTCCGGTATTCTTTAAGATCTGACCACGTAGACGCTCGTTAGCAAAATTGGAGCCAATGTAACTAAGCTTGTTCAGAGGTTGAGAGTGAGTGGATAAAACACTGTCAAACAATAGGCAGTACAAAACCGCTTACTGTGCATAAATAAAGGCATTTACATAACACATTTTGCCCCAGCCAAATTATATGAAACACAAAATACACTAAAGACTAAACTGGGGTAGGTGGCCGAGTTTCGTACAAAAAACAGTAATTAGTTCATAGTAAAATTACAGTAGCTTGGCAAAAAAATAGATATGGTAATCAGTATCAAGTCCGTGGCAAAGCCTACAACTCAATCAATCGATCAATCCCTGTTACTCCAGGTGGAGCATAAACCCCCATCCAGTAGTCCCTAGGCTTTTCTTTCCTTTACTTCCCAAGTGCTGTTCATTCTTTTCATATCTGCCTCCACTTTCCGGTGCAGTGTGTTTTTGGGTCTTTCTCTTTTCCTTTGGCCCTCAGAACTCCAAGCTAATACTTGTTTTATGACATAGTTTGATGATTTCCTCAGTGTGTTTCCTATCCGCACCCAAAAGTGTTTTCCTAATTTCTCCCTCGTCTAGAAGTTGATTTGTTTCCTGTTACATAAGGTTATTGCTGATAGTGTCTGGCCAAAGAATCCGATGTTCCTTGTGTAAAAAGCTGCTTGTAAATACTTGTATCTATTGAAGGATACTTTTCGTAGATCGCCAAGTTTCAGTGCCATACAACAGAACTGTCTTCACATTCGTGTTAAAAATGTTAACTTTCATGCTGTCTGACAATTAGTTCGAACCCCGGATGTTTTTCATCTGTAAAAATGCTGCCCTTGCCTTACTAATCCGTGCTTACACATCTGCATCAGACCCTCCTTGTTTATCGTTGCTGCTCGAGTATGTAAAAGTTTCCACGCATCCCAGGATTTCCCGTCAAGTGTAATTGGGTGTGTAATTGTTGTACCTATGAATCTTGCCTCTTTCCTGTGTATGTTGGGGCCTACTGCTGTAGAGGCTGATGTTGCACTGTCCATCTGCACCTGCATTTGTTGTAGTTTGTAGGATAAAAGAGCTAGATCGTCTGCGGAGTGTAAGCCATCTAGTTGAATCCATTTTTTCCACTGTAAGTCAGTCAACCACAAGTAAAACTTGTAAACTTGTAAAACTCTATGTTCCATTGTGTAAGAGTTAATCTTTCTGTATCATAATGATCATGCCTGTAAACTGGCGTGAATTCTGTACTAAATTTCATAATAACAGTAATAGTAGCTTCCTGTTTTCTAGTAGATCGTGAAATGCATCGAACTTATTGTCTAAAGTTATTTTGAACTCGTTGAGTTTGTTAATGTCCCGAAGAAAGGTTGCATTAGACTTTTGTAATACTACTGCCCGGTTGTCCAGTGCTTCTTTTGCTTCGGCTTTATTTTAGCCTTTGCTAGATGCTGATCACAAGCCGTATCAACTCTTTTCCCTGTGCATACGGCTTTCATGGTCCTTCTGAACTTCTTATTGATACAAGTGTGATCGATCTTTTTCGGCGTAGTGTAGCCTCGTAAGACTCTCGTAGTTTGTATATGCGTTTGTGGGGGAAGTATGGTGCCACCTCTAATCGATATGTTGAAGGCACATTAGTGTGCAAACCCCTCACTATTTTTGTTCTTTCCCACATGTCCATGTCGCTACACGATGTCTCAAAACCCAGTGTTGTCCGTTCCAACACTGGCGTTTAGGTCACCATCAGAATGGTCAGATCCTTTGCTGATCATTTATTTATTTAGTTATTTATTTTAATCACATACTACTCACTTACAATAATCGTTGTGAAGAAACCATTTTGGGCTTCATCAGTTGAGTATAATAATTCAATAACTCAAATTAGCGAAGTAGTATTAAACGTATAAACGCTAATGGGATGTAGGGCGTGTGAATACAAAAAAAGAGAAAAAAGAAAAAGGAGAAAAATTCTAAAGAGTTCAATGCGTGGTCGTAGATTAAACTTTGCATAAATAGGTTTGTTAGCCAACTAATAAACCCAATATAATTTAAAGGTCAGGTTGTAATCAAAATTTTGAATTGGTTTATAAGTGATGTCAGAAGACAGATAATAATAATAATAGTAATAGTAAAGTAGATTGGAGCGGAGTGGAAGTATGCACTATTAACCACGTAAAATATATAAAGAATTATAGTAATACAGAGATCAAACAGTGCAATTAACAGTGTGATGAAATTGTGAGTTTTCTCTCAAGTAATATTAATGAGGTGAAATTTCTGAATAAAGAAGTGTGCGTGTGTGTACATGAATAAGTATATGATGTTGAAAATCAATGGATAATTACAGTATGGATTCAGTGTGGATAGGATTATTAGACAACTAATGAACCCAACATAATTAAGAGGTCAAATTGTCGTCGAAGTAGTGAATAAGTGTATAATTGATGATAGAAGATGGATAAGGAAAGTTATCAATGTAATCAAATTATGATTTGTCGCATAAGTGAATTAAGGTGTGTGCATTTGAGTTGGAACAATATGAAAATATGCATTATTAATTATGAATCCTTAGGCATATGATGTATTATGAATGCATTTGATATATTTTGAAACTGTTTATACGGAGCTGGGACCATGTTTATATGTATGATCAGTTATTTCAGGGTAGTTGAGGAGGTTACATAGACCTTCATTTAGAAGGTGTTCTTGGAGTAGTGTTTTGAACGCGGCTAACGACTTGCTGCAGCGAATGTGCTTGGTAAGTTAATTCCATAGAGTCGCATATCTCACTGTGATAAAGCTCTGTCGTAGCTGAGTGCGACATCGCTGGATAGTAATAGTGTTTTCCTTATTACGTAGGTTATGTGTGGAGGTGTAGAGGATGGGCTGTGATGTCGACGCGTAAGTTGCTCCACTAATAAGGCGGTACATGAGAGTAAGGTTTAGTTTCAAGTGTCGGAGCCAAAGGGGTTTTAGCTTTAGTTTATCGCATCGTTGTTGATAAGTTTGTGTGCTGTAGTCACCTAATAAGCTCTTAGTAAATGCTCGTTGAATTCGCTCGATTTTCATCAAATCTATGCGTCTACAGTTGCTGTAGAGTGGACAACCATATTCTAATATTGGACGAACACACTTTGTGTATAGTAATATTTCTGAGTTTAAATTGAGAAAATTTTTTCTTATAAATCCAGTTAGCTTCCTCGCTTTGGAAGCTTGAAATGCAACATGCTCCGAGAAGTTAATGTTATCAGTATATCTGAGCCCCAAATCTTGAGCGACGCATAGAGGTTTTATTTGCATTTTGCATAGGTGGAGACTGAGGTTTCATCTGCGACCAGTGGAAATGTATCCACTTTTGTGCACGTTTACGGGAAGACGCCATATTTTGGTCCATTCTGATAAGTTGTCAATTTCTTTTTGTATTATTTTAGTAATAGTGTTTTTATTTGTAGTGGGTGGGAATAAATAGGCAACCTTTAAGTCATCTGCAAAGAGGAAGATTTTACCATGCACAAATTGCTGGCACACATCGTTGATGAAAAGAAGAAAGAGTAATGGTCCAATTACGCTTCCTTGTACAACTCCGTTGGATACATTTACTGGCTTTCAGTAGCTAGAACCTATCCTTACAATTTGGCGGCGCCCTGTGAGGAATTATTTAAACCATTATAGTAGTGGGCTTCGTATGCCATAAGAGTATAGTTTTGAGAGGAGAAGGTTGCGTGGGACACTATCAAATGCTTTACTGAGGTCAAAATAAAGTACAATAATTGAGAAACCTTTGTCTCTTCCAGGTGATATATAATGAAAAAATTCTAAGTGTGATGTAGCACTAGGGCGTTTTTTCATAAACTCATGTTGAGATGGATTGATTAGGTTTTCCTAAAGTAAGTAAGAAGTAAGCGGGGTTAGATGGCTGTGTCAATATTTCCAGTAGTGAGATAAGAGTCCGATCTTTTGTATCGAATTAGTGCCTCGATATGCTTCCACGTTTCATTGTTGTACCTTCGATATTTGTATTTTTTAGGTCCGTTCGGGTTGAGATTATTTGTGGGTTGGTAATTAAATGTGCTTATTACTACTTTGTGGTGGTTATTGTGAAATTCAGAGCTGACGTTAACTGAGGTTGAGTTAAAGTTAATAGTAAAAAGGAGGTCAAGGGTATTGTTTCCCCTAGTTGGGATTCGGACCTGTTGTGTCCAACCACAAAATTCTATCATCTCTATTAATTTAGAGAATTTTTGTGAAGTGTGTGGCGACTTCCAGTCGATGTTCGGCAAATTAAAGTCTTCACCCATTAGTTTGGATACGTGGGGTTGTTGTGAGGCCAAGGAGAACAGAGTGCTCAGATTTTTGTCATACATGCTATCTGCATTGGGTGGTCTGCTTTTTCCCGTCCACCACATTGTGCAAACATTCCACGTACGTATATTATTTGTTGGTGTGGTTGCCAGAAGGGGCATCATCCTCGTAACGTCAGAAGAAACTCGGCTTCTGCCATGATGCGTCATAATTTTTGAAATAAAGACCTTTTAATTCCCAGGACAGAATTGAAACCGGTGTTTTCTGGTTAGCGTTTATAAACAAGGTTGTTTTTAACGGGACAGCGTTGCTAACCCTATGAATAACCCTCCTCTTTTGTTTGGTCTTTGGACCAACAACAACCCTAGAGGCTTTCCAGGTGAAGTTCCTACAACTCAAGCAATAAAAACATCGTAGTTGCTAAATGACTGACATGTGTAACTTAACGACAATAACATGAAGAGCTAACTTCGCATGGTGTGATTCTCGGTTCTTTGCTATTTTTTCCAGTTTTATTAACGAATGACACTGTATCACGTAACTAGGCGTGATATTGTCCAACTATAATAGTTCAGAGTTTCATCTGATACTAATTAAATTAGGCTTGATTTTACATGGAATAATAATTACGTGATTAATATTTCTAAAGACATGAGAAATACCCAGTAAGCGTCAACAATAACACTGCAATTTATGTAAAGCATTTTGTGCATAATTTAATATATACAATTGATGTTCCCATAGGAAATAATTTAAAGCGTTTACTGACAAACAGGTTTAACACACTTCCGTTTAAGAATGTCTTGAAATATATGACAGGTCCCCACTTCTAGTAGTGGCAACTAATAAGAGGCATGTGTTTTGACGAGTTGTGCATAGCCTTCTCTCTACTTTTAAGCCATTTCAGTTACCGTTCTTTATACTGTCATGTACTCGGTTCATAGTAGTTTTTTCAAGGCTGTTTCAAATGTTTCATCTGTTTGAATGCCTACTTGTTTCTCATTGATTTTGACTTTTGCACGTTTATCTGTTGAATGGTTGTTTTATGATGTTGATAACGTCTGCGAAGTACCTGGTCTTGGCATAATTCCTTGTTTCTCAACTTCCAAGATGAAAAATTATGGGTGACACTTAAAAAAATCCATAAGACAAACTAAATATCTACTAGTTGATTACAGACTCTCCCAAAGAACAATCAAAGAGTGGAACCCCCTATTATAAACGTCATTCCAGCATTGTCAATTGACGCATTCAGAATGTCGATTCAACAACAGTAATTATGACAATAATAATTTATTCCCCAAAGCAGGTACACACTAGTTTTACAAGCGTAATCAATTTGATACATAAAGTATGGCTTTTAGTGAGATTCATAAAATGCTCTGATCAAAACAGTCTCATTATTACTGACTTATCTCAAGACTGTTTAATCGTTTTTTATCACAACAGTTCTATCATACTTAGATACAATACTCCACAAAACAATATGCAGGCCTTCTAGGAATAAGTCATCATTTCTCACACGTAAACACAGAACTAAACTTGGAAAACTTTCAAATCGTTATTTTTCCTCTTATGATTTTTCATGTCTACACTCAATCTAAGAAACACCAGAATCTGTTAGAATGTCACTCGACTGGGATAAAAGGAACGAATAGCTTAATGCGCTCAGACGAAGTACTAAAACGAATAGTTAGACAGCACTCCTGAGTAAACGTACACGTATCCTAACAGATATCCCACTTTTGATCCGGGACAGCAAGGTAGACAATGACCCCAGAGAAATATACGAAATTTCATATAACTTGATTAGCAAATTTGAGGCCAAACTACCTGCAAATTATATGCGAATGGCACTTGTAGACAGTACATTGTCCATACCTAGATGTATGGCTGAGTCTACCAGAAACCTTTGGTCATAAGGTTCGGAAACCGACAACCTCCCATCAATCTTCCTCGAAGGATTTGTCAAGAACATGCCACTTCTACTCCTTAAATTGTTCACCCTGTCGTTAAACACAGGAGGATACTCAAACATTTAGAAAACTAGCTACATCATCCCCATATACAAGGCCTGTGATAAAGCATGTACAAATAATTGTGGACCTATAAATATAACTCAAGTTCTTTCACCAATCATAGAGAGGATAATAAAAAAGTAGCATCTCAGAATACTTAATAGCACAAAGCCAAATATCTAAATCATAACATAGTTTTATAAGGAGCTGATTGCGATTATTCTGTTGCTTTGATTTCTTTAATCACATTACATCATGCCGCGGCTACTCAAAATAGTGTTAGTCTTATTCCTCGTTATATCTAAGGCCTTTGACAAAGCATCCACGGCATACTCTGTGAGAAATTACACTACATAGGGATTAAAAACTCTATGACGAGCTGGCTTACATCATTCTTAACTAGTCGTTGTCAGATAACCAGAATAAACTCTGCACAATCATCTCCTAAGAGAGTAACCAGTAGGGTTATGCAGGGAAGCGTACGAAGGACTCTCATATTTATAATATATATCAACAGTATCCGTAGGTATTTTAACACTGGCGAAACCTTCTTATACTCAGATGGCTTGAAGGTTGTCCACTCATGCGACAGAAAATGAGCCACACAACACTGATAAGATCGTACAACATGAGTTAGACGAAGTCACTGTCTGGTGTAAAGAACACCAACTTCACTTTAACACTAAGAAATGTAGCTGAATCAGCATTGGGTGTCGCAACCTCAACCTACACTTTGAAGTTGAACAAATCCCCGAACGTCAAACAATCCTGGACCTAGGCTTAAGATACACTACGGATCTTACATTCAAGGAACAAATGACTTCCGTCACCTCAAAGGCACGCAAGCTTCTGGGTTGTATATTCCATAGTTTCAAAAACGTGAGTCTAGATTAGCACTATATAAGGTCTGTGTACGCCCGCTACTTGGATACTGCCCACTCATACTCAGCAACCTCCAAATAAATAATGAGTTAAAGATTGAAGGAATATAGCGATACTTAACAAAAAAGACATTGGGTATGGATTTTGCACTAAACTACACTACACGGTGCGACACACTAGGCTTAGGACCACTTTGGAAAAGACGACCTAAGCTCAATCTGGCATCCTATTTCAAAGTTGTACATCGTTAAGCATACTCCCCCGACCCTATATTAAGATTTATCCATGCACCTAATTACAGCCTCAGAAACCATACAGGTACAGTGTGTATGAAATAATGTAAAACTAGAATACGATCTAAATTTTTCGCGTACAGATTCACAACCACTTGGAATAGTTTCCCGGTAGGAATCCATACGTTAGATAGCATTGTTCACTTTATGCTACCGATAAATCAACTATTTAGTGACTCCAAAGCACTGAATAGACTATCGATTTATCCAAACTTTGGCATAACATGCAATGTACTCGGCCCGCTGATTGTGTAACATGAGTATGTAAGCTAGATACTACCGAGCAGTACTTGGAACAATATGTCCAAACACTTGTACAAAATACCTCACGACTTACCATTCAACCTGAAATTAATCAGTGATAGTTCATAAGGTTCTAAACCTTTAAACACTGCAAGCATGGAGGTTGTATTAAGAAAAGTAACAGAAAAAAGGAGCTTCTGGTTTAAAACTATTTGTTTAACAATTACTAGCTAACTTTATTTATTTCCATTTTATGTATTCCTCTATATCATCATTCCCCCGAGCTTATTGACTGCTCTCATAAGGAATGGATCTCGATTACGGTAACTGACTCCTAACATTGATTAACAACGTACTTAATGCACCAACAACTCACCGTTCAAAATCAACCAACGCAGATTCCACCACTACGGAGTAGTACCCCATATATGTGCTCAATTGGCGCCCTTATCCAAGTTCCGAATATTGTTGGCCCTATTTCATATCATGATATACTGTATAGTCTATTGAGTTTACTCCCAGCCGTCTCTTGGAATCGTAGCGCCAGAGACGAAAAGAGGGCGGTTGTTTATCAGAAGTGCACTATACTACGACACCTACTTCTGGCACTCTAGTACTGTGAACTTTGACGTCATTGGCCTTGCACTTAATTAATACCTTCATGTGGTGTGATCCCTCTATCGATGACTCAATCAAAATCCTTGTATGCATATTAACTTTCATCATTCTTACCATGCCTGTAAACTGGTATGCTCTCCTGAGCAAAAACCTACTTGGGAATAAATCTATTATTATTATTGTTATTATTATTATAACATCTGATGAATTTTAACAGATAAAGTTTTAAGACCGTAACAAGGACTTGCTGAATTTTGTTAAAGATTTAGCTCAAAGTCCAAGATCGCAATCATGGTTGTGTATAACAGATCAGTTGCATACAGTGACATAAAACCGACTAGTTCGATGAGGGTGACATCTATAAACAAAGTAAATTGAGACAAATGAGGCTCATGGAGGAGAATATGAAGTTCCAGATTGCAAAAGACAACAACATTGTGACTACAGACTGTAGCATGCCCGGTATGACGGTTTAAAAGTGAAGAACAGCCGTGGCAGGGGATATATGGATAATCGTTTTGTGCCACAAGAGTTGAATAACGCACTAGTGTGTCTACAAATATATAAGAGAAAAAAGCGAATGGAAAATGGGGGTGTAGCTTCTGAAGAAGACATGAATGATCCATACGTTAAGGGGACCTAGGATCTTGAGCACACGACTACAGTTCGCTGTTGTGAAGCATTGGCGAAGTAGGACACCAGAAGAGAGAAATCTGTGAAGTAAGTTAATAAAACATGGAAGGGATTTGGAGGTTATAATGTCCACTGGTAGCCTGTTCCATATTTGGGAAAATTTAACCAGGAAAAAGTTAGCTCTAAGAGTAGTTTCAAAGGTGCTGACCGTAATGTTAGATATACGACTACGTAGCTAATAATAAAGGTCTGCTTAGATTAAATTTCGTTACAGGCGCAGAATTGTAGCTTGTGAAGTTATTTGTAGAGAAAAATGATGGAAATTTTAGGACGCCAAAGCCAACTGAGGAAGAAGCTTAAGTATCCGACATTTCGTCAGGTATTCCTGCTCTTTGGTGTTTTCTAATACATAGGAGGTGAAGTACCTTTAAGCAGAATCTAACTTATTTGTATCCCCTACGCTCAGTAGGCTGGGAACAAACACTCAATATTCTAAAATGAGGCGTACACGGTTTTTGTACAACAGAAAAACAGGACGTAGCACATCATATCCAAAATATGAAAGATGAGATAAACAACCCAATAAATGGTGCTTCAACTGGTATCTGCAATTCAATACTGAAAAATGTAGGTGGAGAAGTGTGAAAGACCAAAAATTGGAATGCAACTTGTACTTAGCAACCACAAGCATTTAATAAGAGCTTATTAGTTGACTACATCACAAACTTATCAACAACGATGCGATAAACTAAAGCTAAAACCCCTTTGGCTCCGACACTTGAAACTAAACCTTACTCTCATGCACCGCCTTATTAATGGCGCAACTTACGCGTCGACATCACAGCCCATCCTCTACACCTCCACACATAACCTACGTAATAAGGAAAACACTATTACTATCCAGCGATGTCGCACTCAGCTACGACAGAGCTTTATCACAGTGAGATATGCGACTCTATGGAATTAACTTACCAAGCACATTCGCTGCAGCAAGTCGTTAGCCGCGTTCAAAACACTACTCCAAGAACACCTTCTAAATGAAGGTCTATGTAACCTCCTCAACTACCCTGAAATAACTGATCATACATATAAACATGGTCCCAGCTCCGTATAAACAGTTTCAAAATATATCAAATGCATTCATAATACATCATATGCCTAAGGATTCATAATTAATAATGCATATTTTCATATTGTTCCAACTCAAATGCACACACCTTAATTCACTTATGCGACAAATCATAATTTGATTACATTGATAACTTTCCTTATCCATCTTCTATCATCAATTATACACTTATTCACTACTTCGACGACAATTTGACCTCTTAATTATGTTGGGTTCATTAGTTGTCTAATAATCCTATCCACACTGAATCCATACTGTAATTATCCATTGATTTTCAACATCATATACTTATTCATGTACACACACGCACACTTCTTTATTCAGAAATTTCACCTCATTAATATTACTTGAGAGAAAACTCACAATTTCATCACACTGTTAATTGCACTGTTTGATCTCTGTATTACTATAATTCTTTATATATTTTACGTGGTTAATAGTGCATACTTCCACTCCGCTCCAATCTACTTTACTATTACTATTATTATTATTATCTGTCTTCTGACATCACTTATAAACCAATTCAAAATTTTGATTACAACCTGACCTTTAAATTATATTGGGTTTATTAGTTGGCTAACAAACCTATTTATGCAAAGTTTAATCTACGACCACGCATTGAACTCTTTAGAATTTTTCTCCTTTTTCTTTTTTCTCTTTTTTTGTATTCACACGCCCTACATCCCATTAGCGTTTATACGTTTAATACTACTTCGCTAATTTGAGTTATTGAATTATTATACTCAACTGATGAAGCCCAAAATGGTTTCTTCACAACGATTATTGTAAGTGAGTAGTATGTGATTAAAATAATAAATAAATAAACTCCCTGAATTTAATACCATAACCGACCTAGGCATGCAATATTCTTAGAACATTAAGTTCACTGAGTACATTTCTGTCGTACTGTCCAAATCACAAGGACTCCTAGGCATTACTCTAAGAAACTTTTATGAAAATTAATCAAGACTCACTCTCTACAAAATATATGTAGGAACAATACTTGTGTATTGTTCCTTAGTATTTAGCAGTTTACGAATAAGTGGCAGAATGAGTATAGATAGTATGCAACTCTACTTAACACGGCAGTTGATTAAAGACAATTCTAAGATAGACAACAATACTAGATGTCACATGCTCGAGCTTAAACCTCTGTGAAAACGAAGACTAAGAACAAAATTAATCCCCTTTTATAAACTGTTGTACTCTATGACCCACACCTCAACTAATATTTAATACCGTACCTACACTTGAGACTATTACCTGAGAAACAAACTCTTGTAAGTTGAAATTTAAAAATACAAAACAAAAGCTTGCAGACGCTTGGCAGACAATCTCCCAGTATTTTGAAAGCTACTTAATGTAGCTCTGAAGGATTTTATATTCCTGGCTGATGAAGCCATTTATTCAGACACACTAGAACTAATAGGACTTTTTAATGTCTAAAAGATATTGGGCATAACAGACACACAGTGCGACGACTTGTCTGAATATAAGATATTAATGGGCCATTGAACTTTCTTCTTCCAAAAACAAAACGACTTGTAATCATTCGGATCATACTGTGGACTACGTTTTCACCTGTACACCACACGCACAACATATCTTTCCACCCTTTTTTTGTTTCTATTTTTCTTTTGAAAGTTTACTCGAATATCAACCATGCAGACTTCACTAACCTCACGATGGATTTCTTACTATTTAAGTGCATCAGTGACCAGAACCTATTCTTCGACATCGCCTCATAGCACGCAAAAAGTTGAACATCTACATTTCCCGTCATAATGCAACCCCTAAAGATTGTAGCATAAATCCACCCTGTCATTCTTATGTACCACAAGATCGTTCCAAGGTCATGTCCATTATGGACACTACATAAACGCAAAATTAAAACAACGTTTATTGTTCCACTATCTCTGTGTATCGTAGTGTAATAAGTTTCCATAACAGTTTAACCCTTTTACCGCCTGATATGTTTTTATTGATCCTCCTTGTAAAAGTGGTTTGCTCCTGACAACAGGAAATAAATTATTGTTATTATTTTGGCTACCTCGTTAATGAAGTTGCGATGGATGCAACCTAAAAGTCTCCTTGATGCCCAAGTCACTGTTGTAACATGTTCGACGAAGGGAGGATCGGTAACTATGTAATTTGGGTAAGGTCAAGGAGTAGAGGATCAGTTGTATGCTAGTAGGTGATGTGCCAAAGCATATCGAGTCACATTTGTCGGGGTTAAACTGTAGCATCCAAGTAGTACACGATTAGTTACAAGCAAAAAGCCATTTTGTATTAAGCTTAGAAACCGGACAAATTCATAGGGCGAAAAATAATATGCGACTTTGAGATCATCAGCAAACACAAACGACCTACAATTAGGTAGGCGGCCTGCTTGAAATCCTGGGCTAACTTTTTTTACCAATATCTTAACAAGTTATTTTTCCATTTTCTATTTTTTTTTAATTGCCAAATGATGTCCCGAAATCACACTGTGTACTCACGCCCATTTATAAAAAGCTTACGACCTATCGTATGCAATTCAGTTAGATCTAAACGCAAGCATCATGGTGGATGGCAGCACGCGTTAAAAGGAATGAATATTCATCAAATGTTTATCTTCTGGCAGAACGCGACGCTGCTATATCAGGATTCAAACACGTTAAGAGAAGTATAAATGCTCAACTATTCCATATTTAGCACATGTTCTATGTGACGAAAATTTTGTAAGAACCCATCTAATCGGAAATCTGTGCTCTTAAAAATACGGATTGTTATGAAATGCAAAGGCTTTTATTCCTTATGTTAATGTTATTTGTTGTTGTTGACAATATAAAATATGTATCTTTTTTTATCAGATGTTGACACGGTAAAAAAGTAACTTGTTAAGACATTGTATGCTGAAAATTCATATTGTACTAAAAATACTATTGAATAAGGCTATTATTATTGTTATTATTATTAGGCAATCACATACATCATTAATGTAGAGAGTGAAGAGGAGAGGATCAATAACGTCACCTTGAAAAGCTCCCAAAGTTAGAAGTTTTGGATGGGAGAGCGTAGAGTCAAACTTAGCCATTTGTGCGCGATCACTGAGAAAGGACTTGATCCAGTCTTATAGAAGGCAATATATTGTGTCTTACGTTTCCTTATTAATAGCAAGTGGTCATCGTGTCAAACGCTTTGGAAAATAACATATTTCCGTCGCAACGACTAACAAATGAAATCCAGCCAGCTGCTATAATTAAATTGAGACTAATGTTGGAGCTAGATGAAGCATCAAAAAGTTGAATACTACTAGTAGGTTTTATGAATGGTATAATGAAGCAAACTGAATAATTTGGGGTTTTTCAGTGTAACTAACTAAGCGGAAAATTATAAAAGAATCCCTGAAGCCGTAGGGACTGATCCAACTAACAAATTAGAGAAAGCAAAGCTGTTTAACCAAAGTGACGTGTTTAGTTATGTGCTTTTTCAATTGTTTATTACGAATACTTGGTTCAGTAATGGGAAAAGAAATGATTTGTTCTGGATTTTAGAAGAAAATCAAGCTGATAATGATTGGTACAACTCTGTGATTTTGGTTAGGTTTACGAACAAATCACTATTTAACTTTGTCATAGGGTTATTATTGACTGAGGTTGACCATCTGATTATTCTGTCTTCAAATCCCAGTTTCCCCACTTACCACACCTTACTGTAACTACATATCGTATCAGGATTTTGTGCTTATTGATCCCTTGTGGTGCTAACACTTACTGTGCAAATCCTGTTATTTTGTTGCATTGCAATACGATGCCTTTCTCATTTCAGCTTGTCATACGTAAACGCAACTAAAAATAACATTGCATGAATTACATCTTTGTATGCCCTAGTGTTCCATTTTATGAATTTATTAATCGAACTCATTTTTATATCATTGTATTACGACATTTACTTAGTTTTTCCACTTCGATTACAACACCTAGCTGCTTGTATGTTACACTTGCTGCTCTTGAAGCTATTTGGCTTTTTTCACCCAGTCACCTCAAGCCTTTTAAGTTAATCTGATTACATAAATATGCTGGGTTTGCTTCTTATTTCATCCCCTTATGCGTCAATAGCACTGGGTTGTAGTGACATCTACTAGGCTCCCGTATCGATACTAGAGATTGATTTTAATCGGTTTGTTCACTACTACGTTTGGTACTGGGCTTCGTACTAATGGACGTATTATTCTAAACATTGCCAGGAAAATTTTAGTATTGGTTTCCGCGAGTTAGTGCGCTTGTGTTAGGCGACGTAGATACACTATAAATATCGTTGCATATGCAACCCTCTTGCATCTCTTACTCGGAAACATGTAAAGGTCTATATAATGTAATTGGAAAAGTAGTGCAGAAGACTTAATTATAAGCAATTGTCAGAAGTAAAACGGAATTTATCCATAAACATGCAGCTGTCCGAATATCAGTGAGTCTGGTCAATAAGAAATGCCTTATTGCAATGTGGTAACATAAGTTCCGTCACTCTACAGTTTTGTTCTTAGATTCCGTTGGAACAATGTATCATACAGCTTTTTTTACGATAGTGTAAAGCTACGGTTATATTTATTCGGTTGGCAGTTTGGTAAGTTGGGACACTGCATATTGTATACTATGAATACTATATTACGACTAGAAAACGTTCACTCTGTTCGTTTTACAAAGATAAAATCCAACATGAAATTCCTTTAAAATTCAATGTAAGTTAGAGCATAGGACACAAAAGATATCTATATGCCCCATTCCAAATTACGTGCCAAGCCTAGATTTCTATCAGTGACACATGCCCACATGTTTACTTATCTCTATACGTAATAATACGTCGACTATTATGCGCAATATGTGAGCTGATAGCTGTATTTGTAGGCCTTGAACGTTAGATTAAGAACTAACCACCCAATATTCCAATATCATGTAACTTCAGTAAATAAGCACTATCAGTCCTAGTAAATTCACTTTATGTGTATCTGGCTAACATTCCGCAGGGCTGCCTTTAGTGATTTCTAGTATATTCTGATTATGTATTTGCATTGTCATGACCCGTAACGTATTCTCAGCTTCCACAAGTTAACCAGTACCGATAAGCTACTTAGAATCTATTTCTTACTTAGTAATTATGTGGTGGATATAAGATAGCTGTATCACACCTTCAGCATGTGGCACTGGAATCACCATACAACAGAGATATAGACTGTACGAACAGAATGTGAAAATTACATCAAACAATGGTAGTGGTACCTTCGTATATAAATGTAAGTGAACTTACAGTTACCGCAGCCGAAAGTACACCGCAGCCTCCAAGGTCTATTTTAAGTGCGTCCATGGAGCAAGCTGTCACAATTCCAACGGTCGGAAACAGTAGGGAATTATTTTTAATTTACTTACGCTGGTTTATAGGTTTCGCGCTTATTAATGGTGCTTCAGGCAAAACTTTAACGTGGAAAGAAAAGATGAATGCAATTGTTATGGATTTGATGAAGGATGGTGATACCACAATAAAGAAGGCTGACAGCATTTTAAATATCTTCCGTGTTTACTTGCCTGACTTGCCAGCAAGTGTTCGAAGTGTACTAAGAACGTGCTGCAAAACCAAAGAAAAGTTTATTGGCAGTGGCGTATACTATCATTTAGGATTAAAAATGAACATTCTGAAATATGTTGAAATTTGGTTAAATAGTTTTACATTCGACTCACTAGAAGTGCATATAAACGTAGACGGCTTATCTCTATCTAGAAGTTCTAGTCAACAATTGTGGCCAATATTAGGGCAAATTATTGTTCCTCGAATTAGTGAAGTATTTATGATAGGTGTATATGGTGGAAATACCAAGCCGTCTAACTTTAATGTCCTATTGGCTGATATCATCTCAGAGTTTCGCGATTTACTGAATAGTGGGCTATATAGTCATCAGTTTAATAAGTTAATATCCGTCAAAATAGCAGCCGTAATATGTGACGCACCTGCCCGGTCTAGTGTCAAGTACACCATTGGTCATAACGGGTCGGCGGGATGTGACAGGTGTGTTGTAAGGGGATGTCGCCGTGATGGTAGGATGACTTTTTCCAATGGCGAATTTGAATTGAGAACTGACGACAGTTTTCGTCGGCAAATTCAAGCCATTCACCATTGTGGAACTTCGAGTTTCCTTATGTTACCTGTAAACATGATATCACTATTCCCACTAGATGTCATGCATATGGTCTACTTAGGTGTCGTGAAAAAATTAATTATGTTGTGGATAGATCTATCCAATAAACGAGAGATGAATATGAGTAGGCGTATCATAACTGCTATTAATATGTCCCTTATAGGTTGTATAAAACGCACTCCATCTGATTTCCAAAGGAAATGTCGATTACTAGACGATGTCTCCCACTGGAAGGCTACTGAGTGTCGTTTATTCTTACTCTACTTAGGGCCTGTTGTTCTTAAAAATGTACTACCAAATCCCCTGTATGTTAATTTTAATCTTCTAGCTAGTTGTATCTACATGCTGTGTCATCCTAAGTTATATAATCGTTGTATAGACGCTATTAGGGTAGATTTAAATAATTTTCTACTAGAATATGAATGGTGTTACGGTGCTGAGCACCTTGTATACAATGTACATTGTCTGAAACATATTGCAGATGATGTGACTGTACATGGAAACGTGGATTCTTATTCCGCCTTCCCTTTCGAGTCGTATATGCGTAAACTTAAGAGAAAAGTACATTGCGGATACGCTCCAGCTAAACAAGCTGTTCAGCGTTACGCAGAAGAAATTTCTTTCCGCAGTAGGCTGCATATGACGGAATCTATTATGCTGACTGAAACCGTCATAACTTTTGACTGTAAGAAACAGGTTGCTAAGTACAGAAATACTTTTATAACTTCTTATCCACCCAACAATGTAATCATTGTTAAGGGTAGACCTGGATTAATAACAGAAATTAGGGAAGATGGATTATTGAGATTTAGGCCGTACTTGGATGCTACCGACTTCTTCACCACACCGTTCTCGTCTAGTTACATTGGTATTTTTATGTGCTCAGCTGTTAGTAGTGAATACGTTTATATACATTTAACTGAAGTCTTATGTAAATGCATTTCCGTAAGTCATGTAAACAGTGAAGTGATTATACCACTTCTGCATACGTTTATTTGATTTCTTAGCCTCAACAGACGTCATATGTTATTGTCATCGCCGTCATGGAGAAGAAGATTATTGCTGTACAGTCGCATTGGCTGATCAACGAGAAGCTATGCATGTATCCTAATAACATCAGTATCTTCGAGAAGTCACTGTCGCCGATCGCAAAGTAACTTCATTATGTAGATTAATGTTTTTATGTTTCTATCAGTTCGACAAATGTGGAATCGACACCACGTAGTTCGGCTTCGTCACCGAAAGAAAAGTCAACTGTTGAGTAAGCACTTTTCTATCATGATCGCCGTTATAGTTTCGCAAAAATGGATTCTAATATACAGAAGATCCTCAACGTATTGATGGATTTGTCTGGAAACATTGTTAAAGTAATGGGGCTTCTGAAAACATCAGTCAAAGAATCAGGGACGCACCAATTACAAACTGGGTTCACGAATCTACAATTTCCTCTGTCAACGGAAGATGAAGTTGAATTATTAGAGGCCTCCCTAGTTCAAGAAAGTCGAAGAGATAGTTTCGTAAGAGTTTATTATGTTGTAATGCAATTTCGTTGCAGATGTCATTGTCAACAGATACTGCAAAACTTCGATGAAGTACATTCTGGGATGCATTCTACAGCCGAGACTTGCCGTAAAGTTTACTTTATTTGGCACTACACAAAAGAGATCTATTTTGGACTTATAAGTTTATAGATCTATCAGAAGTAACACGACTGTTGCATAATCCTAAGTTACTAGATGCTCTGACGCCGAAGTTCTTGTCGTCGACAATGACTGAGAAGAGTCTCGTCAGAATTTACGATTCAGCGACACAGGGTTTCTTTCATGACATGAAAGACAAACTCAACAAACGTTATGTCCGTCACTTGGAATCCGTAAGTTGCTTTTTAGACTCTTAAGAAATTGACTGTATTTTGTAGAAGGACAAATCAACCCTAGCATCGGCCTCGTATGTTTAACGTTTGGCTGCTTTAAATGAAAGTCAGACAAAGTACTTGCTTACATTATTTGCTTACTTTCATGCATCTACAGATATTAAAAGAAAATGACGATAACGGACAACGGGATTTGCACTAATTTGTTATCATAAACAGTCAAATAAATATCTTCCGTATAACGATTATCTTTTGCCTAAATGTTTTCTTACAATATTACGTTTGTGTGAAGTAGCATGCAATGAGAATAGAGCTTAGCAATTAATACTTACATAATGATATTCACTATAGTTATTTTCGTTGCAGGTTGTCATGGAGAGCAGTGATTACTTATGAATACGATAACAAATTCGATTATTGACAATGGACGGATGTTTATTTGAACCGTGTATATTTGCAATTAAACTGTTTGCTAATACATACTATACAGACAAACTTGTGCATTTCCATTTTCGTTTAGTGATTTGTGAACGTATGTTGTTTAAGTAACCGTTCACAGTAGTTGACGGGAACATTCTGTTTATGCAAAAAGTAAACTATATGATGCCTGTAGATGAATATCAGGTTGAGCTATGCGAAAAGTAGTTTGTAATGCGTAAATTCCTGCGAGAAGTAGACCATAATGCGTAAATAAAGGCGAAAAATAGACTATTGATTCCTCAATGAAGTGTGAATTTGTAGACACGTCTATTTGAACCAGACAAATTATTAGAGGTCAAAGTGTAAATAAGTAGACATGTCTAGTTATTTACACTTGACAGGCAAAAAAGGCGAAAAGTGTCGCATTGTCTCCTTTTAAAACACTTTGTTCACCACTAAGTTCTCGCCTTTATTTACACTTTTTTCGCCTTTATTTACACTTTACTGGTTGTTTGGGTTTTCATGCTGCAGAAGTAACTGCAGTTAACACTTAATTAAACTCAGCATTTAAAACGTTTCTTTAACATTTTACAAATGACTTTAACTAATCTGTTTTTCCCTGAAGAATTATGCAAGGGTCTGCGCTCAATTACTAAATTACTCGTCTGAGGCCACAAAAAATGTATTTGCTCATTAGTAGATACGATTTGCGACTCATATTAAGCACGGTTGACAGACGAAAACTGTTCCTTTATGCATCCAAAGCTTATAGTAAACGACTTTTGTAAAACATTACAGTGCTTATAACTGCGAGTCACGTAACGCAGTCCAACATGTGACATAAGATCATAAGCATAATAAGTTTCGAGGATTAAAATGAAAACTTTATTGAAAATAGATTTTAGAAATTTACCATATAACCACTGAATGAACACAAATCTATAAATGCAGCTACTAATGTCTCGATAACAGTAAGGTCACCAACTTGTGACATATTTCCAGCCGCCTTCAACGACTGCCGTAGTGACCTTGAGGCCAGTTTACTTAATGAAAAATGGCATGTAAGCTATCGTAATACTAACTTATATATATTACTAGTAGTAACCGAGAGTAAAAACAAATTGAAGTAGATATGTTAAAGCTTCACGACCGCTGAAACGTTATCTAAATGACTCGGTATGCACTCTAAAAACAACATCATTGACTCAATAATGATTGGCGACCGTAAAAAGTTACTTCTAAAGTTTCATTTGTTTTCCACCTTAGTGTAGTTATGTCGTTCATATAACTGAGTATATGTGATAATACTAGCACAACAGTCATGGTGAGTGTACTCCTGCCTAAGCAGCATCATCGTTTGCTTATCTTCGAACTTGCTGGATTGTCACTATGGCTGTATAAGGCTGGATACATACCACGTTGCTGAGTTAAGTGTCTTCTGAAATCTGATCCAAAGCGAGGGATGATAGCTGGTTCCACATGTTTCATCGTATCACGAAGTCACTGCTTACGTTGTAGGAACACTGGGTAATCATAGGTTAGACAGTGTGCTCATGCGTAGTTATGGTAATTATATTATTATCACCATCTGAAGTCCAGCTTTCGCTTATTACTCGTGATTTACGAGCATTATTTTGAAGTCCTTCAAACCACATACTATTTACCGACTGACTGTTGGAAAGGCGAGGTAAATATATCGTAGGAATCGTATTATGGATGTATAGGATTGACATCTGTTAGTCCACCATGGCTCCCTGGGTGAAATGTTGGTAGATTTTGATATCAGATACTACTCGATATGGAAGAATTTTAGTGCTGCTTATTTTTCTCATTTGCGAATGTTAGATAATTTAGTAAATAGTGTTCTTATCTGTTTACTTATCTTCTACACTTTTAAAGTGTAGCGTGAAAACGAAGCTGATCCGGAAACTTAATACTTTATCCATACAGGATTGGTTTCGTAAATAAAATAATAACGCTGACCGATGTCCCGAATATGTACTTCCCCATATTTTTAAACATGATTTATTTAGGCAGAGGAGTATTTCAGGTTGCAATGTGATCATATTATATAAAATACGTTGTGCTGTTAAGCCACATGTTCCTGCTGGACAGTTTTTTTACGGTACGCCAAATTACGTATTCTCACCTTACATGTTCCTACTTATTGCATTTCATCTTGTAGCAATCCGTCCAAGCTTTAAGCGTTTTGAACACAAACTGTTAGTGTTAGTTAACTTTATATCAAACCTAAATCACAAGGGAATTCGAGGTTTTGTATGCACTTAAAAACAATTTATTCTTGCTCCAAATGTCTTTAGTCACTAATTCAGTTTTTGCTTAAGGTAATGTCGACCAAGTTGTGTATCTTCACCGAATAACGTGGCTGTGACACTTAGGGTCAACGAAAGCCATGAGTCCTAAATTGTAAGCTTTCAAAAAACTGGTTCTTTAATTACTTCTTTATGTTTTAGCCTTTTTACTATCACGAGTGATACTTCGACTTTATTGTTTCGCTGTTCATCTTGCTGCACTGATGGAACTTGGACGTTTTCACTCCCTCTTTAATGCATTTGAGTTTCATCTAAACTCCTGACTTATTTTTCTCTATATGACTTTAAACAGCTCTTAATAAACACTTATGCGTCTTGTTTTCTAGTTTCAGTTATATGCTTTCTGTTTACAAATGACCTAGCGTAGATTAATCTGAATGTCTTTTAGTTACGCTCCTTTGTTTTCATCGCAACACAACTTGGAGAAAACTAGTATTCGAATCCGTGGGGTAATAATGATGTACCAAAGTACTATTTTTCTATACTTAGTCTAATCTTTGTTCTAGTCATTACAGTGTTTGTGTCCAAATCGTCTTTACTCTAATCGATTTAAATGTTTTCTGTCTCATCTCAGATTCCTGAATTCTACACGTTTATCATCTAATGGCGTGCGTGGTTGTACATGCTGGTGCAGGATATCATTCTAAATCCAAAGAAAAGAAATATAATAAATTGTGTTCGGAAGCTTGTTTGTTAGCTGGCAAACTGTTATCAGTCGACCACAAAGGTGCGATTGATGCAGTAGAAGCAGCCGTCGCATATTTGGAAGATTGTCCATTAACCAATGCAGGGACAGGTAGTAATTTGAGCATTAATGGCTATGTGGAATGTGATGCGGGAATAATGAGTGGCTCAGGCCTTCGGTTTGCGGGGGTTGGAGCAGTTCGTAATATGCGAAATCCTATAAAAGTTGCAAGGCTTCTGTTACAGTCACAAATTGACCATCCTCTGGGTGAATTAGGCCGCGTTCCTCCATCTCTACTTGTTGGTGATGGTGCTCATCTATGGGCTTCATCGAAAGGATATTCTATTGATAATAAGAATCTTGTTACAAAAAATTCACTTTTTTCATGGGAAAAATACAAAAGTTGGTTATTTAGTGGGAATAATATAGATACAACTGCGAATGATCCTCATTTTATTAACCACAAAAATTGTCCTGCACCAAAAAGGTCTTGTACACACAGATTCGATACTGTGGGTGCTGTGTGCATTGATTTGGAAGGGAAAGTTGCTGCAGCAGTTTCCAGTGGTGGTATTGCGATGAAATACGAAGGCCGCCTAGGCCAAGCGTGTGCATATGGTTGCGGTTGTTGGGCAGAAGAAATCAACCCATTTACTCGCATTGGTGTTGTCACTTCAGGTACTGGCGAACAACTTGTAAGAACTCAACTCGCTCAGCGTTCAGCTGAACGGTTCTATGGTTCCTCCATTTGTGTTCCTGACGTAATCCAGGCGTCTCTTATTGAGGGATTTTTAAATTCAAAGTACCTTTCCTGCGATATGGAAAAGTTTGCTGGAGTTGCTGGAGTGTATGCAAATTTTGAACGACCTAACTTCCCAGTTATAGAGGTGTTTTTTGGTCACTCAACACGTTCTATGAGTATTGGCCATTATTTGCCTAGTGTTATGACAAAACCATCCGTTCATGTGTCGAGAAAACTGATGAACAAACCTATACATTTAGAAGTTTCCTCGTATTCTCCATAGCTAGTCTGTAAATAGATGGTGAATGTATTTATGTGTGGTTTTTCTCACTTCACGGATATCCTCAAGGGGGTTAGCGTAACCATCTAATGTGAGAATTTTGAGACCGTATTTTTACTCAGTTTCTTATGTAAATAAACAATGGATTATTTTCTAAATAAAGTTCGGTTTTAATAATGTCAAACTGAGTTACTATTTACTGATTCGTTACATTCATTGGAATGTAAGGTCTTATAAATGATAATTATTAATCATAAATCGCCACCTTCGAATAATAGTTATGAGAAATGCTCCCTGTAGTTAACTACTTTGTTTATCGACTACTGATAAGAGTCCTGTAGCTTTATTAGTCATTTTTGAATTCATTTTCTCGGTTTAGCTAACCAATTTTACGTTCTGCTAAAGCGATATTTCTAGTTCATAGCTTCTCAATACTGCTCGTTTTAACTTTTATCCTCATAATAGGAGCGTCATGAGAGCATGTATTTATCGAGTGCCAGTTCTAGAGCTTACCAACAGTTTTCCAATTGTTCATCCGAGTTTTCTTGTAGAGATAGATGTTCAATTGTATCCTACGGAGGTTTTCGATTTATTGGTGGATTCATCTTATTTATCTATTTTCGAAGGAAATATAGAATTATGCCATCAATTTGTTCATAAACGAAGTCATTTCATAAGCGTTGCCAGCATATGATAATAAGTACATTACGTTTGTAAATTTTTTATGCAGATACTTCATTCAGGTTTCAGTAGTTAATACAACTACCGTATTTCTGCAACGTCATTCATAATCCTAGTTAGGTTTTTATGTTTATCGTCGGCCTTAATATGAATTTAGACGATATGTTACGTAACGCCGACTGCTTTTTCAGCTTGTTATGAATGCTGAGCATAAACATGACCAGCCACTCAAATTTCGAACAGAATTGTTCTGTTACCGAAACCGCTAACCCTGCGTTTATGTTATAACGCCAGAAAGAGAGGGTTTTGGTTGGTAGACGCGAACGCCAATGAAGTGTGTCTAGTTGATAATGCGCGACTGACCTAAGCTCAGTCACCCCAAGGCAGACAATAGAAGAACCAGAATTGGGAACCGGAAAACGGAGAACTGAAAACGTATTGTATTTTAATCATGCCTTTATGTATGCACAAAATCCAGACCACACGGTAAACCAATTACAAATCTAAGATTGATGCAGAACAAAGGAAAGAGTGGCAGTGAATAGGTACAACTTGTACACAATTAAGTAAACGTAGTTCATAGTGAATAACAACATACTAACGAGAGGACCGGGTAAGAGGAACGTAACAGTCATAGGAATGAAATGATTAGATTGTCCACAGCTATAATAAACCAAATAATGTTTTAAAACAGTTCTCGAATATAATCAATCTTCATTAGGTGCCCGGTATATTAGTTTACATGCCACTTGTAGAGTAGTTTGAAATTCAAAAGCCGAGTTGATTATTTTCCAGAGTGATGGCGTGGTTCGTTCTCCTCTTTGGCATAATTATTAGTGGGTTGTGTTTGTGGTGTATAAATTGATATGATAGAATACTAAAGCCACTTGATAGATCCAGTTGTTTCTTCCACTCGAAAGTTTAAATAGTGGTTAGCAGTAAATTATTTAAAAGTTTTGATGGGTACACATGTGGATTAACAACGTTTCATTACATACCATGCTACTTTTTGTAAATACGACATATGATTACTGCTACTTTGATTACATACACTAAAATATTGTGCTGTAGCTTGTCGTATTACTTCAGTAACTTGGTATTTGATAGGTCACTTGAAGTTCTGTCTTGTGATTTACCGGTTGAGAGTTAAGTATTCTAATCATTGAGCCATAATTCTGTGAGTATTATTACTGAAATACATCAGTCGTACAGATCTCATTGTGCATTTCACCAATAATTGTTAGGCTTTTCGGAAAAATTAAGAACTAGTTAGTCAAGAAACCACAATATGTTTGGATTTGTTTTTAAATCATAGCATCTGTACGTCTCAAGTTAGTTTGTGGCTCTAACTGGAACCACTTATTATTAAGAATACCATGTTTGGAATCAGGAGCAGGATTCACAGTAGGATCACTACTTAATTCTGATAATACTATATTCATACATATCCTGATAGTTTTGTTATATTCGTTAATAGCTTACATTCGTAATTACCGATGCATTCATGGTCAGATTAGCAAGAATATTTTGTACAAATATGTATGGTATCTCAAATAGGTGCCACCTGACTTTCTTGTTAGTTATCTACAGGGAGCCAGTCTACTCAAGAACGGCTCTAAGGAAGCATTAAGTAAACTTATGTATCGCTCCCTTTTGTATTAAAAACAAACGGCACTATCGGTCTGAGAAACAACACATTATGCATTTCCTGGGAAACTAGTCTCTTGTTATTAACAATTCAAATAATGTAATAAGGATGCTTAGTTATCGTCCAGATGGTCCCAATCTAGTCCTATAAGTCGCCTAGTCGTTGCCTTTCAGTTTCTGAGGCATTGGCTCTACGTTCTAAGCAACGGGATTGGTTGTGTACTGCAACCTTCGGGGACCCCACCGCTACCATTGGAGGCCTTGCTCATGTAAGTATAGCACTAAGTTCGAAAGCTAAACAGGCTCTCCTTGACCAGATTCCAATAGACAGTCGCTTATGCATTGTCCGGCTAAACGGGACGACAACTCAGAAAGACAGGAACAAATACCGTTGCCTCTTTGTTGTCTCCGCATTCACTCCCACCGATTGCAGCTCAAATGAAGTAAAAGATGAATTTCACAGAAAGCTTTCCGACCTCCGTAAAGCTAAGCGTACAGACGTAGTAATAGTGGCTAGCGATTTCATTGCGCAAGTAGGTAGATTAGGCGAAACCGAAAAGCACCTAGGTGGATCCTATGGTGTTGAGGCTCGACGAACAGACAATGGCGGTCGTTTATTATTGCTACTATGTTCCGATAACCGTCTGTTTCTCGTAAGCACTAACTCTAAACATAAGGAAAGACATCAGTTGACAAGGAGATTTCCACAATCAACTCAACGTTGGACACAAATAGACCACATTACCATCAGCCACTGTTGGAGCGGCTAGATACTGCCGCTTATTTTAGAGTACATGTCTAGCCTCATATCATGCCTTAGTACGAGCGCATATTAGTCTGCGTCTCACTGGACGGCAAGGATCCTCCTCAGAGTTCAACTTAATTACGAAAATGTCAAGAATACATTTTAGAAACAACTAGGAAACAAATTAGTCAACTACGTAAGCTGTACCTATCCCGAGTCAACCTCGAATGGTATCCAAAAAGCTAATGAAACAGCAGCAATATCTACTAGTAAACTAAATCAAAAATTTAAGAGAAACCAGTGGATTTCAGCTGCATCTACTGAAGTGATACATGCTCAGCAACACATCCCATCTGGTTCCGAACACGATGAGGGAAGGCAACTTAAACACAGGTTGATTAAAAGCTTGCACAATGATCGTAAACGGTGAAAGTGGCAAAAGCCAAGGACATGGAAAAGGCAGTGGCAATAGGTAACAGTAGGCAACTGTTCAGACTTATCAATTAAACGGGTATCAGAAATCCAACTATAATTGAAACTATCTCAGAAAAAGATGGGACCATTATTTACTGTCAACCCAGAAGGTTGGACCAATGGATAGAACACTTTAGGGGGCAGTCCAACTGGCTCTTGGCCTCACCTCAGTTACCCACCATTCCCAAACAATCTGATTGACAAATTGATATCGGTCACCTAAGTCTTAGCAAAGTTGAGAAGGCTATAGAGAATCTAAAGCGACGGAGAGCAGCAGGACCTGATGGATTAACCCGAGATATTTAAGAATGGTGGTCCAGTTTCAGCAGTGAGATTAATTGGGATCTTGGCTAGAATCTGGGATTCGGACGTAATCCCATCTGACTGGTCTCAAACACTAATCGTCCCAATCTATAAGAAAGGACAGAAGTCCTCTTGCGACAGTTACAGAAGAATAAGTTTAACGAATATAGTGTCTAAAATATCGGCTTCAATAATACTTCGACGTCTAACTGAAGCTCGTGAAGAGCAAACTCGAGAAAATCAATGTGGTTTCAGACCTAGACGTGGTTGTATAGACCAAATATTCACACTTCGGCAGCTTCTGAAACATAGGCAGACTTTTAGACACCCAACAATAGTTGTATTCCTTGACCTTAAAGCGGCATTTGACTCTATCGATCGTAAGGTTATGTGGCAATGTCTGTCACTGAAGTACCACAGAAATACATTAACCTTATACAAGCTCTCTACTCGAATACCACATGTCGCGTCAGAGCTTATGGCAGATTGTAGTTGGAACTGATTATTCCAAGTGGTGCTCGTCAAGGTTGTCCGCTTTCCCCATTTTCGTCTAATTTTATCACTGACATACTTTTAGAGTTGACATTGTCATCGTCTGACTTCTCCGGGGTTGACCTCATTCCAGGAGATAAACTTGCTGACTTAGAATATGCAGATGATATAGTTCTCTTAGGTGAAGTTGCTGATAAAATGCAGAACCTTCTGACTACCTTAAACATGGATGTAAGGATGTTTGAGATGCGATTCTCCCCTTCCAAATGCAAAATGTTGCTTCAGGATTGGCTTGATTTAGCACCGAAGTTAGTGATAAGGAGAGAAGCAGTTGATGTGTTAATCACCTCACTTATCTTGAGAGATTTATCAGCCCTGACGGTCTGATGTTTGCTGAAATCTCGGCTCGTATACGTAAGACTCGACTAGCTTTTGGGAATTTGCGTCACCTGTAGCGTAGGTGAGACATCCGTCTACCGACCAAACGACGCATTTACTGCTCAGCAGCTTGATCCGTTTTACTTTATGGATGTGAAACATGGCCATCAAGGATAGAGCATATTCGTAAGCTCCTAGCATTTGATCATAGATGCCTACGAAGTATTGTTCGTGTTTTCTAGGACCACCGAGTAAGCAATACGTGGGTTCTTATAGGATAAACATGTTAATTATAATTGTAAATAACAAGGCTAGTGTACACTCAGTCATCAATTAGGAATTAAATTTGATACAGTGCAAAATGTTTCATAGAATGATAAAAATGTGTTGAATTAGTTGAAGCTTGTCAGATTCATCAAAAGATTGTTAACGTATTTACAGTTGGATGCATTACTTGCTAAGAAATCGAAATCAATTAATGATTTTAACCCGGTTAGACTCTTCAATATTGATTGACCTGAACACTTCAGATATTTGAGTAAAAACCAGTAGTCCCATGGTGCATGTTATGTTCTTAGGCTAAACTCTACTTAGAACTTTAAATTTTACGAAATGTAAATTGAATCGCCTTCGTGTAAAGGAACATACTCCTAAACTGCATAGGCAAGACTACAGAATACGTACGAATTTTAGAGACTAGTGAGAGGAGCATGTGACAATCCTAGCCAGTCAGAAAGCAGGTTACCGGAATGATTAATTCTTAATAGAATAGGCGAGTAGGACTCGTGGCTACGGTTGATGTAAGACTAATAGTACAGTGACTCCCCAAACCCAAACTTTTGAAAAATATTGGTGAAGTCAGGAAAGGCTTAATGGGAAAATGAAGGCAGCATATTCACTTCTTTCTTATGCACGGGTAAATTCTGTGAAAAATAAGTCATACTACCTCAAGATGTCTAATTACCTGAAAAATTTGCGAAAATGTTTCAGCAGATATTGACAGAGGTGTGTCTACGGAATCCAGCAGTTTCGCCAATTTTTCGTTCATCGTACTGTTTACCAACAAGTGCCAACTTTTATCCATGATAACAGTGCGAGCCCGGAAGCCATTAATTTGAAGGAATGCTAGTGTAGGTGCAATTCCGTTTTTGTTATGACTGGACCTTCACTTTCTATATCCCCTTTAATTATTTCCCTTTATCTGCATTATTACAGACACCTAGTGTGCTTTGTGATGTTACGGTAAGTTTGTCGTATAACGATTACATCGTTATAAATAACAATATTATTAGTAATACTAATATTAATAATATTAATATATAATATTAATAATTATAATTTTGTCTTCTTCGCTTCGCATGTGTACATGCATACATGTATGTATGATTAACATGGAACATGGGATATGTGCGCATCGGTCCAAGTTGTCATACCTCGAACGCACAGCAAAATTAACATTGTGGCGGCTGCAGAACACTATAGAGTCAATAACACTGTGAAAACAGTCACAAATAAGAATAAATACTATATTAACAGTTAATATAAGTAGGTACAATGTTTATTAGAATTTAGTTTACGTGACTTAACAGAATGTTTGAAGCGAATGGTGGGTTCTCCAGATGACAACCACATGTATGTATAAATCCAAATGTCCAATAGGTTCGATATAGAAAGTTCAGCCGAAAGTGACACCAGTGATGTTGAATTGTGTAGTTCAGATTCTATAACAGGGATCAGATATTAGTCCAGGCAATCAATGAACTAGAGGCAGTTAGAACGAGGAAGCGTGCAGGGACGTAGTATTTAATCTTCGACAGGAGAAAGTACAAGACGCCAAGGGCAAAGCGAGCGTGTACAATGATATTAATGATGCATTGAAACAATGTTAACACAGTAAAATTTAGTAATGCATCACTACAAAAACTTATTACATACGTAACACTAATAAACTTTAACAAATTATAAATTATTTACAACAGTCAGTACAACACAGTAGAAGTAGAAGTTGCTTCAGTGATAATAACAATAAAAGCGGGGGAGAGTGAAAATATAGGATACGGTTTACGAAGGAAAGAGGTAGAGCGTGGATAAAAAGTTGTTAAATAGTTTTAAGCTCATGATTTAAGGATTTAACCATGTGTATCGTTTCAAAATAATATGGAGAACCAAGAGGATTCAAACCTACGGAAGAACTGATAATACGTTTTCAAAGTACTGCTGTTCCATAAAAACCCCATACTCTTTATATTCGTAAACATCTTTACCCTTTCACAATATACATTGTCATAGAATTATGTACGTGAAATGGTGTTGGCTAACTGTTTATGAAAAGTGGCCATGTAACCAATGATTTGGGTGTGCTAGTGTTCGTGATTAAAACAATTCGGTAAGTCATTTTCATGACTAGTTTAACGGGAACCATGTTACGTAGCGACCAATAGTAAATAAATAGGCCGAATAAATGGGTAGCACTTTGAGGAAAGCGATAGTACCCAAGGGACATTTTGTGGAAAATGAGAATTTTTAGTGAATACCAGGTTTATAATTATGGGTAAAATTGGAATGCTTAGGGAGTATTTTTAAATAGGCTTTAGGTGTATATTGGGCACACTTTGGACACTTTTTCCCTTAGAGTATATCACTTTTACTACATTTCCCCACTCTTTATTCGCCGCACTTCTCTCAAAATTACCAAATACTGCAGAGTGATTTAGAAGAGTCATGCTTACGGTAGCTGGCCGCCATTTGTTGCTTACGTTTGCAGAGACTGACGCAGAAATTGTTATTTTCCACTAAAAGGTTATTAGCACTATATGTGCATTAATTAATTGTTATCATGTTTGTCTGTATTTGTTCTAACAACTTTTATTTAACTATAGTAGTAGCGACCCATCCTTCCTATTTATTGGGTACGACTTGTCATAGTTCCTCTCCTCTGGTAGTATGAAATATATGTTATTACTTGCACTATGTGTTCGCAAGTACTATTGCCGTTGTCTATTTCAAAGACTGATGATTATTGCTGTTTACAGCTATTTAGCAGAAACATACCAAAGCTTACCTCCATTGGTCTGTCGAGACATACTTTCCAATTATTACGTTCTTGTCCAAAAATCGAACTTATAAATGAGAAAATGATCTGTTGTACTTATGGAACCTGAACTTTCTTTCGTTATATACAACTGTTCAAGAAAACTACATTGATATAAACGCTTATCTCGTGTATATGTTTGCTAAAATTGTTATCAAACACTCACACACATTTGATTGTTTACTGCTGATATTTACGTTTTATTAACTTTTATGACGTCACATTGTGTTTGCAGATCAAAAAACCGTACTGATTAGGAAAGTTACATGTTACAAAAACTATAAATTACTGTTTCTTATTTATGCTTAATTATAATTACACTGAGTACAGAAAAAGTGTTATTTCTACACATCCATAGATCGCTAGATGACAAACCAACCTAGTCACATCCACATGTAATAAGATGAACGTATAAATGAAAAGTGACATAAACATACTCAGTCTATAGACCTATTACTTTTATCGGTATATAGGTGTGAACATTTCACATCTATGTACATATATTTATGTGGATTATTTATTTTTCATTGACTTTATCAGTCATTTTTGTGTGATATTTTCTCCGTCACATAACACGATTTTCGACAATAACTTGAGTCCAGCCCTACCCCAAGAATCAGTTACTTGTTTAGCCGACACAAATCGTAACTGCTATTTTTGACATCGTCTCCCTACTCACGTGTACATGGCCTCAGGATCTGGTGAGAGGGGGTGCGATAAAATCTGAGGCCTCTCGACACGAGCATATAGTTCGATGTATACCATCATGAGTAACGGACGAAGTCAGCGACCTCATCAGCCAAGTACTTGAGGGTAATCCCTACCTAAGGTCAGAGTAAGTGGTTACTCGGTGGGGTTCAATGTCTGACGCGAAACATCTGCAGCAACTGCTAACTGCCTTATCACTCAATGCACTCATACCATCCCAACTATCAAGAAAAAAGCAGCTAGCGTGGTCTTACAAGTTCGATGAAGCAGTACTTAAACATATGGAACTGCGTAAACTATTGTCTAGTACTAAGCAAATATTCGGTATTATGGTAAACTCAAACTACTTGTTGGAATTGGTAGAACTGGCAGATAAGATATTCGAGGCTTATCTTTTGGGACGGCGGATTAGTTTTATTTATGAGTCTTCTTTACATATAGGAGTTAACGAAGTTAACGCTTTAGATCAATCATACCCATCGATCAGCCACTGCTCTGTCTAAACATTCATCCTGACCCACTTTGTTCTATCACGCTTTTTGAAACATGTGCTTAGTTCATAGTACGGATGGCGCCACAAACGCTTACTTGGTCGAATAGTGAGAAATGACACAACAACATGACTCAATCGATCATCGCTCTGTTAGATGTATCTGTTTTAAAACTCGATGTGTTCCTAACTACGTCCCACTTCATCCCTAGGGTAGGTTCTGTCGATAATGAGTCCATGGACAGATTTCACATCGTTAATGACTGGTCCTGTTGCTTGATATCTAACACCTCATTAATGCCGGCAGCATATCAACCTAATGGCTTCTTGGTAACAGAGTGATGGGTGAAATTCCCAAATCTCTGTTCTATGACTGTGTGCTTCCGGAATATTACATCCTAACACTAAGTTGATCTCTCTCCCCAGGAGCTTGAGGATGCACAAATCAGACGAGTGACTTGATTAGATGCGCAGGTTATCACCAAGTAAGTGTGTCTCCTATCCTTTGTCTAAATGTTGCAAGTAAAACCTTACCCCCCAGTCCCATCAATAAGCATGACAAAAGACGCCTGTACGCAAGACCACCTTTCGACAGTTTCGCTGTGTTAATCACCAAATTGTTCTTCTTACCCTTGATCAAGCTAATGAAAATCAAGGGGGTTCAAAGCGAGTTCACTAGGAGCCTACCGGGATACTGTGATACGAAAGATTATGGCAATCAATGTAACTCGTTAAAACTTAAACTTGTCCGCACTTGATGACTAAAGTTACGTCTTGCCTTCACCTACCGGCCTTTAAGAGGTATCTTCTATTCCTCAACTTCCTTGCCGGCTTACCATATCTCCTCTTCACACAATCTGCGTAGCAACAAGAACGCTATCACCATCCCGCGATATTATACATAGTTGCACCAAAACTTCTTTGCTGTTAGACATACAACTTTATGGCCTACTTAATAGGTGCCCGTCGGATAAAGGCTTATGTGGCCGCCCTGACCTTCGGGAAATTAATAACGCGATTAATAATGACAGGAACCCAGTTCCACCTGAACTGCTCAAAACATTCTACGCCGTACGATCGGTAGGGTACAACTTCATCCTCTTCCAGCCTTTTCATCGTCGCTTATACAACTATTAACAATTTCATAAACACTATCACAATTTGGTTTTTCAGCTATTATGGCAATATTAGTTGTCTAATAAGCCTATTCACGATTTATTCATATTGAAACTATCTACTGATCTTTATCGTATCACATCTTTAATAATGTAAATTGACATTTTATTCTGAATTTTCTTTTGCTATGTAAACCCATTTTGACCATTGTATACGTATGCTTCCTTGGTTAAACCCAAAAAAGGTTTATTCACGACAAATCCTCAAATAAGTCGTTTATGGTCAAAGTAAATAAATAAGTGCAATTAATGTGCTAAATTTACGTAGAGTTATATATAAACCACTGTCTAACTGTACATAGACATCTTCTGAAATCAAAAAACCGTGAACTCTTACCGGCGCAACATCTAGATACACTCACCTAATTCTTCAATTCATATTAATGCAATTCACTTTAGTTGAGCCTCCACCATCGTATCAGTGGGTGGATTTCACTGATAATGTCCGGTTCCTAGGGTAGTCTCATTGGGCGATCTCATCTAAGATGTCAGACACTCGAACAATTATAACACAATCCCACCATTATCATAAAGTTGGTTTATCTTGCAAGTTCAAATCTTAAGGCTTTTTACACCCCCTAAACAATGTCCATCTTCACAAAGCAAACCCTTAATTCCTTCTATTCCGAGTCATTTCGCCCTCACTGTGAACGTTTTTCTACGAACTGGAGTTTGTCATAATCTTTTGCTGGTTGTGTTACACCGATATTTCTACCCGAAGACCGCTTAGTGTCCTTTACAGATGATTATAGCATATTAAATAATCATAAGTTGTTGCCATCATTTTCGATGGGCTACCTTAGTTTTACTCATTTCCTTTGTAATTTGGCTTGTTTATGGCTAGTTATCGTTTCATTTAGAGACATCAGATCCGACGCATGAGACATATATGGGAAATTTAGAGTATTTTTTATACACCCGTAAGTTATTTAGAAAGGAGACAACTTCATTTTGAGTCATCTTTTATCAAGTGAATAGTACTCTTCAGAGTTTGAAACATTAGTGGTTAATAACGATAGACTCCGTCCAGCTTCTTCGTATCAGCCTGAAGGTAATTATCTACGACATCGAAGAGCACTTTCAGCGACTGCAGTACATTGGCTGGTTTGGTAAATTAACTTTATATCATCTGTGATACTACAGCCTGACAGTTTCTTTTACAAAATTCGGATACTCTGCAGCGTTCTTGTTAAGGCATCTAGGCACCTAACGGGGCGATTTAAATAATTTACCCTTCTAGACTACATTGCTCTGTGAAGTATATCCGTCAATTCCATCAATCATATCAGCAAACATATTAGCAGGAACTTTATGGACATAATCGCCACTCACTGTACCCGCATCCTATTGCCTATAACCCTACACAAACCCGGTAATTGTCAACTTTATTAGCACCAGGACTGAACTTAAGTAACCAAAACTTCCTCAGCGACGGCCAACAGTTTCGACTAATTAATGACATTACAACATGATTCACATACAGAAACTGTAAGATTAGTCGAGCTAATTTATTGTGACTGAGCGTTTAATGAAGACTCAAAATGCAATGTAAATCCTGTTGTAAACCGAAGGTAAACTGTAGACTGCACTTGACTGTAATCGTATTATTTCCAATCAGCCTGCTGGAATAAAGACACTGCTAGGACATAATTTATACGTTCACCTGTAAAAATAAAATCACACAAAGCCTATAGTAGTATAACAAACTGCATGCACATTGAATGAAACTGAACTTCTGAACAATTTTGACTCCTATCAACAAATACGCTTCGCTCAGTCAATTCCAAAACCAATGTGAGTCATTATTGGGATTCAGCTTGACTAAATAATGTTCAAAAGTACCAACATCCCATCTTCCTCGACAGTATACCTCAGAGTGATGGGCTACCAAAAACTAGTAGCTATCATGTAGCAACGAAATAAAATGAGGAACAAGAAAAGAAAAGAAGAAAGAAGAGGAACAGAGGTATACATGAGAGTGAAAAGATAGGTAGGTGAGCCGGCCGAAGTGACAGTGGAGGTATCTGTGATATTATAGATAACACGGAGTATCAACGCACTGCAGATATTCAGCAGAATTCTCTCCAGTTCACAGACATGACCGTATTCATATAATAATCAACTTTGACGAGCACAAATCATGGGACAGTAAGTGTATGAATAAGGGTAAAATGTGCAGTAATAGGGTTTGCATAATAGTGCAACAAAAAACTGTCTTGACAATTGCACAAATGATACGCCAATATAATAATAGTATGTCCTAAGTTTGATTACAGAATGGACACCAGTACGCAGGCTTGTTCACAGTCCTGAAATGAAATCAGTGTGCATTGTCCACACGGACGAATATGACTAATCATTTCATTTAAACGTTTAATTTATAAGTATTAAAAACTAAGAAGGATGAGGGTAATGGTCGAGTAGGCAAACGTTAGAGGTGAAAACACAATAGTCACGCAACCATAACTAACAAAAATATCACGTAAATGCATGGCTGTCCATAATAAATAAGGTGTATAGATGTTGATGTTCACAAGAACAGTAGAAGAGATATGCCATCATGAACTTTATCAAGTAGACTTCATTTCCTAGGACACATCTTCCCTCATTTTCATGGTGCGTAAAATGCCATGAAACGAAGAAAGGAGATAAACAATGTCGCACCTGTTGGTTGATCATTTGTTTGTGCAGGATCAACTTAAAATAGAGAGTAAACGTAGATAATGAACACTAAGCAACAACACAAGCCCCATGGAGTTAATAAAAATGCTTTTGGGTTTGACCACATTTTCACCAATCAAGAGGCTTAAGTTTTAGACTTAGTGACTCTCCTCCCCAGTCGATTGACCGTTACGCTCATTTTAGCAGGCAGTGCAACAAACCCGGGCTCTCTCTGTATATAAAATCCAGTACCCAAAAAGTTACCAGAAATAAGCACTCTCCTGTAACACGCCGATTTCCCAACAAACTAGGGAACTTGTTATCCTATGGAACACTACATAAAAAATTCAGCTTAGAGATCAAATGGCATAGGAAAAACTATAAAACTGCTTTAATGAGGTCTATCAAACGAAATAAAGATCTGCTGCATAGCCACATAAGGGGTAAAGTTAACCTGACTCTTACTTATGCCCTTTACTCCTCGCTGAGGAGCATAGGCCGCTCACCAGGGTTCTCCATTTAACTCTGTCCTGAGCAATCCTTTCCAATTGTTTCCAGTTGCTGTTCATCCTTTTAATGTCTGCTTCCAATTCTCGACGCAGCGTTTTTTTGGCCTTCCTCTTTTCCGTTTCCCAACAGGATTCCATGTTAATGCTTGTCCCGTGATGCAGTCTGATGGTTTGCCTAATGTATGTCCTATCCATTTCCAGCGTCTTTTCCTAATTTCCTCTTCGGCTGGAAGTTGGTTTGTCCTCTCCCATAGTAAGCTGTTGCTGATAGTTTCCGGCCAACGGACATTCAGTATTCTTCGTAGGCAGTTGTTTATAAATACTTGTATCCGTCTGATGATGTTTGCAGTAATTCTCCAGGTTTCAGCTCCATACAGCAGGACTGTCTTCACATCCGAATTGAAGAGTATGACTTTGAGGTTAGTTGATATTTGTTTTGAGTCCCATATGTTTTTCAACTGTAGGAATGCTGCCCTTGCCTTGCCAATCCTTGTCTTTACATCTGCATCAGACCATCCTTTTTCATCGATGATGCTCCCCAGATATGTGAAGGTATCCACCTCTTCCAGAGTTTCCCCATCAAAATGAATTGGGTTGGTGCTCCCTGTGTTGTATTTGAGAATCTTGCTCTTACCCTTATGTATGTTCAAGCCTACTGATGCTGAAGTTGCTGCTACACTGGTTGTCTTTGCTTGCATTTGTTGGTGTGTATGTGCTAAAAGAGCTAGACCATCTGCGAAGTAAAATCATCGAGTTGCATCCTACTTGTCCATTGAATCCCGTACATTCCCTCAGATGTGGAGGTCTTCATGATCCAGTCAACCACTAGTTTGCTGGATTAGGGCTTAATGTTAGTTCACAGCTCCCATACTGATGCTACTGACCTATGAGTCAAAAAATGTAGATCCAACTTCTCTCAGACTAATGTCATACCTATTTGCAACGTTGGACCACGATTTATAATGTTCGAGCTCCTAATTATCAAAGTGATACTTAGGCGCTTGGATTCCAATACATCTCGTGGTTAAGTAGAATCCGTTCCATAATCTCTAGGGAATACGCAGATTTATTATGATTCTCCCTTACTATTCATTTCAATTTCTTACTAGCTGCAGACAAGCTACACTCTGAACTGAAGAAATGTGTGGTCATACTTGAACATTAAGGAGGGTAACAAAATAGATGCATCCAACTACCGTTCAACCTCCGAGCTCCTTTCGGTAGCAAAGGTTGTATAAGGAATCATCAACACTTGTCTCCGTTGACAAGTATTTAATAATTCCCTGTCTTCGTATAACTCTCTTTCAGATAAGTTCTGTAACACTAACCTACTCATTGCGTGAAATAGTTGGGTGCCATCAGTACATATTATCCTTTTAGATTTCCCCCAGAGCGCCGAAAGAGTAGGTTATCGAATTATTTACAGGAAATCTCAACCGATGTGTATAAACGAATATCCAACCATTGACTTCTATATGCAGACGATATTAAGAGCTGGAGGAAGTTCAAGGTTCCACTGACATCATGATTCTTCAAAAGGTATTGGATTGGATACATCTTTAACCCTTAATTATTTTCTCCTCATTTTTGAAGTAATAAAATCAGTTATGTGTTCCCTATAACCAATAACACCTCCACCACCTAGGTACGGATATTGGGAACGTCGGCTCACTAATTCTGTCAATCACAGATGGAAGTTGAAGGTAAAGTTCTATCTGCTAGTCAGTTACTTAACGGGTTAATTATTTCGAAATATATTTAATATTACAGTTATACGTAATGAGTTTCAGCTTATGTAAGTTGTTTGATTACATCAATAGTCTTGGTCGTTAACAATGCCATGATGGTTGTTCATTCTTTTAACCAATGGATCAGCTGAACAGAATTGACGAGCTTCCCACCGTAGAGGATGTTTACAAGCACAGTTATGAGGTTTATCAGAACTATTCATTCGATGTACTAAAGTACAAAGAGTTTTGTCAGTATGGACTTGCAGAAAGCATTAAGAAGGTTCAAGATTGGTGTATTCATCTGCAATGTTTGGATCCCTTAGATCCATGCGTTCCGATGAGTGCTGCAGAGTATGAACAAAAGTAAGATTGTTATGTATATCGGTGAAAATTTATTAATATCTGATGTGACGCATATTTTGTCCTAAATTGGAGATGCATTGGGAAGCTCCCTAGAGTATTTGCCTCAATAGTTCTTTTTCACTAAAGGAAAGTTGCTAATCCCATTTATTAACGGTATCAGTAGGCTTCACTGTTATTTAAACGCAATATTAAGCACTCGCGGGTATGCCTCTAGTTTGTATTAAAAAGTATGGACTGTAATTTAATATCAGTTTAAATTAGCAAACTTCCGATTGTGTGGACAATGAAGTTGTACTTATCGTGCTTGTAGCTGAGTAATCTGCACTTCTCAGGATATAAGTATAGACAGTAACTTATTGAGGAGTAACCATTGACGAATATACTTCTATATATCATGCACTAACAGCTGTTCATACGCTAATTAAAGTGTGTGATTGACACAGTACTACTAGTCCAAATCTAGTGACCCTATTTTAGTCAACATGACTCTTCAAACTTATACTGAAGTTTCCCAGTGATCATCAGTTGGATATGTAATTACAATACTATGCAGTACAGAAAAGCTGCACTATAATTAATAAACCATTTACCTGGGGAATTGATCATTCTCATCGTTTCAATTTCCGCAGTTTTGCAACAGATGTATTCCATCTATTATGAGGACATTACGGTAGTATGTACATCGTTCAATAGATTCCCCTAATACTGAACCTGCATTACTAAAGACAAAGGGTATTTACCTTAGAAACCGTAGTTTAAATATGGTCGGTGATTATGTGTCTAGTTGCTTCTCTATACTCAAGTACAAACTACAGACAAACCTTTTGACAACTTAGTTTCAGCAAAGCCTACGTGAGCATAGCTATTCTTTGGGTGTTTCCTGTTACACACGTTTATTCTGAGCTAACATTATTCATAAAACATTGTTGTATTTTGCCATTTGTTCCTTCTTGCTCCGTGCAAATGAGCTATTTTTTCTATTTCTAGACAAACATTACCATCATCCGAATAATAAACTGATATCCACCTATCAATTTTTTCCACTTTCATGTTTACAAACTTAAGAATATGTACAGTCCCAACTAGGCCATCTCTAATTACCACCTAAATTGCCAAATGTTCAATTATAATTTGTTTCCCTTCAAATGTTTACTAACAAAGCCGTCACCGTAACTGTGTATAAAAATGTCCATTTTTCCTTTTCTTCATACTTCACTGAACAGGAAAATTAAACTAATTACTCCAGTCACTTCATCGTACATTGACGTTTCTCCTTCAATAAACCAATCTATGTCAAATTATTCGTCAGTATCGATTTTCGAGTACATGCAACAGATTGGGAATAATATAACTGGGTGTTACGATGATTATATTTGTGATAAACCATGTAATAGTTATCCAAATCATTGTATCTTGGGTGTTGTTTGTTTTACTTTATGCTTATGTGGGATTGTAAGCAATTTAGTTCTTTTTCCCGCTTACAATTTCGGATTGAATCGTTCTGGAGCTACTGTTTACTTGAGCGCAATGGCACTATTCGATTGCATTTTTATGGGATTATCATTACTAATTAATGTTATTCATTATCTACCGTCATCATTTACCGAACAAATGGAGATGTACGGACAATTTTCTGGTTATTTAATTCCATACGGTCTACCCGTGTTTCACATATGTGAATTATTAGTTGTAAGTTACAGTAAGGCTTTTTAAATCATGAATATACATCGTGAATATAATTAGTTAGCTAAGCATAGACATCTATACTATGGTCTCAACCACTCTTACCAGAGGTCTTAAGATACTGCTCATCTGTTCACATTCAGTGTTCTGTATCCAAAGCATCGGCTTCAAGAATTCAAAGCTTAGTGGTTAACGAAAAAGCATATAACCCGGTTAATACAATATAAACTGATCCCATTCCACCAGGTTTTCGTTGTTTGCTTAGTATTCACGTATCTCAATATTACACTGATAAATTATTTGATAAATAAAGTAAATAAGTAGCGTCTTTTTAGAGAAAGTCGTGAAAAATTATAATTATATGCTAAAATCTGTCTTAAAGCAAAAAAGTTTCTTAAAATAAAAATTGACGAAAATAACAGTAACGCTATCGTTAAAGTTACGATATGAAATAAATTAAGTGAATAAGAGTTAATAACAGTTAAGGACAGTCATGTGCAAAATACAGTAGCCCATGCTAAATTAGTAAATGCTAAGAAACTCATCTCGATAGGCTTTTGATACAACAGAGCAAACTAAAAGTAATTGAAGGCTAACAAATACTACTCAATAATGGGTAACAGCGATGCGTAATGTGAACAATAGAGACAAAATATTTAACTACCATATGTAACACTAGAAAACTGCGTAGGCTAATTAAAGGAATGGGATATATAGTCAATTGTTAACAAGACTACCTTCGAAAAAGATGGAATTTCTATCTAGCAATTGACCAAGCGGCTCGAACGGTGGTTGGAACATTGAGAAGCAGTTACCTTTGGCCCTTATTAAACTCTACTCATTTTTTTAATCGCCAATAGTCCAAATGAGACAGTAGAATTGAGCTGGGTTCAATATCCTCATTGGCATCTGGGTTTGAAAGTAATGAAGTAAATTCTGTTGTAATAAGCACAGGAATTAGTTTTAATAATGTCCGGAGTGAATAATCGGTTAGTTCCTAATTAGACCTCAATAACAACAAATCTAAAAAAAATTAAATCGCCGTAGGACGTGGATATTCATATCAAATATTCATCCTTCGGCAAGTATTGGGAAGTAGATACACCGACACTCCACTATAACTGAACTGCGACCGACTTTATCCGACAACAATTTCTGATGTTATTTCATGCTACTTATTAGTAAGTAGAATTATGGATGGTCAATTTTATGTGCTTTTGGAAGGCGAGAAACATAAGTTGATCTACATTTATTACTGATTACTTGTGCTTGGAAACTGTAAACATTCGGTAATAAATAGATATTAACTTTCAAAGTATGGTTAAAAGCTCTTATCATGGTTTTTGCTCTCTAATAAACAGCACATACTTAACATCTAGAATTCATTGAACTTCAGACGGTTGGATGCAATCAACCCCCTACTTTTTGACCTTAAGGCTGCATTTGACTCCATCTGTTACCAGGTTTTATCGGAAGATTCACTTTGAAGTATCAAAAAAACAAACGAACATGCTGAGGTCTCCTTAATCGAACACTACATACAAAATAATAGTTCGGGGCAATCTGTCATCTTTATTGGCAACGTAAGTAGTGTCAGTCGAGGTTATTCTGTCTCAGATTTTATTTAATCTTACTATTATACGCCTTTGAAAGTAGCACTATTCATCTGACTTTACAGAGCTTAATCTCTTACCAGGAGATTCATTTGACCAAGTGGATTTAGGATACATTTTAAGCAATGCTTCGATTACAAGATGGCTTTGTTAGTTAGTAGAGCGTATTTACTATTTTTTTTATTGTTGAAGCTGATAATAACTGTCTTTTCAAAAATGAGTCGCACTACTAGTTAAATCTCATCAAAGTAACTTCAGACTGCAGTCCACTTGATTCTTTCCTCCTAGATTTGAATTTCTGTCTTTAATACTACCAATTTTATGGAATTAAAGTAGCAGTATGGCAGCCAACCAAGTCAACATTGATAATAAATACTTCTGCTGATGACAGCGGAAATCAGTTTTGACTGAATTTGTAAGATGAAATAGAGTATTATGTGACCTATTTTAGTTCTAAATTAAGATGAGACTTTTCACTTTAGACTACTCAGTAGTTGTTTGTCTCCAAAAACCGCTTGATTTAACCCAATCGTATTAACTGAATAGAATTATCCGTATTCATTTTTCCAAAATTTTATCATTTCAGGTTTGGTTAACCATAGCGCTACTGGTCAATCGTCTGCTTTATTTGAAATGGGGCCCACATTCGAAATCATTATGTTCACAAGTGGAATCTGTGAAAATTATAACAGCTATATTTTTACTATGTATTGCTTACATGGGTGGCAAGTTTTTCGAATATACGTGTGTGGAATATCCAGAAAAAAAGGTTGTACGTGTTCTACTCACCCAACTTGGCAAAATGGAAATGTTTCGGTAAATTAGATTTAATATTCCTTTAATTGTATTCTCATCTTTTGCTATTTCTACAGGGACTTTTTGGCAGCTTATATAAAATTGCTCTGTTCTCAAATACTTGTCGATTGTGACCATCGGAAATTAATCACGATAGATGAAGTGAAATGATTTCAGGAAATAAATGTTCTGTTTACTTGTATAATGTTCGGAATGCGTTTCTCCTCCTCTAAATGCAAACTACTGCTCCAGGACTGGTCTTCGTCAACACATGAGCTAATGATAGGGAGTGAAGTAGTTGAGCACGTCGACCACTTCACTTATCTTGGAAATCTGATTAGCCCTAATGGGTTGGTCTCTGACGAAATCTCAGTACGAATTCAAAAAGCTCGTTTGGCTTCTGTCAGCTTACGTCACTTATGGCGTAGACGAGATATTCGTCACAACGAAAGGAATAGTGTACTGGGCAAGTTTGCTCTGTTTTGCTGTATGGATGTGAGACGTGACCATTAAAGGTAGGCGACACTAAGAGGTTATTAGTTTTTGACCATTAATGTCTCCGAAACACCGCTCACATCAGCTGGGATCACCGAGTAAGTAATAACAAGACTAGACGTCGGATGTTAGGCAAATGTAGTAAATCAGTCGATGAGGTTGTGAATCTTCATCGACTGAGGTGGTTGGGACATGTGTTGCGTATGCTCAACCACCGTCCGGAGTAGGATGGAAGATAGTTAAAGGCAACCAAACCCGAAGATGGCATCAGTCCATGAAGTCACTGACTACTGATTTGAGTCGTGTTGGTAGCTGCAGACTACCTGGATGGGGTCCTCGCAAACACCGTAACCAGTGACTAGAAACACTGAGTGACAGCCCAAAGTCGGTCGCAGTGGAGCAGATGTATCCACTCATTGTCCTCCCTTAAATCGTGAACTTAGAATTATTTCATAACTATCCATCTCTTTTCTCCCTGAACCATATTCTATATGTTCACTCTTCTCTATTTTTATTGTTATTATCATAGAAGTAGCTTCTACTGTGTGATGTTAATCATGCTGAGCGTTAGAGGTGTGACAATTTGGACCGATGCACACACGTGCCAGGTTCGATGTTGATCAGACATGCATACAAAAAAGAAACCCTTGATCCCTTTGATATTTTCAAATTCACAATGGAAAACTACGTTTTCAATCTTTAATAACAACCTGTAAGACTAGATTCTTATGTCAACCGTCAATAAATACTACCCAAATTTCGTCTAGTAATCATATCTCTTGTTACTGTTTTTTTAAGGGATATAATGGATAATTGGTTAAAAGTACCACTTGAAATGTTTTTACCATACTTGGCTTGTGGACTGTTAATAACAATAATTGTTCTAAAAATGGTCAATTTACACACATCAAAATGGAAGGCTGTAGCTAGTTTGTGCAATGACACTGCTTGTGCATGTGTCTGTCGAACAGGTGTCTGTGGTAAAGAATGTCGTGAAGGTGTAAAGTCAAGTGATTTATCTAAGTCATGGTCATCTAACTTTAATAATCAAGAGTCATCTGAAAAAATCATGACTGCTGCAAAACTGTCTACTCTAGATAAAAATGTTACCTATCAAAAATCATTTACCACTGCTAATGATAATATTACGAATTTGGATCCAATTGAACAAGAATTAGCCTATCTGTTTTTTCAGTTACCTCAGTTGGATGAAACACGTGAAAATGCTAATGTTATAACGACTGTTTGTATTGGATTGATTTTGTTAATTTGTAAAATCCCTAAATTTCTTCTACATATAATTTCAACAGAGAATTATATCACTTATGATCCAGAAGTCTTTAGAATGATTAATCAACTGTTAGATACAATGTTTGCGGCTTGCAAACCAATGATTTGTATATTGGTCGGAGCACATTATCGACAAGCTTTAATGACACCGTCAAAATGTTGTCCACCTAATGATAATACAACAGTGACTACTACTCTTGTTACCAACATCAGAGATTCAATGATGATTAAAGATAATAATAGTGAAGTACTAACACGCAGAGAATCTATGAATGCCCAGTCAACTGTTGTTCAACAACCAGAGATATTAGTTACTACTGAATATGGTGTTAAGAACGCAGGTAATCAATGACGTCAGTTTACTCATTATACCAGCAACAAAAAAAAACTAACGTTACATTTTATTTAATTCACTTTAAGCACATTTTCCAAATTGCCTTGCTTGATTATTGATATTGTTTGGAATTTATTCATGCTATTGTCTGAGTCATTTATGTATGTATTTACGTTGCCACACTAGTCACACTTTCATTTCGAATCTTTAGTGCATTTTTTATAGTTTTTAAGAGACATTTGTGCTTTTATAGTCTTCTCAGTTCCAATATGTTATGAGTTGATATTAGATAACCGTTGTTGTCCGTTTGATTTTCATCTGTTTTTACATTCAGCAAGTTAGTTAATGTGGAGCGTGCCATACTACATCAACACTGTCAACACGAATACAGAGTTAATTCGCAGAATAAAGAGTACAAAATTATTTTGAAACTCAGGATCTAAGGGAAAACAAATAGTGAGCTCTTACCCACTCTAAATTATCACTTGAAGTCTCCAGTCCTCAAACAAGTAGTGTGAACTGATTAACAGTCAATGACTTCATGGGCTGATGCCACGTCTTAGTTTAGACACCTCTAGCCTGATTTCAACTTCAACTGAAGCCAAAAATGTGAGTTGAGAAACGGTAGTTGGACATACGGTAATCACTTGAATTTCAACAACAGAATTATAAGTTCGTAACTTATTGCCTGACGAAATTGTAGTAGCATCTTTCAACTGATGTACATTTGCATCACTTTACAAATACAACTTAGCAATATGTAAGGGTCTTCACGAAAAAGATATGCACTAATCAGTTTATTTTGACAATTGATATTTGTAAAATAATCATACATATGGCCAGCAATCCTGACACCTCATCTAACTTAATCTAGCTAGTGTGGTGGGAGTAAGATCTTGAGACGTGCACTATACATCCCACTTACCACACCTGACATAGGTTCATTGCATCATTGAGTTTTTGTTTCACTCAAAATCATACATTCGACTAACCTGACGGTTAGCATGTGAGCTTTGTGGTAAAACCTAAAGTTTAAGTTAGCGAAAGCTAGCGAGACTTCTTTGTCCACGTTAGTATTTTGTCGACCACCACGAGGCAATAGGATCAAATCAATGAGCTTAAAAGCTTTACTATGGACACGTTATTCATAAAGAGAAGTCTCTTTTTATTTTACTTCCATAACTAGTTCCTATTATGTTGTTATTATTATCCTCAAGTTTCTCCACATTCAGCAATTCATTCATGTGTTAGTTTTCGATGCTTAACTTTAATAGTTAAGTAACAAGCACTCAGAACTAAGACCAAGAATATGTATAAGTCAGAGTTTTGATAAACTAGTTGGGAATCATGCGTGTCAACCTTTGTTATTGAACTTAATAAATCCAAGACTAGAATCACCATAAGTTGCTGCGATTATGTTGATCAGATCAAATTATGCATACATAATGTTGTGTTGGGGACTGGGAATTTCCCAAAATACAACTGTTCATTAAATCAAGCGGAAGAAGTTGTACTGATTTTTTTGTAAGCTTTATTTGTAAACTTTCATCACATTAATGTGAGTTATACTCAGAGTATATTTGACAATATCATACTGTATTAATAAAATGTTTTTGATTTCAATTTGATGAATAGTCACCATAAATATACGAATATTTTGTACGTAACTGACTCTCTATCTTACTTGAATAAAGACTCCTGTCTACTCGTCTACTGAATTTGCGACACGGAGGGTTCAAGGCGTTCTTGTGCTGAAGTTGTCTGCGGCTAGTTAAGCTATCAAGTACGAATCATAACATATTGAAACTACTGCTTTCTATGCTTACTATTTTCAGTCAGTATTTCACTATCTGTTCTTTTTCTATTGAGAAAGGGCTTCACATCTACCGTGTAAGCTCTACTCGAATCCTGAACTGACAAGCAGGATATCGCAATGATGCTTCTAGCCTAGAGCTCGAAACTAATAACTAACAGTGAAAGAAAACCGACGGACAGAGAAATAGCGACATTTTCAATTTGTATGTAATAACGATGGACTAGAAGCGCTCTAATAAGTATAAATGAAATAAATATGAAAGCGCAAATGTGCAGTTCAATCATTGTAGTATGTATAATTACAGTTCAAAGAATTTTTACATTTAAGCGGCTTTATAACAGCCTGAGTTACTTTGATATATACGACTTTCAGACTCTAAGTGATTCAGCAAATGTTTTAGAGCATTTAACGTGATATGTGTGAATTGTAAATTACCAGGAAAGGACTGTCGCCGAATACTGTGTAGGATGTTATGCAATGATAGTTCCTTATCAACGCCTAAAATGAAAAACAACTTAATTGATACTGTTATGTGTTGCTGAAAGATGCCATCTAAACTATTTATTAGGTAGTGAATTCCACTAACTTTGAAGCCTTACAGCTACACAAACTAAGTACAACATTTAGTACCATATTTTCAGTCGCAAACAATGCGCAGCCTGGTACATATGTGCGTTAACTAAGGTCACTAAACTACATTAGCACGATGAGATTAACAGTAGAATATATTTCAATAATAAGAAATGGAAAGTGATGTAAGCAAGTATAATCAAACGTAAAGTCTAAAAGGAAATCAAGAGTGAGTGCACCCATGATCGATTTTGAGCTATGAAGCACAATGTAACTTGTGGCCAAAATAGTTTGGTTGTAACGGTCCCAGACTGAAACTGGGTGACCCATAATCGAATCTATTATGGAGTATCAGTCCACTCGAGACTGCAAATACGTTCTGACGCTCCAAACGTTCCAAAAGTACTAATAAAATGGTAGTTTGTGACAGGTTCACTGGGTCATTTAGTCACGCTCCCAATGTGAATTATATTCATAATTAACCTGACCAACGAAATTTATATAAACGCCCACCACCTGTACTCAGTCTGATTGCATAGATTATCTTTGTTTGATAACCAATCAGAGAACTGTATTATTTTATAAACATGATTAATAATCACAATTGTTCATTTTGACGCCTTTCCCATCACTGTTCGGTACGTGTTTTCCTATTCTGTATATGACTGGGCATATTGATTATTTGTTTGTACTAGTTGTGTTAATGTGTGTTTTAGAAACAAGTAAAAGTTTATGCCAAGTTCTTCCTGTTTTGACTGTAGTTAAGCCCAGACTCTGAATCGACAGTTTTGTGGAAATTGCTTGCAAGGTTATCTGTAGGTTTAAACATATCCTACACCCAGGAAGTCACAACCACTACTAGCAAAGCATGCATTTCAGGTACCTTAAGAACTGTTCCACGGTGTGTACATGTTTGGATTCCGATTGTGCTCTAGTGATAGCACGTACCTTTGTGAATTTTACGGGAGGCAGGAAAACTGAGTGTTAATTGGAGAACGAAGTCCAAGAATGTATTCATAGAAAAGTTAGGTTAACAATTAGTCAATTATGGAGAGAAGGCTCATCCCAAAGAAATCTGGATCTATATTCGATCAGGCACAAATGCTGTAGTGGTATTTGTCTCCAATCCAAATCAAAAGGTTAGGAAAGACCAATGGATTCCAGAGACTTACTGAACTAATATCTGCTCGAAAACTCATCTCAGCGAGTTTAGAGGGTGAAAAGCAGTGACAAGTCAAACACAAACTAACAGCCTCACCTACGCTCCCCCCCAGCGGGTGGTCTGATTTGACGAATGCCTAACGAACTTCCTGAATCAGTGTTGAGAATTTCTCAGGCACTGATAGGGCCAGTGAGACTTTCAAAATAAAGGAAGTGATCAATGTGCTCAACTACTTCACTCCCAATAAAAACGACCATAACAAGAAGTATGCAACTAAAATTTTAACTCTGGATGATATACTTAAGACTGATTGTCACATATATCAACTGTGGTTATTAACAGTTTATTACACAGACTTCCAATCACCTTCAAGGATCTACTGACTGCTGTAATATATATATATATATATATATATATATATATATATCCTTACTGCCCGTTACTCCTCGCTGAGGAGCATAGGCCGCTCACCAGTGTTCTCCATTTAACTCTGTCCTGAGCAATCCTTTCCAGTTGTTTCCAGTTGCTGCTCATCCTTTTAATGTCTGCTTCCAATTCTCGACGCAGCGTGTTCTTTGGCCTTCCTCTTTTCCGTTTCCCAGCAGGATTCCATGTCAATGCTTGTCTTGTGATGCAGTCTGATGGTTTGCGTAGTGTATGTCCTATCCATTTCCACCGTCTTTTCCTAATTTCCTCTTCGGCTGGAAGTTGGTTTGTCCTCTCCCATAGTAAGTTGTTGCTGATGGTTTCCGGCCAACGGACATTCAGTATCTTGCGTAGGCAGTTGTTTATAAATACCTGTATCCGTCTGAGGATGTTTGCAGTAATTCTCCAGGTTTCAGCTCCATACAGCAGGACTGTCTTCACGTTCGAATTGAAGAGTCTGACTTTGAGGTTAGTTGATATTTGTTTTGAGTTCCAGATGTTTTTCAACTGCAGGAATGCTGCCCTTGCCTTGCCAATCCTTGTCTTTACATCTGCATCAGACCCTCCTTTTTCATCGATGATGCTCCCCAGATATGTGAAGGTATCCACCTCTTCCAGAGTTTCCCCATCAAGTTGAATTGGGTTGGTGCTCCCTGTGTTGTATTTGAGAATCTTGCTCTTACCCTTATGTATGTTCAACCCTACTGCTGCTGAAGTTGTTGCTACACTGATTGTCTTCGCTTGCATTTGTTGGTGTGTATGTGCTAAAAGAGCTAGATCATCTGCGAAGTCCAAATCATCGAGTTGCATCCTACTTGTCCATTGAATCCCGTACATTCCCTCAGATGTGGAGGTCTTCATGATCCAGTCGACCACTAGGAGGAAGAGAAAAGGTGACAGCAAGCAACCTTGTCTGACTCCGGTCCTCACTGAAAATGCAGTTGTCAGTTGTCCTCCATGCACAATTTTGCACTGTGTTCCGTCGTAAGAGTTCCGGATGATGTTGACGAGTTTCTCTGGTACACCGTAGTGTCGAAGAAGTTTCCATAGTGTTCTCCTATCTACACTATCAAACGCCTTCTCATAATCAATGAAGTTGATGTACAGGGGCGAGTTCCATTCAATTGATTGTTCAACGATGATCCGTAGTGTTGCGATTTGGTCCGTGCACGACCGATCCTTCCGAAAACCAGCTTGTTGATCTCGAAGTTGAGTCTCCACTGAATCTTTCATTCTGTTCAACAATACTCTGTTAAAGACTTTCCCTGGTATCGACAGTAGCGTGATCCCTCTGTAGTTGTCACATTTGCTCAAATCTCCTTTCTTTGGTATCTTGATAAGATAACCTTCTTTCCAGTCTGCCGGCACTTGTTCTTCTTCCCAGATCTTTTTGAATAAAACGTGGAATATCTTTGCTGTTAGGTCGATATCTGACTTGAGTGCTTCAGCTGGTATATTGTCAGGTCCTGCTGCTTTCCCACTTTTGATTTGCCTGATGGCCATCTTGATTTCTTCCATCGTTGGTGGAGTGACATCTATCGGGAGATCTGTAGGTGCTGCTTCAATGTCCGGTGGGTTCGGTGGAGCTGGCCTATTTAGAAGTTCCTCAAAGTGTTCTACCCACCTATTCTTTTGTTCTTGAATCTCAGTGAGTGTCTTGCCTTCTTTGTTCTTGATCGGTCGCTCTGGTTTACCATGTTTATCTGCCAGTTTCTTCGTTGTGTCGTATAGCTGTTTCATATTTCCTTCTCTTGCAGCCTTCTCCGCTGTCGTTGCAAGGCTTTCGATGTATTTCCGTTTGTCAGCTCTAATGCTCTTCTTTACTTGCTTATTTGCTTCTGAGTATTCAGCTTGAGCCTTGATTTTCTCTGCTCTTGTTCGACTGTTGTTGATTTCTATCTTCTTGTTCCTCCTTTGTTGAATTTTGCTCAATGTCTCAGTGGAGATCCATTCCTTATAATGGTGCTTCTTGCGGCCTAGAACCTCCTGACACGTTGACGTTAGTGCTTCTTTGATTTCTTTCCAGTTGTCCTCCATAGTGGTTTCTTCTTTCGGCAGATCTTGTAAGGCTTGGAACCTGTTGTTGATATATATATATATATATATATATATATATATATATATATATATATATATATATATATACGATCACAGTATGGAAACAAAAAATGTATAGAGAGGAATTACCTTGAGAAGAAACTAACTCATAAACAGCGTTCAGTAAGTTTCTATTTTCTTTAACAACCTAAATTCGGTAAATAATAGGAATATGTCTACTATAAATAAATTAACTGCTTGCGAAAATTATGATTAGAAATTTAAATTTGTCTAACAATTCTTGAGTACAGAATAATTAGTTTATTTAATTCCTTAAACTAAATTGCAGAAAATAGTTCTTAGTATAAAATTTGCAATATCGCAACAAATTCCCGTCTAAAACCCATTTAACTTTTCAATATTCATAAGGAATATGGGAAAGTTTTGATTATGATAAGCTGTCACTCATCTTCATTATAACTTTTGCTGTTCGAATGCCTTGTGCAAAATATTATGGCACAAATTTTACGTAACACAGAGCAGTACAAGAACTAGTATGTGGTGGCTGAGTTGTATTCATCTCTCCGACTGATGCTGCTACCTTGACGTGGTGGTCGGGCTTGCTAATCATAATGAACGAATTCAGCTAGAACAGCCGTCCCCTAAGGTCCAACTATGTCAGGCAAGTCGCTTGAAAGGAGATAAGAATAAAAGCGACGAACCTAAGGTATGAAGGCAAAGTTCTACTGCCGACTGTAAGTTTCCATCAGACAACCAGCAAGACAGCAATGCTACCTTCCAACAAAGAAAGGGTAGCGTTATAGAATGTCAGTCCTAAGAATGTACACCTCACTTTACTTTGTGGATTTCTGTCTCTGGCAGTAAGGCCTTAAATGGAACGTCTCGTGTGACCTGCCTTCAGCAGTTGTCCCTTGGGTACTGCGGTCGCGCTCCCGAACCAATAATATGAGCCTAATCCAATTTCTTTTACTGATACTACAAGAAGAACTCTTTCTCAGTATACGCGACCATGAAGTGAATAAACCCATCATACTTCTAACAGAACTCAAGATGGCCATGTTCATAATAAAATCCTCCAGTTTTTGATATTTCCCCGACCTTCACTATCAACCCTAAATTCCTATCTCCAACTTCCTTCTCGAGTGCCACCAGTGCCAACGATTTAAGTGCACGGAATACTGACACGGGTTTAATAAAACCAACTTCCAAACTTCACATTGAAGCCTTTAGCGGCCGAACTCTATATCAAACAGGGCAGTAGCATCTGATGACATAGATGTGTGCTATGTCTCCGAAACACACATAGTACCCCATCGCAGTCATTCAGCTGACGTTACCTAGTTTATAATACGGCGAAAATACACGGCATACCTTTTATCTACCTGGCGACCTGAGGGAAATTATCGTCAGTCAAGCAGTCGTAAACAACGTAGAACCAGACGTGTATGTGAATACTTCCAAAGCGCCATACCACATTAGCACGAGATCACATTTATGAAATTAACACAACAGCATAATTCAACAGAAAGGAATGCAACAAACGTAAGTACTAAAAAATAATGAAACCAAGGTTCCAGTAGAAAATAAAGCGTGAATACACTTGCGCCGCTGTGACCGATTTCAAGCCATGCCACCCAGTATCTCCAGCAATCGATCACGATTATCACGCGGACCCCAACCAATTAGTCTGAATCTACTAACATGGCTTAGACCAACAATCAAAGACTTCATGGGCTGGTGCCATGTTATGGTTCGACAGCTCTCGGATATTTTCCATCCTACTTCTACCCAAGCCAACACCGCGCGAGGACGCAGGCGGTAATCGGTCATACGTAGCACATGTCCCAATTATCTCAGTAGATGAACATTTACGACATCTTCAACTCACTTGTCATTTTCCTGGCATTCAGTGTCTAACATTAACATTACTTATTTGGTCATTCCATGATATACGGGAGATGCTACGGAGACTTTTATAATTAAATACTTGGAGCCTACGCACATCTGTTTACATGGTCCATGTTTTCCATCCATATATTAAAATAGACCAGACTGCTACGCAATACACTCGGTCAATTGTTGAGAGACGGATATCTCGCCTACACCACAAGTGGCTCAAATCAGCAAAAACCAAGCGAGCTTTTCGAATCCGAGTTGAGGTTTCATCAGACACAAACCCACTACGGGTGACAAGACCTTCAAGACTCCTTATGACTTATGTAAACGATGACATAGACCAAAATTGAAGTAACATTCTGTATTTAGAAAGAGACAAACTTTTAGTGAGCTAAGACGTTTATATTTAACACTAAGTATGAGTGAATCCCTTTCGAAAGTCGCCTATGTGCTGTCCGCAATAAGTGAAAACGACAAAAGCATGAGTCATTGCCTTTTAGTCGTTTCCGCCTATGCTTTTACCTAATGCTACTGGGACAAATTGAACGAGGGATTTTATAGACAGCCTTCTGAACTGCTTCTAAACGTTAAGCATTCAGATTCAGTCCTCATCAAGTGAATGTAATACCCCAGTAGGTATCTAAAATCAGACTAAAGGACATGTTAGTGGAACTAATACTTCTACGAATAATGGAGTTGATCTTAGTGTGCTAATGAGGTGTAGCAACTTGGACCGATGCACATACGCAAAAGATTCTACTCTGTGGATACATACATAATTTATCTTATATATTTTATTACTATATATCAAAACCCTTTGATAGAACTAACTCGGAACTGATTTCGTGATTAAAAGGACACGAATAGTGGAACGCAAAAATGCGGTATGGAAGCTGTTTACACAGAAAATGATAATACTAGTGACCACCTCCAAAAAGTAAATGTCAGTTGGCAGGCATGCGTAGGTGTGAATGAATCAAAAAGGATTCACGCTACATTCATTTTCGCTAATACAAACCCACTACAATTCCAATGTGATAAGATGCGAAGAATCAAATGGGTAGTTAGTTTTATTTCCATATACTTGGATTCGAACCACAATCTAGGTATGTGGGCTAGTGATTCTACCCCGTTAACCAAACTAAGGTAGATGGGATAGGGTTTGGACCTGCAACCTGATGGCTGAAATTCAAATGCCTTAATTACTGGGCCATCGTTAGCACTACTGAACAATTTGATTACTAAATCATATCCAAACCTTACCAGTATCTTTTAGTTGTTGAGTTGTGGCATCATGTCCAAATACTACTACTATTATGGCGATAATATAATATGCAGAATTGGCTGTTGTATTATCAAATGAAGCCATTCAGAAATCTTTGGAAAAAAAGCGAATAACTCACACAATACGTTTTCATTCCCCCGATAGTTTGAGTAGCTGGAAAAATCCAACCGTCAATTAATAATCGTTCGATTAGATTTGTGATTACAAGCTGTAATTTTTTAGGACTAAGAATTTCGTCGTCAATTGTAGGTTTACTCTCTCCTTCTTTATCTAGTTCAGTGAAACTTTGTCTAAGATAGTTTGTTTCAGTTTCGTCAAATGCCTTGGGTAATCAAAAAATAGCGAGTGTGGAAGGATGGGAGTAAACGGCAGGGAGGGATTAAAGGAAAATAATGAAAATGTAACTAAACAGACTATATATATATATATATATATATATATATATATATATATATATATGTATATATATATGGCGTGTTAGGTTTGTGATCATATTATTAAATATATTAGTAATACACATTGCAGAATACTTAGTACATGTACTAAAGAGGCATACGACCAAGCAACTATTGCCTTTCAGCATTGATGGACTAATCTTAGCATGAATTTATTTACGTCATAAGAAAAACGTCACATATACAATACCTGATATGAAAAACCTATTAGTTAGAGGCCAAAATATCTTCCCGTGAATAAGATAACAAAATTTCGACAAGCAAAATTTTACGGACGTGAGATTCTGAAGTGCTTTTGGACACTACCAGCCAGTTAACCAATCGGTTACGTAATGTGACTGCGATTTCCCTGACGCTTCAGGAAGACAACTTGATAGAGATGAATAAAGAAGTGGGAGATGGGCTTAAAAATAAGTTCAAACAGGCTGGACTAGTAATATTACGACAAAGCGCAACTAAATATCCGTCTATAGAACATAACTTATAAATTCCTTGTCTCATTATCTAGTCCATTTGTTGTTTGACCCTACTTGCTGATAGCCAAAATGTTATTTAAAATTTTCGACCATTCATAGTTCATCTTTTTAAACGATAGTGAGTACCGTAGGACAAAGAATGCTTCCAATTCTTGAAATCACTAACTAACAACCTAAGCTATGTATAAAATTTAAATTGGCTAACTTGTGCATTCGAAGTGCCTAGATAAACCAACGAGAAAGACTAAAAACACAGTCCAAAAGTAGATAATGGATGAGAATGTTTTTATACTGTAAATTTGTTTCAATGTTATATTTGTGTATTATCTATTCATTATCTTCTTGTTAGCCCATCTAATTTTTACTTACTTTACTATTTACTTAATCTAGACGGCTGACAATTGAGGCTACATAAATCTGTGCACTCTGTGAATAATTATGTTGCTAAATAGCATATCACTCGCTTTCCTGTTGATTAAGTTTCATTTACACCATAATTAGTGCTTGCTTGACCGGATTGTGTATGAAAACAAATGAACTAACCCTTCTTAATTATACTTACCACATAGCTGCATTTTTTAATTACTGTTAAAATCATACCACTAGTAGCTAGGAAAATTACTTCGTTAAGATCTCATTAATTTTATGTTTATTTATGCAGAAAAAGAAAGCAAATGAAATTGTAGTAATAAAAATAACTTACAACATTTACAGATATCCAATTCGTTTTTATAGAATCAATTATTCTCGGATGTAAACATAAATCTAATTTAGTGAGCAACTGAATATTATCCTGTATAAGAATTCTACAACATTCTTCTACAAGTGAATTTGCTAAATTAACCTATATAATAAGAAAAACAAGATGAAACTTTTAGGTTTGTTTTGATTACATAAACAATATGCACGAAAAAATAAACCATTGAATATTTGAACAAAATTTGGCCTATTAAATATGTCAACTCGATATTCACCAGATACCGATTCTCGTACTAGGCTCCGAACCACAGTGTAAAAGTTAATCATACTATAGAGTTGCAAAAACTAAATTAGATGGGACGAGGTCTGAATCAATGATTTGGTGGTTGAAAATCGAACGCCCAGTTCCCCCTTTAAAGTCATCAGTATTCGCATTATTTCGGATAATACAATAGTAGTACTAACGACAATAGAATATTTAAATAATTTAATTCCTCAATTAAATCATATTAACTGCGAAGATACACATTATATTCAATAACCTAAAAATAAAAAGCTTATAATCTGAAAACACTAGGTCAGTTAACTACTGAGTATAAAAGAAATAAATACAATCTAATCATGTACATGAATATAATACTGATAATTAAAAAGCAACTTCCCGTTTACCAAATTAGTTTCAAAAAGAAACTTATTATTTTATTTAAAGAAATTTGAAAATATATGTGTGGCTGAATTAATAAGCACAGGATAGTGTATTCAGTTAGTAATCCTGCTGCTCATACTGAAATAGAATGGAACAGGCTTTGAACTTACAACCTAATTTAAAGCATCCTTTTTTCACATAGGCTAAAACCAGATAGTGATCTACAAAGACTATTTCGAAGTGCAGTGCATTACCATTAATATACTTTATTTATCAACCAGGACTAGATAAACATAGGGTACATGATTCATCAACCGGATATTTTATATCCAACCTACTATTTATAGTCGGACAGCAACTGAAATTCTACCAATAAGAATTATTAATGGTGAAAGTAGAACTGACCACACGAGATTTTTTCACATTCTCTGCTACAGCAGCAGGATCATAAGGATGTGAGTAGATTTCTTCTTGTAAATGATATCTATGGATGATATGATGTAATAATTCACCTTCATCTCTGATTGGACCTGTAAGTGGTGAGATCAAAGAAAAGAAAATGAAAAGCTAGATAGGGATTGTGTTCACTGAAATTAATCTACAGTGACTTAGCGTAAACAAAACTAAAACCGCATACAAGAAATTGAGTCCTAACTCATGGAAAATGCTAGCTTATCATTCTGCCAAGTCTCTACTGGTTGCACAAACCCCCCCTTATAATAGGAATATGAAAAATGTAATGATCCATAATTAGGCTTGTTGAGTTAAATATCACAAATTGACTTTGTAGATAGCTACTGAGACTCAAGGAGCACTGGACAGAAGTTTCATCCTGGTCATTTATGTGCCAAGCGTTTGACGCTGTTCTAAGTTTTATTTAACTACGCAGTGTTGTTTTTGAAAGTTTGCCAAAAATGATATTTCAAAATGTCTTACGTCATTACACGTTTTCTGATTTAGTATCATACCTACCATTTAAAACGAATTCTACTTGATGAATTTAGTAAAAGCATGTTAAATGTACACCTACAATGATAACGTCTCCATTTAAAAATTAAGACGTTACTTTTACTTCCATTTCGTGGTACAGCACAAAATCTCTGTAAGTGGCAAAGATGTATTCACTTTGTTTAGATCCAGAGTTTCAAAGTTATTTAATACTTTTTATTTCATGAATTTATCCTCTCTTATAAGATCATATTTTTTATCTAATCCTTTTATACAATCACTGATGTCACTACTACTGTTTCTAACCATCTCTCTACGAATTCTTATAAAATGAATGGAGTCTTAGCAAACATCATAAGGTGATCATTATTCATTGACACATTTAATCACCCTGAATGTTAAATTGTTAATTCTAATCTTATGTATCAAGAAAAATTAACTTCGGTTGCACAAAACGTGTGACTCAAAGCAAAGTAAGTAACCTTCTCCCAGTTACGTGAAAGTATATTACGTTGTGCTGGTTCCCGTGTTAATCAAAACAGTAAGTTATAAAGTAGCTAGAAAAATCTTTAGAAATGACTTTAAGATGATAACAGTGAACGTACGGCAGAAATAAGCGTTGAGCTTTAACTTTCCACGGAAACAGTTCAAGCGACCTCTAAGATGCAAGATTTGGCCAATGTGCAGGTTAGAATAATGTTTAGCTGAGGGCGAAACAGGTTGTGATTTGTATGATAATTTCAAAAGTTGATCACACAAATAATTTTGTTCAAAATCAGATGAAATTTTTTTAGCTGCTAACGCACAAATATTGTTAGAATAGTCAGGACGCCATATTGTGCAGCTAATACAGCCAGTTCCATCATCCACTAAAGATAACAAATGAAGAATACTATTGCAATACGAAATGCTAATGTGCGGTAAAGACCATTCAGTGTATACCTACCTATATGCATTAAACTGCAGTCCACTAAGGTCACGAGCATACAGTTCAGAAAGAGACTAATCAACATTCATATTATTTGAATGTCTATTCAGGAAGACATAACAGGTCCCATGGGGGTTCGAACCCCTCGACCTGACAAACAAAGGCTAAGTGTATTCACCACTAGGTCAAAGGCCCACCGCCTGGTTGATGCACCAAACTTAGCCTGTATCAAGAAAAAAAAAGTGATTCATTAGACTGAGGCAACATGAGTCAAATAAGTTCCTTCTTGATCGCATGCATAAATTTCCCACTAATATTTTTGGAAATAACAAAACTTAATTATATAATAATTAAAAATGTTGATTCGCAATAATCTAGAGCTTACAATCAACAACAGAAAATTTCTCTCGTTCATAAATAGAACGCACAGCTCCCACAACATCGATAAACAATATCCATCTTGGACCGAAGCGGAAAGGACCTATGAAATGGATTTATAACAATCGATGCAACAAATAGTAATATTCACTGAAAGATGCATAGCAATCAAAGAAAGTGGATTACAAAACACAATGTGTAATAGTCAGAGATTTATGTGTTAATGGCTTATTTACTTGAAATCCACTTTAGTTGTTAGGATCTATAAAATATGTCTTTAAATTTCAAGAAATTATCATGATAGTGCGGACGCATTCACCTAGGCTCCAGAAAAAAATAAAGCGTGAATACACTTGCGCCGCTGTGACCGATTTCAAGCCATGCCACCCAGTATCTCCAGCAATCGATCACGATTATCACGCGGACCCCAACCAATTAGTCTGAATCTACTAACATGGCTTAGACCAACAATCAAAGACTTCATGGGCTGGTGCCATGTTATGGTTCGACAGCTCTCGGATATTTTCCATCCTACTTCTACCCAAGCCAACACCGCGCGAGGACGCAGGCGGTAATCGGTCATACGTAGCACATGTCCCAATTATCTCAGTAGATGAACATTTACGACATCTTCAACTCACTTGTCATTTTCCTGGCATTCAGTGTCTAACATTAACATTACTTATTTGGTCATTCCATGATATACGGGAGATGCTACGGAGACTTTTATAATTAAATACTTGGAGCCTACGCACATCTGTTTACATGGTCCATGTTTTCCATCCATATATTAAAATAGACCAGACTGCTACGCAATACACTCGGTCAATTGTTGAGAGACGGATATCTCGCCTACACCACAAGTGGCTCAAATCAGCAAAAACCAAGCGAGCTTTTCGAATCCGAGTTAAGGTTTCATCAGACACAAACCTACTAAGGGTGATGAAACTTCTCAGATAAGTGAAGTAGTTAACGCACTCAACTACTTCACTCGCTATGAGTGGGACGAGATAAACAACAATTGGTCATACGTAATACACATCCAAACCATCAACTCGGCTGACGGAGGTTCACAGAAAGATTAGATAGACAACAAATGGAAAGTACTGTTGATTAAAAAGTAGCACATAGTAGTGAAGTGTTGATTGCTTCCTTGTGATTTTTAGTGAATCACTCCATTTAAGATTTTCAAATAGTTGTCCCTCTTATCTTGCGTATCCCACGTAAACAAACTGTGCACATCCGTATAACAACCGAATAATAACTCTAGTCTCGGCACTTCATAAAGTGTAGTTTCTAGGTCAATATACTTAAGTCCGAAACCATATACTGGCACACCACACTCTGCAGTTACAAAGACAGATTTCCGGTCATTAATTCACAACTATGATTACTTAAATGGGAAAATAACCAACATATTATGGGGATTGCTTCCTTCATGTGATATTAACAATGATTGCAACAGAAGTGGTATTTAGAAAAAATCGACAAGAGGATACTTAACGTATGTATGTTTCCGAAACTGTGCAAATACATAAAGCGCACAACTAAATAGTAAAACCGGCTCATTACGAACATTAAAAACAGTGGAGGGGCATAGGTTGGCAACATCTGCGGCAGGACAAAATTATGCAGAATATAAATACTAGTTCGTAATCTATACATTTTCACTAACACTTAATTTAAAAGATGTTTCTTACCATGACTGCCAATTAATTTAATCTCAGAAAGTTGTCCCAATAGTAACTGGTAATGTTCATTGGCCAAAGGATCTAATATAAGTGCATGCTCAATAGACTGTGCTTTATAAACATCTGGAAGAACTGCAGATAACCAACGACTATCATCAAGGCAACTCAATGACATTACTGCAAATCAAAATTGGGAAGTCGGTAAGACAAGAAGCAATTGTGTACATGCGAAACGTATTATCAAAATTATACGTACCTAACATACTTTGTGAAATAGTTACAACGGGATTGTTATTATTTTGATTTCAAGCTGAAATGTAAGCTCCGACATTTCTACAACTTTTATAGCCCGCCTACAAACAACACCCGACCGTGCTGCTACCTTGACGTGGTGGTCGGGCTTGCCTATCGTGATGACTCAACCGGGTTATACTGGCTGGAACAATCGTTCCCCAGGGTCCTACCATGCCAGGCAGGTCGGTTGAAGAGCAGTGAGACCAAAAGCAGTAAATATAAGGTCCGAGGACGAAGTCGTACTGCTGGCTGTACAGAGGTGTGACGGCGGTAACGTGTTTTCTTGGGACAACCAGCATAGCAGCTATGCTGCCTTCCCACAAAAGAAGGGCGGGGTTAGAAGAGGTCGACCCTAAAAATGCACATCTCACCTTACTCCACGGATTTCCGTCTCCGGCAGTAAGGCCTCAACGAGTACGGAGCTACAACAACAACGAAGACCTCTCTCAAAAAGGCCGTGTGTGACCGGCCTCAAGCAGTTGTTCCTTGGGCACTGCGGTCACGCTCCCAGGTCTTTCAGGCCAACCCTAACCCATTTTGCTTTTCAGGTACATCAAGAAGAACCCTTCCACAGCGTGGGCAACTGGGAAGAGATAGCCGCCCTCATGCCGCTAACAATACGCAAGATCACCGCCATTTTAATCAGACTCCTTCTATTCCTAATGTTTATCCTGCCCCCACCTTCAAGCCTAAATCCTTATCTTCAACTTCCTCCTGTGTCATTAGCGCTAACGATTCCGGCCCACAAAATAACGTTCCTAGCATACTAAGACCACGCTCCAAACTTCACATTGGAGCATTCAATGTACGAACCCTGTGTCAAGTAGGGCAACAAGCCTCCTTAGCTAGGACATTAGAATCCCGCGCGATGTATGTTGCGTCTCCGAAACACGCATACAGGATCCTAGCGTGGTCATTCACTTGACCTCACCTAGTCAGAAGCAACAACCTTCGCGATACACTCTTCGTTTATCTGGCAACTCAACAGCAACTTCTAGTGGGCTAACTGGTGTAGGTATTGCGTTAAGTATGAGAGCAGGACAGGTGCTCCTTGATTGGATTCCTGTCGACAGTCGCCTATGTGCCGTCCGACTAAATGGTTCAGTAAGAACTCGGAAAGATATGGACACACACCGTTGTCTTTTCCTTGTTTCTGCCTACGGTCCTACCGACTGCAGCCTGGATGAACTGAAAGATGAATTTTACAGAAAACTTTCCGAACTTCTTCATAGGGCCAAACACTCAGATTTGGTCATCTTGGCTGGTGATTTTAACACCCAAATAGGTAGTTTGAACCAGTCTAAAAGACATTTAGGTGGATGCTTCAGTGTTCCAGTTGGTAGAACGGATAACGGCGACCGTCTGCTGCAGCTTTGCTCAGATAATCGGTTATTTCTAGCCAACACGAACTTTAAGCATAAGGAGCGACATCGTTTAACATGGCGACCTCCTGGCCCTACTCAACAGTGGACTTAAATAGACCATATTGCGATTAGTCACCGTTGGAGAGGCTCGATAGAAGATTGCCGATCTTTCTGGAATACATGTTTAGATTTTGATCATGCTCTAGTAGGAGCACGCATTTGCTTGTATCTTACTGGGCGAAGAAAAACTATCACAGGAAAATCTATTAGGATTCAATTCAGCAACGAGACAGCCAGGATCAGATTCCAGGAACAACTAAAGAATTACTTAGGCAATTATAAAGATGCGACCCAACTAGATACTGCTTGGCAAGATGTCCAAACAGCTGTGGTATCTACAGTGACATATATCAAGGACTTAAGTCAACATGTCAAGAAAAATCAATGGATCTCGATGGCTTCTCTTGAATTGATAGACTCCTGAAAACCTATCCCGTCAGGCTCCGAACATGACGAGGGGCGAAGAGTAACCAGGTATAAACTGGCGAAAAGTCTGTGAAACGACCGTCAGCAGTTGTGGGTAACGAAAGCGAAGGAAATGGAAAAGTCAGCGGCGTTAGGTAACACTAAACAACTTTTCAAGTTAATAAAAGAAACCGGAGTTAAAAAATCCAGCGTTAGTGAGACGATCTCCGGAAAAGATGGGACGCTTAATAGCTCTCAGTCTAGACGTTTAGAACGTTGGGCTGAACACTACATGGAGCAGTTTAGTTGGCCTTCAGCTACTCTAAAACTTCCCACTATTTCGAAACAGCCAGAATGGAAAGTCGAATTAGGTCCCCCCGACTCTTGTCGAAGTCGAAAAAGCTATAGCCAATCTAAGGCGAGGCAAAGCAGCGGGTCCAGATGGATTATCCCCAGAGGTGTTGAAGGATGGTGGCCCCATTGACGGTTAGGCTGACTGATATTTTGATACAAGTTTGGGAGCCTGACATGATTCCACCTGACTGGTGTCGATCGTTAATTGTCCCAGCATATAAGGGTAAAAGCCGTCCTGCAATAACCATAGAGGAATTAGTTTGATTAATATAGTGTCTAAAATACTGCCTTCTATAATTATCAGACGCTTAACTGCAACTCGTGATCTACAAATACGAGAAAATCAGGCTGGTTTTAGACCTGGTCGCGGTTGTATAGACCAGATATTCATCATTCGTCAAATTTTAGAACACAGACATACTTTTCGACTGCCGACAATGGTGTTTTTCCTTGACTTGAAAACGGTATTTGACTCTGTAGACCGTGAAGTTCTGTGGTAATGTCATTCATTGAAAGGCGTGCCCCACAAGTACATAAAACTTGTTAAGGCCCTTCACTCAAACACTATTAGTCGTGTCAGATCATATGGCGAACTGTTATCTGGACTTGTAACATCAAGTGGTGTTTGTCAAGGCTGCCCACTTTCCCCACTTTTGTTTAATTTCATAGTTGACATACTGTTGGAAATCACACTTTCATCGTCCGACTTTTCAGGAATTGATCTCCTACCAGAAATTCCACTTATTGACTTATAATATGCTGACGATATAGTCCTGTTTGGCGAAGACGCTGATACGATGCAGAAACTTTTAACAGAAATAAGCTCGAATGCAAGCATTTTCGGAATGCGTTTCTCCCTCTTTAAATGCAAACTATTGCTCCAGGAGTGGTTCTCATCAACCCCTGAACTATATATAGGGAATGAAGTAGTTGAGCACGTCGACCACTTCACTTATCTTGGAAATCTGATTAGCCCTAATGGGTTGATCTCTGACGAAATCTCAGTACGAATTCAAAAAGCTCGTTTGGTGTTTGCTAACTTACGTCACTTATGGAGTAGACGAGATATTCGTCACTCAACGAAAGGGAGAGTGTACTGCGCAACAGTTCGCTTTGTCTCACTGTATGGATGTGAGACGTGGCCATTAAGGGTAGATGACACTCGAAGGTTTTTGGTTTTTGACCATCGATGTCTACGAAACATCGCTCGCGTTAGCTGGGATCACCGAGTAAGTAATAACGAGGTTATACGACGGGTGTTAGGCAAAAGTGGTAAATCAGTCGATGAGGTTGTGAATCTTCATCGACTGAGGTGGTTGGGACATGTGTTGCGTATGCCCAACCACCGTCTTCCTCGACGCGCAATGCTGGCCGATATTGGAATAGGATGGAAGAGAGTTAAAGGTGGCCAAACTAAAACATGGCATCAGTCCATGAAGTCACTGACTGCCGGTTTAAATCGTGTCGGTAGCTGCAGACTACCCGGATGGGGTCCCCGCGATTACCATAACCAGTGGCTAGAAACACTGAGTGACATGGGCCAGAATCGGTCACAATGGCGCAGATGTATTCACTCATTGTCCTCCTTTAAATCATCAGCTTTAAATTATTCCATTACTTTCTTTCAACGCCTCCTGAACCATATTCTATATGTTCACATTCCTTGTTACTATTATTATTTTATTTTATTGAAGCGATTTCTACAAGTGGTGGTGGTGTTAATCTTGCGGTGCCATCGAGGTATGGAAACTTGAACTGATGCACACATGTGCTTGGTTCTATGTTGATTATACATACACATACATACATACACACAACACAGGGACAATGTATGTAACTTTAACCACTCTTCAATCCTAACACTAAATGTTCTCATGACTCGATCTAGTTCTACAGTTTGCTGATTTATAAACATGCAAAGAGAAACGTTCGTCAGATATTTGAACCAACAATAATATTTACTATTGAGTAGTTTTTATGAGGCTATTTTTTGAAAAAAAGACGGTTTTATGAAAAAGCCTTATCCATCCAACCCAAAGAAAGCTCAGTTTGCAAAACGTTGGAGCACCATACTCATAGCATTTAAAAGCACTGGCGGGTGGAATGAGGACAGGAAAGGAAGGAAAATGTGTGGTCTTACCAAAAACAAACCCACAATGTATATATGTATGCTCAACACACGACACAGTACATTTGTGAACTAGTCCAAGTTGTCACACCTCAGCAGCAGAGTGAGATGAACACCAAGCCAGTAGAATTAGTAGTTACGTAAATGGTAGTAAGAAAGTGTCGATACAGAATACAGTAAGAGAGAAAGAATTAGTCTGCGGAAAGGTGTAAATAATTTTAAGCCCAAGATTTGAGGAAAGACGAAGTATGAATGTACCTGCACCCTTTTGGCCGATTCTCAGCCATGTAACCAAGAGTCTCCGAGCATTGGTTACGACATCGCGGACCCTAACCAAGTAGTCTGCATCTATGGACACGGTTCAGACTGGCAGTCAGTGACTATGTGGACTGATACCACATTTTGGTTTGACCGCCCCTAACTTACTTCTATCCTACTCCTATACCAATTGCATCACGTGTCAAGGTAGACTGTCGTTAGGTAAATGTAGAACACCTGTCAATCACCTCAGTCGATGAAGATTTGCAACCTCATCGACTGATTTACCAACAAGGACGCCTGACTACATTATCACTTACTCGATGATCCCAACAAATGCGAGCGTTGTTTCGAAGACTCCGACAATCAAATACCAAAAACCTATGAATGTCATCAACTCATAATGACCACGTTTCACATCAATACAGTAAGACAGAAATAACTGCTGAGCAGTATTCTCATCCTTTTGTCAGGGCAGATATCTCGCTTATGCCAAACGAGCATTAAGAATTCCTACCGAGATTACATCAGACACCAACCGATCAGGAGTGATAAGACTTCTAAGATAAGTGATGGCCGACGTGCTCGACTACTTCACTCCCTATCTTCATCTCAGGTGTTGACTCAAAACAGCCTTGAAGCAACAATATCTACATAGACGGGGAGAGACGTATCCCAAACATGCTTGTATTATTACTCAATGTCATCAAAATATTCTACATTCTATCAGTGCTTTCATCATACGTGAAAATGACATCTGCGTATTCTAAATATATTAGCAGAGCTCCTGGAAAGAGATCAATTCCTGGAAGTTCAGACTATAACAGAGTTATATCCAGCAGTAACATCATTACGAAATTAAACGAAAATGTTGATAGTGGGTAAATATGAGGTATACCACATGAGGCTACAAGATCTTCTACAACAACTAATGTAGTTCGAGTAATAAGCTATCACAATGTCTATGCACTTCCGAGGTACAAGTTCCACTAATAGATGTTGCACTAGAACCATTCGGCAAATTGAGGCAAATGCTACTATCAAGAAAAAAAACAGCATCATTTCGGGACGCCAGACAGTATGTTTCTGCATTAAAACTTGACGAGTAGTGAACATTTTGTCGATATAACCGCAACCAGGTTTGAAACCATTCTGGTTTTATCACATGTGAACTTCACAAGTTGGGTATGGGGTGCTCTTTTTGGTCACGCCTTCCCAATCTGATGGTACAACTCTAAGATATATGGTGATTTACGATTGGCTTTAAATTCATGTTTTTTAAAACGAATATGCAATATTGAGGCTGAAGATATTCTCGTTACCTCGTTCGGGAATATTTTCGAAGGTTACCTATCTGCAGATTTCTTTAAACCGAATTCCATCAGTTTTGACAGCAGTAAATACTCAGTTTGGTTTACTCAACTACAACAATCTTTCATTTAGTTTTGGTTGATATCCAGTTGTTTCCTAAAGAATGACGGACACTACTGTTGATGATGTGCAAGGTGTAGAAATATGTCTTTATAACCATTCTAACTCTGCTCTGGAAGTTGGAAGGACTAATATAACGCTTCATGGTAAAAGCCGAGCTCCTTCGGAAGCCATGAGGCCGATGCGCCTCCTTCTGACAACCGGAGCAACAATTAATATACTTGACCGACCTCAAACAGCTGTCCACTGGGCACTGCGGTCACACTCTCAGGTCATCACGACCTCCCCTAATCCTCTTTCTCTTTCAGGTTCCTCAAGAATGACCCTTCCACGGTGTGGGCAACCAGGAAGTGATAACCGCCCTAATACCTCTAGTAACACTGGAGTTCACCATGTTCATGATCAAACACGTTCTCCATCTCTGGTCTCTACTTGTAACACTTCTTCTCCTACATTTTCTATGCGCGCCACTTTTACTGGTTACCCGAGTTCCCAAATTATCATACCAGGTCTCCTGAAGCCAAGCTCCAAACTTCATGTTGGAGCTTTTAATGTGCGTACGCTGTGTCAAATCGGTCAACAGGCTGCCTTAGCTAAAACATTAGAATCTCTTGCAATTGATGTATGCTGTGTCTCCGAAACACGCATACAGGATCCCAGCATGGTCATCCGTTTGACCTCACCTAGTCAATGCAATGGAACTGCACACTTCACTCTTCGTTTATCTGGAGACCCTACAGCAAACTCACGTGGCCTTGCTGGTGTAGGCATAGCACTAAGCTTACGGGCAAAACAAGCTCTTCTCTAGTGGATCCCTGTAGACAGTCGTCTATGTGCTGTCCGTCTAAATGGCACAGTACGGACTCGGAAAGATAGGGACACACGCCGATGCCTTTTTGTCGTCTCAGCTTATGCCCCCCACTGATTGCAGCACAGATGAAGTGAAAGACGACTTCTATATGAAGTTCTCTAGCCTCCTTCAGAAAGCTAAGCACTCAGACATAGTAATTATTGCAGGAGATTTTAATGCCCAAGTAGGTAGACTAAATCAGGCTGAAAAGCACTTAGGTGGGTTACTCGGCATCCCAGCCTAGAGAACAGACGACGGAGATTGTCTATTGCAGTTATGTTCAGACTACCGTTTATTCTTAGCTAGCACAAACTTTAAGGAAAAGGTGAGACATTGTTTAACCTGGCGACCCCCAACATCTACACAACGATGGACATAAATTGATCACATCGGCATCAGCTACCGTTAGAGAGGCTGTATAGAGGACTGCTGCTCTTTCTGGGGCACGTGTCTAGACTCTGACCACGCCCTAGTGAGAGCACGCATCTCTATGCGTTTTACTGGTCGCAGAAAGGTTACATCAGGCAAACCCTTTAGATATCACTTTGAGACTGAGAATGCTAAGATTGCATTTATGAATGGTTTGGCTAAGTATTTAGTCGCCAACGACCAACAGGTTCACCCCGAAGTAGCTTGGAATGATTTTAAAGTAGGTGATAAGAAGCAGCGCTATCAGCATCTAACCCCAATCCAATGGTTATGAAAGACCATTCGATCTCTAGAACTTCTAGGAAACTGATGGAGGCTCGAAAACTCGTTTCAGCAGGCTCGGAGTATGATGAAGAGTGACGACAACTGAAACGTAGACTGACAAACAGTCTGCGTAAGGATCGTGAACAGTGGTGGGCAACAAAAGCAAAAGCGATAGAATCATCGGCAGCGACAGGCAATAGTAGACAGCTGTTCCGACTCATTAAGGACGTCGGTATCAAGAAATCGGCAGTTAGTGAAATCATCTCTGAAAAAGATGGTTCGATGATTTACTCTCAATCTAGAAGATTAGAACGTTGGGCAGAACACTTTCAGGAACAGTTCAACTGGCCCCCAGCCACTCTTAGCTTACCCACAATCTCCAAGCTACCCGAATGGAAAACTGACACAGGTCCCCCAACTCTCAGTGAAGTTGAAAACGTCATAAGTAAATTGAAACGAGGGAAAGCAGCAGGACCTGATATGCTGTCTACCGAAGGTTTTCTCACATTTCATGTTGTTAAGTATGTTTTTCGTTTTGCTATAGCATTAACAGTTATTGTTATGTTTCATAAACAAAGGTTCTTTGTGGATTTTGATACTGAGGTGTCTGCTATTTCTGTGCCTACGCTACGGCATTATTTTGTTCGGTTCACCATAAGTATATTTTCGACCTTTTTACTGGGTAATTGGTGTTGGGTCAGGAATAGAAGCACTCACCTTTTAGCCAGTAGTTCGCAGTTCTATAGGATACATCATGTATTCTAAGTCACTATTGAGGCGAATGGTTACGGGAAATGTCATCCTCAAGTGGGGTTTGTCAGGGTTGCCCCTTATCCCCATTTTTATTTAATTTCATCATAGATGTACTGATAGAAATCTCTCTCACTTCTTTTAAGTCCTCAGGAATTAATCTCCTTCCAGGAGGCTCCTTTGTCGACTTAGAATATGCAGATGATATAGTCCAGTTTGGTGAAGACGCGTACAGCATTCAGGGTCTCTTGAACACCTTGAGTAACAATGCAGGCATATTTGGGATGCGCTTCTCCCCTCCCAAATGCAAAATGTTACTCCAGGACTAGCCTGCTTCTTCTCCTAAATTATTTATAGGGAGTGAAGTAATTGAATGCGTTGATCACTTCACTTATCTCGGAAGTCTCATTACCCCTGGTGAGTCAGTGTCTGATGAAATCTCAGCGCGGATTCAGAAAGCTCGATTGGCATTTGCCAATCTACGGCACTTGTGGCGCAGACGAGATATCCGTGTCTCAACGAAATGCCGGGTGTACCGCGCAGCAGTCCGCGCCATTTTAACATATGGCTGCGAAACGTGGGCCATGAAAACTCAAGATATGCGTCGTCTCCAGATATTTGACCATAGGAATCTTCGTAACATCGCTCGTATACCATGGAATAACCGGATTAGTAATAGTGAGGTTAGACAAAAGATTCTTGGGAAACACGGTAAATCAGTCGAAGAGGTCATTAACCTTCATCGACTGAGATGGCTGGGATATGTATTGCGCATGCCCGACCACCGTCTACCCCGTCACGCGATGTTGGCTAGGGCTGAAGTAGGATGGAAGAAGGTTAGGGGCGGCCAAAAAAAAAACGGCGTCAGTCCATGAAGTCCTTGACTACTGGTCTAAGCCATGTAGGTAGATGTAGACTATCTGGTTGGGGTCCGCGTGATGATCGCAACAAATGGCTGGAGACACTAGGCGACATGGCTCAAAATCGGTCACAGTGGCGCAAGTGTATTCATTCTCTAACCTCATCTAAATCTCGAATTCTATTGTTATTTTCTGCACATCTTTACTTTACTCTTCCCTTTTGTATTCTGTCTATACGTTACCTCAATATTCTCGTAGTGCTAGTGTGATATGGCAACTTGAACCTACAGGCGTTTGTGCCCGGTTCTACGTTGCTGCAGTTGATGATGATGATGAAGGGTCAATGGGATACTCAACACTACCTCACCTGTCCTTGTCCATCCCTAAATGGTCAATAGAAGTCACGCTGTTTAAAGACGACAAGAAAAGCAAGATGGGGATTGCACAGTAACTAATCTACATCACGGAACGAAGTTTACGGCAGTGAGCTTGTGTCTCTTATATACTCTTTCTCGTAGACATAATCTTAAATACAAATTAACTCACATCTAGGCTTGGTTTAATGGAAAAGCCTGGCCACTAAGGTTAGGATGGGCCAGGCTATTCGGATCATCGGGCGGTATAACCTACACATAACTTCAGGTAGGTCGTGCAGTTGTACCACGGCATGATTACTTACCTTACCAATATCGACATGAATACACGAAGTTTCTGAACGATATGGACTCGCAGTAATAACACGAGCACTGCTCCATCGATTCTGGAAATAATGTCTACTAATATTCGACTACAATTCGATCAAACAAGATTCTGTAGTCTCAACACGCCATATTCGACACGAGTGCTTTGTGATATTATTCGCTTTTTATTTCCGTTCTCTTGTAATCTTGCGTAATCTAAAGAACCTTCTGTTTCAACATAAGCCACAATAGGGGCTTCTATCGCTACAATTATTTGTGATAGACTCATAAACAGCACCACAGGGTTACTATAATGTATGTACAATCAACATAGAACCAAGCACATGCGTGCATCGGTTCAAGTTGCCTTACCACCATGGCACCGCAAGATTAACACCACCACCACTTGTAGAAATCGCTTCAATAAAATAAAATAATAATAGTAACAAGGAATGTGAACATATAGAATATGGTTCAGGAGGCGTTGAAAGAAAGTAATGGAATAATTTAAAGCTGATGATTTAAAGGAGGACAATGAGTGAATACATCTGCGCCATTGTGACCGATTCTGGCCCATGTTACTCAGTGTTTCTAGCCACTGGTTACGGTAATCGCGGGGACCCCATCCGGGTAGTCTGCAGCTACCGACACGATTTAAACCGGCAGTCAGTGACTTCATGGACTGATGCCATGTTTTAGTTTGGCCACCTTTAACTCTCTTCCATCCTATTCCAATATCTGCCAGCATTGTGCGTCGAGGAAGACGGTGGTTGGGCATACGCAACACATGTCCCAACCACCTCAGTCGATGAAGATTCACAACCTCATCGACTGATTTACCACTTTTGCCTAACACCCGTCGTATAACCTCGTTATTACTTACTCGGTGATCCCAGCTAACGCGAGCGATGTTTCGTAGACATCGATGGTCAAAAACCAAAAACCTTCGAGTGTCATCTACCCTTAATGGCCACGTCTCACATCCATACAGTGAGACAAAGCGAACTGTTGCGCAGTACACTCTCCCTTTCGTTGAGTGACGAATATCTCGTCTACTCCATAAGTGACGTAAGTTAGCAAACACCAAACGAGCTTTTTGAATTCGTACTGAGATTTCGTCAGAGATCAACCCATTAGGGCTAATCAGATTTCCAAGATAAGTGAAGTGGTCGACGTGCTCAACTACTTCATTCCCTATATATAGTTCAGGGGTTGATGAGAACCACTCCTGGAGCAATAGTTTGCATTTAAAGAGGGAGAAACGCATTCCGAAAATGCTTGCATTCGAGCTTATTTCTGTTAAAAGTTTCTGCATCGTATCAGCGTCTTCGCCAAACAGGACTATATCGTCAGCATATTATAAGTCAATAAGTGGAATTCCTGGTAGGAGATCAATTCCTGAAAAGTCGGACGATGAAAGTGTGATTTCCAACAGTATGTCAACTATGAAATTAAACAAAAGTGGGGAAAGTGGGCAGCCTTGACAAACACCACTTGATGTTACAAGTCCAGATAACAGTTCGCCATATGATCTGACACGACTAATAGTGTTTGAGTGAAGGGCCTTAACAAGTTTTATGTACTTGTGGGGCACGCCTTTCAATGAATGACATTACCACAGAACTTCACGGTCTACAGAGTCAAATACCGTTTTCAAGTCAAGGAAAAACACCATTGTCGGCAGTCGAAAAGTATGTCTGTGTTCTAAAATTTGACGAATGATGAATATCTGGTCTATACAACCGCGACCAGGTCTAAAACCAGCCTGATTTTCTCGTATTTGTAGATCACGAGTTGCAGTTAAGCGTCTGATAATTATAGAAGGCAGTATTTTAGACACTATATTAATCAAACTAATTCCTCTATGGTTATTGCAGGACGGCTTTTACCCTTATATGCTGGGACAATTAACGATCGACACCAGTCAGGTGGAATCATGTCAGGCTCCCAAACTTGTATCAAAATATCAGTCAGCCTAACCGTCAATGGGGCCACCATCCTTCAACACCTCTGGGGATAATCCATCTGGACCCGCTGCTTTGCCTCGCCTTAGATTGGCTATAGCTTTTTCGACTTCGACAAGAGTCGGGGGGACCTAATTCGACTTTCCATTCTGGCTGTTTCGAAATAGTGGGAAGTTTTAGAGTAGCTGAAGGCCAACTAAACTGCTCCATGTAGTGTTCAGCCCAACGTTCTAAACGTCTAGACTGAGAGCTATTAAGCGTCCCATCTTTTCCGGAGATCGTCTCACTAACGCTGGATTTTTTAACTCCGGTTTCTTTTATTAACTTGAAAAGTTGTTTAGTGTTACCTAACGCCGCTGACTTTTCCATTTCCTTCGCTTTCGTTACCCACAACTGCTGACGGTCGTTTCACAGACTTTTCGCCAGTTTATACCTGGTTACTCTTCGCCCCTCGTCATGTTCGGAGCCTGACGGGATAGGTTTTCAGGAGTCTATCAATTCAAGAGAAGCCATCGAGATCCATTGATTTTTCTTGACATGTTGACTTAAGTCCTTGATATATGTCACTGTAGATACCACAGCTGTTTGGACATCTTGCCAAGCAGTATCTAGTTGGGTCGCATCTTTATAATTGCCTAAGTAATTCTTTAGTTGTTCCTGGAATCTGATCCTGGCTGTCTCGTTGCTGAATTGAATCCTAATAGATTTTCCTGTGATAGTTTTTCTTCGCCCAGTAAGATACAAGCAAATGCGTGCTCCTACTAGAGCATGATCAAAATCTAAACATGTATTCCAGAAAGATCGGCAATCTTCTATCGAGCCTCTCCAACGGTGACTAATCGCAATATGGTCTATTTAAGTCCACTGTTGAGTAGGGCCAGGAGGTCGCCATGTTAAACGATGTCGCTCCTTATGCTTAAAGTTCGTGTTGGCTAGAAATAACCGATTATCTGAGCAAAGCTGCAGCAGACGGTCGCCGTTATCCGTTCTACCAACTGGAACACTGAAGCATCCACCTAAATGTCTTTTAGACTGGTTCAAACTACCTATTTGGGTGTTAAAATCACCAGCCAAGATGACCAAATCTGAGTGTTTGGCCCTATGAAGAAGTTCGGAAAGTTTTCTGTAAAATTCATCTTTCAGTTCATCCAGGCTGCAGTCGGTAGGACCGTAGGCAGAAACAAGGAAAAGACAACGGCGTGTGTCCCTATCTTTCCGAGTTCTTACTGAACCATTTAGTCGGACGGCACATAGGCGACTGTCGACAGGAATCCAATCAAGGAGCACCTGTCCTGCTCTCATACTTAACGCAATACCTACACCAGTTAGCCCACTAGAAGTTGCTGTTGAGTTGCCAGATAAACGAAGAGTGTATCGCGAAGGTTGTTGCTTCTGACTAGGTGAGGTCAAGTGAATGACCACGCTAGGATCCTGTATGCGTGTTTCGGAGACGCAACATACATCGCGCGGGATTCTAATGTCCTAGCTAAGGAGGCTTGTTGCCCTACTTGACACAGGGTTCGTACATTGAATGCTCCAATGTGAAGTTTGGAGCGTGGTCTTAGTATGCTAGGAACGTTATTTTGTGGGCCGGAATCGTTAGCGCTAATGACACAGGAGGAAGTTGAAGATAAGGATTTAGGCTTGAAGGTGGGGGCAGGATAAACATTAGGAATAGAAGGAGTCTGATTAAAATGGCGGTGATCTTGCGTATTGTTAGCGGCATGAGGGCGGCTATCTCTTCCCAGTTGCCCACGCTGTGGAAGGGTTCTTCTTGATGTACCTGAAAAGCAAAATGGGTTAGGGTTGGCCTGAAAGACCTGGGAGCGTGACCGCAGTGCCCAAGGAACAACTGCTTGAGGCCGGTCACACACGGCCTTTTTGAGAGAGGTCTTCGTTGTTGTTGTAGCTCCGTACTCGTTGAGGCCTTACTGCCGGAGACGGAAATCCGTGGAGTAAGGTGAGATGTGCATTTTTAGGGTCGACCTCTTCTAACCCCGCCCTTCTTTTGTGGGAAGGCAGCATAGCTGCTATGCTGGTTGTCCCAAGAAAACACGTTACCGCCGTCACACCTCTGTACAGCCAGCAGTACGACTTCGTCCTCGGACCTTATATTTACTGCTTTTGGTCTCACTGCTCTTCAACCGACCTGCCTGGCATGGTAGGACCCTGGGGAACGATTGTTCCAGCCAGTATAACCCGGTTGAGTCATCACGATAGGCAAGCCCGACCACCACGTCAAGGTAGCAGCACGGTCGGAGGGTTACTATAATAATTATTAGAATTGCGAATAGCATTCAAGCACAGCTTTAGACAACAGCAGAGTGCTTCGAAAGCAGGTGAAGTTATTATGTGTCCTAATACATGCTAGATCTTTTGCTGAATTCATCATCAGATAAAAAGACGCGTCAAACACACAGCGGCTATCCGACAACTTTGCAAAGAGAACAAGATATGGCGGCGGTATAATATATTTAAAAATTTGAGTAGTACAGGTACAAGACAACAGACAGAGTAGAAAGATTAGAAGTCATGATTGAGTATGTCGAGTTCGCGTCTAACCAGAAGAAACTCTGTATTCCAATGGGGTGCAAACACGTAAAAAAATCTAGTAGAATAAAAGAGGAGAGTGAGCCGACGACTCAGTAAGAACATCAGATGCACTTTTATTCAACATCAATCGATAAAAATGAGGAATGGAATGAATGTGAAACAATGATAACCTGATAATCGGAACTGAAAATCAAAAGGGATTTGGATTCCGTTACATATCATTCGCATTCAGTTAAAGCTACAATACCACTGTTGCCACATACAAACATCATATCCACTACAACAAGAATGAAAGTCTGGGATTTCTAAAAATTATTTTTAAGTTATTTACAAAGACTTATCGTGTGTGTACCAGGTTGTTCGCTGAAAGTAGTTTTAGCTTTTCCTAGAGATGTCCCCAGATCTGGGAAAGAAGGTAACAGTTTGTCGCATCATCGCCTGTATTTCCACAATAAATGCTTCCCCAAAAATTTCTTCAGAGTTGATTGCTTAGATTGCCAATTTCATTCAACAAAATTTCAGTGATAGTCGCAAATCAGCTCCACGGCAATACGTGACCTCTTCCTAATCTGAGCATTTCATATTCAATCGTAGAGTTCTTTCTTCTGATAACTTAGCTATAGTTTCCTTTGTGGAAGCATGCTTAGCATTTTCATGTTGCAATCGTAATATATCCATCTCTATCTCTAGTTTGCCGCATATTTTAGCAGGAACAGGATTGGTAGCAGTCTTCAAAGCTTTAATGAAATTTTCTGCTTGACTATTACAGCATGGCCGTGTAGGAGCTATGAACAGATGCTCACAACCTATCTCTTTCAACCGAGTGGTAACCGACTGCTGCAATATGCAAACTACTGTCTGTTATTAATGTCATTCATGCATTTTCAGAGCTGAATACTTAACTCAGGGCTTACATTGTAAAATCAGTGTTTGGTGAAGACTTAAGGAATGCCTCAGGCTATGTGAAGCATGAATTAATGATAAAAAGTGCATAATATTTGTTAGAGAACAGACCATAATATTCTCTATGAAGTCCACCTCGAAGGATGACTTTTGACAACTGTCAGTTACATATTTTCGTATACATCTGCATTTATCTCTGACTATTAACATGTTAACCATGCCAAGGATTTCATTATCATGACACGCCAACGTTCACTGTGTAGATCGTGAAGCATAGCTTTGTGAAATAAAAAGGGAATAACAACACGATCATTCAGATACAAAATAGAATCAGTAGTAGGTAACTCTTCTCGTCTGGCGAACTGTATGAGAAATAAACGTTTTAAATTGGCATTTCACCCTTTTCTTGTAACTGATGATATACATCCGAAATATTTAATTGTTTCTGGAATCATGTCTGAACGGCTCAATATCAGTGATTATGCAAACAATCAACTTTATGAATTATCAGTTTTTTATCGATGACTGACAAAACATATATGTTAAATCTGTTTAGAACTTAGGTGTTGTACATTATAGTCACAAGCGCCCAGTGCAATACTCCAGCGTTGAATGATAGCAACTGAAGAACTTGCTATATATTTGTCTGAATTACAAATTAGCTTTAATGCTTCATTATTTGAAATTATAGTGAATTTCTTCCCAAAAAGATATTCACGAAGACATTTAACAGCCCAAAATGCACCTTACGCACCTCTCTGAGTTCAAAAATAAACTTTATTAGCAATAGTGAGTTCTAGTCAGCATCGGGAAACTGGTCTAGCTTCTTGCTTGCAAACTTCATCAATATTGATAGCACATGAATCAGCGAGACGCACAAAATGTGTACTTGGAAAATAAGTTTCAAAACCAATCGTAAATCACCATATATCCTAGAGTTTTACCATCAGATTGGGAAGGCGTGACCAAAAAGAGCACCCCCCCACCCAACTTGTGAAGTGCACATGTGATAAAACCAGAATGGTTTCAAACCTGGTTGCGGTTATATCGACAAAATATTCACTATTCGTCAAATCTTAGAACCGAAACGTACTTGCGGTGTCAACAGTGAAACCATGGAAAGACCTAAAGACAAGCATTATCGTTTATAGGTATGCGAGATACTATTTAATTTTGTATTCGAAGAAAGATTTTGCTGTTTTTCATCAGCACTATTGGATGGATTTAGACTAGGAAGTTGACTATAGCATGAAATGAAATTAACTGTCACTTTGATCTATTGTCATATTTTGCCAACTTTAAAACAATTAGCAATTTAAAAAGACAACTTAAAGGAATGCAATCGGTCACAAGACATGAATTTAGAAACTCTCAACTCACTTTCCCGTAATGCTTCAAAATGCTACTTCATATTATTATCGGTGATTCTTCGAGAAGTGAAGAAATTCTCAGTGGATTGGGACTGTATACCACTGGCTGTGCAATTGACTATTGTCATTGATAAATGTAATAGATATTTTTACGGATATTATATCCAGCACATATAGTTGGGCAGGTCTCTATAAACTAAAGTAAAACATTAAATGTTTGGAAGCTGCATGTTGTATATCAATACATTTATTCTTTTTCGCAAATGAACATTTAGTTACCCACATAAACTGCATTCGGTTGCATGCGTTTGTAGATCAAGTATAGACACTCGAACTCCTGCACAATGTTGGACCATCTCATGAAATTCTGATCTTCCTCTGTTTTCAAAGTTTGTGAGTCAGAAATATCTAGATCCCTGGATTGTTAATAAAGGTATGATATGAGTTTGTATATGCTGGAATAACGTCCATCAATAGGTTACTCGACTAGCAACGGTGTTGTAACACGTGTTATTGGCAGTTGTTGACAAGCGGAGATCTAAAACCAGAGCACACAATGTTAATCAGGAACTTCGAGCAATGGGAAAACACAAAGTGACATCTATTGGTACCTTCAGATTATGGGACTGACTTATTTTATACTGCTGGATTTGTAACTTCATAGGAACCAACAACTATATATCCCGTATTTTAGTCTTCGTAAATAACCAGACTTATACATGCACAACAATCATCAATTACGCGTATGATCAAGAAGTCAGGGACGAAGATGCGACAGATATATATTTGGACCAAGAGAATCCAGCGCCAACAATTGTACAACGCGCCAACCATAATAATAATTTTTCACACTGCAATCAAACTTTATAGTATAAATATCAATAAGGAATTATACAGTACAAACATCAGTGTTAGGGGTAACAGTGGCCTCTAAACATCCACAGGGTCTTATTACAAAAAAATTGAATTACGCTGTCCTATTACAATATGGGAGTTTATTTACAAAATACTCTCATATATCATCTTGCAATTTCATTTTACACAGGGCTCGCTTTTCTTCTTCCGACACACTTATCCTTGATCGCCCTGAAATAGAAGGGGAACAGATTCACGTTAGTAACATCACACATAGTAATTTCAACACTGTTACAGTGTAACTGCTTAAATTACGCTTGCCTGACAGTGTTGGCTTTCAATATCCAGTATCTAATGATAAGCTATTGTAAAGTAACTGATTTCTTTGTGCTTTTGTTTTGTGTGCAACGGTTTCGGCTCCCAGTCTTCGGTTTCTTTTGGTAGTTGGAACAGGTTTGGTGTCAACATGCCCAGTTGCCTACGGACTCGGTGCAGTGTGCCGTATGCTTTCGTGATATATTCGTGATGGTTTTCCTTGGTCCCTAGCCTGTTGGAGAAGGTTAAGCCTAGGTCTTTGGGTCTCTAATAGCTCTCCGCAGTTTTACGTCGTTGGCGTATATAAGAATAGACGAGTAAATATTTAAGGGGATGTCATTAATGAAAACTTGGAATAACTGTGGCCTCAGAATCCAGCCCCGTGATACTCCAAACATGGCTTGCCTCTAGTCTGAGTGCACTCCATTCACCTTGAGGCACAGAGTTGAACGTTTTTGCAAAGTTCAGGAATATTGTGTGAACTTGAGTGTTGGTATCCTAACAGGTTGTTTAATCATTCCAGGACAGAAGGATATTTGTGTTACATGACCTGTTTCGCCGGAAACGTGTTGTGCCTTGTGGAGTAGATCTCGATTGTTGAAGAACACTCACACATGAACACCCACCATACTTTCTAAGGCCTGTGAAAGTAGTGGGAGCAACGCCACCGGACTATAGCAAGCAGGGTCCTTTATGTCTCTTCCTTGAAGATTCAGGGTACAATCAGCCACTTCCATTTTTCTGGCAACGTTTTTGATTGTAATGATTGTTGAAAGAGATTACTGATTAGGTGGTTCAGTGCTTCAGCGCACCGTCTTAATACCACCTGCCTAATGTTGCATCAGTCCGGCGATTTTTAAGGCTTTAACTCCCTGAGTTTTTTATGACTGACCCGAGTTTATCTTCAATATGCCTGATTACTGTCTTCGGAGAATTGTTCGCAGGGTTGGTACTCACTGTTGAAAGATAGTTATTTCGTTTGCCAAAGTAGGTGTTAAAACTGCTGCCTCACCGTCGAGGAGAAACCGTTCGTGGGGGCCTGTGATAATATGGGTTGGTAGACGACCTCCGGGCCATATACTTGTCCAGATGTTATGGATTCTCCTAAAACTTTCTAACCAGATGGGTTTAAAGCTTTATTTCATCGTGCCCTATACACACATTGAATTTAATCCGCAAGCATACGTACGAATCACAGCCGATGGACTTTAGCATGATTCACCAATCATGCTAGGATTTTCTTTTGCCTTAAGAAGGTGTACGGTCCCTCGTGGTCACCACAAACTCGTTTTAGCTGGTCGACTTTCATGACAAGGTAAACCGTAAGATTGCTTCACCGATGATGCTTTTAATGGTATGTAAGTGTTGGTTTGTGGGCACGTTCTTCCAGTCACCGGGCCATATAGCCTGGTCTAGATATTTACTTAGAGCCCGACAATCTGTTCGAGCGTGATTGCAACACAGTGTGCTCCATGGCAGTTTCGCCTGTAACCATTTAGAACTTTATCAAAGTATTGTCACTGTTCCCTATCTAGGCGTTGGTTTCAATAATTTTCAGTGGGAGTCCAACTTGATGGGCTTACCATCCGTTCCCCATCTAGTGTCGCAATTTGCCCGTTCTGTGAGTCCCACCTCTTCGACAGCAACAAAAAGCCTATTAGTAGTATCACTTTAGCCAGAACTACTCGGCCAGGTTTAGTGAAGGTGCGCTAAAGTCCCTATAACCACCACATTATCCGCCCTCTTGCTCGAGAGCCATGAGATAGATGGATTTTATTCTCAAGTGTCATTCTGTACACGTGCACATTCCAGTTTACAGGCATAATCAGAATGATATGGGTTTACGTACGCACAAATATTTCGATGAATTATCACTGTCAGGACATTCATAACATATGAAGACATGAATTTAGAAGTAAACCAACGACATCAAAAAGTTTACAACACTGGGACACCAAATACACTTATTGTACCGTGGATCCATAATATGACTAAGAACTGCGTGCTTCTCGGCCAAGGCGTTACGATTACGAAAAACGGCTATGGGTGGGCAGAATGGATCACTGAGCATGTCCTGATGCGGAATAAGACTAAGTGTACTTGAAACTTGGGCATAGAGGAAAGTTCACTAGTATTGTGCCAATAAGTTCCATACCTGCCTTAAACAAAGGACACAAAACAACAGCCCTGGTATCCTGAAACGAATGGACAAAAATTAGTGTTTATATGGGCATTTAAAGACAAGAAACACCACTTGTGCTCATAAATAGGTTAAGAGGGAGAAACACCGGCATATGAATGAGACAGGTAAGTGGTGCTCACACGTTCAGAGTCCATATTATTTCGCTAGTGGAGTAAGAAACAATAGTTGACGTGAACATTTTTAATGAGATAGCAGAAGAGGTGAAATTGCTTACATGTCTTGAAGTGAGTCTGTTTCCCAAATGATTTGAGGAAAATGGTTCCAGATCCCTGAAAATTTACTTTTAAAACAGTTCATATAAAGGGCACATTTGGAATGTGACATTTTTTTCATATCACGAGTTGATCTAAATCAGACAACCATTGATCACCTTGGAGCACTAGACAGCTGTTTCGTCCCAGTATGGGACTCCTTAGCAGTGCGCATCCACGATCCCATAGAGGATCGAACCAGGGACTTTCTGGCTCCGCTGCGAACGCTTTTCCATTGGACCAGTGAATCGGCTCCTAACGGTTGATAGTTCCAGTTCAGTCTAATCGCGTAGGTTATATCAAAAAAGTTTCTCTAGGTGAATTTAATTAAACGATCAAAACGCTAATCGATTCAGTATTTTGTAAGTAAAATTAGGTTTATCTGAAGCCCACGTCTCTATAAGGTATCTTGTCCTAACTTAGCGCATCTTGTTTTATATCTTAGAGTACGACCACTCTCAAGAATACAAAGAGTGAACCGACTCTGTACAGACTCTAGCCTAAGTTTATTTATAATGGAAACATTACTGAGACAAAAGTTGCAGTATTCAAGTAAAAGTCAGACACAAACTTCATGTAGCAAAGTACAAGAATGATTTTGATAAAAGCCACGTAGTATGCAACCCAAAAGTCGATGAGACTTAGATGTCAGCATAGTAATTTGTTCTGCACAAGACAGATTAAAAGGGCACCTAAATATGTTGGCCGAAAGCCGATATGCATCAGCAAACAGCACCTGAATCTCAGCTGTTAATGCAGCATAGGTTACATAAACTTCAGTTTTGCTTTGCTGAACTTCGTTTGCACATTTTCATTACCGGTTGGTAATTCCATCAGGAACCTTCTAAATCGTTCCAAGAATGATTCAGTATTTAGTGAAAACTTGGCCATCCATCAGCATTCTTAGTGCAATCTCACTTACTCCACTCTAACAAGTTTTGTGCTTAGCAGGAACTCTGTTTAAACAAATTAACTGGGGCAAAATTAGGCCACCACAGCACCATCTGAGGATGTAAACTAAAAACACAAATTGGAGTTATACAACTATTGCATAAAAAATATGAACACACTACATCAGCGAATTATAGTTTGTTCACTACAAATTAAAACAACATAAAACACAATGAAAACTTCTCAATCATATAAACCTGACTCTGATTACCTAAATTGCGCTAGATTGGTAATTACACAGTTAGTTTTTAACGATAACAAAATGTAATCATTATCACTTGTAAAACATATAGTGGCGTGTTTCAGAACAAGAAAACCGTATACAAAATGTAGTTCCAAAAGAAATAAGTCCAATGATTATCTGACAACTACGAGATTCAGCGCATTTAGAAACTATGTAAAATAGTTTAACGTGCATGTATGGTTTAAATATGAAGCTTAAATAGTGTGAATTTTAAGAAAAGCTGATTCCTGATGATTTCAGTAATAACACGATAATTGATGACGATATTACGGAAGTACTTAAGATGACGAATAATCATTCTCGCTGTTCACACAAGATCATTTGTTACTTGACGCTACAACAGAATATTTCAAACAACTACCTAGTATATAAATCCTCCTAGTATGACGTTCATGACACTACTTTACTTGAAATGACTGCATATATTAATAAGTGTTCTCTACTAATATATTCCTGGACACTAAGGTTTACAAAGTACTTTTCACTTGATGGTTGACGCTGTAACGATAAATAAATAGTTTCACAAGTCCTCGACTTTGATGCTGACCATGTTTGTTTTAGCGGACACTACTAGTTGAAGGCGCTCAGTCACGCATCATCACCAGATCGCGTCACGCCGTACCGTGGGAAGCAACTCTTTCCCTAGTTTGCCAGCCTAGACGTTGCTTTTCCATTGCAGCTCCATTCACAACCAAATATAAGTTCTTTTCCACCCTTCGTGTCTTCTGATTTATTCTTATTCGTAAGAGTGGGTTCAATCGTTAGAAGTTGCCCTGGTAATACCGCAAGCGTAACTTGGTCATATATCGGGTGCACTTCATTGGTAAGCCCGACGTGATCTGGACACGTTTTTATAACTGTGAGTCTGTTCCTGTTTACAGCTTTTAACATATATATACATATATATGATGACTGATCAGACTCCTAAGTTCATTAAGATTAAAACCCTCACACCCCCGAACTTTCAGCTCATTCCTTTCTGGACAGAAAAAATAGAAGCTTGGTTCTGCTACCCAGAAGCCGAGTTCCGAGAGCACTGCGTGACAGACCTACGCATTCAATTCCTTGTCGTCGTAAAGTCACTTCCGCGTGAATTAAACAGGTACGTCACCCCTTTCTTTTTCAGCTCTGACTTCTTAAAACCTTATGACCAACTCAAAAGATCAATTCCCAAACGCGGAGACTTATCCGACAGATATACTTATGAAATAAGGCGCAGTAAAGATAATAGTTTTATTGTTTTAAAAGTGTTATGATAGTATTAGCTACTGAGTAATATTAATAAAACTCGATTATTATGAAACGTGTTTGCAACAATGAAGAGGTATACAGAAATAATTTAATGAACTTCACAAAAGTCTTAGAATTAGCATCATAAATTCCAGTCAAATGGCGTAACGTACGAAAATAGCTTTTTTCAGTGTTTACATCTGGAAACTTAAAAAAAAGGAAAATGGAATTGTAATTATCAGAAGTTAGATTAAAATAAAGATTTGTTTGGAGCGTGGTCTTAGTATGCTAGGAACGTTATTTTGTGGGCCGGAATCGTTAGCGCTAATGACACAGGAGGAAGTTGAAGATAAGGATTTAGGCTTGAAGGTGGGGGCAGGATAAACATTAGGAATAGAAGGAGTCTGATTAAAATGGCGGTGATCTTGCGTATTGTTAGCGGCATGAGGGCGGCTATCTCTTCCCAGTTGCCCACGCTGTGGAAGGGTTCTTCTTGATGTACCTGAAAAGCAAAATGGGTTAGGGTTGGCCTGAAAGACCTGGGAGCGTGACCGCAGTGCCCAAGGAACAACTGCTTGAGGCCGGTCACACACGGCCTTTTTGAGAGAGGTCTTCGTTGTTGTTGTAGCTCCGTACTCGTTGAGGCCTTACTGCCGGAGACGGAAATCCGTGGAGTAAGGTGAGATGTGCATTTTTAGGGTCGACCTCTTCTAACCCCGCCCTTCTTTTGTGGGAAGGCAGCATAGCTGCTATGCTGGTTGTCCCAAGAAAACACGTTACCGCCGTCACACCTCTGTACAGCCAGCAGTACGACTTCGTCCTCGGACCTTATATTTACTGCTTTTGGTCTCACTGCTCTTCAACCGACCTGCCTGGCATGGTAGGACCCTGGGGAACGATTGTTCCAGCCAGTATAACCCGGTTGAGTCATCACGATAGGCAAGCCCGACCACCACGTCAAGGTAGCAGCACGGTCGGAGGGTTACTATAATAATTATTAGAATTGCGAATAGCATTCAAGCACAGCTTTAGACAACAGCAGAGTGCTTCGAAAGCAGGTGAAGTTATTATGTGTCCTAATACATGCTAGATCTTTTGCTGAATTCATCATCAGATAAAAAGACGCGTCAAACACACAGCGGCTATCCGACAACTTTGCAAAGAGAACAAGATATGGCGGCGGTATAATATATTTAAAAATTTGAGTAGTACAGGTACAAGACAACAGACAGAGTAGAAAGATTAGAAGTCATGATTGAGTATGTCGAGTTCGCGTCTAACCAGAAGAAACTCTGTATTCCAATGGGGTGCAAACACGTAAAAAAATCTAGTAGAATAAAAGAGGAGAGTGAGCCGACGACTCAGTAAGAACATCAGATGCACTTTTATTCAACATCAATCGATAAAAATGAGGAATGGAATGAATGTGAAACAATGATAACCTGATAATCGGAACTGAAAATCAAAAGGGATTTGGATTCCGTTACATATCATTCGCATTCAGTTAAAGCTACAATACCACTGTTGCCACATACAAACATCATATCCACTACAACAAGAATGAAAGTCTGGGATTTCTAAAAATTATTTTTAAGTTATTTACAAAGACTTATCGTGTGTGTACCAGGTTGTTCGCTGAAAGTAGTTTTAGCTTTTCCTAGAGATGTCCCCAGATCTGGGAAAGAAGGTAACAGTTTGTCGCATCATCGCCTGTATTTCCACAATAAATGCTTCCCCAAAAATTTCTTCAGAGTTGATTGCTTAGATTGCCAATTTCATTCAACAAAATTTCAGTGATAGTCGCAAATCAGCTCCACGGCAATACGTGACCTCTTCCTAATCTGAGCATTTCATATTCAATCGTAGAGTTCTTTCTTCTGATAACTTAGCTATAGTTTCCTTTGTGGAAGCATGCTTAGCATTTTCATGTTGCAATCGTAATATATCCATCTCTATCTCTAGTTTGCCGCATATTTTAGCAGGAACAGGATTGGTAGCAGTCTTCAAAGCTTTAATGAAATTTTCTGCTTGACTATTACAGCATGGCCGTGTAGGAGCTATGAACAGATGCTCACAACCTATCTCTTTCAACCGAGTGGTAACCGACTGCTGCAATATGCAAACTACTGTCTGTTATTAATGTCATTCATGCATTTTCAGAGCTGAATACTTAACTCAGGGCTTACATTGTAAAATCAGTGTTTGGTGAAGACTTAAAGAATGCCTCAGGCTATGTGAAGCATGAATTAATGATAAAAAGTGCATAATATTTGTTAGAGAACAGACCATAATATTCTCTATGAAGTCCACCTCGAAGGATGACTTTTGACAACTGTCAGTTACATATTTTCGTATACATCTGCATTTATCTCTGACTATTAACATGTTAACCATGCCAAGGATTTCATTATCATGACACGCCAACGTTCACTGTGTAGATCGTGAAGCATAGCTTTGTGAAATAAAAAGGGAATAACAACACGATCATTCAGATACAAAATAGAATCAGTAGTAGGTAACTCTTCTCGTCTGGCGAACTGTATGAGAAATAAACGTTTTAAATTGGCATTTCACCCTTTTCTTGTAACTGATGATATACATCCGAAATATTTAATTGTTTCTGGAATCATGTCTGAACGGCTCAATATCAGTGATTATGCAAACAATCAACTTTATGAATTATCAGTTTTTTATCGATGACTGACAAAACATATATGTTAAATCTGTTTAGAACTTAGGTGTTGTACATTATAGTCACAAGCGCCCAGTGCAATACTCCAGCGTTGAATGATAGCAACTGAAGAACTTGCTATATATTTGTCTGAATTACAAATTAGCTTTAATGCTTCATTATTTGAAATTATAGTGAATTTCTTCCCAAAAAGATATTCACGAAGACATTTAACAGCCCAAAATGCACCTTACGCACCTCTCTGAGTTCAAAAATAAACTTTATTAGCAATAGTGAGTTCTAGTCAGCATCGGGAAACTGGTCTAGCTTCTTGCTTGCAAACTTCATCAATATTGATAGCACATGAATCAGCGAGACGCACAAAATGTGTACTTGGAAAATAAGTTTCAAAACCAATCGTAAATCACCATATATCCTAGAGTTTTACCATCAGATTGGGAAGGCGTGACCAAAAAGAGCACCCCCCCACCCAACTTGTGAAGTGCACATGTGATAAAACCAGAATGGTTTCAAACCTGGTTGCGGTTATATCGACAAAATATTCACTATTCGTCAAATCTTAGAACCGAAACGTACTTGCGGTGTCAACAGTGAAACCATGGAAAGACCTAAAGACAAGCATTATCGTTTATAGGTATGCGAGATACTATTTAATTTTGTATTCGAAGAAAGATTTTGCTGTTTTTCATCAGCACTATTGGATGGATTTAGACTAGGAAGTTGACTATAGCATGAAATGAAATTAACTGTCACTTTGATCTATTGTCATATTTTGCCAACTTTAAAACAATTAGCAATTTAAAAAGACAACTTAAAGGAATGCAATCGGTCACAAGACATGAATTTAGAAACTCTCAACTCACTTTCCCGTAATGCTTCAAAATGCTACTTCATATTATTATCGGTGATTCTTCGAGAAGTGAAGAAATTCTCAGTGGATTGGGACTGTATACCACTGGCTGTGCAATTGACTATTGTCATTGATAAATGTAATAGATATTTTTACGGATATTATATCCAGCACATATAGTTGGGCAGGTCTCTATAAACTAAAGTAAAACATTAAATGTTTGGAAGCTGCATGTTGTATATCAATACATTTATTCTTTTTCGCAAATGAACATTTAGTTACCCACATAAACTGCATTCGGTTGCATGCGTTTGTAGATCAAGTATAGACACTCGAACTCCTGCACAATGTTGGACCATCTCATGAAATTCTGATCTTCCTCTGTTTTCAAAGTTTGTGAGTCAGAAATATCTAGATCCCTGGATTGTTAATAAAGGTATGATATGAGTTTGTATATGCTGGAATAACGTCCATCAATAGGTTACTCGACTAGCAACGGTGTTGTAACACGTGTTATTGGCAGTTGTTGACAAGCGGAGATCTAAAACCAGAGCACACAATGTTAATCAGGAACTTCGAGCAATGGGAAAACACAAAGTGACATCTATTGGTACCTTCAGATTATGGGACTGACTTATTTTATACTGCTGGATTTGTAACTTCATAGGAACCAACAACTATATATCCCGTATTTTAGTCTTCGTAAATAACCAGACTTATACATGCACAACAATCATCAATTACGCGTATGATCAAGAAGTCAGGGACGAAGATGCGACAGATATATATTTGGACCAAGAGAATCCAGCGCCAACAATTGTACAACGCGCCAACCATAATAATAATTTTTCACACTGCAATCAAACTTTATAGTATAAATATCAATAAGGAATTATACAGTACAAACATCAGTGTTAGGGGTAACAGTGGCCTCTAAACATCCACAGGGTCTTATTACAAAAAAATTGAATTACGCTGTCCTATTACAATATGGGAGTTTATTTACAAAATACTCTCATATATCATCTTGCAATTTCATTTTACACAGGGCTCGCTTTTCTTCTTCCGACACACTTATCCTTGATCGCCCTGAAATAGAAGGGGAACAGATTCACGTTAGTAACATCACACATAGTAATTTCAACACTGTTACAGTGTAACTGCTTAAATTACGCTTGCCTGACAGTGTTGGCTTTCAATATCCAGTATCTAATGATAAGCTATTGTAAAGTAACTGATTTCTTTGTGCTTTTGTTTTGTGTGCAACGGTTTCGGCTCCCAGTCTTCGGTTTCTTTTGGTAGTTGGAACAGGTTTGGTGTCAACATGCCCAGTTGCCTACGGACTCGGTGCAGTGTGCCGTATGCTTTCGTGATATATTCGTGATGGTTTTCCTTGGTCCCTAGCCTGTTGGAGAAGGTTAAGCCTAGGTCTTTGGGTCTCTAATAGCTCTCCGCAGTTTTACGTCGTTGGCGTATATAAGAATAGACGAGTAAATATTTAAGGGGATGTCATTAATGAAAACTTGGAATAACTGTGGCCTCAGAATCCAGCCCCGTGATACTCCAAACATGGCTTGCCTCTAGTCTGAGTGCACTCCATTCACCTTGAGGCACAGAGTTGAACGTTTTTGCAAAGTTCAGGAATATTGTGTGAACTTGAGTGTTGGTATCCTAACAGGTTGTTTAAATCATTCCAGGACAGAAGGATATTTGTGTTACATGACCTGTTTCGCCGGAAACGTGTTGTGCCTTGTGGAGTAGATCTCGATTGTTGAAGAACACTCACACATGAACACCCACCATACTTTCTAAGGCCTGTGAAAGTAGTGGGAGCAACGCCACCGGACTATAGCAAGCAGGGTCCTTTATGTCTCTTCCTTGAAGATTCAGGGTACAATCAGCCACTTCCATTTTTCTGGCAACGTTTTTGATTGTAATGATTGTTGAAAGAGATTACTGATTAGGTGGTTCAGTGCTTCAGCGCACCGTCTTAATACCACCTGCCTAATGTTGCATCAGTCCGGCGATTTTTAAGGCTTTAACTCCCTGAGTTTTTTATGACTGACCCGAGTTATCTTCAATATGCCTGATTACTGTCTTCGGAGAATTGTTCGCAGGGTTGGTACTCACTGTTGAAAGATAGTTATTTCGTTTGCCAAAGTAGGTGTTAAAACTGCTGCCTCACCGTCGAGGAGAAACCGTTCGTGGGGGCCTGTGATAATATGGGTTGGTAGACGACCTCCGGGCCATATACTTGTCCAGATGTTATGGATTCTCCTAAAACTTTCTAACCAGATGGGTTTAAAGCTTTATTTCATCGTGCCCTATACACACATTGAATTTAATCCGCAAGCATACGTACGAATCACAGCCGATGGACTTTAGCATGATTCACCAATCATGCTAGGATTTTCTTTTGCCTTAAGAAGGTGTACGGTCCCTCGTGGTCACCACAAACTCGTTTTAGCTGGTCGACTTTCATGACAAGGTAAACCGTAAGATTGCTTCACCGATGATGCTTTTAATGGTATGTAAGTGTTGGTTTGTGGGCACGTTCTTCCAGTCACCGGGCCATATAGCCTGGTCTAGATATTTACTTAGAGCCCGACAATCTGTTCGAGCGTGATTGCAACACAGTGTGCTCCATGGCAGTTTCGCCTGTAACCATTTAGAACTTTATCAAAGTATTGTCACTGTTCCCTATCTAGGCGTTGGTTTCAATAATTTTCAGTGGGAGTCCAACTTGATGGGCTTACCATCCGTTCCCCATCTAGCGTCGCAATTTGCCCGTTCTGTGAGTCCCACCTCTTCGACAGCAACAAAAAGCCTATTAGTAGTATCACTTTAGCCAGAACTACTCGGCCAGGTTTAGTGAAGGTGCGCTAAAGTCCCTATAACCACCACATTATCCGCCCTCTTGCTCGAGAGCCATGAGATAGATGGATTTTATTCTCAAGTGTCATTCTGTACACGTGCACATTCCAGTTTACAGGCATAATCAGAATGATATGGGTTTACGTACGCACAAATATTTCGATGAATTATCACTGTCAGGACATTCATAACATATGAAGACATGAATTTAGAAGTAAACCAACGACATCAAAAAGTTTACAACACTGGGACACCAAATACACTTATTGTACCGTGGATCCATAATATGACTAAGAACTGCGTGCTTCTCGGCCAAGGCGTTACGATTACGAAAAACGGCTATGGGTGGGCAGAATGGAAGACTAAGTGTACTTGAAACTTGGGCATAGAGGAAAGTTCACTAGTATTGTGCCAATAAGTTCCATACCTGCCTTAAACAAAGGACACAAAACAACAGCCCTGGTATCCTGAAACGAATGGACAAAAATTAGTGTTTATATGGGCATTTAAAGACAAGAAACACCACTTGTGCTCATAAATAGGTTAAGAGGGAGAAACACCGGCATATGAATGAGACAGGTAAGTGGTGCTCACACGTTCAGAGTCCATATTATTTCGCTAGTGGAGTAAGAAACAATAGTTGACGTGAACATTTTTAATGAGATAGCAGAAGAGGTGAAATTGCTTACATGTCTTGAAGTGAGTCTGTTTCCCAAATGATTTGAGGAAAATGGTTCCAGATCCCTGAAAATTTACTTTTAAAACAGTTCATATAAAGGGCACATTTGGAATGTGACATTTTTTTCATATCACGAGTTGATCTAAATCAGACAACCATTGATCACCTTGGAGCACTAGACAGCTGTTTCGTCCCAGTATGGGACTCCTTAGCAGTGCGCATCCACGATCCCATAGAGGATCGAACCAGGGACTTTCTGGCTCCGCTGCGAACGCTTTTCCATTGGACCAGTGAATCGGCTCCTAACGGTTGATAGTTCCAGTTCAGTCTAATCGCGTAGGTTATATCAAAAAAGTTTCTCTAGGTGAATTTAATTAAACGATCAAAACGCTAATCGATTCAGTATTTTGTAAGTAAAATTAGGTTTATCTGAAGCCCACGTCTCTATAAGGTATCTTGTCCTAACTTAGCGCATCTTGTTTTATATCTTAGAGTACGACCACTCTCAAGAATACAAAGAGTGAACCGACTCTGTACAGACTCTAGCCTAAGTTTATTTATAATGGAAACATTACTGAGACAAAAGTTGCAGTATTCAAGTAAAAGTCAGACACAAACTTCATGTAGCAAAGTACAAGAATGATTTTGATAAAAGCCACGTAGTATGCAACCCAAAAGTCGATGAGACTTAGATGTCAGCATAGTAATTTGTTCTGCACAAGACAGATTAAAAGGGCACCTAAATATGTTGGCCGAAAGCCGATATGCATCAGCAAACAGCACCTGAATCTCAGCTGTTAATGCAGCATAGGTTACATAAACTTCAGTTTTGCTTTGCTGAACTTCGTTTGCACATTTTCATTACCGGTTGGTAATTCCATCAGGAACCTTCTAAATCGTTCCAAGAATGATTCAGTATTTAGTGAAAACTTGGCCATCCATCAGCATTCTTAGTGCAATCTCACTTACTCCACTCTAACAAGTTTTGTGCTTAGCAGGAACTCTGTTTAAACAAATTAACTGGGGCAAAATTAGGCCACCACAGCACCATCTGAGGATGTAAACTAAAAACACAAATTGGAGTTATACAACTATTGCATAAAAAATATGAACACACTACATCAGCGAATTATAGTTTGTTCACTACAAATTAAAACAACATAAAACACAATGAAAACTTCTCAATCATATAAACCTGACTCTGATTACCTAAATTGCGCTAGATTGGTAATTACACAGTTAGTTTTTAACGATAACAAAATGTAATCATTATCACTTGTAAAACATATAGTGGCGTGTTTCAGAACAAGAAAACCGTATACAAAATGTAGTTCCAAAAGAAATAAGTCCAATGATTATCTGACAACTACGAGATTCAGCGCATTTAGAAACTATGTAAAATAGTTTAACGTGCATGTATGGTTTAAATATGAAGCTTAAATAGTGTGAATTTTAAGAAAAGCTGATTCCTGATGATTTCAGTAATAACACGATAATTGATGACGATATTACGGAAGTACTTAAGATGACGAATAATCATTCTCGCTGTTCACACAAGATCATTTGTTACTTGACGCTACAACAGAATATTTCAAACAACTACCTAGTATATAAATCCTCCTAGTATGACGTTCATGACACTACTTTACTTGAAATGACTGCATATATTAATAAGTGTTCTCTACTAATATATTCCTGGACACTAAGGTTTACAAAGTACTTTTCACTTGATGGTTGACGCTGTAACGATAAATAAATAGTTTCACAAGTCCTCGACTTTGATGCTGACCATGTTTGTTTTAGCGGACACTACTAGTTGAAGGCGCTCAGTCACGCATCATCACCAGATCGCGTCACGCCGTACCGTGGGAAGCAACTCTTTCCCTAGTTTGCCAGCCTAGACGTTGCTTTTCCATTGCAGCTCCATTCACAACCAAATATAAGTTCTTTTCCACCCTTCGTGTCTTCTGATTTATTCTTATTCGTAAGAGTGGGTTCAATCGTTAGAAGTTGCCCTGGTAATACCGCAAGCGTAACTTGGTCATATATCGGGTGCACTTCATTGGTAAGCCCGACGTGATCTGGACACGTTTTTATAACTGTGAGTCTGTTCCTGTTTACAGCTTTTAACATATATATACATATATATGATGACTGATCAGACTCCTAAGTTCATTAAGATTAAAACCCTCACACCCCCGAACTTTCAGCTCATTCCTTTCTGGACAGAAAAAATAGAAGCTTGGTTCTGCTACCCAGAAGCCGAGTTCCGAGAGCACTGCGTGACAGACCTACGCATTCAATTCCTTGTCGTCGTAAAGTCACTTCCGCGTGAATTAAACAGGTACGTCACCCCTTTCTTTTTCAGCTCTGACTTCTTAAAACCTTATGACCAACTCAAAAGATCAATTCCCAAACGCGGAGACTTATCCGACAGATATACTTATGAAATAAGGCGCAGTAAAGATAATAGTTTTATTGTTTTAAAAGTGTTATGATAGTATTAGCTACTGAGTAATATTAATAAAACTCGATTATTATGAAACGTGTTTGCAACAATGAAGAGGTATACAGAAATAATTTAATGAACTTCACAAAAGTCTTAGAATTAGCATCATAAATTCCAGTCAAATGGCGTAACGTACGAAAATAGCTTTTTTCAGTGTTTACATCTGGAAACTTAAAAAAAAGGAAAATGGAATTGTAATTATCAGAAGTTAGATTAAAATAAAGATTTGTAGACAGTATATACGCAAGTAACTGGACGTTACTTATAAGCTATCTAGATTTCACAGAAAATGATCGTTTTCTACAACACCCCTTTTGGAGCTTTACATTATGATAAACATGCTGCTTTCCAAACGACATCAATTTTATTGTTATTCAAAATACCCATAAAGCGCTTCATTGCTTTGCGATGTACAACCATCTACTAGTCTCAAAAAATAAAGAACGCTTTAACTCTGAAATCAACATATACATCTAAGTGGATTATCCCCTTTATAACTGAATCGCAATAGTCATTAAACTACTTTTAATTTCACATCTGGATTTAAACTTAATACAATTAATAAAACAGCAAGTGAATCACATCATGAAATTTGAGTAACAATATATTTGAAAATAACGCCCCACATGTACTTAATGCACAGTCCATTTACATTGAGATCACTTTTAAAAATCGGACAGATGAGTTACGATTTTCAAACTGTTTAGCCAGTATAAACTTACTGACCAATCGTCTCAATCAATACAATAGAACTAAAAACCAAACAAAATTTCTTTTACTTTAATACTGAAAAGTAGAAAACTAAAAACGGCTGGTAGGAACTACTTCAATCATAGAGCAAGACGAGTAGTTAAATCACATCGAAACGATTAATAAACTTGTTATTCACTTATAACTTAATCCAGTTACTAATATCAGACAGGACCTTGAGTTCACACACATTCGTCCATACATTCACAGACAAATGTGTGAATTACTACCAACTGAAGCAAATGCAAGAAAACTTGCTGGAGTCTGAATACTGAGTACGTAATAACACTTTTAATTGAATTTTATGACGAAAAAGAGACTGCCAGTTGACAAACTGTACATATTTGTATACAAATAATGCTAGTTCATCTCATATATGTATTAGTAACAAATGTAACATACTTATCAAGTGATGAACTGTGTGATTAATTTTTAAGCACACTTGCTTGTCGATCAGTAAAACTACCACTTCTGCAATCTAGAGTTTAGAAATCATTTTAGTAGTGTTGCTGTTAAGGAAAAGAAATGCTGAAGCACTAGGATGTCTCTGGGTCTGGTCAACTCGCATATTTACTAAACAGGTGGTTTGTAGTATTCATTACAGGCTTCATTGGCAGTTACATCTCGACCCACTACTAATTGGTAACATAAACATTTACTATTCGCGAATTACGACTAACCAATGAGTGTATTACTGAAGTCCATGTAAAAAAATAGTCCACTTATATGTATATTACGACTTCCTATCTAAGATGTGTTGTAATCTAACTTAAATATATAACCACGTGAGTTGTGAGTTCTAAAATATACAAGGTATCTGGCGAATTATATTTCATGTTTTCATTGGTTGAATGAGAAAACGTGGATTTCGTGAGGTTATCAATTATGAGTGTACACAGTGAAATCATAATAGTTCTCATTTTACACCTACCGTCTAAGTAGAATTACCTGTGTGCATATTTTAAGTTGCTGAAACAACCTGCATGAAACAGTAGAACATCAAAAACTTATCTAACTTATTGGAATTTCACTCTAAATGATTTTCAAACATAATCATAAATCCCATGCAAGCGATAAATTAATAAACTAAAGCGTAGCAATCACTAGTTATCGATAATTACGCCAAACATCGGGCAATCAATCCAAATAGTTCATTTGACAAAGCAAATCGTATACAACTGGTTCACATAAATAAATATACATATCAAAGCAACATGCAATTGCACAATTCCTTAAAATTATACAATGAAAATATATCATTTATCTTATAACTATTTGCCTAAGTCAGTTATAACAGATGACTATTGGGAAGACCAGCACAGTTGTAATAAACGGTCGCCATTATCTGTTCGTTGGGCCTCGACACCATAGGATCCACCTAGGTGCCTTTCAGTTTCGTCTAATCTACCTACTTGGGCATTAAAGTCACCAGCCATAATCACTACATCAGTACGCTTAGCTTTACGAAGGAGGTCTGAAAGCTTTCTGTAAAATTCATCTTTTACTTCATCTGAGCTGCAATCAGTGGGAGCGTAGGCAGAGACAACAAAGAGGCAACGGCGTGTGTCCCTATCTTTCCGAGTTCTTACCGTCCCGTTTAGACGGACAGCGCATAACCGACTGTCTATGGGAATCCAGTCAAGGAGAGCCTGTTCAGCTTTTGAACTTAGTGCTATACCTACACCAGCAAGGCCTCGAGTGGTAGCGGTGGGGTCTCCGGAAACACGAAGGGTGAACCGGACCGGTTCTTTGTTTTCACAAGGTGAGGTCAGGTGAATGATTGTACTTGGATCCTGTATACGCGTTTCAGAGACACAGCAGACATCGATGGAACATATTCATTAGGTATAGGTTTATGTACATGTGCATTCGGATTTGAATGACATTATTTATGTGACTGGTCATGATAATATCTAACTCCTTAAAGTAAGATAACCATGGGCTTAGACATGTAGTGTATAGTGACTCGAATCCAAATGCTTTAAACATAAAGCCATCGATCCTGACGTGGAAACTTCATTCATAACACGACTACAACCAATCCTTTTTAAAGTTGATGCAGTTCACTTACCATATATAAAGTACTTAGTTGTGAGCCACACTTTATATGATGGCTGTTATGATTAGCACGTACGACCAACTAATCGATATGACTGTATGTGCATAAAGTTACAATAACGAACGACAATGAAAGTGTCTAGTCAGTCACTATACGTCTCCCTGATGGCTTCTCAGTCCCACGTCGGAATAGGAAGAACACGAGGTTGGTAAATCACCAGACAGAACCAAACTATAATTTAAACAATCCACCCTGTCAAACAATTAGGAAATTAACATTAATACAAACTAAAGTAATAATGACTGTGAGCTGGAGTAACGTAACTATAGTTCATCAATCGGAAATGATATACTTACAGTTAGTGCGGTAAACAGGAGGATAGGTTATCTTTAGGTGCCCGACATCAATGGCTAGTGATACTACCCAGTTGCCCAAACTACAGACGGTGGAAAGGGAGTTGGACGTTTCAATTAATGACTGGTCTTGTTTTCTATAGACAGATAACATCAGGCTGTTAACCACGTAGTATGAGCACTACCATGTTGATATGATTAATAAGTAGTCGAGGATTGTAGATGTAACCGCACTACATCCTTCTACTAACCAAGTTAACTCATGGTTTCACAATATAAACTAAGCTAAACGAGTTTAAAATGATTTATTTCCCAAACGATCTATTCTGGCGTATGCAATCTTGTTTTCAATTTGCAAAACAATTATACGTACATGAGCAGAACTTACATTGTATCGTTTTCCAAATTAAAATGACTTTCCAATGAAGTAGTATTAGTAACGTCTATAATTGGGCCAGGAATTATTTGACGTACGCTACCAAAAAAGTCTGTTACAAGTACACGGCGCATATCACGTCCAAATAAGTCAGCTCGAGTGACAACAGTTGATTGACATAGTGAATGTGGGCACAATTGGGACTAGATTATGAAAAAAATGTAAAAATGTTCAGTATAATTTATTCGTATAAACAATTAGTAAAATAAAATACATAACGCGTTTAGCGCTCTGGATAGAAGGGAAATCAAAGAAACAGAGAATCTGTGACAAGAATAGAGGATAGTGACGGCATTAGATTTTTTCATCCTGCTCAGTGACACCTAACTTTAGGAGTTAGTATACCATGTCTACAGAAGAGCCGTTTGGTCTTCATTCCAAGAAAATCAAGTCCTATTTCGGTCCAGTTGTCTGACGGTTAAGCGTTTGCAGCACAGGTTCTGGGATCAATTCACTGTTGAAATCGTACCGGCGCACTGCCGGAGAGTTTCATACTAGGACGAAAAATCTGTCCAGAGCCTCCTGGTTTGTTAAGTTGATCAAATTTGATCAGCCCGTAATACCGAATTCAAACCACTATTTTATTCGACAGTTAAAAATGCGTGACTAATTTCTGATTACTTTATTATACGATCTAATACATTCCTATTTTACTGCAAACTATTATCTGTGAAATTTGCTTGGAATACGATAGCTGTAGTAAAATAATATAGTTGAAAAGTGAACCTTTTTCGCCGAACTGTCTTCATATTAATTTAATGATACAGTAGGAAAGTGAAATATCAATTAATGACAATTCATTTACTCTAGAATATGACAACGAAACTGAGAAATTTTTAGTACCAGGACATAATCGAAAGTTGTAATGGAATTTAAACTTACAAAGTCATATAATGTTCTTTTGCTCAAAGGGGTAACAGACTCCAAGAATTGGAACGCGTAGTAGGAATATCGATCAGAAACGTAAGTTCCGATTTCACGATCTGAATGGAGCTTCACAACAAAGAAGTAGCAACATTACATTCAGCGCAGAATTAGCGACCAATAAAACTACACCCTATATGTATGATGTAGTAACCCCCCCCCCAATACCCAGTTAGGTGAACGTAGACAATCATATGACTTGTGTACTTTTATTACTGATGGTCTTAGAAACGTGCCATTACATTTTCTAACTCATGTAATAACCCCCCCTGCCAATGTGTCTGCCTATTCATCACCTTTGTTACAACATTACTTTGGGAAGTATGTTAGGCTGACCTTCTCACTCGTCACTTGGTTGTCCAATTCCCACGCCTCAGTGCCTACGTATATTTAGGGGATTGGTATGCCTACACTAATATATATATATATATATATATATATATATATATATATATATATATATATATATATATATATATATATATATATATATATATATATATATATATATATATATATATATATATATATATATATATATATATATATATATATATATATATATATATATATATATATATATATATATATATATATATATATATATATATATATATATATATATATATATATATATATATATATATATATATATATATATATATATATATATATATATATATATATATATATATATATATATATATATATATATATATATATATATATATATATATATATATATATATATATATATATATATATATATATATATATATATATATATATATATATATATATATATATATATATATATATATATATATATATATATATATATATATATATATATATATATATATATATATATATATATATATATATATATATATATATATATATATATATATATATACCCCCCCTGCCAATGTGTCTGCCTATTCATCACCTTTGTTACAACATTACTTTGGGAAGTATGTTAGGCTGACCTTCTCACTCGTCACTTGGTTGTCCAATTCCCACGCCTCAGTGCCTACGTATATTTAGGGGATTGGTATGCCTACACGTATATATGCATATATATATATATATATATATATGTATATATATACATATTCCTAGTCAAATTCATCACCCCCTTCGTTGGCTTAACTACTGGTTGTTGTAAGTTGGAGAGATGATAGCTCGGTTACAAAGTGACGACTGCTGACTGGTTATTACGAAACATGCTTTCAAAGTTAGCATTTTTATCGTCTGACTTATCCTTCCAGGAAATAAACTTGTTGACTTAAAATATAAACTTGAGATAGTTATCTTGGGTGATGCTGATAAAAAGAAGGATCTTCTGAATACCTTAAGCATCAATGTAAGCATGATTGGGATGCGATTCACTCCATCTAAATGCAAAATGCTCCTTCAGGGCAACGAAATTAGTGATAGGGAGTGAGGCAGTTGAGTGTGTTGACCGCTTCACTTATCTTGGGAGTCTCATCAGTCCTGATGGTACGGCGTCTGCTGAAATCTCGGCTCGTATGCAGAAGGTTCGATCGGATTTTGGCAGTTTGCATCATCTGTGGACAAGGTGAGACATCCGTCTACTGACCAAAAGGACGCGTCTACTGTGCAGTAGTTCGATCCGTTTTACTTTGTGGATGTAAAACGTGGCCATTAAGAATAGAGGATATTTGTAAGCTCCCAGTATTCGATCATAGATATCTCCAAAGCATTGTTCGTGTTTTCTGGGACCACTGATTAAGCAATACGTGGGTTAGGAATAATGTACTAGGTAAGTATGGTAAATCTATTGATGATGTAAGAAGTCTTCATTAGCTAAGGTAGTTAGGATATGTGTTACGTACACGAAACCACCGCCTGCCTTGACGAGAAATGCTGCCTGAGAAAAAGCTAGGGGGGACCAAACCAAGACATGGCATCACTCCATGAAGTCATTGACAGCTGGGCTGAGCCATGTTAATAGGTGCAGACTACCTGGTTGGGGTCCGCGTGATGATCGTAAATAATGGTTAGTGACTTTGGGTAACATGGCTTAAAATCGTACGCGATCGTGCAGGTGTATCCATTCCTTGTCTTCCTCTAAATTCTAAAATTCTGAATTTATCATAATTTTCTTCTCACTGAACTATATTTTCTCAAATCTCATCTTCGATCTTCAATCCTTACCATAATAATACTGACTCTGTTACTACCTCCACTAGTCTGGGATTTGGTTCGACAATTTAATCTGTATCTGCTAATTGAGGCATAGCAACCTAAACTGATGTACGCACGTACCAAGTTTTACGTTGTTGCTGACTGACAACCGTTCAGAGACATCAAAAATTAAAGAGTAAAAAATTAAGAGGACGAGCTGTTTGATAAATTTAATAAATGGTGATCATACATAATGGAAACAAAACGGAGTAGAAAGAATGGTCATATTAACCTAAGGTCTCTAACTCGCAAGACGAAACAAGTAATAAAGTACCTACTTTATGGTCCTTAGCTTTGATTCATTCCTTATTGAACTATGTACAAACACTGTGAAAAGATTTTGTTTGTCATGAGATAAATTCAATGTGATTATTGGAATTTAAAAATACCCTACTTCTTTTCTAAAAACCAGAAAAATAAGCCACCCAAACTGTAGAGTTTATGACAAGAATCATCTTTACGGATCACTCTAACTTTGTCTATGTTATCATTTAGCTTCTCTGGTACGTTCAGTCTCCCATCTGTAATTGCAGTTCATAAACCTGACTCAGCAAACCTGTACAAAGCAAACTGTAATGCAGTTCGCACAACTTAGGGAAAAGAAACATTGTTAATTGCTTAAATTAAGGTAACATCTCAAGACATTCGGTAGGAAAACACTTAAAGAGTAAATAAGTAGTAACATAGTCGAATACCTAATTAGTAAGTTGTGATCAAATGTACATCAGAGTATCACGGTGTCCTACATATTGACTGTCACGATTCACACTAAAATTAGAAAATACGTTGTACATTGGTAATACAGTTTGGAATAGTAACTAGAAATAATTCATTTTAACATACAGATAATGATTCCTCTCCAACAGCGCTGCTACCGATGGCAACTACATTTGGTGAATAGAACAGCTTGCCCATAGATTCAGCTTGACATGTATCAGCAATAAAAAGTAATTCGTGATACCTATTTGAGAAATAGTTAAGATCATTGATTAGTAAGAAGTATTAGCAAGTTTTAGCAGTGCTGGAGGTGAGTCATATCATAACGACATACTGTCTACATGGTCTCTTTAAACTAGGACATAAGCTAACAATCATGACCAATTATATGTTGTCAAACCGATAGATCATAAATTCGTACAGTTTGATTCCTCTCCTAATCTTGAAAGCAAACTAGCTATAAAACAGCTGTTTATACTAAAAAGGTTTTAGCTGTGGAAGGTCTATCGAATGTATATTTGCTGCTAATGCAGAATAAAATGTTCACCGGAAGCTTGCACTGGATAGTATACTTAAGATGAAGCATGTCATGCTATTGTTTCTTATAAAAATGGTATACATGACGACTAGTCATTATTACTGGCGTGATATCATGAGAATAAAAATAACTAGTGCTAATCACATGTATTCCCATTTGTACTCGTCTGTTTGAACACCAATGGAAACTTCTCATGAAGCATTGTAGAAAGTTATCGTAGCACATTAATCTTACCCAGTCAGATATAAGAAATTTCTACAAGAACTCGTTGGAACCGTATCAATCTTTTTTATTAGTTCATAAGTTTGCTGTATGAACTCAACATTTCAAATATCATGAAACGTAAAATTCGGAACATAATATAGTCGAAGCTTTTAGAAGCCTTAAAGTAAGGGATGTAACTAGTTGATGCCGTCAAGATGATTGTGGTGTTGTAGTACCTTAGAGGCAATTAAAATTAACTAATCTATCCTAACCAACTTGCATTATACCATTTCTGCTGGCATTTGTTTCAGGTTACTATTGATTAGATCAAAGAATAATAAGTTTAAAATCATCTACCTTCACTACTATGTATAATTTTCCATACTCTGATAATTTATACGCTTGGTAGGATAGATTAATTGATTATACATCTGGTTTTCTTAATAAACTCGGAGTGAGAAAAAACAAATAATTGAGTAGAATGGTATAGATTCGTCTTGTTTCGTCCGGTTTTATCAGCTGCTAACAACTCGCTATTTTAAGATCACAATTGTAAAATAGGAAGTAAATATATCTTAACGAAGTAATGTTTGGAAGTAAGTAGGTGACGGCACGATTAATAGATGTGAATGCAACCAAACTGAATTGTGACCGTAGAAACTAATTATAGTTAGCAAGCAAAACTTATAAAACTGCAGAAAAAGGTTAATGATTGTAAATGACAGCATAAGAGAAAGATGGACACAAGTTAATGGTGATTTAAGATTAGTCGGTAAAAAATAAGTTTATGAAATTGAAAGAATCTGAAGATAATGCAATTAAAAGAGCTGAAACGTTGAGTCGTACAGTAGAATAAACCTAACATTACCATGGGAAAGATACATTAACCACTAATACTTTGTGAATAAAAAGATGTTGATTTAGGGCACTCAGTAGCTATGGCCTTCGTAAATTTAAAGAGTTGAATTTGACTGTTTATTAATCACTTTTAGAGACTCTAAGTTATCAACCATGTATCCTGTATCAAGCCCAAACATCATCAAGTATAACTGAAGATAAAGTAATGCTACCGCAAAAACTATTTTCACCCACTAAAGTGTATTAAATGTAGTTTAAGAAAGTCCTGATAGTTTCGTGACCACAAAAGTCACACAGAACGAAATAAAGTAAGCTAATTAATTGCAAACATGGGCCGTCATATAATCCTCCAATATTTTTGATGTTTTGACTTATTAACGGCATGTCAAATAGCATTTCTGGCAGGATAACGTTTTTAGCACTACTAACGACTGAAAATGAAGCTTGCTTGAATAAACAAGCTTGAGAGTTTTCAAGTTGTGAAGCATTCACAAAAGTTTTTTTCTTGATAAGAACTTCTGTTCGTTTTTAAATGTTTCCATAAAAAGTTTGCTTTCCCTTCTTGAGTGAGTGTAGCATTGTCACTTCCTTGAGTTTACTTAATACGTGAAAGATTTTACGGGCGATATAAGAGTAAAGAATCTACTAGGACCAATGTACATCACTGTCAACTAACTGGAAAGTGTCTAATAAGAGAAACGGGAGGAAACTACCGGCAAATGGATTGACCTGGTAACTGAGTCGATTAAAATGGTGCAAGACGGGACAATGAACACTTAGACCTCAGTTCTAGGTGCAGATCAAAATGCAATTAGCAACTAAGTGGACGTGAATGCTAAAAACTATTGTGACTAAAAACCGAAATTATATCAAGCTCTACCAAGCATAATATGCTACCAGAACACAAGAACGTTAATCGCTATATCCTGATAGCATTGAGATTAAAGCTGAGTCATTTCTAAGCGACATTAATAACGGCTAGTTGCAAATACCACCCGAACGTGCCTCGCTATGCATTTCCTCAACTACAAGTCATAAAATAACAAACGAAACCTGTTTATCAAATTAGTGCCACATCTAGGTAGCATGCGATTTTAAGACCCGACTACTTGGAGAACATATAGCCTGTTCCGATAGATAGCACTTTATATATTATCATCTAAAAACACAAATTATTACTGATGTCATAGTGCCACATCCTACACAGTTGCCAGCATCAATCCATTAGTCATCAGGTCATAACGCTAATTTTAGTCATATGAGGACGGTGGCAATTATTTTAAATTGACTGTTGTCCAATAATTTACTTTCATGTATACCTGCATGAGTTCAAAATAATTAGAAATGGGCACACTTTGAGAAGTCAGTGCCTTAAGACTGCTCCGTATTTTATATAATTAAATTATTAGGCAAATAAAAAAACCACGCCTGGAACCCTCTCAGGGTTACTGCTGGTTTTCAGCCCGGATAAAGGAGGGTTAGCAACCCCATCCCATAAAAGCAACAACCCTGCTAAACAAGCGCAAGTCAGAAAAAGCCACTTAAATCCTTTAAATTTCCCCCCTGGGAGTCGGAAGATCATCATTTCGAAGAGTTATGATGCTTCATGGTGAAAGCCTAGTTTTTCCGGAAGTTACGAAGCCGATGCCTTTTCTGGAAACCAGAGCAACAATTAATATAGGTGACTGGCCTCAAATAGTTGTCTCCTGGGCACTGCGGTCACAGTCTCGGGTCATCGAGACCTCCCCTAACCCACTTTCTTTTTCAGGTACCTCAAGAACCCTTCCATGTTATGAGCAACCGGGAAGTAAAAACCGCCCTCTAACAGCAACTGAGATCACTTTGTTCACGATCAAACACGTTCACCTCCTGTTTCTACTATATGCACTTCTCCCACTACGTCTATGCGTGCCACTTGTACTGGTTACTCGAGTTCCCGAAGTGCCATACCAGGTCTCCTGAAACCGCGCTCTAAACTACATGTTGGAGCTCGGGAAGATAGGGACACACGCCGACGCCCTTATGTAGTCTCTGCTTATGCCCCCCCCACCCACTGACTGCAACACAGATAGTGAGAGGCGAGTATTGTATAAAGTTCCCTAGCCTCCCTCAGACAGCTAAGCACTCAGACATAGTAATTATAGCAGGGAATTTTAATGCCCAAGTCGATAGGTTGAATCAGGCCGAAAAACACTTAGGTGGGTCACTCGGCATCCCAGTCCAGCGAACAGACAACGGAGATCGTCTGATGCAATTATCTCCAGATTACCGTTTATTTTTAGCTAGCACAAACCTCTGTAAATTTAATGTGGTATGGCGACTTGAACCTTCGGGGTCACGTGCCAAGCTCTATGTTAATGATGATGATTAGGCAAATTAAGACACTTTACAATAGTAATTGTCTTTTTCATTATCTATGAATATACCAGGTGGTATTATGTTAATGATATTAAATACAAATTAAGTAGTTTACAAACCAACTACTCTTAACAAACCATTAGGTGACAGCATTATTTCCAGTGACACAGCCATGACAGGTTTCGTAGAAAAAGCTCCTTAGATGCTAAATTGCAAGCAGTGAAAGACCATGAAGGCAAGAGAATCAAGTGGTACATTAACCTTACTAAATCACGACTGTGTTAACCTCATTTGTCACGAAAAAAGATTCACATTAGAACTTAACTTCAGTGAATAAGGGATGAAGCTAATAAACCTACTCACCTACGTTTCTGCCACATCTGTTCGATTGCATCGGCCAGCTCACTGTTAGAAAGCTCATTATCGTCCTGGAACTTGAGGAAACCATCACCACCATGACCTAGAGCTCACTTTAAAGGAGCTTTGAAACTCACCTGTCATGTATATTAGGATATTACTATGTTCGTCAGTATTGAGGCGCTTAGAAGTAGGTGTTGAAGGGGGTAAACGCCCAGTTAGAACGCGGATGAAGTTTTTAACGGTAACTTCGTAACCACGATAATCGATCTCGATCTCTTCACCATATAGGTTTACACGACTGTAAGGGTTGTTGAAAATAGTAGCTAAGAGTATATTGTCATGTCAAATATCTTACCTGGTCTCGGGTTCCTCGAGCTACAGCTTGCATCATCAGCAACCATCAAGATAATGCGACTTTTAAAATGAATTTATACGAAGTCCAATACCTGTCCGGTATACCAAGACGCTTAATACTCCGATATATAGAAAGCACATTGCTTATGTGACGATAGTTAAACCAGAACCGTGAAGTATCTACAAGAACAGCCCAATTAGATGTGTGTCTCTCATACGACAAACTAATCCCTAACTAAGGAACGAATGTAAGCGTGTAATATCTGATATACCAACAAGATAAAAATGATATAGTAACAGACGCCCATCACAATGCATCCCACAGAGCAACACCTCAGCAACCAAAATGACTAAAGACAGTCACCGTCGAAAATTGCGCTCAAATTCTATTTTGATTCCTATTGGTTGGTTTCTTTAGGTGGTTGGAGGCAAATTCAAGGAATATGCCACTCAATGTCAAGCCCTGTTAACAAATTACGACACTACCCAAACAACCAGTAAAGTGTAAATAAAGGCCAATTTCAATGGTGAACATAGGGTAAATAAATACGACAATGTAACATTTTACGCCTGTCTGGTGTAATAAATAGACATGTGTATTTATTTACTGATTGACCTACCATAATTTGTCTGGTTTGACAGCAGTACATTTCAGGGTCGTGACCTGAGCATACTTTGATGCGTCACCTGTCTATAAAGTCAGCCTAAATAGTCTACTTAAAGTGTAAATTTGTAGACATACGCCTAAATAGTCTATCTAAAGGCAAATTAACGATAATTCACACTTTGTTAGCCTTGATTTACACTGAGCTCGCCTTTATTTATACACAGTTGGTTGTTTGGGTTTGGTACATGTGAATTTTTGCCTTTAATTCTTGTCTGTTAAACCGATAATATGACACTTGGATACTTTTGGACGGTTTGAAATGTTATTTCTTCATAACTACTATAATTAATGTGTATTCCTGCAGTTGAATACATCCACACTGTTTGACATGTCCTTTTCATACAGCTGTGTGCTAGCATTAATATTTTTTAGACAGCACATAGCTTTATGAAACAATGGAGTGAAATGTCTGTTTGGTGACATCCAGATGATCAATTATGTAATTTATAAATGTCATCTCTAAATGCAGCCTTGCTGAACCTCAGATTTTTGACTTTACCTTTATGTGCACAATGCCAAATGTTGCCCAGTATTTTGGTTTACTGGATCAAGAACCAATCAACATCAATTGATGTTAAGTGTGCCTGACAGTGCTTTGTCTAAGCATGGTATAAATTCATCTGGTTTATAATGACTCCCATCATTAAGTATTGTTATAATTTGGCTGGATGTTGCCTGAAAACAACTTGCCGAGTGCTAGCTCTAGTATTGTTGTGGGCGGATCGTCCAGCGTAGGTGAACTTTTCCAACGAATTATTCTGTCTCGAACCTTTCCTACTTGGATACAGTTTCATCAGGCACTGGAGGAGTTCATGAGTGTAAGTGTTATTAAAATTAAGCAATCTATTTCAGGAGTCGAACACTTACTACGTTGTCACTTCAAGTCGTTACCTAGACAGGTCCGGTGACATGAAGTACCAGTATGCGCTATACCAATGCACGTTCGGTATCTCACGTCCTCCTCGGGGTGCTGGACTTCGTAATAAGGGGCGAGTTTGTTTGCTCTTATGATACTAATGCTCTATTAGGTGTAAGTATTTAGGTTGCCAGTCAAAAATAAGAGTGCGGTACTCTCCAGCTGGATATGAAATATCACACTTCCAGACAGAGCATAACCATCCATGCACTACCACCTTTATGGTAACAGATTGCTCGAGACGTAGATTGTGCGATACTGAGCGTTGTGTTATTCAACCTTTTGTCGAGAGGAACACGGATCCCCTCGAAGTTATGGATCTGGCGCATTCGGAACTTGGCAAGGTCCTCCTTTACAGTGATATCAGAAATATGAGGACAAAGGTCTACGAACGTAAGATTTATGTGTGTGTAAATTGTCCAGGTATTGGCAATCTTAATGACCTTATACGACGTTCAAGTACAATTGGGAAGGTTGAGGTCCTTCGGGACAGTGGTGGTAATGTTTCAAAAATCATCTTTGCACGGAACGACATGATTAGTTTTTATGGAAAGTTCCCAGAGGTTGTTGGTATAGACTCCACATATAAAACCAATAAAATGGGGTATGTCTTATGTAGTATTTTTTATGAAAACTTATAGGTGGCCTTTGTATCAGTTTGTAATAACTGATGGTTTTGGCAGAGGACGAACTGTATTATTCGCATTGACGCGAACCGAAAAACGAACAGACATAAAGCAGATTCTCCAGTCGTTCAAAAATATAATGGGTGACACATCGAAAACAATCACTTTTACTGTTGACTGTGCACCTGGACAACTTCGTGCTCTGAACGAAGAGTTCCCAAGAGCCTCGATCATTCTATGCTTGTTTCACGTATGCCAAAGCTTCCGGAAGAAAGTAAGTTCATTATGTGAACAAAAGCTACCGTTTAGTTTTCAAACCCACTTGTCAAAAAATGGTTGTATCGAATGGCTCATACGCGTAGTTACGCCACGTATGTGTTACTTAATGTTAAATTATTGTTTAGATTTTGGCATTGCGTCCGGATTATAGACCTTATTGATCGGGCTGCTGGCGCATATATACGTTCATATTGGTTGAGGTCACGGTCATACTGGGCTGCTTCTCACAATAGATTCACCCTATCGATGGGTAACAATACCAACAACCGGGTGGAAAACTCTCATCGACAACTGAAGCGTTACTTGAGGAAAAACGACCCCATAGAAATGACAGTCTGGAAAATTTGGAGGTGGATTGACCATGACACACAAAGAAAACATATGCAAGGCACGTTTATGCTTTCTAAATATTACAGATATGATGTAAGTCCTATCCAGATACCGTTATTCCATTTAGATTCCTGAAAGCCTTAAGGTTATATTAAGGCGCCTGACACCCTTTGCAGAAAGAAAGGTTGTTAAAGACTACGAGCGTCATCGGCTTGACGATTTCTTTGCGAACGTAACTACCGCAAAGTTTAAGGAAGGCTACCACAGATTTTTCGTCGATCTCCATCTTGTTACTTGCACGTGTTGGTTTTATTGTGCATACAGACTTCCGTGTAGACACATCATGTCCACGTTTTTATCCTCACTATTGCATTCCGGTACTTTAGTTTGTTACAGTTTTTATTTCTAGATATATTATGCAATAGTGAACGCTGGACCAGAAGTTATAATGTTTTTCATGAGTTGCCACTAGTTGTCCGTCAAGTACCGGAAGCGAGTGTTGAATTCCGCAATAAGTATCAGCGTCTTCGTGCACGCATCGCACACCTAAACAAAATAGACCCAACGCGAGCAATCCAACCAATCAATGGATCACAACGAATCGTCGACAGCTTGTTCCATGAAGCTACCAACAATGTTGTAAGGTTAAGTCATGCCCCAACACAACGCCGCTCGCGATAAAACGTTCCTTCGCTTATGGAATTAAAGACCTTTAGTTCCAATTTTTTCCTTTACGTATTTTTTCTAATTTGTAGTACCTTCCAAATAAACTACTTCGTCACATAATGTTGTCCTTAACTTCTCTAATGGCTGACTGCCATATTGGAATGCACATAATCAGATTTCCAGGAAGTATCTTATTTTAAGTGGTGCTTGGTACAGTGGGGTTATGTCGTTTAAATATCATTGACTCGTAGTGTTATGTTTTCGATAATCAGTATTTTTCGACAGCACCACCAAATAAGTTAAAGTCAAGTTTTCTTCAGACTGCATTTATTACAAGGCCGTAGACTGTTTAGAAGATAGCCACTTACAGCTATTACAACCGAGACGGAAAATATGCGTGATAAACTGTGCTAAGGAAAACTAATCGAAGGCCTAGCTGATATCACATCTTTTGAACAATCTCATGTGCATATAGAGTTCCATTACTATATTTTAAGTGCGAAATACCGATAGCTAAGTGACCTTTGCTTTCCAAAAGTTATTCATAGACACGATAGGCGGTATTCATTATAATCAGCAAGTTTATCACCGTGAAGCATATGGCAACGTATGTTAGTTATCATTATCTCCTATGACGCTCGTTACTTCTCTAAATTACTAACTAGATTAAGCCTGGCCAGTATCCATTAAATTGACTGTAGTTAAACTAACTTGAATTTTATAGTTATAATACAACCTTAAATGATAATATAGTGGTCTTACTACGCGAAATTCATCGACATTTCGAGGTGGTGAGGATTCTGTTATATTTATCACTTGTACTGCGAGTTGTAGTAGGAGGATTTTTTACGTCTGTCCTTTTAAATTGTAGAATTTTTTTCTATATCCTCATCAATCAAAACAAAGGTTTATTTTGAAGTCCTTGAGACAACTTAGTGACGTATGTTTGGATGAAGCGAACTAGTAACCTCAATGTTATCAATAAATCCGTAGGTGGTCACATTGGGGAACTCTTGATTTAAGATACTTGAAGTTGGTTTCTTGGCTTTTATGAAAGATGTTATTTTCAAATCAAAGTTTCTATAAATAATATTACACTTTTCTTCTTGCCTCTAATAAACAAGTAAGGGACTTAATAGTTCAATGATCTCTTGAGTTTCCCAGTTGAAACACTTTTTAAAGGTTTCCTATCCTAAAACTCTACGGGAACGTTTAATAATGTTCTTGTAATTGTCAAACTTACGAACAAGAAAATATATGGCGCGCAATTATAGCATACCACTACACTCTATTTATTTCAAACCTACCAGATAGTGACACTAGCCTCTGTTTTGTTCAGAGCTCCCTTATCAGAGGCAATGTAGTTATAATTAGCTCAACTCAACGATTTGTTTGCGTAGTAATCATAATGACTGGACAAAGCATAAAACAGGATCCAAAGTAAGCATAAAGAATGGTTTGCTTCTAATTAGTTTGTGTTTACTTAACGATAATACTTGTGAAAATCCTTCAGTAGGCTTAACTGCTGGACCCGGTTTTAATATATCTTTGAAGACTTACTCGGACCGTCAGCACTCACTTTACGTAAGCTCACCACTGATCTTAGCCATCAACCATCGACTGACATTAGTAAATCTGCACTACAAGACACTCAACGATATTCATAGTCATCTAACAAGGTATCCGTAAGTTCAGCTTCCTTTTCTGTTTGCAAACCTTTTACGACACACTTGACGGCAAAATTAATTTCTGCACTTTGGTAACCTTGGCTCATCGCACTGTGATCGTACTCATGGTTGTTTTGTCTTATTTTTTGATATGCCGAGCACCTAAAGAAGATTGATTATCTTCGACAGCTATTTATCTGCAGACTATTTCGGTATTTTTAGTTATATTTAAGGTAACCAATTTATTTCTATTACCATTCAGTTCCCTTTGCCCTGTCCTCTCATTTGACACATTAACCATTGTTATACCGTTTGTCGTTTATGAACTATGGTTAATTGATTGTGTATACGTTACTCCAGTTCACATCCACCATTGCTCCTATTTTGTATTGATGCTAGTTACCTAATTGATTGACTGTGTGGTCAGGTTTTGTGTATATGTAGAGGGATGTGTGAAATATAATATGATTTAGCCCGGTTGGTCTGTCGTCTTGTGTTTTATCTCCGGATTTGGACCGAGTGGGCATATGGCAGACGTGCATAGATCGACTAGACACCCCAATCACGTTGAGATATCAACGGTTTTTCCATGAGTTATAACATTTTTATATTGCAAACTGTTTGTCTGTAGCCAAGGTATCATTTCTCGAGTTGCTGACTGAGTTTATCTAATTTTATATCGACGAGACTGAACTTCCTAAGTTTAGCAAAGCAAAATCCACTATGATGTTGTTATGTACAGTGATTTCGCCCTAGAATGTTGCTTGATGAAAGCGAACTTTGACCTAAATTGACCAAGAATTTTAGCTAACTAAAATTTAGTATCCGATATATTATTTAAATGATATGAACTTCGATGAGTGCTAAATAACAGCTGCATATACGTCTAATACAGTGATCCAACTATTAAAATAATACGTAAAAGCTGAGCATATAGTAACATATGTTACGATATTACTGCATATTTACGTCATTAATGACATAAATATGGGTGCACAATTGTGCACCTGACCCGATCATAAGTTCTAAACATAAGTCGTTTAAGGTTAAAAGTGGAATAGAACCAAAATATAAACGTTAATTATAAAATATTTTAATTTACTTGATGCTTCCTTGCTTTTAAATACTAAATTCGGGTTTAATCAATATTTGGCAACTTAGAGTTTCCAGTGTAGGATAAGATCCCTTTGTTTAGCATGAAATGAAGCATATAAGCTTGTTGATGAAAAAAATGGAGATTAGAAGATCAAAATCTGCTGAAAAATATATAAACAAGCATTTTCTAAAATGACTCGATAATACATGACATGCGCGAAAACCGGAAACCTGGTGTTTAACCACATACGCGATAACTCATACGTGACCTTGATCTTCCTATAGTCTTTCCTCAGCAACTGCCATGACGGCAGTGATGGCACTTGAAGGTCGACCAACTGTCAATTCGAAAATTGAATCAAAGTCATATAATAGATCCAAATAATTTCAAATGGTTGTGGAAATAATAGAACAAGCTGTCACTTGTAGCGGCAAACAATCCCCAAAATAAATGGTTGCATAGGCTCTCGACATTGATGCTGATCATGCTTGTTTTGGAGAACATGATGAGTTGAAGTCACTCGGTTAGACATCATGACACGACGTAGGAAACAACTCGCTCTCTAATCAGTCAGTCTAGACGTTTCTAAACCATTGATGCTCTACTCACAATTAAATATAATTTATCCTTCATCCTTTATTGCCTTCTGGCTTATTCGTACGAGTTGGTTCAATCGTTGGAATTTGCTCTGGTTATACGACAAATGTAACTTGGTCATTAGTCGGGTGCACCTCACAACCTTTATTTGTATACGTTCTACCTTAGCCTTAACACATATTTCTTAAATTGTTATAGGAGAGGAAGAGTCCGTAGGCTTATAAAATTTAGATGGTAATCTACGAAGGCTTCTTCTTACATTGGTGGTGATAAGCATAGCGTACCTTTTGGAAATCTAGGTTTAGTGTAGCTTAGAGGTGCAACTCTGTCATGAGCAATATAAGTGTTGCAGTAGAGTATGCCAGACAGCTTATTAGCATCATTTTCCGTGAAGTAGTTATTCCAATCAAGGCATCCACAGTAAGTCTTAAGGCTCGTCCAGTTTATCTAGTACGTGCGTCTACTAGGTATTGTAATCGGACATTTATACATTGCAGTCCTTAAGTTGAATCTGCACATGACAACAGTATGGTTGCTACCCGGAAATTGTTGATCTGTACGTACGGTTCGTGGGGTGGCTTCATTTGTCGAAATATTTTTGAATCCGGTGGGGCTATGGATATACTGAGACCAACCACTAAGCCCTAAACTTTCTATAAGCAAATCTAACCTGTCATTAAGATACAGATTTTAATTATCATGGGATATATTTAGATAGGTTATTGAGGTCCTTGTGAATAAGGGTCATATATTCTTCTAAAGCATCCGGTTTAGAGCTATATGCTACCTTGAGATCGTCCACATATAAATATGGTCGGCAAGATTATATTACGCTATTTGTGTCATTTATGTAAATAATGAACAATAGGTGGGACTCATACACTTCCATGTATAACGCCGCTTCTAATTGGTTTAGGTGATTATAGACTGCTAGTAAACCTGACTAACTCCGCCTGTAGCCCTCCTAGGGTTACTGACGGTCCCAAGCCCGGGTAAAGGAGGAGGGTTGGGCATGGGGCTAGCACCCCATCCCGTAAAAGCCCAAACTTGCTAAAAAAACGCAAACAAGATTAAACAAGATAAACCATTCAAACTCTGCCCTGGGAGTGGAAGGATATATGACGCCTCATGATGAAAGCCGAAATTCTTCGGAAGTCATGAGGCCGATGGCCCCCTTCTAACAACCAGAGCAAATATTTTTATAGGTACATGGAATGTTCGAACAATGTGGGAGAGCGGGAAGACAAATCAAATAGCTGCAGAATTGAAGAGATACAACTTGACAATACTCGGAATCAGAGAAACCCATTGGACTGAAGCTAGACAGAAAACATTGGCTTCGGGAGAGACGCTACCATACTCCGGCCACGAAGAGGAAAATGCTCCCCACACTCAAGGAGTTGCTCTGATGCTGTCCAAGGAGGCACGTAATGCACTTGTGGGATGGGAACCACATGGACCCAGGATCATCAAAGCATCTTTCAAAACAATGAAGAAAGGGATTACAATGAATATTATCCAAAGCTATGCACCAACCAACGACGGCAACGACGAAGCCAAAGATCAGTTTTACGATAGACTGCAATCAATTATAGCACAGTGTCGAGGAAAGGATCTGACAATACTGATGGGGGACCTAAACGCCAAAGTCGGAATGGACAACACTGGATATGAAGAAATCATGGGACGACAAGGACTGGGAGACAGAAACGACAATGGTGAAAGACATGCAAACCTATGTGCTTCCAACAAGTTGGTTATAAATGGTATAATATTTCCCCCCCCCACAAACACATACACAAGGCTACATGGATCTCACCGGATCATACTACTGAGAATCAAATCGATCATATATGTATCAATAAAAAATTTAGAAGATCAATGGAAGATGTGAGAACAAGGAGAGGAGCTGGCATAGCTTCAGACCACCACCTGGTGGTTTCTAAAATAAAACTGAAGCTAAAGAAGCAGTGGACAACTGGAGTGGCAGCAGTACAATGGTTCAATACAGGCTTTCTCCGAGACACTGACAAACTCAACGAATTCAAAATATCTCTCAACAACAGGTTCCAAGCCTTACAAGATTCACCGAAAGAAGAAACCACTATGGAGGATAACTGGAAAGGAATCAAAGAAGCACTAATGTCAACGTGTCAGGAAGTTCTAGGCCGCAAGAAGCACCATTATAAGGAATGGGTCTCCACTGAGACATTGAGCAAAATTCAACAAAGGAGGAACAAGAAGATAGAAATCAACAACAGCCGAACAAGAGCAGAGAGAATCAAGGCTCAAGCTGAATACTCAGAAGCAAATAAGCAGGTAAAGAATAGCATTAGAGCCGACAAACGGAAATACATCGAAGGCCTTGCAACGACAGCGGAGAAGGCTGCAAGAGAAGGAAATATGAAACAGCTATACGACACAACGAAGAAACTGGCAGATAAACATGGTAAACCAGAGCGACCGATCAAGAACAAAGAAGGCAAGACACTCACTGAGATTGAAGAACAAAAGAATAGGTGGGTAGAACACTTTGAGGAACTTCTAAATAGGCCAACTCCACTGAACCCACCCACCAGATATCGAAGCAGCACCTAAAGATCTTCCGATAGATGTCACTCCACCAACGATGGAAGAAATCAAGATGGCCATCAGACAAATCAAAAGTGGGAAAGCAGCAGGTCCTGATAATATACCAGCTGAAGCACTCAAGTCAGATATCGACCTAACAGCAAGGATACTCCACGTTTTATTCAAAAAGATCTGGGAGGAAGAACAAGTGCCGGCTGCAGACTGGAAAGAAGGTTATCTTATCAAGATACCAAAGAAAGGAGATTTGAGCAAATGTGACAACTACAGAGGGATCACGCTACTGTCGATACCAGGGAAAGTCTTCAACAGAGTATTGTTGAACAGAATGAAAGATTCAGTGGAGGCTCAACTTCGAGATCAACAAGCTGGTTTTCGGAAGGATCGGTCGTGCACGGACCAAATCGCAACACTACGGGTCATCGTTGAACAATCAATTGAGTGGAACTCGCCCCTGTACATCAACTTCATTGATTATGAGAAGGCGTTTGATAGTGTAGATAGGAGAACACTATGGAAACTTCTTCGACACTACGGCGTACCAGAGAAACTCGTCAACATCATCCGAAACTCTTACGACGGGACACAGTGCAAAATTGTGCATGGAGGACAACTGACAAATGCATTTTCAGTGAGGACCGGAGTCAGACAAGGTTGCTTGCTCTCACCTTTTCTCTTCCTCCTAGTGGTCGACTGGATCATAAAGACCTCCACATCTGAGGGAATGTACGGGATTCAATGGACAAGTAGGATGCAACTCGATGATTTGGACTTCGCAGGTGATCTAGCTCTTTTAGCACATACACACCAACAAATGCAAGCGAAGACAATCAGTGTAGCAGCAACTTCAGCATCAGTAGGCTTGAACATACATAAGGGTAAGAGCAAGATTCTCAAATACAACACAAGGAGCACCAACCCAATTCAACTTGGTGGAGAAACTTTGGAAGAAGTGAATACTTTCACATATCTGGGGAGCATCATCGATGAAAAAGGAGGGTCCGATGCAGATGTAAAAACAAGGATTGGCAAGGCAAGGGCAGCATTCCTACAGTTGAAAAACATCTGGAACTCAAAACAACTGTCAACTAACCTCAAAGTCAGACTCTTCAATTCGAACGTGAAGACAGTCCTGCTGTATGGAGCTGAAACTTGGAGAATTACTGCAAACATCATCAGACAAATACAAGTATTTATAAACAACTGCCTACGAAAGATACTGAATGTCCGTTGGCCAGAAACCATCAGCAACAATTTACTATGGGAGAGGACAAACCAACTTCCAGCCGAAGAGGAAATTAGGAAAAGACGATGGAAATGGATAGGACATACTCTACGCAAACCATCAGACTGCATCACAAGACAGGCATTAACATGGAATCCTGTTGGGAAACGAAAAAGAGGAAGACCAAAGAACACGCTGCGTCGAGAATTGGAAGCAGACATTAAAAGGATGAGCAGCAACTGGAGACAATTGGAAAGGATTGCTCAGGACAGAGTTAAATGGAGAACCCTGGTGAGCGGCCTATGCTCCTCAGCGAGGAGTAACGGGCATAAGTAAGTAAGTAAGTAAGTAAACCTGACTGTTTGCTGTCTTACTTCCGGGAGAGCTGTAAACCATAAGTGATGTGGGTCTTTGACCCCGAATGAGTCCAGTTTAATGGGCAGAGGTTTATGTGGGACTTTGTTAAAAGCTTTAGTGAAGTCGAGAAATATGCCTGATACTAGGAGTTCTTTGTCTCGATGTGTGGTTGCATCATCTAGGTAGACTAACAAGCATGTATCACACGACTTAGTATTTGAAAATCCATGTTGGAACCGGGAGGATAGTTCTTTTGGAAGCAAACATTGGAGTAATTCCTCCTTGATTATTTTTTCTGTTATTCTTGATACAACTGAAGACTCAGAAAAAAGTCAAACTGACAACTGTCCACTATTATTTAAATTTAACTGTCTTAGAGATGCAAAACTATTTATTGCGCCATGTAATAAAGCTAAGGAACTAATATCCTATAAAAATATAATAGTCACCCAAGATCTAACCCCCTCCCTACGTCGCATAAAAAGACGTGGGGTACGCACATCCAATGATTGCACTACAAGTGACAATCAGCAAGTATCCCCTACTAAAAAGGAAGAAACTTATTACGTGTCTCAGAATACAAACCCATCACCACTCGACACCCCCCTAAGTGGTAAATTAAAGGCAACCGATAATGTTGACCTCGATTGGTCTCCAGGAGGAACACCATACAACAGCGAACAACTTCCTATGGATGCTAATAAGTATACGTGTACTATAAATCCCACCCCGGTTTGTTCCTACGCAAAGAAACAAATCTCAGACCCTTTAAAAGACTCAACTATTGATATCCTAAGCCAACCAAAGCCCATTTCTCAACGGGCTACTCCAAAAGACGACATAACTAAGCTTAGACCTAAAACTAAATAATTCCAAGCAAACCAACAACAAATTCCGGTCCGTGCCAATAACCATACGCAGACCAAAGATCATACTCCAAGTAGACAAAACGCTACGATTATATTAGCCTCCTTAAATAAATTCTCCCCACTAGCTTTCAACAAATTCATGAGTACTCAAGATAATGAAGAAGACGATAGGCCTCAGTCCACTCAACTTTTAGATAAAAAACGCGACATGAAGAATGATAGACGACGTAACAAATGACACCTATACTCACGTCCTCTAAAATTTAACAGCCAACCTATCGAGAAGCGGCCTCACACCCCATCATCCAGTACAACACCCTACTTACTATAGTAGACGCACTTGGGAAAATAACACTAGACACTTTAGGACGTCAACCCGACCACCAATTATAAGCTCTCATAATGCATATACGCATAACAACACGCTTTCACCACTTCTAAACCCTTCTTATAGTGACACAAATAAGAACGGTTTTAGCCCTAACTATATAAATCCCAACTTTCATCGTTATCATATAATAATAGACGGTAATCAGAATTTTTTCGGGATACAGGACATAGTAGCACCACTAGCGAAACAACTAGTCGACGTAATCTCCAACCATATGGTATACGCAACCTCCTTAATCCCATACAATCTCAGCCAGTTAAAATTCCCACCCTATCCCCCGGGCCAACAAGTTCGTATACACTTAACAGCTCCTATAATAAATCCAGTCGTAACCTTGACCATCAATATAAGCTGTCCGAAAACCGACAACTATCTACACCCCACTTAAACTACACCCCCGACATTGACTATAGTTCATATATGAATGATACCCTTAATCAGTTTTACTCATATAGCCACGCATTTACCTTATGTCTAATAAATGCTAGGTCGATATGTAACAAAATGACTGACTTAATCATGCTAGCATCACTCTGCGGACCACCGCTCATTATGATTACTGAAGCATGGACTAATTGAAGCATCCCTGATATAAATATATCTCTTGATAATTACAACCTATACCGTAGTGATAGACTACATGGACGCGGTGGAGGTTGCATAATATATGTCCATTCAAAGCTGAAGTCGCTCCTATGTGATATTCCAGGGCTAAATGCAACACAAGATTCTGTGTGGGTTGTCCTGAAACCTACAAGGACTACATCGATCTTGCTCGGTTGTATGTACCAGCCTCCCAACGCCTCGTTAAAGAATATAGATCTACTAACAGGAATCTTCATACTAGCATCCTCTCTACCCTTCACTAGCAAGCATATATGTGGAGATTTTAACATGCCCGAAATTTCATGGTCTCCACCTAAAGCACCAAAGCGCTACGACTCGTTTATCGAATGTTTAGAACTCGGTGGTTGGACTCAGTGCGTTCGTGACCCTACTAGACTCCAAAATATCCTAGACTTAGTTTTCACAAACGGCCTCTGCCCATACGCTGTGCGTATCGGGAAAAAATTCCCTGGTAGCGACCATAACATTGTTATATGCAGCTTTGATATAAACATTACGGCAACTAAGCATCAAATAACTTCACTCAGTCGACACTTTCACAAAGCTGACTGGATGAACTTCCAAAACTACATAGGCAGTCTCAATTGGGAAAGTTACTTTGCTGAAAGTAACGCTAACAAATCGACAGAAATTCTCTATCATAACATAAATGATGCCTTCGATAAGATTGCACCATTACGGCAACCAAAACCTAGAATTCCCAAAGATTTGTTCATCCCAACGCAAATACGAAGACGCCTCCGAAAACATGCTTCCCAATTTCATAGACCAGAGACTTTTCATCGCTAGTCACAATGAAAGAAATATATGTAGTGATTGTAGGGATACGCATGGAGAAAGCCATTGTAGAAGAGAAACAAGCTATCATAAACAAAAATCCCTCTGTTCTCCTAAAAATTTTTAGAAACAAAAACAAGGGTTCTAAAACGAAAGGAAATCTGTTTATTAGTGAAAATCGAATATACGACAACCCTAAACTCATAGCCGAACTATTCAGTGAACACTTTAGTACCACATTAACGAGTGGAAATTATGAAGATGACTACGAGTCCACCGCAACGCCATCATGTGAACTCACAAATGTAGTCTTCACTAGGCAAAACATTGATAAGGCCATAAATACGCTAAAGTACTCAAACACCGAAGGGCCTGATGGTATCCCAGCAAGCATGCTTAAAAGGGGTGACGAAAATCTCCATCTACTACTTCTTAAATTGTTTATGATATCACTCTCTACTGCATGCTACCCAACAATCTGGAAAACCACATACATTATCCCCAAACTGAAAAGTGGACCGGTTGCAAATGTAGAAAACTACCGACCAATTAACCTAACGTCTGTTATCTCTAGAGTGATGGAAAAAGTAGTTAAGGTTGAAGTATCTCAGTACCTCCAGAAACATAATCTGATCTCTACCTCACAACACGGGTTCCTAAAAACTAGGTCATGTGATACGTGCCTATTAGACTATCTTAACGATATAACCACTCAACGCGATAGGGGAATGGTAGTATCGACCGTTTTCCTTGACTTCAAGGAAGCTTTTGATAAAGTCCCACATTATAAACTTCTCCATAAACTAAAGTCGTTCGGAATCAAAGACCCATTACACTCTTGGCTCAGTTCATTTATCACAGGAAGAAGCCAGGTAGTTAAATATAATGACCACCTTTCGTCACTCAAACTAATCACAAGTGGGGTTGTTCAGGGCAGTGTCCTAGGTCCTCTTCTCTTTCTTATGTATATAAATGATATATGTGAAGTCATACATTTTGGTAGACCATACCTGTATGCAGATGACCTGAAAATAGTGTACAGCTTTAAGCCTAGTGCATCTAATGAAGGCACATCCAATATCCAGAAAGATCTAGATAACCTATCGATTTGGAGCCAGAAATGGCAACTACCATTCAACCACAGTAAGTGTGGGATTATACATTTCGGAAAATATGATGTTCAACAAGAACTCTATTAGAATGAATGTAAAATTCAAACACTGAGCTCTATATGTGACTTCGGTATATGCTACAGCAAGAGCCTTAAGTTTACTGAGCATGTATCGTCAATTATATCCAAATCGAGACGACGAATCGGCTTTATTCTTCGAAATTTTTACACTGTGGAAGCCAAGCTTGCAATATACAGGATGTGCGTACATCCTACCCTAGAATACTGCTCGCTTGTCTTTTCTAATATGAACCACACAGACACCATACGAATTGAAAATCTCCAGAGAACTTTCACCCGACGATTACTGGGGTATAACTGTAACAAAACTTATGTACAAAGATGTAAGTCACTTTCTCTAGAACCCCTATGGAGACGCCGTCTAAAGACTAACCTAATTTATTTTCATGGAATAATTCACGGTTTATCTTTCTCAACGTTTTATCCCTCCTGGAAGACTGCTCTCAAATATAACCTAAGGAATCTGGTCCGAACACTGTATACCGAAAAATGTAAACATAAATCACGAAATAATTTTTTTATAACATTGTACAGTTTACTATGGAATAGGTTACCACTTTCTATCCGCTCCTGTGATAATTTACCCAAATTTAAGCGCATGATAAGCTTGTTTTTTAATACCAAAGGGACCCAGCAACTTTTTCCTGAACTATCTAGAAATCCAGACATGATAAATCACGGACCACCTCATATCTAGCATACGAGTTCACGGCTCATATCTCAAGCATATGTCATTAACCTTATGAAACCTTACCTTTCACAATGACCCGATCGGGTCAGATCGATCTGAACACTACTATTGTACACTTCCGAAATAGCCAACCAATCAAGGATAAAAATTTAAAACTTGCCAAATAAGCTGGTGAAACTAAACTACACCGCTGACCTTGAGGTACCTTTTAGCCAATGAGAATGCAGTGGTAGGTAAAATCATTATTTATTGTGAAAAACGAAATTTTTTAAAGTCAATTACACAGGATATACTGTTCTTACATGATTTATGAACTTCTGCAAGTTAGAGACGGGTTCATTTATTTTAAATTTAAAATATGAACGATATAAGAATTCATCCATATGGCTCCAATTCATGTTGTTTCTAGAACCTTTATAAGGTCTAAGAAACTCCCTCAGATGCGACCAGTATCCCTTAATGTTTTGTGTGTGAACACCAGTACTTGGGTCCACAAAATGTCTATGGTGAACTACGACATGGTGAGCATATCCGAGTCTACGGAGAGGACGATATGCTTTCCAGTCGTCAGTATAAATAATGGATCCTGGTTGAAGATACGTTTGGATTATTGGTATTAGGGTTCTTGCATTTCGGTTTGGGACACACTGAAAATGTCCCTTTCCTAATGTTCTGTCATAAATACCAAGAACCTACCAGTAAGTTTAAAGTAATTATTACTTACCCATTCGGTTTTTACAGATCTTCCTCTATTATATTTTCTCTTTCTGATGGCCGATTCATCTATTTCAACTATTTTTCCGACGCCTCCGAGTGATAGATTCAACCGCAACATCATTTCTGAGCATACGTCTCTGCAGTGTTGATACCATTGCACCACTGATACTTTGCTCACATCTGTAAGAGGCAATGCCAGAGTAACAGGCAACTGCATATTTCACAAGACAACTAACATGCAGGTTTGCCGTAGTGTTAGTTTAGATTTACTAAAAAAACTGCCTGTTCTTATTGACTTTCTTCGCCAACAGGTATTGCATCGAAACGTTACTCCATCCAGACTGTCTCCGTACGGTATTTGAGTCATATTAAGGCCACAATCACAAATTAAGTCTCTCCGAAGTAGTCCAAAAGCTTGTAGATTAGAAATAATATTGTCCTCACTAAACATTTCAATAAGCCGATCCAACGTAAGCATTTCGAACTTAAATGAGCGCGCAACCTTAAAAGTAATAACTTGATTCTCATTGGTCACTTCAAGGTCAGCGGTGTAGTTTAGTTTCACCAATAAGCTTTATTATCCAAATATTTGCCAGTTCAAACAGTTATACTTTTCTGATTGCTTAAATAATCAGAAAAGTATAGCTGTCATAATACCGTTGCTCCGCTCTTTTGTTTGTCCTTCTTCTTTCCTTTCAGAACTTGGAGATTGCTTTATATTGCGTAAAAGGTTGGACGTCTACATTTTTTTTAAAAAATGTAACTCTTCGTATTGGTGACAAGAACCCATCCTGTTATTCTCCCGCATCACAAGGTCGCCCCGAGGCCATGTTCGTAATGGACGCTAGATAAATGCTAGTTTAAAACAAAATTTATCATTCCAATATCTCTGTACATCATTGTATAATAAGTCTGCATAACAGTTAAACCATTTTAACTATCTGATATGATATTGTTGATCTTGCCTGTAAAAATGGCTTGCGCCTGATATTCAGGAAATAAATTATTATTATTATTATGTTAATAGGGCGGTAGTTCTCTATATTCTCTACAGGCCTGGATTTGAACGTAGGAATGGTGCATATAGCTTTCCATAGAGTAGGGTAGCACGCGGTGGAGGTTGATGCTGCAAACAATTTATGAAATGCCAGGTGAAAGTCAGTACCATTGTCTTGGATTACGTTAGCTGGTATACCGTCAGTGCCCATGGTGTATGCGTGTTTTTGTGTTTCCACCCCCTGTCCTAGAGCTACTGATTTTATCCCGAAAGGTCTTGAGAAGTCATGTAGAGTTAGTTTGTTTAGTAGCCCATTTCGCTTGTGTAACAGTAGCGATAAATAATCCCCCAAATAAATGGTTGCATAGGCTGTCGACATTGATGCTGATCATGTTTGTTTTAGCTGATATAACTAGTTAAAGGCGCCTGGTCGTGCGTCACTACGAGATCACGACACGACACAACGTGGGAAATATCTTTCTCTAGTTAGCCAGCTTAGATGTTTTCATCCCATTGATGCTCTACTCACAATTTAATATAACTTATCCTTCATCCTTTACTGCCTTCTGACTTATTCTTATTCGTACGAGCTGGTTCAATCGTTGGAAGTTGCTCTGTTTATATGACAAACGTATGTCATGCGTCATATGCCGGGTGCACTTCAGGCTTCTCGTAGAACTAAGCTACAGTGTCACTTTTGAAAGATTATTTAGGTGACAGTGACTTATCAACTTCTGCCAGCATCTGATGCCAACCATTACAAACATGAAATTTCAGAATGATATACTACGAATTGTTGCCTCGTCTCAGAGACTCGTTAATAGCACAGAGTTGTGCAAACTTGGAAGCATAATTTGCAAAAACATTTTCAATTTATCCAATTGTGCACTGTGACTTTAAGGATTAGTTCCGGAAACTGATTGGTATAGCACTATAGTCTAGACCTAACGCATAAAAATCTTCTCTTAGTCTTCAAGAATGGGTCGAATTTTCCACTTCTGTCGTTTAATAGAATCCACTCGGATTACCTTAACAGTTAAGGAATTATAGGAATTAACTATCATTAAAGAGATATTGCCCCAACAGTTCAATCTACTGTATTGGATTAATAATATCTAAGTGTTCCTTTGCGTAGACTGTTGTTGAAACTATAAGCTTAGTGTCAGTATACTGAACCCTAACGAAGTTACGTTGTTCGTATTGGTCATTGGTTATTGGATTAAATATCGTGACTCTTCAAAGCCAATATCGTTCACTCGGACAATCAACATTCGAAGCGGACATAGCGTGTGGTACGTCATGTCCATAGCTTATGTCCTGTAATTCCCCTTCTACATATTCCTAAATATACTGTACCTTGTAGGGGTTTTTCTCATGTAGGAAACGCTAGAAAATCAGGAAAGCCTAACCGCCAAGGTAGGATGAAACAGGTTAATGCGGCTTTAAACCCAGTTCACTTAAGTTAGGTAGCTACACTGTAATAATCGAACTGAGCGGGAGCTGGACCGCAGGTCGATGTCAGTCCAGTTTTTACAAAATGTTACCTTTTTCATAAGAGCTTATTGTCGTTGTTCATATAGTGCATTTTCTCCAATACGTTTGAAATGCATATTGTGCCAGTGATGTTTTAACTAATCCATTATATACGTAGAAAATGTATACAGCGTCTCTGGAGCTCTGTGCTTTTTCCCAGGCTGCATAATAATAAACGTCTCCACACCGCTTTCCGTCCTAGATTAGGTTTTCTTCGTTGTGAGAATAAGTTAATGACTACTTCCTGTTATAGAATCATCGAATAAAATAACTCTACTTTGTACCGTTACTGTCTGCTAAATTCCCAAATGTCCTTCTCTTTACCTAGTCGTCTCAGCTCTGTCGGGTACCTAAATTATCGCATACCTTGCAATAGTGACGAAGCTGGGAAAACACCATCTAACGCGAGTTCAAACAAACTGTGCTCATGCAAACTATCGGTTTGTTAATATGCTCATGTTAGCTTAAATATAATGTTCGTACCTATTTTTTACCTTTTAAATTTGTGTAACAATGTGAAGAATAACTATCCTATCTATCACGTATTAAGTGTATCGTCAACATTTTATTGTTTGTATATAAATGTATCATGTAAGATATCATACTAGTTTTCTGTCATGATGTCACTCCTCTGTCACTTCAAGTCAGCAAAGAGCTCGAAAGCAGTGACCACAAAATGGTTCTATGCGCTCTTCCTTTTGATTTCAGACACTCTAGTATTCATAAATTACAAAAAACCAGACAATATCGAAATTATAAAAATGTTGACTGGAATCTTCTGCACACCCTTCTAAGTTGTTCTGACTGGGAAAATTTTTTCTTGTCTAGTAGTCTTACAGATGCACTAGATATTTTTTATCAAATTAATAACTCATGTTTAGATACGATTGCACCTATCAAACTAAGCAATATAATTAAATCAAATGATTTGTATATACCACTTCATTACCGTGAGAAGCTAAGACGTTTACAGAAGAGTTATCATAAGTCAAATGACTTCTCAGCACTTATGGAAATTACCATGACCTTCAACCAAGTAAAAGAAGTCCACAGGTTAAAGGCGATTAACGAAGAATTATCAGCAATGCACAGTAGCTCCAAGGTACAAAACTTGGTACGGCTGTTCAATAAACGTCTCAAACCTTCTCGGAATAGTGATACCCCCTGCATTTTACGAAATGGATTAATGATTACCAACCATAATATCATAACCAACCTGTTCAGTGATTTCTTCGCTAATAGAGGTATACCCCAGGATGACAATGAGGTAGACATTACTAACTCAGCTACAAACCATATGGAGTCCGTTACCTTCACTTATGACAATATTTGTAAATCCATAAACTCACTTAGGACGTCAAGTAGCTATGGAGTAGATGGCATAGCATCCATTTACTTCAAACTCGGAGGACCTAATTTACCACTAATCCTATTGAAACTGTTTGACCTTTCATTAACAACAGGATCTTACCCTAATCGATGGAAAACCTCATACATATGCCCTCGATATAAATCAGGTGACAGGACAAACCTGCATAACTATAGGCCTATAAATATCACCCCGGTTATCTCTAGAATAATGGAAAAAATAGTATGCGATCAAATGTCTGATTATTTACTCTCCGAAAAACTCATCTTTAATTCCCAACATGGTTTTCTAAAAACTAGGTCCTGTATGACTTGTCACTTTGAATTCTTTAATTTAGTTTTCACCAAACGAAGCCTTGGGCACTTGGTATTAGTATTATACTTAGACATATCTAAAGCCTTTGATATGGTTAACCACAAGCTTCTTGTAGGCAAACTCTCCTCTTATGGGATTAGGAATCCATTACTTGCATGGTTAAACTCTTTCCTCAGTAATAGACATCAAATAGTTAAAATTAATTCCACTCTTTCGAAGCCCGAACCGGTTACAAGTGGTGTTATGCAAGGAAGTGTCTTAGGCCCATTGCTCTTTATAGCTTACATAAATGATATATGCAAATGCTTTAGCATGGGTAGACCCTTTTTATACGCAGATGTTCTCAAAATAGTATACTCATTACCCCCTCAAGAATTTGCACACACATTCAGTGGAGTCACTACCGAGCTTAACAAGGTCGCAGTATGGTGCTCAAAATGGAAGTTGGATCTTAATGCTTCTAAGTGTGGTTGGATATGTTTTGGGGATAAGCGCCTCAATTTTGATCTCTCCATAAACGGCAGTAAGTTATCTAGGCTTCAGTCAGTAGTTGACTTAGGACTAAGGTACTCTTATAACCTGTCTTTTACAGAACAGGTCAATATGCAGACATCTAAGTCACAACGACTACTAGGTTGTATACTACGTAACTTTTATAGCAACGATTCTCGTATTCTGCTATATAAAGTTTGTGTCAGACCTTTGCTAGAATACTGCACCTTTATTCTCAGTAATGTTTCCATTAGGGATAAACTCAGACTGGAGTCTGTGCAACGTCGCTTTACTCTTCGTATTCTTGAGGCTGATCGTACTCTAGACTATAAAACTAGATGCACTAAGTTAGGACTAGATACCTTATGGAGGCGACGGCTAAAATTAAACCTAATCTTCTTTTATAAAATATTAAACAAATTAGCTTTTTCATCGCCTAATACAATCCAGCTCGAGGAACCCTCTTGCTATAACTTACGCAATTCAGCCTCGAAAATAAAAATATCGCAATCTAAATCTGCTCTTTATATGAATTATTTTACAAATAAATTCTCGAGAATCTGGAACCATTTGCCTCAAGCCATTCGGGAAACAGATTCACTTCCTTTATTTGTACGGCATGTTAGTAACTTCATCTCTTCTGAAATCTCGTTAAAAATGTTCACACCAACTATTGTTTCTTACTCCACTAGCGAAATAATAGGGACTCTGAACGTGTGAGCACCACTCACCTGTCTTCGTCATATGATAGTATTCTTCCATTTTAATCAGCCTATAAGCATAAGTGGCATGTTGGAAGTATAATTACTAATCCTGCCCATTAGTTTTGTTAACCCCGGAATACCAGTGCTGTTGTTTTGTGTTCTTCCTTCTTTTGTCTTTCCTCTAGTTGCAGAAAACTATGTGCAAGATAAATATGGAACTTACTGGCACAAAACTATTGCCTTCTCCTCAACACCCAAGTTTCAAGTACCCTTGCTCCTATCTCTCGTCTGAACATGCACAGTGATCCAATCTGCTAACCCTTAGCCGTTTTTTGGAACTGTAACGCATTGGTCAAGGAGCGCGCGGGACTTTGTCATATATGCACCATGCTACAACACATATAAATGGTGTCCTAATACTGTGAAATTTGTTGCAATTGGTTTGTTTCTCAATGCATATCTTTATACCTAGAAAATTCCTGACACTAAAACTTCGTCGAAATACTTGTATGTATGTAAACTTATATCATTCAGATCATGCCTGTAAACTGGCATGCTCTCATGTACAAATTGTTACTTGAGAATAAATTATTATTATTATTAGTGATTTGGAATCCTCCCCTCATTTGTAGCTCAGGCGTGAATTAAGTTATATCGTTATTGTTCCTGGCTACAGTTAAGTTACTTTATTGGTGTAAGGTCTATTGTAGGTCCTTTCAACTTTGTATGCCTACACTTTGAAGTAGATGTTGAACAAATCTCCGAACGTCAAACAATCCTGGACCTAGGCTTAAGATACACTACGGATCTTACATTCAAGGAACAAATGACTTCCGTCACCTCAAAGGCACGCAAACTTCTGGGTTGTATATTCCATAGTTTCAAAAACGTGAGTCTAGATTAGCACTATATAAGGTCTGTGTACGCCCGCTACTTGGATACAGCCCACTCATACTCAACAACCTCCAAATAAATAATGAGTTAAAGATTGAGGGAATACAGCGATACTTAACAAAAAAGACATTGGGTATGGATTTTGCACTAAACTACACTACACGGTGCGACACACTAGGCTTAGGACCACTTTGGAAAAGACAACCTAAGCTCAATCTGGCATCCTATTTCAAAGTTGTACATCGTTAAGCATACTCCCCCGACCGTATATTAAGATTTATCCATGCACCTAATTACAGCCTCAGAAACCATACAGGTACAGTGTGTATGAAATAATGTAAAACTAGAATACGATCTAAATTTTTCGCGTACAGATTCACAACCACTTGGAATAGTTTCCCGGTAGGAATCCATACGTTAGATAGCATTGTTCACTTTATGCTACCGATAAATCAACTATTTAGTGACTCCAAAGCACTGAATAAACTATCGATTTATCCAAACTTTGGCATAACATGCAATGTACTCGGCCCGCTGATTGTGTAACATGAGTATGTAAGCTAGATACTACCGAGCGGTACTTGGAACAATATGTCCAAACACTTGTACAAAATACCTCACGACTTACCATTCAACCTGAAATTAATCAGTGATAGTTCATAAGGTTCTAAACCTTTAAACACTGCAAGCATGGAGGTTGTATTAAGAAAAGTAACAGAAAAAAGGAGCTTCTGGTTTAAAACTATTTGTTTAACAATTACTAGCTAACTTTATTTATTTCCATTTTATGTATTCCTCTATATCATCATTCCCCCGAGCTTATTGACTGCTCTCATAAGGAATGGATCTCGATTACGGTAACTGACTCCTAACATTGATTAACAACGTACTTAATGCACCAACAACTCACCGTTCAAAATCAACCAACGCAGATTCCACCACTACGGAGTAGTACCCCATATATGTGCTCAATTGGCGCCCTTATCCAAGTTCCGAATATTGTTGGCCCTATTTCATATCATGATATACTGTATAGTCTCGAGGAACCCTCTTGCTATAACTTACGCAATTCAGCCTCGAAAATAAAAATATCGCAATCTAAATCTGCTCTTTATATGAATTATTTTACAAATAAATTCTCGAGAATCTGGAACCATTTGCCTCAAGCCATTCGGGAAACAGATTCACTTCCTTTATTTGTACGGCATGTTAGTAACTTCATCTCTTCTGAAATCTCGTTAAAAATGTTCACACCAACTATTGTTTCTTACTCCACTAGCGAAATAATAGGGACTCTGAACGTGTGAGCACCACTCACCTGTCTTCGTCATATGATAGTATTCTTCCATTTTAATCAGCCTATAAGCATAAGTGGCATGTTGGAAGTATAATTACTAATCCTGCCCATTAGTTTTGTTAACCCCGGAATACCAGTGCTGTTGTTTTGTGTTCTTCCTTCTTTTGTCTTTCCTCTAGTTGCAGAAAACTATGTGCAAGATAAATATGGAACTTACTGGCACAAAACTATTGCCTTCTCCTCAACACCCAAGTTTCAAGTACCCTTGCTCCTATCTCTCGTCTGAACATGCACAGTGATCCAATCTGCTAACCCTTAGCCGTTTTTTGGAACTGTAACGCATTGGTCAAGGAGCGCGCGGGACTTTGTCATATATGCACCATGCTACAACACATATAAATGGTGTCCTAATACTGTGAAATTTGTTGCAATTGGTTTGTTTCTCAATGCATATCTTTATACCTAGAAAATTCCTGACACTAAAACTTCGTCGAAATACTTGTATGTATGTAAACTTATATCATTCAGATCATGCCTGTAAACTGGCATGCTCTCATGTACAAATTGTTACTTGAGAATAAATTATTATTATTATTAGTGATTTGGAATCCTCCCCTCATTTGTAGCTCAGGCGTGAATTAAGTTATATCGTTATTGTTCCTGGCTACAGTTAAGTTACTTTATTGGTGTAAGGTCTATTGTAGGTCCTTTCAACTTTGTATGCCTACACTTTGAAGTAGATGTTGAACAAATCTCCGAACGTCAAACAATCCTGGACCTAGGCTTAAGATACACTACGGATCTTACATTCAAGGAACAAATGACTTCCGTCACCTCAAAGGCACGCAAACTTCTGGGTTGTATATTCCATAGTTTCAAAAACGTGAGTCTAGATTAGCACTATATAAGGTCTGTGTACGCCCGCTACTTGGATACAGCCCACTCATACTCAACAACCTCCAAATAAATAATGAGTTAAAGATTGAGGGAATACAGCGATACTTAACAAAAAAGACATTGGGTATGGATTTTGCACTAAACTACACTACACGGTGCGACACACTAGGCTTAGGACCACTTTGGAAAAGACAACCTAAGCTCAATCTGGCATCCTATTTCAAAGTTGTACATCGTTAAGCATACTCCCCCGACCGTATATTAAGATTTATCCATGCACCTAATTACAGCCTCAGAAACCATACAGGTACAGTGTGTATGAAATAATGTAAAACTAGAATACGATCTAAATTTTTCGCGTACAGATTCACAACCACTTGGAATAGTTTCCCGGTAGGAATCCATACGTTAGATAGCATTGTTCACTTTATGCTACCGATAAATCAACTATTTAGTGACTCCAAAGCACTGAATAAACTATCGATTTATCCAAACTTTGGCATAACATGCAATGTACTCGGCCCGCTGATTGTGTAACATGAGTATGTAAGCTAGATACTACCGAGCGGTACTTGGAACAATATGTCCAAACACTTGTACAAAATACCTCACGACTTACCATTCAACCTGAAATTAATCAGTGATAGTTCATAAGGTTCTAAACCTTTAAACACTGCAAGCATGGAGGTTGTATTAAGAAAAGTAACAGAAAAAAGGAGCTTCTGGTTTAAAACTATTTGTTTAACAATTACTAGCTAACTTTATTTATTTCCATTTTATGTATTCCTCTATATCATCATTCCCCCGAGCTTATTGACTGCTCTCATAAGGAATGGATCTCGATTACGGTAACTGACTCCTAACATTGATTAACAACGTACTTAATGCACCAACAACTCACCGTTCAAAATCAACCAACGCAGATTCCACCACTACGGAGTAGTACCCCATATATGTGCTCAATTGGCGCCCTTATCCAAGTTCCGAATATTGTTGGCCCTACTTCATATCATGATATACTGTATAGTCTATTGAGTTTACTCCCAGCCGTCTCTTGGGATCGTAGCGCCAGAGACGAAAAGAGGGCGGTTGTTTATCAGAAGTGCACTATACTACGACACCTACCTCTGGCACTCTAGTACTGTGAACTTTGGCGTCATTGGCCTTGCACTTAATTAATACCTTCATGTGGTGTGATCCCTCTATCGATGACTCAATCAAAATCTTTGTATGCATATTAACTTACATCATTCTTACCATGCCTGTAAACTGGTATGCTCTCCTGAGCAAAAACCTACTTGGGAATAAATCTATTATTATTATTGTTATTATTATTATAACATCTGATGAATTTTTACAGATAAAATTTTTGAGACCGTAACAAGGACTTGCTGGATTTTGTTAAAGATTTAGCTCAAAGTTCAAGATTGCAATCATGGTTGTGTATAACAGATCAGTTGCATACAGTGACATAAAACCGACTAGTTCGATGAGGGTGACATCTATAAACAAAGTAAATTGAGACAAATGAGGCTCATGGAGGAGAATATGAAGTTCCAGATTGCAAAAGACAACAACATTGTGACTACAGACTGTAGCATGCCCGGTATGACGGTTTAAAAGTGAAGAACAGCCGTGGCAGGGGATATATGGATAATCGTTTTGTGCCACAAGAGTTGAATAACGCACTAGTGTGTCTACAAATATATAAGAGAAAAAAGCGAATGGAAAATGGGGGTGTAGCTTCTGAAGAAGACATGAATGGTCCATACGTTAAGGGGACCTAGGATCTTGAGCACACGACTACAGTTCGCTGTTGTGAAGCATTGGCGAAGTAGGACACCAGAAGAGAGAAATCTGTGAAGTAAGTTAATAAAACATGGAAGGGATTTGGAGGTTATAATGTCCACTGGTAGCCTGTTCCATATTTGGGAAAATTTAACCAGGAAAAAGTTAGCTCTAGGAGTAGTTTCAAAGGTTCTGACCGTAATGTTAGATATACGACTACGTAGCTAATAATAAAGGTTTGCTTAGATTAAATTTCGTTACAGGTGGAGAATTGTAGCTTGTGAAGTTATTTGTAGAGAAAAATGATGGAAATTTTAGGACGCCAAAGCCAACTGAGGAAGAAGCTTAAGTATCCGACATTTCGTCAGGTATTCCTGTTCTTTGGTGTTTTCTAATACATAGGAGGTGAAGTACCTTTAAGCAGAATCTAACTTATTTGTATCCCCTACGCTCAGTAGGCTGGGAACAAACACTCAATATTCTAAAATGAGGCGTACATAAATTTTTTACAACATTATTTTGGCTTCTTCGTTATGGAAGTTGCGATGAATGCAACCTAAAAGTCTCCTTGATCCGCGAGTCACTGTTGTAACAAGTTCTGAGAAGGAGAGAATGTTTCATTAAATAATTCAGAAATAGCTTCAGGAACGTTATTTATCTTACAATTGTGAACATGGAGAGGAGCAGTATTCACAATGTTTTCAGGTTGCCTAGGAAAACGAGGTGTCGTGGCACGCTGCTTTGAAGGACTAGAAAGTGCCGTAAGTTCATCCCTCCTAGTCTTATTGTTATAATGAAAGAAATCCAGTTGCATGCACTAATAATAAGACCCAGTGATCAGCAGTCATGATGGATGAGAAACCTTTAGCAGGGGGATCGTAACTTATGACGAAAGTGCAGAGGGATGAAATGCTTGTTACTTCCTTGCCATATAAACTGCTTTGAAGAAACAAGCACATCAAAACAAGTGTCAAGATTTGTATAGAAAATACTCATAGCAAGCTGACCATTAGTTACAAAGAACAGAGTCCATTCTGACAGGCGGATTAACAAAGATAGGACATCCCAATCAGCATCATTATGGTTTCGGAATACTACAGGAGGAGCATAGTTATAATATGTAGCGCAGTGAGATTGAGATGAAAGTGGCGACAAGCAGAGTACTACCTTGTGGTTACACTCGGTTAACTCGTGAGCTACACGAACTTTGAGGTGCCTAACACTGTTACATATCGTAAGATTCAGAATGCTTTCGTCTGTCGTGGGATTGATGAAGCATTGTGGCCAACCATAAATATCAATGGTGCACAAAAGTAAATCGTGCTTAGGTGGACCGGAGTAGGCATCCTCATTGATGTCTGGGAGGTTGGAATCACCACAGAAAACGGAAGGGAAGGAGCCACTTAGATATTACGTGCAGGTGAAGGTATGTTATCTGAAATTCGGGTGTGGGGTGTCTGTTTTTGCAGCCAACTAGTAGTGTGACGTTCGACAGATGAATGGTGGCCCATATATACTTTTTCACAGAATTGTGAGTTGAGTTACTAAGACTTATCAGGGTGGGAGAGTGAGCTTAGAAAGTAAACTAAGCAACCACCTCCTTCCTCGTTCTCTCCATCACAACAGTAATGAATGTGCGAGTCTATATCTAATTCATGATCCAAGATACCGGAATGACACCAAGATTCTGTGATTATCAACATAGGTGGGCTGAATAGTAAAGCAATTGTTTTAAGGAGAGGCATTTTACCTATTACATATTTAACATTAGTGATGAGAAGGTATAAATAGGATCTGTACGATCAGTAAAACATGTTAGGTCGTCAAAAAGACTGGGTATCGCTTCACTACTTAGTATGCTACGGTTAGTGGATAGCTGATAACAAGGAAGTGGTAAAGTAGACCTAAGAGCGGCAGAAGGTAATTCAGTACCGAGTACCATGGGACGGGATAGGTGAGTTGAAGAATCAGAAGTATAGGAGACTGGCGAGACTTTAGTAGTAAGACAATTTGAGGTGGTAGATAACGAAGACAATCCAGATTGTTTTGAGGCATCAATATTTGTAGGGAGAGCTACATCAGCGGTTGGGGCGACATATGGGACTGTGGGGGGGCAGTTAAAGAAACGGAGTGTAGATCACATGAAGATAACAAACGGATTATATGTAGGGATCCAAGAATCCCCGCAGGGTACAGTGCTGCTATACATTATAGGAGCATGGCCAAATAAACCGTGGTTATAGTGAGAAGAATTTCTGCAGAAGTTAATAGGTGGGGTGATGTTGGGGTGTAAACACAAGATTGTTAGTAGTTTGGAAGGGTACTTAGGGTCTCGAACAACGCGAGGTTGTGAGTATTCCGTTGCATGTAGTGTGGTTGAATGTTGGCACCTGATAACGGGTTTGGTGGGTAAGTAGGCTTCCCAGTAGAAGTGTTATAATAATTACAGTTACTTTTATTAGTATGAGTGTTTATGGATTGCATTTAATGGCGGTTATCAGAGATCAGGTTACTTATGGGTTCCTTGCATGCTGCTCAATAGAGTGGTTTGTTTGTTGCAGATGATAAAATTTCAGAGGTTGTGGAGGGAGCTTTGCTTTACTTACTCTTAGTGCTGTCCTTATGGTTTGTATGGATTTGTTGGGAAGAGTTTTGGGGCTATCGTGTAACCTTATGATGTCTTGGGATAAGATCTATATGGTTTGTATCGCATTGTGTAGGGCTTTGATAAATACTAACTTTGATATGATTAAAATTTGTCGGTCGTTCGTTACCTGTTGTGTCTAAAATAGTTTCCATAGGATAGGGATATCGCGAGCTAGGAAGTCACTATCCTTACGTTTCGTTATACCAGCAGAACTTTGAGAACTGTTGGTTGACGTAGAGACTGTTTATACATCCAGATCATTACATTCTGCTTCATCCTGTGTACATCTTTTCCTAATTGTTAGGCTAACAGGCGAAAAGTGTTTGTCATCCTGACAGGTAATATTGACAAGAGTCATCTCAGGATAGATGTGACTTTGTACTGCGGTTGCTACATATCTCCTGAAACGACGTTGACAAAGTGTTAGGCCAGGAGTGAATTTTATGCTACTGTAAGGAATCAGTTAGCCAATGTTTTTGCCTACAATTAGGAATCTTTTGATGTCCTGAAAACTATTAAAGTCAAACGGTAGCGGGCAATTCACCTTATTTGATCCTTCTTTAAGATGAATGACTAAGCAGTTAACGCTACTCATGCCACATGCTCGGAGTCAAATATCCCTTACCTATTAAGGGTGTATGTGGTCAGGTACACTTTACACTATAACATCGTAAGAAGACACCACTCTTCTCTTCACCTCCTCAGCTACAAATTATAATAGACATTCGGCTTTCGTGATGTTATCAAGATTTTTATTGATCGTTCTGCTCCATAGACACGTAAGGCGTTGGTTGAGTGTGTAATAAATATCGGTGGTTAAATTTTCAATTAACTTTATGTCATTTTAATTTCTTACGGTATCATGATGAATATCATTTTGCATGTTGGGCACTGTAGCCTGACGGAAGATAGTTGGCCTAGTGAAGTCTAAATTGTCTGTATAGAACACTGACGAGTCGACAGAATTAGGAGTTACTTGGTTTATATCAACAAGCTTGTCAACGGGTGTGATATTAGACATGGAAAGAGCAGAGATGACTGGTAATATTAGTAATGGTGAAGGCGTAGAGAATGAAGTATCGGTTTTGATCAAACAGCACTCACACTCAGTGTTTTGGGACATAAGGGATACAGATATTCTAGTGGGTTTTGAGAGGGCACAATGATGTTTATCTTTTGGTAGAGATTTTGCTATAGCCATATCAAGAGTAAGTGCTAAGTCCAAAATCGATTAAAATTAACTATATCTATATTTAAATTAAGATATAATTAAGGAAAAACTACATTCATCGGCAGTATGGAGTTGATTTTGAGCAAGGAAGCGTATAAAAATGATTAGAAAATCAAATAATGTGACAAGAAGCTACGACCTTCGGAATTCGCTTCTGACATTTGGCTATCATACTGAGTAATGGCAGAAGGCTTCCTATGAGTGACTTCTACTAGGTACCTTGTGGAACTCTACAAATTTACGGAACATCACGCAGAATATTGGAGACTGGGGAATTCAGGGGTTCTAATTAGATGTGCTATCAATCAATAACTTATGTATAGTGTAGCCCCACTACCCACACAGTTGTTCTTGTTGTTGTGAAACACAGATACTTTTGTTATAGCTATTTGTTACCTACGATTTGAAAAAAATCTTCATGTTTCGTTGTCTCTTTCGGTTAGGCATTACTTGCATCACTTAATTAACGTAGTTCGTTCATCATGCTCGACATACTTGATGGATTTGTGTAAAGGCAATCGATAGTCATTATCTGAGAAAGCATGAATGTCGGTATAGGAGTGCTTAATAAGATCAGGCACAAGACCTACTTATACAAGGACTTATAGCTGGGTGGTTCCAGCTCCTTTCACCTATTTTTGTGGTCCCACAATCCACTAGAGTAGTGACATGTTCCAGTGAGTCTTTTCGATGCTGTATGCTGTCGTCACGACTCCAGTTTGAAGTTGGCGTCTACTTAACCGGAATGCCTCAAGGATAGCTGCTGCTAATTGTAATGACGGAAATACTGGCTTCAGTATCTTTTGTTACGTCGAATAAAGCCAAAATTTGAGAAAAGCCAAAACATGTCAAGACAATACAATCCGTTAAAATAAGGAAACTTCTAGACTTTTAACCTAAAAATACAGTATTGGCAACTTCCGCTTAATTTCTTTATAAAAGGCTTAATGTCTATTTAATTTCTGCTAGTAATGTGGTATAATATTGTACGAGTATCTCACTGAATATTTCTCATCTTACCTCATAATTAAATTCTACTTATCAGTTTCAGAATGAACACAACAAATATTTTGCTTCTCATCACCAAGTGGATCATGTAATCGCATCGATCTCAAGGATTAAAATTTCACAAAGTATACTAGAGTAAGATTTAAGAGTGAACCGTTACGTTTGTTTTACCTACGTTAGGTCATAACTCGAATTTAAGTTTTTTCTCGAGCAGTTAGCACTAGTCGGGATGACTACGTTTGCTTCACGTTTGTGTGGTTATTCCGTAGTTGGTGATACTTATAAGGCTGCATTAGATCTTTATAATTGGGTCAAGAAAAAGGAGTCCGTTGGTCCAATCGTACAAACAGCTGAGGAAAAGGCTATCTCTGTTATCAAACCATTTGTTGAGAGTGGTATGTGTGGTTCTGTTATCGATTCATTAAAATAAAAATAGGTCATTTAATATTTTATTTTAAGCCTTTATTTATATATTTTGGGCCGTAATATTAAGTTATTAGGAAAAGGATGTAACACTCTTCTTAACTATTATTACTATTGACGTGTGTTTTGTCAGTTCTAGCCTTAAATATACTCACTTGTTATAAGAAAACGTAACAGAAATACCTCGTTGATAAAATACAAAAGGACTACAGCCGCTTATACTTATAGTATGAGGTTGCGATTGTGAACATATGGTAGTTTTCGAACTAATAAATCTCGTCTCTATCGTTGTTAGCCATTTGATGCCTACATCATGAATGTGACAAGCAAAAGTCGTCAAAAGGTTCCAGAGACGGGTAGAGCATTGTATGCCTAAAGAACAGCTATTTTAAAAACCAAAACCTGACTAAGTCCTACTTGGTTTCGAACATTTTGCGGTGTGCATAACTTAGTTTGCATCGATCTAACGAAACCAGTGCTATATTATGACTAAGTTATAGCTGTCCAAGCTTATCTCTATGTGAATAGGCACTACAGCTGATTATGCTACTTACATTTGGAAGGGCTGTTCTTGTGCAGTTCTTAGTGCATTAAAATATGATAACCGATTTTCTAAGTGCAAAACATTAGAATACGTCTTGTTTTAACAAAAATCAATTTTGTGATTTACAGGGATTTTCCAGAAGATCGATGATATGGCCTGTCAACATGTGTTAGATCGTGCTGAGGCCGCCTGCTCACAAATTAAGAACACCTCAAACGAACGCCTTATTTTGCCTACTGCAAACCGTGCCGTTACTATTGCTGAGGCATGTGCCAACTTATATCTTCCGAAAGATGATGTAAGGTTTAAAATTTTAGAATCATTGTATAAATGAAACGAAATGTTTCGCATTATCTTAGTATTTTTTTTTACTGACTGCTTATTACTCGACTTTTTGTCATTTCATAGGATCCAAAGTTTGCTGCAGGGGGTGATGCTACACCAACAGAGCGATTTGTAAGACTACAACATAGAACATCAACACATGCTGTTACATTAATTCATTCTACAGTTGGTCATGCTAATTCATTGCTGTCTACACTTGCTACATACGGGAGTAATTTAAATCAAACCGTTTCAAAGACTGTTATAAAAAATACACTTACTCAGGCTATTGCTTTATATGAATTAGCTTACTCTACTGCAAAAGCCGTAAGCCTCCCTATAGCTGCACGCTGTATCAGTATCATTCTTGATCATGTTAGAAAACTCGACGACCAAATCAAAGAAGTAAGTTTGTTTATTTTTATTATAGTCGCAGGCGTATTTCGATATCACTTTGAAATATACGGAAAATAACTGCTTTCGGATCACTAAAAGAATTTCCACTACTTGGTTGACAAGAAACGACAGTTGTTTTTAGTGGAAAGTACAAAACAATTGATCTGATGTTCATTACCCTATAAAATAAACCGAGATTTGATATTATTGACTAAGTATGACTACTAAAACATTTTGCTTCCAAACTGTATTTGGTGTGTTGGTAACACGTCTGTTCTTATTTTGACGAGACCATGTCTGTATAAAATTAGTAGATGAGAATTTCTAAAGATTGTAGGTGTAGCTTACTGAATAACACCAATTGAGTAAAATGGTTTATATGCGGATCAATTTCAGACATCAAGTACAGTACACCCAAGCAACAAGTTAAGCACATTAATAGTCATACTAGGTTTAACCACCTATTATGGTAAAACATTTTCATTACTGTCTGGTGATAAGCTTATATGCTGCGATTCTCAAACTAAATTGTTTACCAATTGATTATAAAATATTGATGCACTTAATATGAGTGGTATGCTATACTTACTTCATTCACCACTCGCTCAGTGGTTTTTATGAATAGCTTTAAAGATCATGTCAAAAACTTCGTAATGAATTGTGTCGGAAGTTTGATTGTTGTTCCATATGGTGTTAGGGAGGTGAAAAATTGCCATCAATGTACTGCCTGGTTAGGGTCTGCTTGATTATTGTAGTCAGTTAGTTAAGAACATTGGGTGACATGACTATGACTTGGTCACAATGGAACAGGTGTATTCACTTTTTCTCTACTTAAATCATGAAGTTGAAAATCATTTCATACCCTTCCACGAATCAACTTTCCTTACGTGAGCCATTTCTTCAATCTTTGTGATACACAACTCGTGAATAACAGTTTTATTTTCAGTAAACCAAATAAACTTATGCTCTATCGATTCACTTTGTTTTCTTGCTTTTGAAAATTAAAGTTTCATGATTATGACTTCACTACAAATAGTTTAGTCACTGGTCTAATGAAATCTGTATTATACAGTATGTAAAACTTATGTAAACCGTTAGTCTTTACAAAGCGGTTTTAGTGTTGAATATAGTATCTGAAATTCAAGTTGGTTACAATGAGAAAAGCAAAAATAATTGTTTAAAGTAATTTCATCATATTGTTTTAGTTGGCTAGAAAACTTCTCTAGTTTTATTTCTGCATTGTACCTTAGTCGAAAGGAATAAACTGGATGGATTTGAAGAAAATAGTGGCACTTCTTGAACATATGAAGGTAAGATTAGATGGACAAGAGGCAGTCACAGAAATCGAACTCGTGCCAGTCACTGAAAAGCCACTGTCATCTCTTGTAAGTGGATTTATATATATATATATATATATATATATATATAAGCTCGTGTTTTAAGATTGATTTATACTTATGTTAAAGAGATGTAGCTTAAATAAGCAAAACTGGAAAGGGACTGTAAGTATGTATACATATGTATAAAGTTCTAGCTCCATGACTTTTGTGTTCGACTACGAATGAGTGAGTTACGAGTTCAAAATGTGCTACATGTAGGTTCGTTGTGACTAATCTTTCCATAGTAACTCTGCCAACAAATAAAGTCATTAAGATATTCATCCATTTAACTTCCTCCTTTTGAACTAGATAACAGTGTAAAGGGGAGGTTAGTTATAAGTAAACGTCTTCAGCTCCCAAATAATTTTTTTTACAAATGTGAACCTTTACTTACTACGGCATGGGGAGCTGTTAAGTATCACTAGTCTCCATACTGTTCTTTGTAACTGCTACCCTACGGTACTATGGACTAGTTCGAAAAGTCATTTTGCATTCAGTTGGAAGCAAACCTGGTTAAAGATTCCCATATTTTTGCTTGTAGTTTTTAAAAGACTTCATCTTCGGCTATCCGCATACATTTCTTGTCTACTGTATGTTGATCAGAAAGTTAGATGATGTGTCGTTGTCTGGAAAGTTTTATCGAGACGAAAGTACTTCAGATGTGCTTACGAAAATGATCAGCTACATCTAGTTTAAATTGCTCATTATCATTATCTAAAATGGTGGTCCTCCATAAATACTTATCAAACTGCGTCAGTCTGAGTAAAATGAGTTCAGTAACATGGGTCCATTCTTTTCAACCAAACAAATTGCACATTTCGAGCGCCGTTACATCCGTTTTCCAGAACTGATAGAATAATATCGGTACATCCTCACCCCCTAACCAGACCTAAAACTTGCTAGGTGTTTTCAAGTTTACTACTATGGACACTTATTTGGATATAAAGTACATGTAATCCAATTGCTGAAACATTGATAACATTACTGAGAATTTCGGAATGCATTTATATGTTACTAAATGTTTCGTTCAATTTTGAACTAGTGGTTTTACAATAGTTAAGTAGTTAATACATTGAAACGAAATTATGCTTGTGAAAATCCGTGCAGCTAAATTTCCGTTCAGCAGATTGGTTATTAAGAATCTCGTGCAATACCTTCTAGTTGTTTGAGCTTAATCGCTAACACTTCTGGAAATACATTTTCTTTTTTAGTTGGTCTATTTTGAACGAGAATTGTGTATTTCATTCCACTTTTATCCAGCATCTAAATGACAAGATTTTCTCACTATTAAATTAAAACAATGCTTTTCTATGACTACTTTTATTACTTATCTTTTCAAAATAAGGATATACCTTTTTTTGTTTTTTTTCGCACTGCTCTTAGAGTTCTTATTTTCCAAGTAATTCTCTCATATTTTTGGTTTGAAAAGCTTCACGTTTTGGTGCATAATAACCCATCATTGTTTTTCTCCTTATTTGGTTCGAATGTTTTCATCAATTTGGCTTTTTTGATTCATAGTTTGCGTTGTATGTATGTTGCACTGTCAAGTTGTAGTTTAGTAATATTAAATCTTGCATTTTCGGAATCTATATCTCTTACGGTTTTTGAAACTTTATAATGGTATTGTCACTAATAAATACGTGAGCATCGATGCCTGTTAACAAATTAACAGAATTACATATCTGAGCATAAACGTGGGAACCGATTTAAAAATACATTAGTCTAGAAAGTCACAATCCAATCAACAGAAGATAAAAATATCTATGGAAAGTGAGATATATGAAATATGCAAATGGACATTACCTTCTTTAGCTAAATTCTAACACTGCTTGACTAAAGTACAGTTATATTTAAATGCATGTGGAAATCAAGTAAATGAATTTTTCTATACACACTAATCAGTTATCCAGTCATGTACAGCGTGGAACCTAGAATATATGTGCACCAGTTCAGGTTTCTACACGATAAGCATAACAGGGTGAATACCAAAGTAGTAAAAATGGTAATTACAATAGTAGTGAAAAAGGAGTGAATATATAAAGTATGTAGATTACTGGTGTTCAATTTACATTCTGTTTAACTGGAAATCAACTAATTGTTGCCCTTCCCATAAGTAATGGTAATTAGCTGTGCGTACACCATTATTCCCCTTAATACATTTTAACTGATGCTGTGTTTGATGATAATAAAATTTACTTTTGATGTAAAAGTAGTGTATACCCATCTTGTCAATAATTTACTTGGGTGGTTTGTTTTCTATTCTGGCTAGGACCGTATCCACGTTTCTTGATTTCACTCGTGTGGATTCCCAACTCATAATGCCTCCTATTCTTCTCCCCCTTGTATTGTGTTTTTTTATAAATCAATTTCAAATCTATTTGTTTGATATAGGTTGTGAATTGATTTCATTCTACACTTTTATGCTGTCATTTTTTAACATACTTTTTTTCCCCAAATATCCACTCAATTCTGAGCCAAATGATTAAAGGATATAAAAAGTCTACGAATCATTGTAACAATGACTAGCCTTCAAATAAATTACTGTCATTTGACAGCTAAGGGATTTATAGTAAGGCAGGTGCATGCTCTTCTATTCAAGTAGATATACAATACTTACATATGATCAAATTTTTGGAATTGAATCAGTAGAGTAATGTGTAGCAAACTTTAAACTTATTACAACTGTCGTCAGCCTACTACATCTGTGTGGTACAACCAAAACAATCACTTGAGTCACACAGATATTTTTTCTATTTTTCACATTGGTGGTTTGGCTAAACCGCTTTACTGTGCCCACCGCCACTACTTCTTAGTGATGTAAGGTTGGTAAACTACCTAATCATTATATAAATGTTTTTCCATTAGTCTGTGAGTTTGTTTTTAGGTAGATTCCAGATTCTTTTATATTTAGCTATATTGATGCGAGTTTATGTCTACTGTCCTTTGTTTGCAAAGCATTTCCATAATTTTGACTCCTGTTGAAGTCGATAGATTCTTTCAAGCTACCAAGTAAACCACTTTAGTTGTTTGGTTATATTAGTTTTGATCCCTTCAAATAATTCATACGACCTTTTCAAAAGACTGAAAATAATTACAAACGTTTTCTTCAGTGGTGTCGTGACGTTGTTTTTTCGTTTGAACTATAAGTAATACATTTCACTTTTGTAAAATGACATCCATTTTTATGATCTCATACTTTTATAACAATTAGGGTGTGTAATTTAGGTACTTACAATTCCTGTTTATCTCTCATTGATTTCGAAGTAAACATACAGTCATTAGTTAATGTAATTTTGACAGTTCGATATTACATTCAGTAGAGAGGACATCTGTCTGTCCTTGTCTTTCAAGATATTTTTTATTGCTGAATGATATCAGATGGATAGTGATTGGACAGTTTTTTCTTCTAACTAGTTTAGAACTCTACTCACCTTAGGTTACACTGTGTTCTCTGAGCTAGATGGCTTAATTTCGAAACTTAGTGTAGCTATGAACAGCATTAGCTGATAAATTATTCCACAAGCACTAAGCTATCCTATTCTGGTGACCCCATATTTGAATGATTATTTTCGAAGGTTTTATCAGCCTTATCTTGTGGAGGATTTTGTTTGGTTGATCTCGCTAAGTGATCTGTTGACCTTATCTGCGTCGAACGGTTGTTAGGGTCTATGCTGATGCCTATTTATGGTAGATTGACCTGAATTTCGTTCCTGCAAATATTATCTGCGATTATTTGGACGACGATAATATCTTCGTGACTAAACCATTTAGCTCATCGTACATAACCAAAAACATCTACCTGAGCTATAAATTTTCACCAATCTTTTTAACGGTGTACACCTACGAGCCCTTTAAAAGTGGAACTCAAGGCATTCATGTATCGTCGTTTGTTATATTAGGGAAACTTAAGTGGGTTGCACTTTGCAAAATTTAAAGCCTCAATCAACTCACGATTTAGTACACCGATATTTCAATTTCATTAGTAGATAACTGCTCAATTTTACTATATTTAAACTCGACCAGTTTTATAACCTTCTTTATATGCATGATATAATCTCTACAGAGTTGTGACTCGCATTTTTGTTAATTAATTGGGACAGTTGTTATCTTGTTTTGGATATGCAAGTTATTTCTTTACTTATTGAGTATCTGAATTTTTTTTCGTAAAATATATTTGTTTTTAGGCTTCTGGTGGTAAAGATGAATCAGATGAAAGTGTGAACAGTTCATAAATATGCTCATTGATTTTTTATCATCTTTATTTCCTATTGTAACAATAGAATTGATTTCCTTTCATGAACTCTGCTGATAATAATTTATTTGTGATTTTTCTGAATAATTCTGATTGATATTTTTTATATTAGCATCCAATGATTTCATTTCGTTTTTTGTTCTAAAAATATAAATTTGTTATTAAAACAGATGTCTCTAATAGCGTATATACCGTTTATATTTTAATTTAAGAAAACATGTATAAGCTGTAAGTTTTTAACCAAAAGTATATCCGAAGCATTCATTTTTTATTGTAAAATGATTACATGAATAATAATAGGATTATTCATGAGATACAGTAAATCGGTTGACGGGACGGAAAATATTCAATGACTAGGGCAATTGCGATATACATTACGTATGCACACCACGTACCTCGGTTTGTAATGGTGGTTGCTGTAGGGTTGGTTTGAAAATACGCTAGAAGTCACCAAATCAATACACGATGTTACTCCATTGAGCTATGTTGATAGGTGCAGGCCACTTGATTGGAATCGGCACGATAACTACAATCTGCGTTTGGAGACGTTAAGTAATGTTGCTTGAAATCAAACATAGTGGCACAGATTCATTCTTTATCTTTCTGTTGACATTTAGTTTCAGTATTTCCTCTTGCACACCCATTTATTTAATTCTATCGAAACCGTATTTTCAATGTTAAGTCACTCATATTTTTGCTGCTTCCATATTGTTTCTACTCTATTAAGTTTCTTTTTAATTTATCTCACTGGGCTTCACATTGATTATTACCGGATGAATGTCATATTCAGTGTATGTATAGTCCGGTTGATTGTACATTTAGTTTTGCGGTAACTGTGTTTGTGAAGGTATTTTATTTCAACTCAGTTAAATGGATTGGCCTGTGAAATTCATGTGCAAAGTTTAAAAAGATCTATGTATTATTTGAATTAAACGTATGTCAACCATTACTGCATTATGGATATATTTCTTGTTAGCTAAATTTCATTTACCTTAGTTTCTCCAAAAGTGAACTATTTACTTAGAATTCATTCCTCCTTTTCACTCTTATAATTATACTCCTGATAGGCTACTAGGACACCCTCCATCTTTTGCACATCGTCAACGAGTTGCCATTTCGCCTAACTTAAACTACTCTGAACATCCTAATATCTCTGACTACTATAATAATTTTCTTGGAATCAGTCAGTCATTAGTCCCCTTAGCAATACAGCTTGCTCAGACATTAACCCAAACAACCAGACTGCCCTTTCAAACCAACGTCTGGTCATATCAAACACGAACGACTAAGATAAATATCCTATTCGTTTATTCACAATTCGCTCATCATTTGTGAACCTTTTAGTAATTAACGCCCCGCTCACTTTTTAAAATATCAACCCTAAAAACCAAAGCCTTATTCTATGTGTGTATGATCAACACAGAACCTGGCACATATGTTCATCGGTTCAAGTTGCCATACCTCTATGACACCACAAGATTAACACCACATAGGTATAAGTTACTTCAATGATAATAATAATAATGAGTGTGAACATAAAGAATTTGGTTTAGGGAGCGTGGAAAGAAAGTTATGAAATAATTTAAAGCTCACGATTCAAGGGAGGACAATGAGTGGATGCATCTACACCACTGTGACCAATTCTGGGCCATGTCACTCAGTGTTTCTAGACACTGGTTACTGTATACGTGAGGACCCCATCCGGGTAATCTGCAGCTACCGATACAACTCAAACCAACAGTCAGTAACTTCATGGACTGATGCTATGTTTTAGTCTGGCCGCCTCTAACTGTCTTCCATTCTGCTCCAATATCAGCCACCAATGTGCGTCGAGGCAGACGGCGGTCGGGCATACGCAACACATCCCTACCACCTCGGTCGATGAAGATTCACAACCTCGTTGACTGATTTACCACCTTTGCCTGACACTCGTCGTCTAACCTCGTTATTACTTACTCGGTGATCCTAGCTGATGTGAGCGACGTTTCAAAGACACCAATGCTCAAAAACTGGTAATCTCCGACTATCGTCTACTCTTAATGGCCACGTCTCACATCCATACAGCAAAACAGCGCGAACTGTTGCGCAGTACACTCTCCCTTTCGTTGAGAGACGAATATCTCGTCTACTCCATAAGTGACGTAAGTCAGCAAAAGCCAAACGAGCTTTTTGAATTCGTACTGAGATTTCGTCATAGACCAGCCCATTAAGGCTAATCAGATTTCCAAGATAAGTGAAGTGGTTGACGTGCCCAACTAAATCACCCCCGATCATTAGCTCATATCTTGACGAAGACCAGTCCTGGAGCAATAGTTTGCATTTAGAGGGGGAGAAACGGATTCCGAACATGCTTGCATTGGAGCTTATTGCTGTCAAAAGATTCTGCATCTTATCAGTGTTTTCGCCAAACGGGACTATGTCATCAATAAGTGGATCTCCTGGTAGAAGATAAATTCCTGAAAAGTCAGACGATGAGAGTGTAATTTCCAACAGTAATTTGACTGTGAAATTAAGTATTAGTGGAGACAGTGGAAAATCCTTGACGGACATCACTTGAGGTTACAAATTCAGATGACAGTTCGCCGTAAGCTCTGACATAACTAATAGTATTTGAGTAGTCTTAACAAGGATTATGTACTTCTGGGATATGCTTTTCAGTGAAAGACATTTTCATTGAACTTCTCGGTCTACAGAGTCAAATACCGCTTTCAAGTCAAGGAAAAACACCATTGTCGGCAGTCGAAAAGTATGTCTGTGTTCTAAAATTTGACGAATGATGAATATTTGGTCTATACAACCGCGACCAGGTCTAAAACCAGCCTGATTTTCTCGTATTTGTAGATCACGAGTTGCAGTTAAGCGTCTGATAATTATAGAAGGCAGTATTTTAGACACTATATTAGTCAAACTAATTCCTCTATGGTTATTGCAGGACGGCTTTTACCCTTATATGCTGGGACAATTAACGGTCGACACCAGTCAGGTGGAATCATGTCAGGCTCCCAAACTTGTATCAAAATATCAGTCAGCCTAACCGTCAATGGGGCCACCATCCTTCAACACCTCTGGGAATAATCCATCTGGACCCGCTGCTTTGCCTCGCCTTAGATTGGCTATAGCTTTTTCGACTTCGACAAGAGTCGGGGGGACCTAATTCGACTTTCTATTCTGGCTGTTTGGAAATATTGGGAAGTTTTAGAGTAGCTGAAGGCCAACTAAACTGCTCCATGTAGTGTTCAGCCCAACGTTCTAAACGTCTAGACTAAGAGCTATTAAGCGTCCCATCTTTTCCGGAGATCGTCTCACTAACGCTGGATTTTTTAACTCCGGTTTCTTTTATTAACTTGAAAAGTTGTTTAGTGTTACCTAACGCCGCTGACTTTTCCATTTCCTTCGCTTTCGTTACCCACAACTGCTGACGGTCGTTTCACAGACTTTTCGCCAGTTTATACCTGGTTACTCTTCGCCCCTCGTCATGTTCGGAGCCTGACGGGATAGGTTTTCAGGAGTCTATCAATTCAAGAGAAGCCATCGAGATCCATTGATTTTTCTTGACATGTTGACTTAAGTCCTTGATATATGTCACTGTAGATACCACAGCTGTTTGGACATCTTGCCAAGCAGTATCTAGTTGGGTCGCATCTTTATAATTGCCTAAGTAATTCTTTAGTTGTTCCTGGAATCTGATCCTGGCTGTCTCGTTGCTGAATTGAATCCTAATAGATTTTCCTGTGGTAGTTTTTCTTCGCCCAGTAAGATACAAGCAAATGCGTGCTCCTACTAGAGCATGATCAAAATCTAAACATGTATTCCAGAAAGATCGGCAATCTTCTATCGAGCCTCTCCAACGGTGACTAATCGCAATATGGTCTATTTAAGTCCACTGTTGAGTAGGGCCAGGAGGTCGCCATGTTAAACGATGTCGCTCCTTATGCTTAAAGTTCGTGTTGGCTAGAAATAACCGATTATCTGAGCAAAGCTGCAGCAGACGGTCGCCGTTATCCGTTCTACCAACTGGAACACTGAAGCATCCACCTAAATGTCTTTTAGACTGGTTCAAACTACCTATTTGGGTGTTAAAATCACCAGCCAAGATGACCAAATCTGAGTGTTTGGCCCTATGAAGAAGTTCGGAAAGTTTTCTGTAAAATTCATCTTTCAGTTCATCCAGGCTGCAGTCGGTAGGACCGTAGGCAGAAACAAGGAAAAGACAACGGCGTGTGTCCCTATCTTTCCGAGTTCTTACTGAACCATTTAGTCGGACGGCACATAGGCGACTGTCGACAGGAATCCAATCAAGGAGCACCTGTCCTGCTCTCGTACTTAACGCAATACCTACACCAGTTAGCCCACTAGAAGTTGCTGTTGAGTTGCCAGATAAACGAAGAGTGTATCGCGAAGGTTGTTCACACTGACTGGGTGAGGTCAAGTGAATGACCACGCTAGGATCCTGTATGCATGTTTCGGAGACACAACATGCATCAATGGCGCGGTATTCTAATGTCTTATCTTTGGAGGCTTGCTTCCCTATTTGACATAGGTTTCGTACATTGAATGCACCAATGCGAAGTTTGGAGCGTGGTCTTAGTATTCTCGGGGAGTTATTTCGTAGGCCGGGATCGTTGGCACTGATGACAGAGCCTGGAGCCCCCCAGGGTTGCTGCCGGTCCCAAGCCCATATAAAGGAGGAGGGTCGGGTATATGGTTAGCATCCCCATCCCCTAAAAAACAACCTTGCTAAAACAACGATAACCAGTAAAAACCTTTCTAATTATTTTAACTCCGCCCTGGGAGTTAGAAGGTCTTCATTTCGAGGAGTTATGACGCCTCTTGGTGAAAGCCGAATTTCTTCAGAGGCCACAAGGCCAATGTCCCTTCTTACGACCAGAGCAGCAATTAATATAGGTACGCGGAATGTTCGTACAATGTGGGAGACAAGGAGAAGCATGCAAATAACTGAAGAAATAAAAAGATATAAGCTGAAGATACTTGGAATACGCAAAACCAATTGGTTACAAGCTGGACATCAATGATTATCCTCAGGAAGAAGAAAATGCTTCACACACGCGAGGAGCAGCACTAATGTTGTCCCAAGAAGCTTGGAAGGCTCTTGTAGAATGGGGACCTCATGGATTTAGGATCATCTAAGCATCCTTCAAGACAAAGAAGGAAGGGATTATAATGAATGTCATCTAGTGATATGCACCCACCAACGATAGCCACGGAGACAATGTTGTGTCTCGTACTTGATATCATGACTAGCCGCAAGCAACTTTAGTACTAGAACGCTTATAACCCTCCTAGTCGCAAATTCAGAAGATGAGTAGACGGTAAAGTGAGTTGTGTACAAAACATTCGTATATTTAAAGTTTTCTGAAACAACAAAATCAGTATTATGATCCATTCAATCCGAACTAAAAAGCCTCAACTGTTACCTAATCAGAACGCTCCACGTTGAAATTTTAGAAGGTTCTATTGATCAGTAATTGGATGGAATGTTTCGGGCTCCTTCAAAGGTTCTGGAAGCTTTGAGCTTTACCGGGGCCATCCCTACAGACAACAAAGACCATTTCTATGTGAGGCTGCAATCAACCATCGAGAAATGCTCAACCAAGGAACTGACCATCCTGATAGGAGACCCAAACGCCTGAGTTGGAATGCACAAAACTGGATATGAAGACATTGTGCGACGACATGGACTGGGAGAAAGGAACGAAAACGGTGAAAGGTTTGCAAATTTATGTGCCTTCAACAAAACGATTATAGGTAGCTCCACATTCTTCCACAAGCGCATACACAAAGCCACATGGCTTTCACCGGACCACATTACGACGAACCAAATTGACAACATCTGCATAAATAAGAAGTTCAGATGGACCATGGAAGACGTAAGAGCAAGCAGAGAAGCTGACAGCTTCAGATCACCATCTGGTGGTGGCTAAAAATGAGACTGAAACTGAGGAAGCACTGGAGGATTGGAGCAGCAGTAATACAAAAGTTTAACACAGCTCTTCTCCGGAATACTAGCAAACTCAACGAATTCGAAATGATCCTCAACAATAAGTCCCAAGCATTTCACGATCTACTAGACGAAATCGGAACTAATATGGAGGACAACTGAAAAGAGATTGAAGAAACAATAATCTCATCATGTCAGGAGGTTTTGGGTAGCAAAGAGCACTACCATAGGGAATGGGTCTCTGTTGGTACTCCAGACAAGATCGAAGAAAGGAGGAACGAGAAGATAACAATTAGTAACAGCCGGACAAGAACACAGAACGCCAAGGGACATGCTGAATACACAGAAGTCAACAAGCACGTGAAGAGGAACATTAGGTCGGATAAACGGGAATCTGTTGAGGACCTCGGAATGACAGCGGAAAAATGCTGCAATGGGAGGAAACATGAGGCTCCTATACGATGCGACGAAGAAGCTAGCAAAGAAATACAGCAAACCAGAACGGCCAATCAAGAACAAGGATGGCAAACCAATCACTGAAGTACATGAACAACGAAACAGGTGAGCAGTGTACTTCGAAGAACTGTGGAATAGACCAGCTTCAATGAACCCACCAGTCATCGAAGGTGCAGTCACGGATCTCCCTATAAATACCAACCCACCAACAGTCGAATAAATTAAAATAGCCATCCGACAAATCAAGAGTGACAAGTCAGCAGGGTCAGACAGCATACCAACTGAGGCACTGAAGACAGATATAGAAGTAACTGCAAAGTTGCTCTACATTCTTTTCAGGAAGATCTGGGAGGAAGAACAAGTGTCAGCAGACTGGAAAGAAGGGTGCCTCATCAAGATATCAAATCAAAGAGATCTCATCAAATGCGAGAACTACAGAGACACCACTCTACTTTCAGTACCAGGAAAAGTCTTCGACAGAATATTATTGAACAGAATGAAAGATCCAGTCTACACCCAACTTCGAGATCAACAGTCCGAATTCTGTAATGACCGATCGTGTACTGACCAAATCGTGACTCTACGGTTCATTATTGAGCAATCAATTGAATGGAAATTTACCACTTTACATCAACTTACTCGACTACGAGAAGGTATTCGACAATGTGGATGGAAGAAAATGGTGGAGTCTTCGACATTATGGAGTACCTGAAAAGATAGTCAACATTGTACGGAATTCTTACGACGGACTACACTATAAAATCGTTCATGGGGGTCAGCACACAGATTCATTCTATGTGAATGCCGGTGTCAGACAGGGCTGCATACTCCAGCAACTAAATGACTTGGACTTTGCAGATGACCTAGCTCTTCTATCCCACACACAGCAGCAAATGCAGGTGGAGACAGAGAGTGAAGTAGCAGCCTCAGCAGCAGTATGCCTCAACATACATAAGGGGGAAAGCAAGACCCTTCGATACAAAATAACTAACACTAACCTAATTGCACTTGACGGAGAAATTCCGGAAGATGTAGAAACCTTTACATATTTTGGCAGCATCATCGACAAACAAGGAGGGTCTAATGCAGATGTGATGGCGCGGATCGGCAAAGCAAATGTAACATTTCTACAACTGAAAAACGTCTGGAACTCAAAACAACTGCCAGCTAACATCAATGTCAGAGTTTTTAATACAAATGTGAAGACACTTCTATTGTATGAAACTGAAACTGGGAGGACTACGAAAAGCATTGTCCAAATGATACAAGTAGTTATAAACACCAGTCTGCATAAAATACTTCGGATCCGTTGGTTAGATAGTATCAGCAACAACCTGATGTGGCCGAGAACAAATCAACTTGAAGCCGAGAAGGAAAATACACCTCAGCTGGATAGAACATACATTGTGGATATAATCAAGCTGCGTCACATAACATGCACTAACTTGGAATGCCCAAGGCTAGAGGAAAAGATGAAGACTGATATGCCGGACACTTGAAGAAGATTGATTATCTTCGAGACCTATTCATCTGTACACTATTGGATTAATTTGGGTTGTATACCAGGTGAACATTTTATTTCTATTATTATTCAGTCACCCCTTGTCCTATCTTCCCATTCGACGTATTGACTGTCAGTATGCTGTTTCTTATTGATGAACTATGGTTAATTAATTGTGTATAGGTTACATCAGTTCACGTTCACTATTGTTCCTATCCTGTATTAATGTTAGTTTCCTAATTGGTTGACTGTGTGGTCAGGATTTATGTATGTATGAAGGAACGTGTGTAATGTAATATAATTCTGATTCTGTCTGGTTGGTTTATTGGCTTGTGTTCTTCTATCTGTGGCTTGGGACTGAGTGGGTATAGGGCAGACTAGCAGTGATTGACTAGACACACCCAATCGGCGATCGATAAATCAACCATTTTTTGCGTTGTAACAAAGACCCAAGAACACATTGCACCGGGAATCGGAGGTAGATATGAAAAGAATGAAGAGCATTTGGGAGGAGCTGGAACGGAGAGCCCAGGATAGAGTTGGTTGGAGAGTGCTGTTCGGCAGCCTATGCTTCACATGGAGTAACACATATTGATTGGTGACAGAGGAGGAAGTTGACGATAGGGATTTAGGCTTTAGTTCAAAGGCAGGATAAATATTAAGAATAGAAGGAGTTTGAATAAAATGGCGGTGATCTTGCTTGTTATTAGAGGTATGAGGGCTGTTCTCTCTTCCCAATTACCCATAGTGTAGAAGGGTTCTTCTTGATGTACCTATAGAGTGAATTGGGTTAGGATTGGTCTGAAAGACCTAGGAGTGTGACCATAGTGCCCAAGGAATAACTGCCTAAGGCAGGTCACACACGGCCTTTTTGAGAGAGGTTTTTGTTGTTGTAGCTCCGTACTTGTTAAGGCCTTACTGCTGGAGACGAAAACCCTTAGAATAAGGTAGTGTGCATTTTTAGGGTCGACCTTTTGTAACCCCACTCTTCCGTCGTGGGAAGACATCATCGCTGTTATGCTGGTTGTCTGAAGAAAACACGTTACTGCCGTCACACCTATACAGCCAGCATTACAACTTCGTCTTTTGGACCTTATATTTGCTGTTTTTGGTCTCACCGTTCTTTAACCGACCTGCCTGGCATGGTAGGACCTTGAGGAACGATTTTTTTTAGTCAGTATAGCCCGATCGAGTCGTCGCGATAGGCAAGCCTGACCACCAGGTCAAGGTAGCAGCACGGTCTGCTAGGGAACGTCATTATATCGTATTGCTATATTGTCTCTTTATCTACTTTTCTTTAGCACACTGGGACATGGTGATTCCTAACACTGCTATACTATGAAATACCCACCTGAGAAGAAATATTTACATAATAACTTTAGAATGCTGACATAAGAAAACCAGTAATATAGTAATTAAAATTTACTCTTAGTTATATGAAGTTAGCCACACCTTAAAAAGAACATTAATTTACTTGCAGTTGCCACTCGTTTATATTACTGTTTTTTGTTACCCACATCTTATCTAAGACTGATTCGTCTAGAAATATGTATTTTACTCCATATGTAAGTTATCGCGTAAGCCAACTGATCATTTAAACAAGTTGGCTACGCCAAAATGTTTACCAACTAAGACTATAGTTACTAGCATATTTACTACTTTTGTGTGCATAGTAAATAGTATACGTATATCAATTGAGAAAAATCAGTCGTAGGGAAAGGGGCTCCTCAATGCATAATCAAAAACATCGTGACCAACGACAGGCATCTGATACTAGGGATTGCATGTGCTGTCATTTTATGGATGCACAGGGAGGAAATATATTTATCTAATCGATAGATGCACGTAATAATCCCACCAACACTATTATTTTACATGTATGTTGTTGCATGTATAATGTTAATGTATCTGTCATTAGAATACTACAAGAAGTAAATATTGCCATTGGCAGTCAACAACCAGATTTTTATGTTTAAAAAATACAGTTGTCAGCCTGTTCCTGTTTCGGTAACATAATTTCTATATCAAGCACACTGAAACACTCTCACATTTCATTAATTGTTGTCATTTCCGACTTTATTTTGATAATTACATTCTTGTCTAACTAGGCTCTACTTATGTTTTTTTTAATCACCATAATCACCGCCGAACCTGTGTGTTCAAAAAGAAACAGTTATCAGTCTTTCTTTACCTTAGTAACTTAACTCTTATCGCACTACATCACTGTTATTCTTCTTACTTTAAATTCGGTCCATTTCAATACGTCAATATCTTTTTTCCTTAGATTAGATTCCATTTTTGTTATATCACCATTTTACATTTGTGAGTCTAACTTATTTAATTATGACATCATGCTACATTTTATGTTTAGTAACTGAGCATGATTTATATCATTCTCGGGTGTTATCAGCCGTCTATAAATTTTCTTATTGTGTAATCACTTAAACTGTGTTCACTTTTCTGTTTTCTGGTACTTTCTTTTACATCGGTTATATATTTGCAACATTCCATGCAACGTATCAATTATGTTTATATATCTAACATGTTTACATTACTCTGATCTTAACCAAGTTCAGTCGTTCTCATGAGTATGTTAAACTTTGTTTCAAATATTAATTTCGTAAAATATTATTCCACGTTGTATGCAGCCGATGAGAAACCAACGAAATCACACAAATTCATCCTATTCGGCACAAATAGTTATTCTTACTCTTTTGAAAATTTCTAACTGACCAATAATTAAAAATATTATTTTAGTATATCAGGAACTTTCTACAGTCAATTAATTAATCTATCTTTACGTACATAGTGATCAGTATGCAACTGTTATTTTTCATTTATGACAAAATTAGATAAAATACACGTTTCAAGTAGAACTTATTATTCAGCATTAAATATCAAGTAAAATTTAAAAAAATTCCATAAGTATTGATACTACCATAAGTATGTAATATTACATCAGTTTCATCATAATAACTATAATCGTTATGATGAAAATAGAAACATATAACTTGTAAATAATAATATTTAAAATTCTTTTTATGTAAGAATAATCAAGTTTTATTTTAATGATTGTATTGTATCTACTTTTCGATGCACACAAGTACACATATAACTAGTTTTATCTTATCTTGTTCATAGTTAACTTTAAAAACAGTCCTATTGAGAAATGATGAAACTTAAATGAATGAAATATTGTAATTTTTGTTATTATTATTATTATTATTATTATCCAAATGGTGTTGAAAATATACTGTGTATTCTGTTCTCTGTTAATTGTATGCATAAATTTGATTAACTAAAACTTAGAAAATATTGTACAAAGGTCATTCATTATGTCTGCTTACTTTACGGTGTATATCACATATAATATGAACATTTTATGAAAACTTAGAATGTTATTCTTAAGCAAAATTTTAACCTTTAAAATTTTATTATTATATTTTATTTAATTAATTAGTTATATATATATATATATATATATATATATATATATATATATATAAAGTGCGAAAATGGTAAACACTTACTACATAGATATCAATCGATACTCATTTCGTTTCGTTTGGGGTTCGGTAGTTAAATTTAGGTATGTCTCATTGCTGATGTTCACACTGATACTTAAATCAATTACTTGTTACAATAAACTACCAAGTGTTATTCAGTGATCTGATGAGTTTAGATAGCTCAATATAACATATTCTGATAGAAATTGGCCAACTGTAGTCGTGCATATTAACAATAGAAAATCACAATCCAATACGAAAACTGTGAAGAGTTTAAATAATTTAGAGGCAGCTTTTACATTGTGAATTGGGACCAGTCTAAAATAATTTAAAAATTAAGAGGACAGTGAACGTCTGTTTTATGCCTATTTGGAACTATTCAGCAGCGTACACCCAACTATTGTAGTGTCAAACACAGGACTTCTAGGTCTTAAAAGAAGAGTGTTACTTTCAAGTCATCAGAAGTCAGAATCTAGGTTTATATACTCTAAAATCCAGTCACTCATGATAGAATGTTGTATCTGTCCTATGAATCATGACTTTTACGAATGCTGACTCATCAAATCAAGGTACTTTATTAGAAGCTTTAGAAATCATTTTAATGTCAATCGACAAGATGGGCTTGATTATAGTTAACTTTAGTCGTTTGGTAATGCTGTAACTTTTGAAAAAATTGATTCAAAGATAATTTGAGTTTCGATAGTAACATATTTTAAATCTCCTCAAGTTAGTAATGAATAATGTCAGATTCAAATTTAGTGGCTGAATTAAATTGTGTTGGCTTCAGAAATACTGTTAGTTGGTGATTGCTCATAGTTTGGAGCTTTAAGACTAACTACTGTTCTTAATGATTATGTCAGAAAAAGACAGTTTTGTTCGTGATATCATGAATACGAAAATCGATATCTGTGATATCATTCTTCTTAGAATTATATCAATCTGCTCACAACGTTGATCACATTCACATTTATAAGTGGTGTATTAACTTCACTAAATTTAAATTCACAAAAATTTTTAAGCTCTGTGTAGCTATAAAATATAAAATGTATGAAGACATTAACTTCCAGTTCAGCATAAGGTTTAGTGGGTCAACTTTTTACTCTTTTTCAGATGACGCATTATATATATATATATATATATATATATATATATTCTCGCCATATTTTTAGAAGTAGAACATTCACCTAAACAGGTTTCACCAGTACCAACTAATAGGTCATTTGTTGGAAAATGTCACTGCTTATCCTTGACTCTAGTTCAGCAGCAAAGTATATAATACCGTACTAAGTCTTTGGGCATAAGCTACATAAACCAGAATAAGAGGAACCAATTTACGATATGCCAACTTATAGTCGAACTGTATCTGCTTACATAACTAACCTTCGTCATTTTCATCTAATTTATGACAGTGTGATTCAAATTTAGTTGAGAAAACGAGCCATTAAATCTAATAATAGTACTATCCTTTCTCTCTTAACATATAGTGAAAGTCTTATTAAGATAGAAGCTTACACACATTACATAAAGTTTCGAAAAACCTACCAAAAAAAAGATTATGCTACCTCTGTATTAATAAGGTTATCTGGATCAACTCCAGCAGACCAATTCCCTATTATAATCTCTCCTATGGCTCATTCCTAATTGCTCATTCAATGGAGATTTGTAGTTCAGAAAAGGAAAATTCTAGTGGTGTTTTGTTTTTTAAGCTGAAACATAGAACCTTCATCTTAATTCATTATTATTACAATTACTCTAATATAACATTTCGTTTATCACACATTATATTCACATGATTTCGTAACATTGGTTGTAATTCATCATCTTATAGTGGGTTATCTTATCATTTTCATAGTTAACTTTTAAAATTTACAAATGACCTATTTTAGGAAGTATTTCATTTAGAATCGTTGTTACATTTTATTATTTTGATGCATAACACTAAATTATTCGCTACTCATTTTTATGCCCTATTTTTAGTAATACGATTATGACAGATTGACAACTGTACATTTTTGTTTAATAAAGAAAAGGCCTTTAACTTCAATGATCTGTTTTATTTACGCCACATAAAAAAATGTTGAAATAACACATAAACAAACATTGAGTCATCGCTTTCGTTTATAGTGAATTATAAGGATACAGTAAGGACAATAATTACTTCTTCTTCTTCTTCTTCTTCTTCTTCTTTTAGACGAATATTATATTAGAATCGTTTTCGTACTAGAGTAGTTTTTTTGATTTCTCTGTAAAACAATAGAATTATCCAAGTGACTAATTAGAAATTGAAATAATTATTACAGTAATGATTATTATCACTATTAGTGGTGAGTATATTTAAGCATAAAATTCATCATTCACCATACAGTGATCAGTCATTACAGGTATCATAGTTTTACAGAAGGTCACTTACTGTTCGGATAGCTTAGTGGTAAAGTCTCAAACTGTGAGATATAGTGACAGTGTTTCAACGACCACATAAAACATCACTTCCTTCAAAATTACAGATAGGCCTTGCTGACAAGTGTCAACTAGTACAAAACCTAGGTCATGCAAGGTTTCTTACCAACGACCTCCGACCCCCTATTTTAGTGATTATTACTTTCAGTTCTATTCTGTAGCAGACGATAATGGAATTGAGAATTCACTTGCAACCGACGATCTAAATAATATAAAAAAAACATCTTACCAAGTACAATAAATATGGAATGAGAAGTGTTAGTTACCAGCTAACGTTACAGATAATATTCATGAAGTCTCGTCTCGTTAACTAGGGATAATCCAAGTATGAACTAAAGGTATGCAATAAACACCATCACATGTTACTGCTAGTTTAGTAACTCGGATTAATTTGAAAACAAAAACAAACGATTAGTTTCTCTATGAATTAGGTGTTTGATTTTCAACATTTTATGACGTATTTAAAAGTTGTATCCAAACATTTTTGTATATACTTTAACGTATAAGTGAATTTGTTATAGCTTACAGACCTAACTCTAGGTTTGAATCCTATCAAAAAAAAACCATCCTTTTTAATCTATGGTAAAGAAAATTTTGTATGTTGATGAAAATTATTTAAAACGGAATAAATTCCACTAGGCATTGTTATACATTTAATTCAATTAGACAGACAGAAAGAACTATACTATACCACAGAATTTGTTGTCACAGTTTATTGTATTGGTAAGTGCTTTGTTAACATGCACATATTAAGTAAAACAATTAATACATTGACCACCATCTACATCACTAATAATAATAACGATATTAAAATCGTTATTCACTTAGTCGAATCTTAAATAAACTAAACTCTAATGTTTAAATTGATTTAATTACAAATAAGTGACCTGACCTAATATGTTTATTATATTTTCATCACGTGTTATTAGGTTTTGTTAATTTTACACGTTAATAACTATCATCATTATGACGAGAATTAGTTGATAGATGAATGGATTACGATTTAACCAGTTTGACATAAATTAACAAAATAAATAGCTAGTTATTTTGTACTAATTGAAAATGTAACTTGACAAAATGAAGAAAATATAGATTAAGTTTTAGATAATTCAGTAATCCGACAAAATAAGCAGTGGTAAGGATTTAACATGAACAACATGAATATAGTTAAAAAGTTATTTATTGTCAATATCTACTTCTTAATTTTACTAATACGTAATGGCTGCCTTTCGTAATTGATTAAATTTTATGGCAATCAGTTACAGTATATATGCTTGTTCATTTGGATTTGATGTAATCGTATTTTGAAAATGAAAATATTCTGTCTTTATTTGCCAACTCATCAACTGCAATCCGTAATATCAACAAGCGGAAGACTCAAATCCTTTTATGCCCAAATTTCTTCTCCCTTTAAACAATGTAGTTTCTTCTGGACTCAATGGTTAAGTGGAAAACACATGGCGTTGGATGTGATTGATATTAGGTTTGAGTTTTAATGTGAACACTAACAAGGATACAGATATATCCAACAAGTGAGTACTAAGCGAAACGGAACCTGAGTGGATTCTACTGCTAGCTTCACTGTAACTTCACCAAAACTTTATATTTTGTCGAGAAAGCTGGCATACATGCCAATCCAGACTAATCAGTTACTAAATATCAGCAGTAAGAAGAATTAAACCTTTACATGTTTGAAAAAACTCTAAGGTTTTAATCTCATGTTCGGAAGATAGTTTGTATAAAGTTTATTTTAATTTAATCAACCATATTGCAAGATAATCTGATTAAATACAGATTTCTCATGACATTCAGTACAAATCTTAATGAGGATAAACTCACTACTTTGGAATAACAAAACGTTTAAAAAAAATATTTTAACAGATCGATATTTAACTCTGATTAAAGCTTAAAATCCGTAATCATCGGACAGCATTTATTTTAAATCTTCACAGAGTGTTTCCAGCATCAGTCGACTAGGAATTCATTCCATATATTTCACTACAAATGAAATAGTATAAATACTCCCTGTATCCTAGACAAAGATATTAAAATTTGACTATTTTGAAATCCATTGGAAGATACATTTTATTATTCTTCATAACTTATTCGGAGTTTGGTTACAACTTGTTTGTTTTTAACAATTCATATATCACTGGATAAGCGTAATAAAATACAATCCGATTTTCCACCTATGTAGATTACTATTAATTGTACCTAGGAAACACTGTTTTAGTTTTATTAGGTCTTCGTGTTTATTAAATCTCAAAGACTTATTTTAGTATGCCTGTTAGTTGGTTGGCTGTCGCAATGATACTTTACCTGACCCAACTGGCATTAGTTATCATAGATTACACGCAGATTTGATGGAACTGATAATCATGCGGAATTAAGGCCTATCAATTGACTTATCAGTATGAAGTGTTAAAACTAAGTTATTCTGCTGTAACTGAATTCTTGCAGGACTAAAATATATAGATTGGATGACTGGTAATTAAAACAATATTCATTCATTTCTTAATGCTAATGAATCCTACGTATCAATTTGTTATGTGGTCACTAGTCTAAATGTCTAGTAATCATGTACACTGTATTTGAAACTAAACGGTTGGAGGCAGCACTACTTCCCTGCAGATTACAAAAATCTTTGCTTTTCAGTGTCACCTAGGATAAAACCCGGGTTCAAGGTTGGCTACCTACTACCTCCAGCTACTTTACATTTAACACAATCAACGGAGAGTTAAGTCACTTAGATCAATGACTGCATACAAACCTGATCGATGAAATACAACTAAACTACGAGCTGGACAAATATGATATTCTTAACTGTCAAGTGATCAGTCAGTTGTGTGGATTAAATGATACACAACCGTTAGCATGTTATCAGATTAACTCATTAACTATAGTTAACATCTCTATTCAAATCAATGAAAATCACGTAGCGTAAGATACCTATTGCTCGGTAAGTAGAGATTTGAATATTATTGGGGTTTGTGGATAGATTTTTGTTCGTAGAGCATAATACCTAGTTACTAATGACAGGTTTAGTTATGGTTACTATTCTAGTCTCACGATTCTGTCAAAGTACTGATCAATGAATTACAGATTAAAACGTTGAATACTAACATTATTTAAATGTATTTTTTGGTTTTATCATCATCATACTGATCCTTTACATATCAGTTATCAACTTACAGCAAAACGATTCTGTAACAGAAGCTCGTGACTTTTTATCTTATAATTTGAGAATGTTTACAAATCAGTCCGGAGAACATCTGGGGTACTTATTTTCCAACTTTGCAGAATATTTTGGATTTTGTGATTTATTTTAAATGAACAGTTACATGTGTTAACCAATTAATGCACACAATCGTTCTTATGCCAAGTTTATAACTTATCATGACGATAAATGCTGCTAAAATAAAGCGGAATCAGTAAAAGGACTAGTGCATTTTTCTTGTTTGTCGTCTAAAAGAACGACAGATGGCTGAAGTTGACTTTGTAAACGAAACAGATTGTGAAAGTCGTATGTGTAAGTGACAAAATATTCACAGTTAAACGCCTTTGACACAAAAAAACATTCTACACAAAATTTTGAATGTCAACAAATTAAATGGTTACCAAAAAAGGCTTTAAGGGACTACTGCATAGCTGTTTGGATAATTAGTTGCCGTATTCAAACGTACAGACATGAACAAATCAGATAATATTATTACTTCTATCTTCATCTACACACTTGGCGAAAACGTTGGGTAGATCCACTCATCTAATGAGAATTGTCGCAAGTCGTAAATCACCATTCATAAAATGATAGATACAACAGTACGTCAAAGAGTATTGACTAATATTTCCCTGAGTGAGTTGATTCCAATATGAAGTAGTTCAGTAATGTCTAATAAACACTTTCATCTCCTATAATTCCGTTTTTACATACTACTGTGAATACATAAATACACTAAAAAAAAGTAAATGTTGGGGATTCAAAATCCCCAAAAATACAATCGTTCATTAAATCAAGCAAAAGGCATCGTATTGACTTTTTATAAGATTTCTTTGTAAACTGTTATCAATTAGTTCAATTTTAAATGCGAGATATATAAACGTTGTTCGCTAATCTCGTCTCGTATTTTTGCTCCACAATATAATCTTCCTATGAGTCTAGTCTCTTGGAGTAGCTGTGAGTTAGGAGGAAACAAATCGTGGTATCCGATTGAGGTACAAGTAACAGAGATAACGATTCTCACTACCCGTACCGACTATCGAGGGAATCAGACATAGAATCCAGCTACCCTAGGTAATATAGCTGTATCGTATCGCGGACCGTACTCAATCAATAATAACCTACGCGTTTGTCTTATCTGAGAAAAAATATCAGTAAAGTAGTTAAAATTAGGCGAAATGTCCATAAATCCCTGTGAATACTATAAAAACATAGCATTCCGTATATATTATAACATATGACACCAAGGAATACACTCACCTATATTCTGTTACATTGAACGAATGACGAATTTCCCGATTGGTTGACGAAATGGTTTAAATTTGTATACTTTCGTATGCTAGTTGATTCATTTATTTTCTTTGATAAAAACCGATGAATTTTACCCAAAAGCTTTAAATTAGTTTCATACCCAGAAGGCTTAGGCCTATCGTTCATTTCCGATTGTCTAGTACCTGATTGTACCGAAAACATTTTAATACTAGTAGTTGATAGGTATAAAAACAGAATTAAAACTAAATACATTTAGAATAATGAGCGATACAGTTTGTTATATTTCTGTGTTGTAACAAATTTATTTGTATTATTGCTTTCTTAACTTTTAAAGGCGACCGTGATCTTTGACAGGATGATGAGAATATCCTTTTTATCCTCCTTTAAATCTTATGAATATTGCTTAAAAATCTGCATGTTTATCAAAAACAAGGGCGTTTTTTGACGATGAATATTCTTTTCGATAAATGCTCATCATGTTCTATATTTATTTGTTCAAAACTAGAAGTGACAATAATAGTCAATTCTGTGGCAGATACAACATAATTTAGATATCAAGGATAATTGGACATAAAGTCTTTCCTCTCCGGGTTATTCATAAAATACGAATGTTAATGTTGAAATAATAATCATCATGTAACTGTTGAAACGTAAGCGACAATTGAAATAAACGACATTATGAATCAAATATATGATGGAATCTTTGTATATGGGTGACAGGAGATGGTGTGGTAGCAAAATGCGATTAGATCAAGTGTTTGTAGACAAAGACTGAATCCTACTTAAAATGTAACCGAATAGGTAAGAGTTTGTAAAATGGAGTGATCGATAATCAAAATTCATCAATAATAGGGAGAATTATAATCAGTTCATTTATCCGGTCTTAAAATGATGTAAAGTCAATGAAATTAGAAAAGAAGAGTGAGGGTTATTCAAATTCATTCTGTGTACCTTGATTATTAATAATGATAATAACAATAATAATGATAATAATAATAATAATAATAAATATGCATATTTGAAAACAAAATAGTATTTGGATTGGGTAGACTTAAATTACAGAAATGCACATAAAGAGGGAAAGATATATAGACACTAATCAAATTAAATTGTCGTATGATTAAGGTGGAGATTGATCTAATGGGTCTTGCATCAGCCATGGCAGGAGAAGGGGTTAAACGTACTTCTTATGTGTGCACAGTTCTGGCCTCTTGACCCGTATAGCTATCGCCACTGCCGTTTTAAAGACTTTGAGTCTAACCGATCTTATGAATATTCCCATATCACTCAAACACGCTAGTCACTTTCATCATTTTCATGTTTTATGCTTATTTCGTTAACTTTTCCTCACTTATTTTCTCATATTAAGTTGTGTCAATGTTGGCTTACATCGACTTGCACTAACCCGCAAAACGCCAGAAATTTCAAATTCTATTCATTGGAATTTTACAAATATATATTATATATTTTTAGAAACAACCTATCCGATGTTTAATTTGAAATTATCAAATTTAACTTTGGTAATGATATTTACATCAATACTGTTTATAGAACATATGTCAGTAGATTGTATTAAATACGAATAAGTGAGTAAATATACATAGGCTGAATTATTACATAGATACTATGCGCAAATCAGCCAAGAATTGGATTTTGAACAGCATAAGTACTGTCGATCTAAATGTTATAAAATGGGTTGAAAGTATTCGTACTGTGGTTTGAATTTTTAGTCCCTTATCGTAGATAATAATTAAATTATGAGGGGTCGACGACTAGAAAGGGTGGGATTTTCACTGTGACACTATTTTTAACTATTGTTCCCTAGAATCATCACTTGGTACAAACTGATTAGTTAAGTAAAACTTATCTTATCTGCTTTGGATAAGTTGTAAAATGTCGTCAAATTTTCATGAGGAAAATCATCTTAACAAATCCGTTTTGAAAGACTCTTCGATTAAAAAGAAATTACGTATTCGCGTTATCTTAGATAAATGAATAATGGATCAAGATGATAAGTTGCATCAAATCCATTTCAAATAGAAGACATCTGTATTATAGGAACTCTGTAGTAGACAATTTTATGCCAACTTACAGAAAATAGTATGATGTTAGTTTATGGTATTTCCAATAATTAGCAGTTGATTAATAAAGTGTAATTATTCATTCTGTTCATAAGACCAATATTGAAACGTAAAGGATTTGAACGTACTTACTTAATTTTAAAGTAACGGTGCAAATAATAGTAATCTCAATAATACTAGTTCTATTAACACAAAAGTCAATGTTTTATGCGACATTCCCTGTAATTTTAATTCTATCGTTGTAAGCCATTAGTCGAATAAATTATATGCAAGTATAAAATAATAACCTTCTTATTCCCGTATTATTGTCGTACGCTAGAGAATAACATTCATGTTTGTGCTGTAAATTTCTGCTCATAACCTTCCAGAATCCGTCTACTTCTTTGGGTAAGATAAATGACGGGCCTTTATATTTTGATGATGCCACACGAATAATTCGTTAAAAAAGTAGGTAGCTTACTTTCTCCTTTGAGGATGACCACGAGTTACATCCCGACGCCACCGATTACTTCTTGATATATGGTTTCTGATTCCAATGGAAACAGGAATCATAAAACGATAAGTAACAAAATGTTGCTTTTTCAAATTCTTTTGCTGCATTCTTAAATGTATTTAGTGATGGAAATAAAACTAAGAGCAGCATAGTTATGTATTTAAGTTGGATTGTGACTGGCAATCACAATCCAGCCAGTCACAATCCAACTTAAATATATAACTTGTGTAATAACGCTACATCGAGGCAATCCGCTCAGGATGCACATATGGCAACAGAGACTGACTAGTTTCAGTCCATTACAAATCAACGGTAAAATACAAACTTATCCTAATTACATAAGAGCAGCATAGTTGAGAATAAATTATCCGTGTTGGTTATGACACTGCGTTAACGACAAACTAAAGTTATCGTCAGCTGGAAATTCTTTACCAATGTCGTTTACGTTCATAATGCCAGAAAAGTGATCATTCAGTTGATGTATCGCCCTTTTATAGCGCGTCACGTAAGGGTCAAACCAATAATCTGAATTGTCGCTATTTTCTCATCGGTCCAAAATGACTAAGCTTACGGTTAGGTTAGTTTTAAAGGATGACAAACTTTCCTAGCCCATAAGATTTGCAACACATTGCGCATAAGTATATTCTATAAAATGAGCACCCTGAGCGAGTAGTTTTCAAGTGACCTTAAAATGTTTCCTGTATTTCGTCTTTTGTGTTAATAAATCTTTTAATTTCTTCTGTCTGCGCTAGTAGTACAAGTTCCGTTTCAAGTATTAATTTGCATCCACTAAAGAGATTATATTCGATTCGTGTAGCTACAGCAACGTAATAAAATAAATAATCATCAATAATGACAATTCTGTCGGATAAACCTTAAAGATTTTTAACTAACATTTTTTTGGTAAATGATATTTTAACAATTCCTCATCTAAGATTGGATTTCGAGATGATAATCTAATATGTTTGTCGGAGCGTTGCATCGAAAAATTTCGGCCAGATGATTCATCATGTGATGGACAATTTGTAGAAAACAAATAGTCTGATCTATAACTACTATATCGCTTTGATTTGGTTGACTTTATGTATTGATGATTTGTGTATGTATCACGTATTTGTTTAGAGATTAGACCATGAACAAGGTGATGTTCTGTATAATCTAAAATTCTAGATATCTGAATAGTAGCTGGATGTTCTGCACCTAATAGTAAAATTAGGATAAAATGAATGGACGTGAGAAATAGAAAAAATATTATAAACTGAAATCTACATATGCAGTGGATTAATATGAATATATTTTATTTTGTAAAATTAGTGTCAGCTACTTACAATCTTGAAAAATTTCAATATTTCAAAAAAATACGCACGTATTCTAAATGAATTAACATGCAAATAATAAATGGAAAGATCAATACATATTTTTTGAATGATATGATTAACTAAGACAGCAATGGTTTCCAAAATATTAGTAATTCTGAAAATTCTAGAAATTTGCAGCGGAGCTACTTAAGGAATAAAGAGATTGTCTTAGAAAGAAGGAGATTCGCAGCCTGTTTTGCAAAGGAACTGTAAAAGGTTTGGCAGTTACGTCAATCAGAAGTCAATAAACATAATCAGACAGTTTCGATTTATCAGTTATCTGGAAAAATTGCTAACACTTTTGAGGCTACAAATAGGGCTAAAAGCTAAATGAGTCAAAACAAATGTGCACAAATATGCTAAGACAAGCGTGGACAACACCGTCATACTTGAGGTCGTCAGAATAAATTGTTAATAATTTGTGGAGAAATTCACGCAGTTCACTTCTGACAGAGGTTTGTATCTACGAAGTTCGTTTCAAAGATGCTATGCGCTAACCTGCGACAGCCACAAAGACGACAAAGGTTAGTTCTATGGAAGGCTGTAATCAACCATCGAAAAATGCTCAACGAAAGAACTGACCATCCTGATAGGAGACCCAAACGCCTGAGTTGGAATGCACAAAACTGAATATGAAGACATTGTGCGACGACATGGACTGGGAGAAAGGAACGAAAACGGTGAAAGGTTTGCAAATTTATGTGCCTTCAACAAAACGATTATAGGTAGCTCCACATTCTTCCACAAGCGCATACACAAAGCCACATGGCTTTCACCGGACCACATTACGACGAACCAAATTGACAACATCTGCATAAATAAGAAGTTCAGATGGACCATGGAAGACGTAAGAGCAAGCAGAGAAGCTGACAGCTTCAGATCACCATCTGGTGGTGGCTAAAAATGAGACTGAAACTGAGGAAGCACTGGAGGATTGGAGCAGCAGTAATACAAAAGTTTAACACAGCTCTTCTCCGGAATACTAGCAAACTCAACGAATTCGAAATGATCCTCAACAATAAGTCCCAAGCATTTCACGATCTACTAGACGAAATCGGAACTAATATGGAGGACAACTGAAAAGAGATTGAAGAAACAATAATCTCATCATGTCAGGAGGTTTTGGGTAGCAAAGAGCACTACCATAGGGAATGGGTCTCTGTTGGTACTCCAGACAAGATCGAAGAAAGGAGGAACGAGAAGATAACAATTAGTAACAGCCGGACAAGAACACAGAACGCCAAGGGACATGCTGAATACACAGAAGTCAACAAGCACGTGAAGAGGAACATTAGGTCGGATAAACGGGAATCTGTTGAGGACCTCGGAATGACAGCGGAAAAATGCTGCAATGGGAGGAAACATGAGGCTCCTATACGATGCGACGAAGAAGCTAGCAAAGAAATACAGCAAACCAGAACGGCCAATCAAGAACAAGGATGGCAAACCAATCACTGAAGTACATGAACAACGAAACAGGTGAGCAGTGTACTTCGAAGAACTGTGGAATAGACCAGCTTCAATGAACCCACCAGTCATCGAAGGTGCAGTCACGGATCTCCCTATAAATACCAACCCACCAACAGTCGAATAAATTAAAATAGCCATCCGACAAATCAAGAGTGACAAGTCAGCAGGGTCAGACAGCATACCAACTGAGGCACTGAAGACAGATATAGAAGTAACTGCAAAGTTGCTCTACATTCTTTTCAGGAAGATCTGGGAGGAAGAACAAGTGTCAGCAGACTGGAAAGAAGGGTGCCTCATCAAGATATCAAATCAAAGAGATCTCATCAAATGCGAGAACTACAGAGACACCACTCTACTTTCAGTACCAGGAAAAGTCTTCGACAGAATATTATTGAACAGAATGAAAGATCCAGTCTACACCCAACTTCGAGATCAACAGTCCGGATTCTGTAATGACCGATCGTGTACTGACCAAATCGTGACTCTACGGTTCATTATTGAGCAATCAATTGAATGGAAATTTACCACTTTACATCAACTTACTCGACTACGAGAAGGTATTCGACAATGTGGATGGAAGAAAATGGTGGAGTCTTCGACATTATGGAGTACCTGAAAAGATAGTCAACATTGTACGGAATTCTTACGACGGACTACACTATAAAATCGTTCATGGGGGTCAGCACACAGATTCATTCTATGTGAATGCCGGTGTCAGACAGGGCTGCATACTCCAGCAACTAAATGACTTGGACTTTGCAGATGACCTAGCTCTTCTATCCCACACACAGCAGCAAATGCAGGTGGAGACAGAGAGTGAAGTAGCAGCCTCAGCAGCAGTATGCCTCAACATACATAAGGGGGAAAGCAAGACCCTTCGATACAAAATAACTAACACTAACCTAATTGCACTTGACGGAGAAATTCCGGAAGATGTAGAAACCTTTACATATTTTGGCAGCATCATCGACAAACAAGGAGGGTCTAATGCAGATGTGATGGCGCGGATCGGCAAAGCAAATGTAACATTTCTACAACTGAAAAACGTCTGGAACTCAAAACAACTGCCAGCTAACATCAATGTCAGAGTTTTTAATACAAATGTGAAGACACTTCTATTGTATGAAACTGAAACTGGGAGGACTACGAAAAGCATTGTCCAAATGATACAAGTAGTTATAAACACCAGTCTGCATAAAATACTTCGGATCCGTTGGTTAGATAGTATCAGCAACAACCTGATGTGGCCGAGAACAAATCAACTTGAAGCCGAGAAGGAAAATACACCTCAGCTGGATAGAACATACATTGTGGATATAATCAAGCTGCGTCACATAACATGCACTAACTTGGAATGCCCAAGGCTAGAGGAAAAGATGAAGACTGATATGCCGGACACTTGAAGAAGATTGATTATCTTCGAGACCTATTCATCTGTACACTATTGGATTAATTTGGGTTGTATACCAGGTGAACATTTTATTTCTATTATTATTCAGTCACCCCTTGTCCTATCTTCCCATTCGACGTATTGACTGTCAGTATGCTGTTTCTTATTGATGAACTATGGTTAATTAATTGTGTATAGGTTACATCAGTTCACGTTCACTATTGTTCCTATCCTGTATTAATGTTAGTTTCCTAATTGGTTGACTGTGTGGTCAGGATTTATGTATGTATGAAGGAACGTGTGTAATGTAATATAATTCTGATTCTGTCTGGTTGGTTTATTGGCTTGTGTTCTTCTATCTGTGGCTTGGGACTGAGTGGGTATAGGGCAGACTAGCAGTGATTGACTAGACACACCCAATCGGCGATCGATAAATCAACCATGTTTTGCGTTGTAACAAAGACCCAAGAACACATTGCACCGGGAATCAGAGGTAGATATGAAAAGAATGAAGAGCATTTGGGAGGAGCTGGAACGGAGAGCCCAGGATAGAGTTGGTTGGATAATGCTGTTCGGCGGCTTATGCTCTACTTGGGCTAACAGGCATTGATTGATTGATTGACTGATTGATATAATAAAAACGATAGTATTGAAGTGATATTATGTTAGACAAAAATGTTACGAATTTCAAAAGCGCTTATATAATTACTTTCAATTAATCAACGAATCAATTAAAAGTCAGAGGTGAATGAATTGTTTTTTATGAATTTTGATGGATACGTATTCATGATTAGTAGACTACGTTAATTGCTAGACTGTTCTTCAGTGGTGTCCTCACATCTAATATAAGTTACCATGATGTGTTAGATATTTTAGTACTCTTTTCCTGTCAAAAGGTTGTGTACTTTAAAAATGTACATATTAGCTCACGGTTGCTGATTTTCGGTACATAATTCTTCTCAATATTCTTTTCGACCTTGTTAATAAGATTTCTATGAAATACTCGACTTTCAAGTACTATTAATAACTAGTCTACACAATGAGAATGGTCTTTATTTCCCTAATTAAAGTTTTCTGCCTACATCATTACGTCTTTCTAAATGAGTGAATGAAGATTTTCGTGTGGTTAAGATAGGTAACAAAAGTCACAACCACCTCAGTCAGTGAAGATTTACAACTTTATCAACCGATTTTCCATCTTCATATAGTACTGTATGCATAACCTCAGGATGTATTAGTTGGGTTTTTCACAATAAAGCCTTTTAAACACTAGTAGAACAGATAACTAGAAAAACGTCCGTGATTAAAATATCCTTCAATCATTCTAAATCATACTAAGCCTTTTGTTAACTTCGAGAAGTATGAACAGACGCTTTCGTTAATAATTTCTGTAGTTCAATGATAGCTTACATGGTGCGTCTATTATAAATCAACAACAAGATCAAGATTAATCACGGAATTAGAGTCATAAAGAATGTATCCACATAAGATTACACTGTATACAACAAAATATTTTAACTTACCCAAAAATAAAATTTTTTCATGTAGAACAAATGCTGCACATGTAATAGCTTCTTGTAAATTAATATGACGTTTATCTCTTAGTAAACAAACAACTAATTGCAAGCATATTTCTGCCGGAAGTGTTTGATATGTATCAGAATTGTTGTACATGTATTTATTGTCGTTACTAAAATCTAATGTGATATCTGTACGACTACTTGAAAGTTTTGATCTTGTTCTATGAGAAAAGTTATTCAGGCTGGAGCTTATATTTTTTGAAGCTTTAGAGTAAAATGCTGTTGATGATGATGGTAATAATAACCCTTGAATTTGTGGAATTATCAAATATCGAGGCAGGCGTAGCAGAATACTCCTATGTAATTTTGTATACATTTGTTCTTTTAAAGTAGAAAGTACAGATACTGGAGGATGTATAACTGGTCGTACTAGGATTTCTTGATTATACGTCATTATATCTAGACTCCATCGAAGACATGCTTGCGCATGAGCTCTTCCAAAAGTCATTCGAAGAAAACTTGGGGATTTTTAATAAAAAATGTAACTGGTAGTAAAATTAACACAATGCATAGTAAAACGGTTCACAAAGGAAATTATGCTTTTATTTACTTGGAGATGAATCAAAATAAATTGTAAAGTATTTAGAAGTTTGTGACAAATTAATCTATTCTTTCTTCACAGGTGTCCAAATTAAGTTTTGCTTAGTAGAAATGCTCAATAGTACTACGAAATAACATTTATTGAAAGTAAATTAGAGTTTTCATGTAGAAAGTTTTACTTATAAAATCACTTAGAAGTGATTGGTTCAATCTATGAATAGATAAATGTAAAATATATGACATCAGACCTCACTATTTGGATTTAACTTTCGCCCAAATGAAATTACTTTTATCTGTAAGGTATTATGCAGTAACAAAGTTAGTAATTAATTACTATTCACGCTACTCCAGGTTGACAATGCCAAGGAAAAGGAAAGCATGTCATTCTAAGCAGGGTATTCAAATTTATATCAAAAATATGTAAATAGAGTTTACCAAATGTTATTTCTTTGTCACAGTATTATAAAGTATACCATATCAGTCAAATGATGGGATTCATATTTTCCAGAAATATCTAAGTCGATTGAACTAACAAATGGTTTGCTAACAACGTAATTTTCACCCGTTAACAACTAATAGTCTGGGTTATTTTAGAACTAATTTTAAATCTGATTGTTCGGTGAGTAAAATATGACTATTGAGAAAGGAACGTATATTTTGTTGGGCTTGTTTTCATTGTAATACGACTGTTGAAATATACAGTGATGATAAGAAGAAGCACTGTAATGACACACTCATCATATAACCGAAAACTAATTTCACTTTTCTTTTGCATACTTACTTACTTACTTACTTACTTATGCCCGTTACTCCTCGCTGAGGAGCATAGGCCACTCACCAGTGTTCTCCATTTAACTCTGTCCTGAGCAATCCTTTCCAATTGTCTCCAGTTGCTGCTCATCCTTTTAATGTCTGCTTCCAATTCTCGCCGCAGCGTGTTCTTTGGTCTTCCTCTTTTCCGTTTCCCAGCAGGATTCCATGTTAATGCTTGTCTTGTGATGCAGTCTGATGGTTTGCGTAGTGTATGTCCTATCCATTTCCAACGTCTTTTCCTAATTTCCTCTTCGGCTGGAAGTTGGTTTGTCCTCTCCCATAGTAAGTTGTTGCTGATGGTTTCCGGCCAACGGACATTCAGTATCTTTCGTAGGCAGTTGTTTATAAATACTTGTATCCGTCTGAGGATGTTTGCAGTAATTCTCCAAGTTTCAGCTCCATACAGCAGGACTGTCTTCACGTTCGAATTGAAGAGTCTGACTTTGAGGTTAGTTGACAGTTGTTTTGAGTTCCAGATGTTTTTCAACTGTAGGAATGCTGCCCTTGCCTTGCCAATCCTTGTTTTTACATCTGCATCGGACCCTCCTTTTTCATCGATGATGCTCCCCAGATATGTGAAAGTATTCACTTCTTCCAGAGTTTCGCCATCAAGTTGAATTGGGTTGGTGCTCCTTGTGTTGTATTTGAGAATCTTGCTCTTACCCTTATGTATGTTCAAGCCTACTGATGCTGAAGTTGCTGCTACACTGATTGTCTTCGCTTGCATTTGTTGGTGTGTATGTGCTAAAAGAGCTAGATCATCTGCGAAGTCCAAATCATCGAGTTGCATCCTACTTGTCCATTGAATCCCGTACATTCCCTCAGATGTGGAGGTCTTCATGATCCAGTCGACCACTAGGAGGAAGAGAAAAGGTGAGAGCAAGCAACCTTGTCTGACTCCGGTCCTCACTGAAAATGCATTTGTCAGTTGTCCTCCATGCACAATTTTGCACTGTGTCCCGTCGTAAGAGTTTCGGATGATGTTGACGAGTTTCTCTGGTACGCCGTAGTGTCGAAGAAGTTTCCATAGTGTTCTCCTATCTGCACTATCAAACGCCTTCTCATAATCAATGAAGTTGATGTACAGGGGCGAGTTCCATTCAATTGATTGTTCAACGATGACCCGTAGTGTTGCGATTTGGTCCGTGCACGACCGATCCTTACGAAAACCAGCTTGTTGATCTCGAAGTTGAGCCTCCACTGAATCTTTCATTCTGTTCAACAATACTCTGTTGAAGACTTTCCCTGGTATCGACAGTAGCGTGATCCCTCTGTAGTTGTCACATTTGCTCAAATCTCCTTTCTTTGGTATCTTGATAAGATAACCTTCTTTCCAGTCTGCAGCCGGCACTTGTTCTTCCTCCCAGATCTTTTTGAATAAAACGTGGAGTATCCTTGCTGTTAGGTCGATATCTGACTTGAGTGCTTCAGCTGGTATATTATCAGGACCTGCTGCTTTCCCACTTTTGATTTGTCTGATGGCCATCTTGATTTCTTCCATCGTTGGTGGAGTGACATCTATCGGAAGATCTGTAGGTGCTGCTTCGATATCTGGTGGGTGGGTTCAGTGGAGCTGGCCTATTTAGAAGTTCCTCAAAGTGTTCTACCCACCTATTCTTTTGTTCTTCAATCTCAGTGAGTGTCTTGCCTTCTTTGTTCTTGATTGGTCACTCTGGTTTACCATGTTTATCTGCCAGTTTCTTCGTTGTATCGTATAGCTGTTTCATATTTCCTTCTCTTGCAGCCTTCTCCGCTGTCGTTGCAAGGCCTTCGATGTATTTCCGTTTGTCAGCTCTAATGCTTTTCTTTACTTGCTTATTTGCTTCTGAGTATTCAGCTTGAGCCTTGATTCTCTCTGCTCTTGTTCGGCTGTTGTTGATTTCTATCTTCTTGTTCCTCCTTTGTTGAATTTTGCTCAATGTCTCAGTGGAGATCCATTCTTTATAATGGTGCTTCTTGCGGCCTAGAACTTCCTGACACGTTGACATTAGTGCTTCTTTGATTCCTCTCCAGTTATCCTCCATAGTGGTTTCTTCTTCTTTCGGCAGATCTTGTAAGGCTTGGAACCTGTTGTTGAGAGATATTTTGAATTCGTTGAGTTTGTCAGTGTCTCGGAGAAAGCCTGTATTGAACCGTTGTACTGCTGCCACTCCAGTTGTCCACTGCTTCTTTAGCTTCAGTTTTATTTTAGAGACCACCAGGTGGTGGTCTGAAGCTATGTCAGCTCCTCTCCTGGTTCGCACATCTTCCATTGATCTTCTAAATTTTTTATTGATACATATATGATCGATTTGATTCTCAGTAGTATGATCCGGTGAGACCCATGTAGCCTTGTGTATGCGCTTGTGGGGGGGGGGGGGAAATATTGTACCACATATAACCAACTTGTTGGAAGCACATAGGTTTGCATGTCTTTCACCATTGTCGTTTCTGTCTCCCAGTCCTTGTCGTCCCATGATTTCTTCATATCCAGTGTTGTCCATTCCGACTTTGGCGTTTAGGTCCCCCATCAGTATTGTCAGATCCTTTCCTCGACACTTTGCTATAATTGATTGCAGTCTATCGTAAAACTGATCTTTGTCTTCGTCGTTGCCGTCGTTGGTTGGTGCATAGCTTTGGATAATATTCATTGTAATCCCTTTCTTCATTGTTTTGAAAGATGCTTTGATGATCCTGGGTCCATGTGATTCCCATCCCACAAGTGCATTACGTGCCTCCTTGGACAGCATCAGAGCAACTCCTTGAGTGTGAGGAGCATTTTCCTCTTCGTGGCCGGAGTATAGTAGCGTCTCTCCCGAAGCCAATGTTTTCTGTCCAGCTTGAGTTCAATGGGTTTCGCTGATTCCGAGTATTGTCAAGTTGTATCTCTTCAATTCTGCAGCTATTTGATTTGTCTTCCCGCTCTCCCACATTGTTCGAACATTCCATGTACCTATAAAAATATTTGCTCTGGTTGTTAGAAGGGGGGGCATCATCGGCCTCATGACTTCCGAAGAATTTCGGCTTTCATCATGAGGCGTCATATATCCTTCCACTCCCAGGGCAGAGTTTAAATGGTTTAAATGGTTTATCTTGTTTAATCTGGTTTGCGCTTTTTTAGCAAGTTTGGGTTTTTACGGGATGGGGGTGCTAGCCCCATGCCCAACCCTCCTCCTTTACCCGGGCTTGGGACCGGCAGTAACCCTAGGAGGGCTACTGAGGAGGGCATACTGAGCAGCTAATATCAAACAATCAACACTACTATTGTTATTATCTAGTTACCAGTTTCACTTTATTAACATTTAAGACAAGAAACAGATAGTTATTCAGACAATCAGTGAATAATTCATATGATAAGGTGCATGTGAATCTGCAATAAAAAAACAGTTGGTCACTAAGATAGACTATATTTTCAACCTTTTAGTTACAAAAGAGGTCTGCAGGTAGTCACCTGTTTTCCCAGGAGTGTTGAAAACGAGAGGTGATTAAGAGCTGTTGTAAGGCCAGTAGAACTACGTTCAGTTATAAATTATTCCTGTTGTTTATATTTAGACTAATTCATTAACCTGCACTTTGCTGTTATCTAACTATTCATTCGTTATTATATTTCATTATTTGTGTTAATTTAATTATGTTACTGACGTGTTGTGCTTACTAAGGACAACATGAAGAAAATCTAATTTAAAACATCTGCTTTAGTTCTATTTATTGAAATTTAACGTACTTTACTTCATCACATTGATTATCATCATTAAGTGGTTTTTGTAAAGACAATGCTAGGATCACAAGCCACTCAGCTAATAGTGGGTGATATTCACCCTGATCTGCCATGCATTCACTAATAGCCTGAAGTATTAGCGATTCATGTTCAGATATATTCGTTTGTAATAGTCTAAAACAAAACAGAGTGCAATAACAATGCGGCTGTAAGTTCGTTATGATGTCTACCACGATAATTATTGACTTTGATATTATATACTTAAATGCTTTTAAAGAAAGACATTCTATTAATATATTTTAATATGAAGTTTGTGGATACGTAAGAAAGCTATATCACGAGGCTTTAAATCTGTTACATAAAGATATTGTCACAAATGTTACGAACTATTGTTTTAATTGAAAAATGTGGCCTAACATTACTGACTAGTGAATATAAACACAATGTATAGAAAAGTTAGATTGAGGCTGGCAGTGGGATACAGAATGCCTGTATCGTTTTGTTGGAAATTCGTCAACCAGATGTACCAGCACCTCATTGTGAACATCCGGTATCTTTCACAACGTATTCTAATGCGTTACTCAGCGAAATGTTAAACAATGAGAAAACACAGTTTTTAAAGAGCATATACAGTATAGAAAAACTAGGCTCTACAGACTAACATATGCATTTATATCTACTTTCTTTTCCAAATGTTTAATTAAGTATCCTCAGAATATAATGACCAATGCAGATCATGGATACAAATATATTTGAGAAACAAGCAGCTAGTGACCTTTGGATAATGGAGCGTGTAGTAAGTAGAAAGCCGCTGTAGCGGGAATGTAAGCTTATCTATAACATGATTCACGATATGGACCACAATTTCCAAACATTCATATTAATAAACCCTTTTATGATTTAGCCACAATTTCCATTTGAATAACTTATTTAGGTTTGCAATGCAAACTGATACTAGTCTTCGAGTGACAACTACTGAAATGAAGTTTAAGTAACGGTCTGCGATAGTGGATAACTGAGGTAAAACGCTATCACCAATGACAATAGTTAGTTAAATTAGTTGGACACTAGCTAGTTCATTGAAAGATTGCCAGCCTCATACCTTTATAAAGTGTGCTTTTAACATTATTTACAATTCTTGAATGTGACAACTCTTATTATACTTGAAGGCATTCAAAAACATACCTTATTTTAGCTAAAAGATACATGCTGAAAGCTACTAAAGTTCTATCTACAGATTGAGAATTGAATTGTTCAATATCGTGAATTGTTTGCCGAATCTGATACTCAAATAAATTTAATTGTTGATTATCGTTTTCTGTCAATCCAATAACGGATTCTAGTCGATACATTTTAATATAAGCTGAAAATTAATAGCATACATTGTTATTTTAGAAGAAAGCTAAATGAAGATCAAATGAAGTTCAGAAACGAACAATTACTTAGGGAAGTTCAAAAATATGAGTGCTTCTGAAGTATCATGTTGTTAGTCTGTTTTCAGTAAGAGCAGTGAAAATTAAAGTGATTTCATAAACATTATCAGTATAAAAAGAAACTACAAAAGATTACTTGTGCAAAATTCACTCTTGGTTTGATGTCGACATAAGATATCTTTCGAATAATTTAGTTAGATTGTAACTACAAGTTTGAATATTATGCTCACTTTCATTAATTTTGCTCAATAAAGCATTGTGAGTAAGGCATTTTTAAAAGTTTTCTGTTTTGTTGGAAACACTTGAACTGTGTAACAAAAGCCTTCTTAGTTATAGCTACATACTTTCCTACTACTACTTGGTGTCTTTAAAGAATTAATTCACATTATTAACTTACTTATACTGCTCTTATAGACTCCAATTCGTTAAAAGTATTTCTTCACAAATCTATCATCAGATAGTAACCCATGTCATTCACATATCTTCACTGATGACAAACTCTAGTAAAATGTTTCAATGTGATATCTGTGTAATTTATAATCTAGAAGCTTGCCAATCAGGCTGAGAAAGTATGATATCAATTTCAGCTAGTCATAAATTGATTTCTAAGTATTGGGCTATATCTTAAATTAGGTGTATGTTCTTTTTTCCTACCTGTGAAGCATAATTACAGATTTAAACTTAGCTTACAAGTTAGGATAAAACCTAAAATACTGTGATAAGATATTATATAAACAAGAACTGAATTTAAAAACAGCCATCACTAAACATATGTGTAGAATGAGATTTATGCTATTATGTGCATTATTCATGGCAAGTTGGTGACATATAAAGCATTATTCTGTGCTCCATTTGTTAGGTTTAAATATGCTTTGTTGGAACAAACTTTCCAAATAAACAAAGCAACAGAGCTTCCAGCGACAATGTTCATAGCCAAAATAACAGTGTTCATTAATCGTATGTTGGTAAATTTTGACTAAGAAGACAAAGCCTTTAAAATGTTATGCTGAGTTAACTGAACAGTACTAGTGATGTAATCAGATAGAGTATCCGAAGTTGATATCATGTTATTTTATTTCTAACTGGAAAACAATGTAACATAAAATGTAAATATAATGGGCTTGACTCGTCAAACTGTTTCATTATATATGTGATCCTTTATTATATTCCAGTCAACCACTCATAATTATTTTCAGGACGCTCAGGAATTAAGTTACGAGTTGTGATTTATGTGAAATTTTTTTGTATTTTATCATAAAGTAAGTTGAAATTATAATTAAAATACTTAAAACCTTGTAAAAACGTTTAAGGAGAAGAGAGTGGCAATGTTTTATGAAGTAAACGTTAGAAACAATTTTGACTTTCAGAATAAGTAATGTTTATGTTTTCCTATTATCGCTAGAAAAGTTTTATTTCTTTAAAATTATAAATTGAATCCTCGTCAAACAAATATGCTGCAATCTCTTCCAAATAACATAAATCCTTGAGATCTGAAGATATCCACAATATGTCTACAGGGTTTGTTGTTTCATGTGGATCTAGTCATCATTTTACTTATTTGGAGTGTAATTTGAGTCAGAGTTTTCATCATTTAATGTTTTTTCAACCAGGATGTTGGTCTCTGATACACCGACGTGTTTATAGCAAACATTTTTGTTAGGGATTCGAAATCCCTAGAAATACAATTGTTCATTTTATCAAGTTGTATTGATTTATTTGTAAGCATGATTTGTAAACTTTCAGCACTTTTATGTGAGCACATTTGACAGCATTTAATTGTATTATTATAAATGTTGATAATTTCAATTTGATAAATAGTCACTACAATTATTTTGTACATATAAAAGAATGTGTGAAATATAATACGAATCTGATTCCAATTCCGATTCTGTCTGGTTGGTCTATTGGCTTGTTCTTCTATCTCATGCTTGGGACTGAGTGGGCATACGGCAGACGCGCATTTATCAATTAGGCATACCTCATTGGCGTTCGTTACACCCAACCAAAATTTCTTTGCGTTATAACAATTTTCTAATAACTCTATCCACTTTAGGTGAGATTTTCATAGAAAATGACACTAAATATACGACAGTTAAATACTAAATAAACAGAAAAATGACCAAATTGTTAGTGGTAAAATACTTATTGACTTTTATTTAGTTTTTACTGTTAGATCTTAAGTTGCCTTTATTACTTACTAGCATAAACAGCTATAATCTAAAACTTAGTTATCATCGATTTGAGTGTGTTGCAGCCAATAAACTTATTATTAATCGATAGTAACAAAAGATTTACTGCTTAACTTCGCAGTAATTCATTAAAATCAATCAGTCAATTGAACAGCAAACTTTCTATTCTGTGAAATGTTCGCACCAGTAAATTTTGCTTTTCTTTGTAGTTCGATGCAGTCAGCATGTGCAACATGCTATCTTACGTTTGTTACTTGAAAAGTGTAAAGTTTCAATAGATTTTGTAACGTAGTGCACCGTACAAAATTGTCCATACAAATCAACTATTATCTTTTTTGGAACAATTAATTCTTTTCCTGAATTTAGATGATGTTTAACAGAGTTATGTGATCTATTAGCTCAAATCACTTTAAACGATTATCAACTTATATGTAGATGCACACAACTACGTAAACAGAACAAATAATAATTTACTTGTTAGGGAAACTGAACACGTCCCAAAATAGCCATAAAACAATTAAGTTCAAGTAATTTAATGACAGTGCATAAATAATATTTATCTCCCTTCACTGGCAAACACTTAGCTTAAACGTATCAAAAACCTTGCTTAACATACCCTTTTGTAGTCCCATAAAAAAGTTGAGCACTGCGAATTTTTTGGTTATATTGAGGTCTTAGTCATATGAAAATTCACACCTCTTCATTTGTTCAAACACGTAGATTAAAACTGCCATGGTCGTAACAATTTAATATTCAGAGTGATGTGATTTATACTGTTTTTTCCTAGTATTTAATTGTTATGTTATAATTTACATAGTTGAACTGTTCAAATAAACTTCGTCTTCTCAAAATATTGCTTTATGTTAAATTATTATAATTTACATTACATCGAATGACAAAATATATGATTGTAAAACATTAGTGCCAGTATGAAATTTTTTAAACACAAATCCAACATTACTTCTACATTTATTTTTATCTAATCAAAAGAAATGGGATCCTAAGCTGCATCAAAAAGTAGAATCTAAGTTTTCAGTAATACAGATATCTCTGATTATGGGAATGACTTTATAAAATTTAACTGATAAGGTCGAAATTACTTACCCAAAGCTGTAGAAATTCTTTGTTCTGTGAGTTTAAAGTTTTCCTCGTTACATGCTAGCAGTATAGATGATTCATTTAGGTATTCTGTTGTCTTGAGTTCAGTTTCATAGACTACAGATTGATACAAAGTTAACGAATCCTCCATGGATTCGTCCGTTTCACTCTTGAGATAACGAAGTTTCCTTACAATACTTAAACCTAAGTGACTCAACTGCAAAACTGATGCATTATTGAGCGTTTTGCACTACGAAAAAAAGAATAGTTTAGGATGTGTGAATACACAGGGAAAGAATGATATCGAAGTTTGGTAAACTCAATTCATAATGGATACTGTTTATTCATGTGTTCATGCTACTCTTTATATTACCTGTCTGATGAAATCTGACTGCAGAAATTTACAAATCATTGTAGAATTCAGTTTAAATAAGTCACTCAATAACCAAACTGTGAAAGTAAAACCGTATATCTTATTATATGAACGAGACAAACAAGTTAATAACAAAAGACTCAAAATAAAAGTCATAAAAACCTGATATACTTCGAAAATTAACTTAAGTAATATGTTGAAAATATATTCTTGATATCTTGAGTTCCACTTCTTGATGCAATCTAAATTACCATTCCTCGAATGAATTTGTTTCAGTACAGGAAGACTCCAACAGTTGTATGTGTGACGAGATTGTTTGAACTAGTATGTAGCTGAAAATGATCATGCTGAATGTCCTAATTACATGTAATTTATGAAAAAAGATGCATATCACTAAATTCATCGTATTAAAAAACAGATTACTGCAGTGACCCTTATTTTTTTCCTATACATTAACAAACTACATATTTAGTAATCATGAAATTAGATTGTTTTTGAGTAAGAAGATTTTCAGACTATAGATTAACATGGCTCAACATAAAATCATTGATTCACTGCCAATGCAGGATCCCAAAGCATAGCAAATTAAAATAAAAATGTCATCACTTTTTTTTTGAATTTACATGAATGTATTTTAACGACAAAATGTCGATCGGAACACAAGAGCCATGCATAACACGAGCTCATAAAACACTTTACCTTTCGATAACTACTGAAATCCAAAAAGTATCAGATAGGTATTAATTGTACTTTTAAATCCATTTATCTTAGAGTAGAAATGAAACTAGAAGAAAGACTTTTAAACAAAAACAGGTTACTGCTGAGCCAGCAAGTTCATTATATGCAATCTGTGCTTTTCAAACATCATAACCCTCAGTTAAGCACAACCGTTACTGAATATCATTTACAGGTAACTCATTATGTGCAGATAAGATTTTCTGGCCAGTTTGAAGATTTTCATTTAAAAAGTAGTAATCACAGTACATTGAACAAATATATAGTTTACTGGTCTTGATGAAATGAATTATCTGAAGATAGTTTTAATTACTAATTAAATGAAACTAAATAACTAGTAACATGTACACTGAAGAAAACTTGTTGTTTTATTAAAACGGGAGTCGGTTATATATATATATATATATATAAATATAGCAGCATAGCATCGATTTGGGAATTTGTCTATTATCTGTTTCTCTGGATTTATTACATATTTAGTTTATCTTTTGTGTGTGGTTTAACACCATACATCTTTATATTTTTTCCAGCATATAAAAATTAAATACTAACTAAATTACGATTGCTTACGTTTATAAAGTATTTAGCTAATTTTGATAATGTTTGAACAGATTCTAATTCGTTACCCAAACCATACATTAATTCACCAATAATCCATGTGAGCGATTCTAGATTATTTTCACCTGGTAATTCTGTAAATCAAATAAATCGATTAAGATTACATTTGCATTATAATTTCCTTCTTTTTAAGTTTTGAAATATTTGTGAATAGGCAATAAAAATAAAAGATGGATGAACTGGTCAGAATTTAGCGAACATAGAAGTGGTTTATTTAAAAATGCCATCTAAGTATATCATTGAGATGTTGCAGTATTAATAAGTACTTCAGTTAACGCTCAAATACCATATTTAATTTCCGAGTTGTCCACGGTTTTTTCTGCCTTTTTTACAACTTTGTACAGATTGAGAGAACTAGTTTTACCAAACTTTCCTAGAATCATATTAAAAAAACAGTTCATTTTTGGAAAGTATGAAACCTGTCATAAATTTAACTTTCATCAATGTTCAACATGATCTGGAAGTAAGATTAATTTCGCTGAAATTGGATTGGTGCTTGATTCTGAATTGATTGAGTTGGCACTTATTGATATATTAACTGGCACTCTAGAGGCAGTTAAATATTAAGTTTAGTATCAGGAAACAATCCTTGTTAGACAATTACCAAAAATCAGGGAGCACCAGACAGGCGGTTTGCTTTGGTATGTATTTTCTCAACAATGAGTAGCCATAACCCCAGTGAAGATTTTCCTGTTATGCAGTGAGCAATTAACCTTAACACCTTAACAGTAATTTGCACTACCGATTTCCATCGATTCATGATACTGAATAATGCTAGATCAAAAGATCAAACTGAATTGTATCGACTGCGAAAACTATTATTTTGGGAAAACTGGAGGCTTAATTTACCTGTGCACACATAAACACGAGTTAACAGTGAGATGACACAATATGCTTTTACTTATATCAACGCCTACAGATAACTCAAAAGGCCAATTTGGTTGGGAAAACACCAAAATTCTGCATCAATAAAACTTCAGAAATAGCAGAGAATTACTAAAAGCATGATATTGAGATCAGTCAGCAATCAAAAGACTCATCGGCACAGATTCAATATAGCAACCTACACAAAAGTAGTCACCCAACCGTATTTTTAAAGTCCAGGTGAAAAAAAAACAATAAGAAAAAGGGGACGCGTAAAAATAACTGTTTATACTTATAATTATCAAAACATACTAGAACAGCAGTAAAAGCTCTGCTACCAAACCAATAAGCTTAGACAATCCAACACCACCAAAATCATCCACTTGAACTACTAGTCTTCTCTATAATCTTATTATACCACTATCAGTATTACGTGGATTCAACGTAATAATAAGGAACAAAACCATACGGTTATCGAATACAACAAAGTTTAAAAAATGAATAAGTCTAGAACGACTATTTCTGTATAATAAAATTGAATTTCGTCACATTCCCTTCAGCTATATACAGGCAATTAATTGTAATCAGTATAACATGTGAATATCATTGTTAATTTAATGGGTATGCATCGTTTATCGTGAGATACATAAAAGTGCAATAGGGATGAAAACCTGACCTATGTATCTAAAAGGAATCAGCGATAAACATTCATTTGCCTTGGCAAGTGTTACAATTATTATTAATATTGTTCTTATTCAGTCTTTGTTTATTTATGATCACTATTTGCTCTTCAATGCTATGTCTTAACTCCATTTATCTCAGCTTGTTAAGTAATCACTACATCCAATTTATCCCAAATCTAACACTTCTATGTTAATTATGTAAACAAATTATTATTGTTTCAGTAATGTATCAACTATTTGACCCCGTATCTACTTAGATTAATATACTCTTTACATATTACGTAATCGACCAAATCCAAATTGCATTCCTTTCATATATCTATAAACGCTCTGATGAAAACGCTTTAATTCATAACTGTCCTACTTTTAAATATCTCTTGAAAACTATACATACACAGTAAATTGACAATCATATTCACATGTTGTACTGATTACAATTACCCGTATGAAGCTGAAGGGAATGTGACGAAATACAATGAATTCAATGTATTCTGCAAATAAAGTCGGTTTTAGCTTTATATTAATTTGTGAATGGAGCATATTGTATGAAATGTAAAAAATGAGTTAAAGTGAGTTTTCTGACCAATAGCTACTACAAAGAATGATTAAGATAAATAGTAAAACTGTTCATAACTATTTAAAAATGATTACATATTTTGAATGCAAACAGGTCTTCTACTCGTTTCAAATCCCTCTTGTTTATAGCTCTTATTTAAGTCATTAATTCTAACATTTCCAATTATTAGAAAAAGCTTAAAACCTTTTAGTTCATTTGCACGTGATGTGAGAATAAGTTTCAGTAGGAAGTGTAACCTGACCAACATGGATTTAATTCCGATTCTAATAAATTTGTATAAGAAATTTATAATTTTAAACGTCTTCATTTAGCAAGATGAATTGGCAGCGTAAACGAATTTATATCTTTCAAAAGAGAGCTGACAAATATTAAATCGAGTTACTGGGTGATGAATGTGATCGTTAGTTTAACATCTACATTACTTTGGGGTTCATTTATCTAAAACGCTGAGCAATTTAAACCTCATAATCACAGGTAGTTTTACTAAATAATCAATGAGTATCAAGAAGTTTAAAAGCACTTTCATATTCGAATCCAATTTTTAAATATATATATTAAAAAAATGTTGTTGATCACAGAAGTGATATGGCTTTTATAACGTATCATAACGTGAATGTACTAAAAGTCTAGTTACACATTGTTTTAAGAGGAAAGAAATATCAGGTACCTTATTAAGTGGTTGAGAATGTTCACAGGGTGCATTAGAGATATTGCAGTAAACTTACATTTTAAGAAGGTGCGTTTTCGAATGACATACATGAAATATTTTTTATATTACATCTTGTATGCTTATTTATATGCATGTTATTTGCATAAGAATGATTTATACATAGAACATTGGTGGACTGTCAACTTACAACTATTTGCATGAGTAATTGTCGATCATAGACTGTTGTGGTCTTAGATTCTGACTCCAAATATATTGAATTATTGTCTCAGTAAATATGAGCATAGATAATATTAGCAAGGTTTGACATGATAATTTGAAATGAATTAAGCATTATGTCGGTTTGTTTACAACAAACAGTATATTCTCAAGTTTTCAATGTGTAGAAAAAATTAATTTCACAAGTTGCCAGGGTTCTAGTCACAACTTTAGAGAATATAATGTTTAAATAGTTTTTGTCATTTGCTTTCGTAAAAGATTACTACGGGTTGAGTGTCATTAAGTACTAGGGATCCTTTATTATCTGCTTCATTCAAGAATGAGACATAGGTGACACTGTTGAGAAATCCTATACTAGGGTGTAAAAATGTTAAATTTTCCCTAAATTTTAGTAGTATCTAATCAAGATCATTGATAAAAAAATAGAAATTTTAAACTAATCTTCGCGAAACAACCTAGACTCAACTACAGGCAGTTGTTATTCAAATATCTAAGAGTTTCGTTACAAATTAGGACTAACCTTCAAGTTGGATGAAACGTTCACATAGACTTGTTGAAGCACTCTGAAACAAAAAGTAAAACAATTGCAGTAACAATCAATATGACATTTAACGGTTATAATAGTAATATGTATTTGAAACAATTTGTCCCTTTAATGAATTTTGATAATGCAATAAGAAGACGAAGTTTATCAGAGTTATGTGATGTATATGCGCAATAGATTTCGAACAATCTGATCACACACACTTGTTAATCCATTTATATATGAAAAATAAAAAGTCACTAGACGGTTAAGAGTATATACTAAGTAAGTAAACAAGGCTAATAAAAAGAACAATGTGAATCACACTTTACCAAGGTAGGTTGAGCGAAAGTAAAAATTGTTTTGGAACACACAAGGGGGGGGTTTGAACTTCCGTATAGCTAAGGCTACAGAAAACCTTAGTATCCGTTCTAAAGAACCACAAAAGATGAACTGATATCAATTATGTGGCCTGTCTGAACTAAGTGTTTTTTTTTGCAATAGACGATGAAGGTTGTTTATCCTGTACTTTTATTTTTCCTTTTGAGTTCATGATTTTAGAACCACTTAGGTATGTGTTCAGCTACCCTTACATGCTCCCCCCTCTGTATGTGTGTCCACACATACACATAAATTGATTAACACAGTGGGATGTGATGCATTCGTTTATTTGCTGTTTAGGTTTGCTGTGAATCAATCCCCTATGCTTTTCTATTACAACTACCTTAGTTGCATAAAATGTCCTGTTGACAACCGACTAAAGCCTTTGTTTTGGCACAAGGCTATTTGAGTCTTCTCTGAAAGGTAACGTGATAAGGACTGATATTTTAGGTGCTAGAAATACAGTAGGTTTCATCACACCACAAAATTTTCGTCGATTTATGAACTTTTTGGATATTCGTTTTTGACAGCAGATTTTTATTTTCCTCAGTAGTATCATAAGCACAAATACGATTGGTCCTATTAAATAAAGCCTTTACTAGACCCTTTTTATACTGCCCCGGACAATAACTATGAAAGTTCATATACTGTCCAGTCCATGTAGATTTTCTGTAAACAGAACGTTTGATTAAGCCATCGTCCCTCTGATTGATTAATATATCTAGGAACGGAAGTTGGTTATTATTCTCCTCTTCACAGGATAAACTTATATGATTTTGGATGGTGTTCAGTACACTTAGTAAACTATTTGCGTCACCGATTTTCGTACAAATAACTAGGATATCATCAACATACCGCCTATAAAGGTATATCTCTTCTATTGAGTCTCTGGCTAGGTTTCCTACATGTGCCATATACACATCGGCTCACAATGGTCCTAAAAGGCTACTCATCGCAACTCCGTCAATTTTTCGAAAATATTTACCCTTAAATGTGAATAATACTTTGTTTGTGCATAGTAATAATAAATCTTTAAGAGTTGCTAGAGAAAGAGGTAGTGAAAGACGACTTGACAAGATAGAGTCACGTAGAATATCACTAGTCTTTTTCAGAGGAACATTGGTAAGCAACCAATTTACATCGAAAGAACACATTGTCTTTTTTTTGATGTTAGTGTCACATAAATAATCAACTAGTTTCAACGAATCCTTCAAAGAATACTTGCATAAGCTCCATCGAATAAGGTTAAAAAATTTTGTTAGCCATTTTGCGAGATTATGTGTAGGTGACCGACACATGGATAAAATAGGAGGCAGAGGATTATTAGTTTTATGAATTTGAGGTAATTCATAGAAATGTAGATATTCACAACCAATAGGTTTTAAGAAATGAAATTCCTCTTTATTAATAATATCCATGTTTAGGAGTTTCACTAAATGTAAATTTACTTTTCCTCCTACTTTATTAATTCCTTCAAATTTAACATCAGCCATGAATTCACTTCCATCACTTAGGATAGTTAACATTTTACTTTTGTAACCACATCTATTCATAACAACCACTCCAGCTACTTTATCAGGTTTCAATAGAACAATGTAGGATTTGTCCGTAACTCTTTAAGTGCTTTGAAATGAAGAGAAGTAAGTGTGATTTTCTGCATTGTTCTGGAACTGTTGACTTAATGAGCTATATCCATTATCTTAGTTTACACCAATTTTGATTATCTAACGATGTGGGAACAAGCGTACTCAGTTTGTCATAAAGGTACTCAAACTGAACATTGACTGCTAGTTCTGGTATATGTGTTATGGGTATAGAAAAACTTTTAAAAGAATGGAATACGTCCGGCTCCACTAATCTAACCCTTCATCCTTTCCTGCAATAGCATAGCTACAGACGACCAGTGAACAACCCAACTGCTGAGTAATAAGGGTGTCTTTAGAGTCTATTTGACAACTTACAATTTCTATGAACATAGTCATGTCTATTTCGAAAGCGAGGTTCAAAATATCTTTAAGCAGTTGTTCTTGGGTTTCAAACGGAAGAGATTTCTAGGCATTTAACATTTTATTGGAGAAAACTTTCGGTAATCACTGTCGTGTGAATAATTTTTACATTAAATATCTATGCAGGATGACAGGACATTGACAACGACCGACAACGCTGACATTAACACGGAGGTTAATGTCACAATATAGCTAGTATCTAATAGTGCGGATAAGTAGTTGGTCGTGGGTGCAGATTCATCGTTCGGGTTCGGATGGTGGAATGATTATATGCAGTAGGAAAATGAATATCTGACGATAACTACAATTTACTGCGTGTTGTCCACGAGGGAAGCCAATTGTTTCGTTGTTATATAGAAGTTCAAATGAAGACAGTCTATCTGTTATTGATACCCAGAGGTGAAGCCTTAGTTATAATTGACTTTGTGCATGCAACTTACGGAAGGAAAATAATTGCACAGGATGTCTTTAGTATGCCTCACCGCTTATTTAAACAATCAAAACCACCATGTCTGTTCAAATTTTATTATTTATTTTACTTAATAAGAGATCCTGAAACATTTGAAGTCCATTTTGTTGAACTTCGAGGCAAAGCATTTACCAAACGTGATATAGACGGTAGTTTACAGTGCTATTTCTTTGCCAGCATGTAATCAGAATAATTTAGATATTTGTTTCCTGGTACGTCGTTGGTATCGACGATGGCTGCTGTCAGGTGAATACGGAAACTCTAGAAATTCGTAACAAAATATTTCATATGTTCCTGTAGTATCACAACCAAGTGGAATGGATCTTATGAAGTACGTATGTCAACTGGCCCTAAATCACGAACAGTTCTGATCACTTAATAAATACCATTCTGTTTACGATTTTCTTATGACAGATTACTCAGCGTAGGCAATTAGTATTACAGTAATAAAAATGCAAACTTCACAGATTACTCAGAGGACGATCTAAGTAGACAAGCCAACACGCTTAATAATTTGTAGGACGTTAAATCGTTTCGAAATTGTGACACTGTTGTTATTCATATTTAGACATGCATAGTATTTGCATGCAAGTACAGCTTTGTTATCAGTCATATAATGGTTTTTGTAACAAATTATTAAATACTAACATGTCGAAAATATATGTGAATATTTTCTAAAGCTCAGTTGACAACGTTTATGTATGAATAAATGTAGATGAATTCACTAATAAGGCGTACAATGAACACTGCGTTTGACAGAGAGGAAATATTTTCACATTAACTTAGCCATTATATTTTTAAGTCCTACTACGTCATAATCAATCAACTTTATGATGATACAAATATACAAAAGTTTTGTACCGTCAATTACTTTGACGAGAAGGATATACTTAGTCGTAGATAAAAAGTAAACGTCTATGCTGATTTTTTAAAGGAGTTGCTTTTCAAACCATGTTCTCTCGCGATCTGGTGATCGTATATGAGAGAGTTTCTTTAGCTAACACTGCCTACTAGAGCAAACATGGTTAGCATCAACGACGGATGTTTATATAACTATTTTTTGGGGAAGTATTTACTGCTCGTTACAGATCTATTTTGCTTTCTCTACACATATTTCACTCGCTGAGAATGTTTATGAATGTAATTTATTCAAATGTCTTGTAAGCACCCTGCACACAAGTATTGTGGATCTATTCTTCTTGTTTCGGATGAGATTGCCTATAATATTTGGAACTGTGCATACACTTCAACGGCAACTTTGCAATTACCATTCGATTTATTTCAAAAAGTCATCTCTTTACACCAAATATTAACATACCTAATTTCTGAAAATCAGTTGTTTTTATTCGTCACAGCATCAACTTATAAATATTTAAGGTATTTGGAATTTACTTCAAATAGGTTGCTGAAAACTATTAAAACGACTTATATTTGAAGTATTTAAGCCATGTAACATCGTTTAATAACTTTAAAATTCCAAGTTGTCACCACATAACGGGGATTTTCGTCGGATTCAGTTTTATATTCCGTTATTTTTCAACACATTATCTGACATAGTAATAAATTCCCTAAAGGAATATTCACATTAAAGTACTTTAAATGGAGAATATATTTTAACATATATTTTACGCTGCATTAAACATTTACGTTGTATTTATCCTGTCATCAGCACAACTGCAGAGCTTCAACCAAATGACGTTGGAATTGAGACAAGTATATCCCCAGAAATTTCACTCACCAGTAATAAAAATGCAAACTTCACAGATTACTCAGCGTAGGCAATTAGTATTACAGTAATAAAAATGCAAACTTCACAGATTACTCAGCGTAGGCAATTAGTATTACAGTAATAAAAATGCAAACTTCACAGATTACTCAGCGTAGGCAATTAGTATTACAGTAATAAAAATGCAAACTTCACAGATTACTCAGCGTAGGCAATTAGTATTACAGTAATAAAAATGCAAACTTCACAGATTACTCAGCGTAGGCAATTAGTATTACAGTAATAAAAATGCAAACTTCACAGATTACTCAGCGTAGGCAATTAGTATTACAGTAATAAAAATGCAAACTTCACAGATTACTCAGCGTAGGCAATTAGTATTACAGTAATAAAAATGCAAACTTCACAGATTACTCAGCGTAGGCAATTAGTATTACAGTAATAAAAATGCAAACTTCACAGATTACTCAGCGTAGGCAATTAGTATTACAGTAATAAAAATGCAAACTTCACAGATTACTCAGAGGACGATCTAAGTAGACAAGCCAACACGCTTAATAATTTGTAGGACGTTAAATCGTTTCGAAATTGTGACACTGTTGTTATTCATATTTAGACATGCATAGTATTTGCATGCAAGTACAGCTTTGTTATCAGTCATATAATGGTTTTTGTAACAAATTATTAAATACTAACATGTCGAAAATATATGTGAATATTTTCTAAAGCTCAGTTGACAACGTTTATGTATGAATAAATGTAGATGAATTCACTAATAAGGCGTACAATGAACACTGCGTTTGACAGAGAGGAAATATTTTCACATTAACTTAGCCATTATATTTTTAAGTCCTACTACGTCATAATCAATCAACTTTATGATGATACAAATATACAAAAGTTTTGTACCGTCAATTACTTTGACGAGAAGGATATACTTAGTCGTAGATAAAAAGTAAACGTCTATGCTGATTTTTTAAAGGAGTTGCTTTTCAAACCATGTTCTCTCGCGATCTGGTGATCGTATATGAGAGAGTTTCTTTAGCTAACACTGCCTACTAGAGCAAACATGGTTAGCATCAACGACGGATGTTTATATAACTATTTTTTGGGGAAGTATTTACTGCTCGTTACAGATCTATTTTGCTTTCTCTACACATATTTCACTCGCTGAGAATGTTTATGAATGTAATTTATTCAAATGTCTTGTAAGCACCCTGCACACAAGTATTGTGGATCTATTCTTCTTGTTTCGGATGAGATTGCCTATAATATTTGGAACTGTGCATACACTTCAACGGCAACTTTGCAATTACCATTCGATTTATTTCAAAAAGTCATCTCTTTACACCAAATATTAACATACCTAATTTCTGAAAATCAGTTGTTTTTATTCGTCACAGCATCAACTTATAAATATTTAAGGTATTTGGAATTTACTTCAAATAGGTTGCTGAAAACTATTAAAACGACTTATATTTGAAGTATTTAAGCCATGTAACATCGTTTAATAACTTTAAAATTCCAAGTTGTCACCACATAACGGGGATTTTCGTCGGATTCAGTTTTATATTCCGTTATTTTTCAACACATTATCTGACATAGTAATAAATTCCCTAAAGGAATATTCACATTAAAGTACTTTAAATGGAGAATATATTTTAACATATATTTTACGCTGCATTAAACATTTACGTTGTATTTATCCTGTCATCAGCACAACTGCAGAGCTTCAACCAAATGACGTTGGAATTGAGACAAGTATATCCCCAGAAATTTCACTCACCATAAATAAAACAGTCTCACTGGCTCAATTATAAGAATAGTCTAGGTTTGACACATAAGCACCAGACTAATCCATTGAACAGATTTTATGGAGTAGAAAAATTTAGAATTCAACCTGTCATCTTATTTTTGGTAGACGATACGCCTATAACACATCCATGTATCAAAGGAGTTGGACATTGATACCACTGGATGTTGTTTGGTTCAACTGAGTCCCATTGTTAGCAAATATTAGTTCTAGAACGATTGAGTGAATGTTCGTGTTACTGTTGGAGTCAATATTATTCAGAAGTACATTCCTAATCATTTTGTATATTTATTGTATTATTCTAGACTATTTATATATTCCTACGACAAGAATTTGAAGTAATCAGGTCGTGAGGATAATAGTCAAAGTCGGCACTCGATTAAGCACTGAAGCTTGGTCGGTAGGATAACCGCAATAATATTCTGAACTCCAGTAACCGCTCAGACGTAGCAAGTCAGCTTCGCTAATTCAACAGCATGCATCTCCTTAAATTTAAAACCCGACTTTCCATTTTACATATTCATGAAGTGGGTGCATTCCTATCAATTTATCAACGAGTAAATTTAAAGTAGTACATCACCTACATTTTGATAACTGATGTATGCGTGCAACTAGGCTCTCTAGGTTAGTGGTGGACGGCACTAGTTTGAACAAAAGACATGGTGTAATGAACTCCTAGTTTTCTTAAAACTTTTGGATATAAATTCTATCGGAAACCAAATTAACTTATACTTTTTAAGAAATATATGACTAATAATACGTTATATATGACTTAGTACAGTTCATTAAGTAATACTATTTGGTTAGTTTACAGGCAATAATTTTGATAACTTTAACTAAATGGCTGATTAATGCAGAGATGCCTTACCAAATTACTCGATTCTACTGGACCAAGTAAAAATAAGTTGTCGTTTCGTACCACCAACTTGATTCAAATGAACTACACATATTCACACTAATTGCACACTAATCTTTCATATTCTAAAACCTAAAAGTATCATATACTAAGAGTAAGTACCTACAAGAAATCATGCTATCAGGGTTATACTTGTTTCTATGATAGGCGAAACAGTCAGGTCATAATTGATTGAGAAATTAGGGACTCACAAAAGAGAGTCCGTTCTTTTGGTCTGTGGGTTGTTTCTCACCTCAATTGATTCGGTGGCCTAAGAAGTTATCGATCAGCTATGTAGAATCACTACATTTTACCTATCAAATCAGTATTGCATTTTTTGTTTCAAAATCTGAAACCCATCTATTAAATCCATAATTCGTAAAAATGTTTCCTAGGTGTTGTCGTACTAATTTGTTTTACTCTTTATACAGGTGTGCATTTACACGAATTGTTTATTGTTCAAAGAAACAGTCATAATGGTGAAGTACAATGTTGAGAATTGATTATTAGGGCATGACAAATATGTATGATCTTTATTATAAATATTTACGTAATTACTTACATTATTTTCTCTTGGGCATGATTTATGCTGTAAATATTCTAAAGCACTTTGAGCAAGTTCGTACAGTTTACTTGTACTTCTCTTCACTGCTTTATAATTATTACTACGAATCTTTCCATCAGTGATAGTTTCATTAATTACGTCACTGTCAGATGATGAAATATTATTATCTATTTTATCTTTGTCACAATACTTGTTAATGAGAGTAAACGAATTATCAATAATGTGCCAAAATGCAACTAATAAATGAAGATTCGTTATTGAACCAGTAAATATATCAGTGGCATATGTAGAAAAAGCTAAACACAGAAGAAAGCTGAAAAAAAGATACACATATGTTTTATTTATAATGCTATTCAAAATGCATATTCGCACAAATGACTAGAGAGTTACAATGTGAAATTTTTAAATAGATATTGAATATCTTCACCGTTAAAACAGTTACATTGAAGTTTTTTGTCATGAAGTAAAGTTAATTGAATGATCAACGAAAGCTTTGGTTCTATTTTTCAGTCTATAACGAAGTAGCAGACATTTAGCCAAGATGGTGCCAAATGAACGGTTTGCAACCATGATATTTATTACTACTCAATGTAGAAAAGCAATATGCTATCGTACTCAAAACATTAAAACGAAACAAAGTTGGTTTAGAACTACTAAGAACTTGTAGAGGCCACTGTTACCCCTAACACTGATGTTTGTACTGTATAATTCTTTATTGATATTTATACTATAAAGTTTGATAGCAGTGTAAAAAATTATTATTATGGTTGGCGCGTTGTACAATTAGTGACGCAGGATTCTCTTGGTTCAAATATATATCTGTCGCATCTTCGTTCCTGACTTCTTGATCATACGCGTAATTGATGATTGTTGTGCGTGTATAAGTCTGGTTATTTACGAAGACGAAAATACGGGATATATAGTTGTTGGTTCCAATGAAGTTACAAATCCAGCAGTATAAAATAAGTCAGTCTCATAATCTGAAGATACCAACAAACTACTGATGCTGCCAGAATCACAATATTATATTAATTGTAATGCAATCACAGAGTACACTATATATATATATATATATATATATATATATATATATATATATATATGTATATATATATATATATATATATATGTAACAAGTTGGTTACTGATTAAACACTAAATAGTGTAGTAATTTACATAAAATCAATCTAAACTTATGGAATAGTGTACTAAAATATTTGGTGCCGATGAAATAAAAATTTTAGTATTCAGTAGTGAAGGTACATAATTATTTCAATCGACCGATTGTTTGAGATACATTTTAACATATATCGGACGACATGAAATCTATTCAATCATCCAAACACTATGTATTATTCCGTTGAGATACATAGGCTATGCGTTATTACCAATGTGTCATTTACGTGACGAATAGGTGGTCTTCATACATTTCAATAATGCACATAAAGTAGATTAGGGATTAATCCCCATAAGATTTAGTAAAATAACATGACTAGCAGGCAACGGTAATTCATCAAATACTTTAATGCATACTTCAATCCTGCCAAAAACCAACTAACTCCATATAATTATTAATCCCTTTCCACTCTATGAATTAACATATATAATAAATGTTAAGTAAAAGTGATAGAAACGAGTTATACGCATGCTTAGTTAGTAAAATAAATGATACACATATATCTACTTGAGTGTTTAAATTAACGGCCTAGTTTATGTAGTCAACATAAATGTTCTATAGTGTAACGTGTTACAGTATGTCATATTCTGAAATATGGTTTATAAATGTACGTGAATCGGCTTCTTAATGTAGTACTATATCCTTATAGTCAATCATATGTTTAACATCATATTATATTAAACAAGTAGACTACTAAAGGAACTCAGGGTGGGATAAATCAGTGCATAACGATATTCCAATTAGCTTCACTACCATTTGAAATATATATTTCGTAATCACGTAGCATTTTTACGAGGTGGGTGGGACTATAAGTGCTGTTTAGTTAGGGTTTTATACGTGTCATATAATGATGTCCCAAACCTGAATCTATCCACAAAAGCAGTCTGCTTGCTAAAATTTAATAATTGCTACACATAAACACAAAGTTCGTAAATTTATAAGAATATTATAATTTTGGTAAAGTTGAACAGTGACTACTGAAAAAATTCTATTTACAGCTTGTTACCTCGATGCAATTGCATCTAACTGTTGGTATTTCCACTTGAACTTGAACCCACTTACTCAGTAAACAAGTTGTCGGAGTATGAAGCAAATTTCTGTAGTGAATACTAAGGTGTAGATATACTCAGTTGACGAGTCCCAAAATAGGTCGAAATACGTGTGAGGATTTCACTGCATATTAAAATCTCACTAATAGACAACATCGAGGAAATCTGCTGAAGATGAACATATTTTATTAGTGACTTGCTAAATGAAGTTTATAGCATTAACGACGAAAAAGCTCCAGAGTTAACATAAATAATATTCATTAATTTTAAAAATTGGATAACATTAATTGATTAATATTTACTTACCATGGGTGTAGCAAGATAAATTCCATATTATTAAGAATTATTTTAATGCCATAAAGATCATTAACTATACAAATTATTTCAATTTGTGTCATCATTAAACTTGATAGAAAGCCATATGCTATCGGATAATTTGGTTTAGTTACTAGATAATTCATAAATTCAGTAAGAAGTAAAATATGACGCATATGTGCACAATTATTTAATGATAACTGTTGCTTAGCAATATTAATATGATTAGCAAAAAGATCACTGAATTTTATAGCAATTCGATAAGTATCCGGTACTAGTTGTAGAGATGCTCTTAATGAAGTGGAGTGTTTCTGTATCATTGGGATTAGTAATGTATCACTATTGTCGATTTGATTGAAACTTTTCAATTTCGGAGGTTGGTTATTAATGGACGCCATCCTATCAGATTCTATTAAAGAAAGGGCTACTTGAATTTTATGACCAATGTTTTTGAAGGTGATTTTCGGTTTTGATTTATAAATATTATTTTCTATAAGTTGTGAAGAATAGTTAACTAAAGACTGATGAGATTCTTTTGCAATATCTTGAGGACATCCACGTAATAAAATGCTTAATAATCCGTTATTTTGTTCAGTTCCTTTACACCACTGAAAAGCAGTAGTGATTAAAGGGAGATGAACTCCTGTTGCATCATTATCACCTTGAAGAAATATGACAGAAAGTAGAAAAATCTTTAATAAATATTAAATATAGAAATATCGTAAAACGATAGAATATGTTAACATGCTATTACTCCATCTACCTAATTACATGCTCAACAGTGAATACAAATGACCATAGCAAAGAATCCCACCTTATTATCTGATACGTCTGTAAGAAATAATTTACATTCTTTAATATCTTTTACAATACACAATTACAAAAACAGAAGTTGACAATCACATTGTTTACAAATTAAACAGTATCACAATTCAATGTATGTAGCTATGAGGATAGTTGAGTTTTATGATTTCGCGGCACGAAATGGCCTTAGTTGGACAATCAGTAAAAATCATTGTATGCCAAATCAGCAACACAAAGGTCAAGCATTTATTAAATAGTTTGAAGATTCTGAGTTTGATCTCAAGTGGGGTAATGAGTGCACACTACTGAGCAGTCCCATACTACAATATAAACTGAAAAGCGTACAAACAAATATTTGTGAAAAATAAATTAAATTCATTTTTGGTCGCCTGTTTATTTCAGCTACATACAACCTATAATATTTCAATACCAAAATCATTAAGAGGTTTGAACATACTTAAACATGAAAATTCGGTTGGAGATTGTTGGTGACACTCCACATTAGTAGAATGTAGAAAATGAGTAAATAAGGTAAATTGACAGAATAAGAGATTGTAATCGTACATCATATACCAAAGAACAACTCCGCCTGGGATCCTTCTAGGGTTACTGCCGGTTCCAATCCCGGATAGAAGGGGAGGGTTTGGCATGGGGTTAGCAACCGAATACCATAAAAAAACAACCTTTCTAAGAAAACGCTAACCAGGTAAAACCATTTTAACCCTGTACTGGGAGTTGGAAGGTCATCATTTCGAAGAGTTATGACGCCTCATAGTGAGAGCCTCGTTACTTTGGATGCCACGAGGTCGATGCCCCTTCTGACGACCAGAGCAACAAATAATGTAGGTACGTGGAATGTTCGCACAATGTGGGAGACAGGGAGAAGCTTCTTAATAACTGAGGAAATAAAAAGATACAACTTGGAGATACTTGGAATAAGCGAAACCCATTGGTTGAAAGCTGGACAGCAAATATATCTCTTGGACTTGGAAAACTAATTTAACACTATAAAATCTCTCAGGGTTATTACATTTATCCATTACTCAGTCATTTACATGCAAACATTCAGTATTTTATTACTAACAGTGTTCCGGAATGCTCTTTGGCATATGATGTACGATTACAATCTCTTATTCTGTCAATTTACCTTATTTACTCATTTTCTACATTCTACTAATGTGGAGTGTCACCAACAATCTCCAACCGAATTTTCATGTTTAAGTATGTTCAAACCTCTTAATGATTTTGGTATTGAAATATTATAGGTTGTATGTAGCTGAAATAAACAGGCGACAAAAAATGAATTCATTTTATTTTGCTCAAGTTTTAGTTGTTACTATTTTAAAACTAACAGAGGGAACTATATATCTACGATAAAACATCCATCGACTGTCACATTCATTAAGGAAGTTCAGTCAGTGATGCCAAACTACGAAAGTACAATTACTAGATCAAAAATTGGTGCTTCTAGTACAGATACAGGTCATTCTTCACAATATTAGCTTACTGATGATATGCATGAGAGCAGTGTTTAAGCAATCTAAAATCAGATTCCAAAAGAAATTTGCATCTTCTTAAAACAAGGGTGTTTCACTCAAGACTTTTGAATAACTACAATGAATTGTCAGTCAATGAAAATTGTATTTATTTAGTTAAGATGTTTTTAATGAAAAATTTAATCTACTTATAATTCATTTTTACTTATATTATGTAAATATTTTGTTCCCAATTTTGTATTAGGGACTAATTTTTGTAACTTCAACTCTCCTAGGTGTTGCAAAAAATTACAAGTGGGAGCTACTATTGTCTGTCATTTCTTTACCAGTAACCGTATGATTCTTCTCAGTGAGTTCAAAAAACTCAGATTTGACCATTTTATTTACCTCTTTATCATGTAACTTCATGATATCCTAGAATAACAAACTATCTAAAAACATAGCTATGTTACGCCCACCAATAATTTAAAATAAATTTGTAACGCATACAACATGCTTTTCTACTACAGCAAACATCAATTACAATGATGTTAACGGTAAAGTAGAAACAATTTTATAATATTATTCTACAAACACAGTTGATTTGCCCATCATTTGTAATTTATGACATAAAGCAAATTAAGTGACTTATCAGTGTGTAAATCATTGATCTATTTTACAGTCTAATATTCAGTCTTTTACATATGACTGATATCTCCGTCATATAACGAAGTTTGTGTTTAAGATACCCAATTGAGAACATGAATACATGAGCTGTATAAGTATGCGAACTAAACTGCATAAGGGTCTAGTGAATGAATAGAGAGAAGTACTAATTATGTTTAGCAGTTTAGTCAGAAATTTTTTATTTCTTCATAACTAAACGAAATGCTAATATCAAAGTTATTTGGGAAAACTCTTTCTCTGCAGACACAGAAGCTTGTTGGTAATTTTCATATTTCCACCTGCCTCATCGAGTTAGGTAGTCTGAAGTAATCGTTTTGAAAATGATGTAGAGAAACTGAAAGAAATGCATTTTATGAAAAACTTTAAATTTATTTAGCCTTAAGTTAATAAAACAAATGTGCAATTGTTAAAGCAATAATGCTTGATTAATTGCAGTTCATCATTTTAAATCACCTTTATGATATTTGATTTTGACTGAAATGCTTTATTAATCATTAAATTGATACTCCAATTATTAATAGTCGTCCAAGCCAAATATACAGCAAGATAAAATACATATACATTTAATGATTCATAATTCAAATATCTTAAAACTCAGGTTTAAAATGAATACCCTAAAACAGTAATTTTCAGACTAAAGTTACACCATATGTTTTCATCGTAATATTAACTCACGTGCAAGCAACTGTCTCATTACAGAATGTACTATTTCATGATTAAATTTTAAATAACCATTAAAAGTGGTTTGATTTAATATTCCACCATCTGTCCTCTGAGAAAATGCACCAGCACGATGGAAAATACGTAAACAATAATAATTTAATAATGGTGAATGTAAAGCCATTATTGTAGATGGTAAAATTGACTGATGAACATAGTATTGTGGTAGGTTAATATGATTTAGAATATGTAGAATATCTTGAAATTTAAAACCACTACTTTCCCCTTGTCCTAGGTATTTGTCTTCTTTTGACCAAGTGAATTGAAAAGCAGCTACTAATGTATGAAAAACCAACCCAACCAAGCCTAGAGTCCAATCTGGAAAAGTGAAAATTATTCATCTTGAAAACGTGTTTCATCGTTAACAATAAGTTACACTTCTGAAAACAATAGTAAACAACTAGAAAGTATCATTAATTGAAACTGTTAATCAACAGTCAATCTTATTTGAACTGCGTTCATGTGTATACTTAAGCAGAGTGAATTCCAGCTGATATGAGTCAGACGAAATCCTAAACAAACATGTTATTAACAACTTTTGTTGAATTGATACTTCGGAGATTTTCACACTATTTTGGAAAAGCCATGTGGTGAATAAAATTCAGTTTAGCTAAAGATACTAAAAACTATTAATAACTGGATAGCTTTGTGACCCGATAAAGGGCTCCATACTAGTGTGCATTTATGCCACTACCGTGGATCTAATTAAGAGCCTATCAACCATAAGACGAAAAGGTTTCAGTCATTTTACCCACTACAAATTGGATTGGGTAAGTATATGCGATGTCCGATATTATTATTATTTATCTTTTGTTAAATAGTAGCAAATGGTCCTTCGAAATTTGATAATCAAGCAGAACTGTTATATGGTTTTAAATAAACGAATTGCTCAACTGGTGTTGTAGAATGCTACTCACACATGGCGAAGTCCAAAAATGTAGTACTGTTGCAGAAAATAGCGTGGCTTTTAGACAAGTAATGATACGATGGTAGATTAATCGGCTGAATGACTAAACAATATGTAGTTTTCCAGAAGTATTCTTACTACGTTCTACAGCTTTCATACATGTTGCTTGATGAACTGCCTGTCATGAGATCTGCTGTCATTGACGTCAGTTACTTATTTAAATGAACCCACAAACACATTTAAAAGATTGTCGACATAAAAAGCAGTTGTTAGTGTAGTTTTTTAAGAAATCTCATCCATAAATGTTTGAAACGTTTCACATTAGTTCGACCTCAGTAGACAGAGAAAATGTGTACGAACAGTAGATAAGTTTGAATTATTGGTGTGAATGGTGATGAAGAGCACTTAAGAAGGTGGTGAGATTTTCAGTCAAACATTTTCATTAAATATCATCATCTGTTATTGTTAATATTAACAAACCGATAAAAAGTATACCATTATCTTTAAACTTATCCAAATACTTTCAGTGATAATCACCTCCAATAACAGTTCTCAGTTTCTTATAAAGAATGTTACCTTTAATTGCCGAATTTGTTTAAATGTCAGATTGAAAATATCTGGACTAAACTTTGAACTCTATTACTGACAGACTAATAGGCAAACTTCATTTTAAATAATCACATTACTTTATGATTTGTTAGTAATATTATGAAGTTGTGCGTAATCTTTTTTAAAAGGTGCTGGAGTCGAGGTGAATTTTAACATAAACTCCGTAAAATCTACATGATTATCAATATGAATTAAGTTACACTAGAGATACTTTTCATAATGTAATTTAACAAAAGAAACTTAAATTTCTTTTAAGAAACGTTGCTGTTTTCAACACGATTGTGATTTATAACAGTTATTTCTGATGATGAAGATAGGTAACCAATTTGCTAACCAACAATTTATATTTTGTGTAGTAAAAGTAATGTTAACAAACATTGCTTTGTTATTACCGTCTGATTTAAAAATAACTTTCGGAAACCACTGCGAAGACGTTATTATCTGACTAGTTTCTCTTGTTTTAGTATCATAATCTCTCCATTTATTTGAAAGTGTTAGTTGAACTTTTGGAAGTTTCATCATTTTAATTTTCGGTTACATGCACTTACTCGTCTCAATATGTGTAGCCGATTGAACAAGCAATAGAAAGCAACAAATCTAACCATGAAGCATAGCATCATTGCCCCGTAGTGTTTACTGGTCTTCAAATTGATATCGGCGTAACAAGGTCTAACAATCACTTCACAATGAATTAGGGTATTAAGATATACTAGTCCACTTACGTAGTTGAATATGAAAAAGGTTAAAATAGTTCATATGTGGAATATACCTTTCGAAAGTTGTGTCATGGATTTTCGCAACAACGCCTTGAAATCAATCCTACGGAATGTATCTTTCTTCTGATCACTAAGAATGTATAACTTAGAGTATTTATTTCTATTTTCAAGTGATATTTTCATTGACATTTCTTCTTCAATAGTAATAATATTGTGTTCAAATTCAATTGCCCATTGTTGTAATAAATAAAGTAATAATTGCCATATTGATTGTGTAGCTAGTAAACGTTCGATGTAATCATGCCAGTTAAAAATATCCTTAATATTGGCAATTGAAGGAAAACTGAACGAAGTGATGTATAGTTCATGAAGAAATATTTTCTAATCCGAAAACATAATAAATAAATAATGATTAAATATATCTCACAGCTAGTGAAAGCTTTGGGTATACTGTAATTCATGAAAAAATAAAAATCAGGAGACATTTCAGTCAATAACATGAGTCTGTTGACCAATTTTTCGATATTCCTTCAGTTCATAACCCACTTTCATGAACTTCTGATAATTTTGTATATTACTTTTTTCCTTTAACAGTACAATCGGTTGAAGATAGAAATTAACTTTAAGACCTGTAACAGGTGGCTGTTGTGTAGACTGCAACAGAAAACAACATATTTAATTTGCAAATCTAAATCTTAAGTGTGATGTCTGACAATAGTGCGTATAACTTCAGCACTCGAACATTTAGAACCGCCTAGTTGGAAAGACAAAAGGTATGAAGAGGAATGGTTTGCTCAGAAAGTGTCAAATAATTGCATAATAATAAGGGTATTTATAGCTTTTTGTGACACTGAAATCATCATAAATTATCCAGCCGGCTTGCAGTGGTTCTGGCTACTATTTTCTACGAGTATTCCAAGCAGAGTTTCTAGAAAGCTCTGTCGAACGGTGAGTAAATGGAATGTCTTTAGCTCTTTCAAATTTTCGTGGATGTTTCCTCGAGATATCGGGAGCTATCTGGACAAAATTGACCTAAATTCAACATAACAATTGTTGATAAAAAATGAAGGGCTTTAATTCATCATATCGAGTCGCCTGAAATCGTATGAGTTTTCGAAAAGAATGATATAAATAAATCTCAAAAGATAGAAGTGGGAAAGAGTTGTATGAATTTGTTAGTTGATACATTGAACTTATTTTGGCTACCTGAGTGACTGGTGCAAATACCGCCAATGAACGGATATCAGAAGACACAAGTGCTGTTCAAAATAACTAAGTTATTCATAAAATATTTTACGCGAAACAAAAGTAATAAAATTAAATCAAAATCACCAATTATTGTTACATGTCAATCTTGTTGATCACTGGTGAACTTGTTGTCCTCTTTATTCACAAAGTCATATGTAACAGTCTGCCACATACATTTTTTGATAGTAATTCACTCAATTTCACTATATGTTTAATATCAGCTTTCTTAATTTAATAGCCTCACGCCATACACAACAATGAGACAATAGCTAAAATTCATGCAGTAGCTGAGAAGCCATTTGGTTCAGTTTAAAGTAAATTATATGAGTACAATGATAATACACTTTAAATAAACTTGGTTTATTTCTAATTGGTTAAACACATTGCAGATTGATGTTAGCAGCGTACCAATGAAAACCTGGGAGAACTAGACACTTGTTTCGTTCTGGTGTAGAACTCCTCAGTAGTGTGCACCCCAGGGGTTTCAGGTTGGCGAACATCTAACAGTGGTGCAATTGGTTAGGGATTCACCAACCTGGAACCCCTGGGGTGCACACTACTGAGGAGTTCTACACCAGAACGAAACAGGTGTCTAGTTCTCCCAGGTTTTCATTGGTACCCTGTTAATATCAATCTGTAATGTATTCAACTAATTAATAATACCAATCTCTAAAAAAAAATAACCAATTCAATTATTTCTAATTATTAGCTGGATTCGACATCACTTACATGCACCGTTTAATGTATTCATTAGACTTACTTTATCCCACCTTATGTTAATTAATTAATTTAATCTTAGATTTAATAATCCGAGGTTTACAGATGAAACGTCTGTCAATAGTGAAATTTGTTAGTATATTAATTAGTAATTTCTTGCATAGGTTGATTGTATGCACAATTTCATCAGAAACTACTGAGTTTGAATACTCACATTTAGTGTAAGTAACTCACTAATTTTGAGGTATTTCTTATGTTCATAAGATTTTACAAATTTGTCGCAAATTAATTGTGTTCACGAAATGTGTTCAAAATTTGCTTTAAGCTCACCGCCTGTATACTAATACTTTTTCAGAAAGAACTTAATATGTAGTAGTAAACTATAGTAACGAAAATTTGGTTTAAAATACCATAAGAAAACTATGCCATTTAATCTAATATTTTTTCTTGCACATTTTAAATGACAGACTGCACAATGCCTGTGAAGCATAATTGACTGATAACTTAATCGCATGAGTGATAACTTGGCTTATGATGACTATGTTCTGCATTCGAAATCATACATGTCAGATGAGAGAAAGCCGTATTTTGATAGTCTCTAAAGGGGGAATAAAAGAAACATGCTCCATTTACTTATCAACACAACTACGCCGTCTTTGTTTCTACTCGAAATTGTACTAAATATTTACGACTACAAATGTTAGCAATATTTCTTCAGACTATTAAGATACGATCGCCCCCCCCCCTACCTTGTTCAAAACGAAATATTATTCTGATGTGAATACAAGCAATATTTTGGTGTGTAATTAAGAAAATTACACTAAATTGTCATGATATTCTAATTAGATGTGCGCCACAATTGCATTGTTCTATTACCGAACTTAGAACACAATTTCATCTTTAGCCACAAGTGTGAAAACATAATAACATAATTTTAGTTAAAGAAACCAACAAGTAGAAGCACTTGCCCGAGCTAAAGCATTTTCTTTTAAGCACCAATTTTTATATAATTTATTAATGACTGGATTTTTTAAACGATCCTCCATGATCTGTAAACGGTGTCTAATCATCGAATATGAAGTGAATTGATTATTCATTTCTACTTCATCATTATGCATTAACGTATCTTTGTTTATTAAATTAGGAAATAACGAAAATAAATCATTTCGTTGATCAGCTCCTAAATTATTTTCTTTGGAATCTTCAGTTTCTTCAAGATTACCAATAGGTGTTAGCAGAGGTTTAGAAAATGTATTTCCTTTGAGTCCTAATATATTTGAATATTTGATAACATTAATAAGTGGGCATTTAGTTAGTTGACGATTTATATAGTGAGATGAAGAACAAGTGAAAATAAATCGAGTTCGGCTGGGTATATTAGGCAAACCTCCACTATTAATTCCTCCATATTCATTGACAGAAGGTTCCTTTGTATCCACATGACAGCTGAACAACCAATCAATGCATTTAACCTTTTTGGATAAGAATTATGTACAAGCTGAAAAATCCGCAAATATTTGTTTATAATAAAAGAAACAAAAATATGATCTATGTAGTCGATGCCACAAGCATCATCGTGCTTAAATTTAAGTAAGTTAACAGCTTTCTTGCAAGACAATTGATTATTTAACTTCAACTCATGAATCTAAACTTCAAAAAAAGACTAAGATTATTGATAATTACATAGTTTTATTGAAATATAAATAAATTACTAAACTAGGATAGCACTTACAGTAAAACAAAGCTTACTTACTAAATTTTGATTTTCGTCAAAATACGGTATATTTTAATCAGTTGGTATATAAGACACTAATTTATGCTGTCTCATACAAAAGCAAATGCTCCATAGAGTTATCCTGAAAACAAGCATGAGTGGCACAAATGTATCGCTTTTATAAACAGTATAGTATTAGTTTGTCCTTTCATTACGAAGATTTTACAAAGCAATTGTTTTGTACTGCTTGAATTAAATGCTAAATGTGAAGTTTGTTCTGCAGCTTTGCTGCATTATTTTTAATCATTAAAAGTGACATTCAGTTATCTCCGAAGTAAATGAAGAAGCTGTATAGTGGTAGATTTCTCCAACATTCATATTAATGATGACTTTTTAAAGGTGACTTGTTACTCTTAAACAACTATTTGACTTGAGAACATCCCCTTTGAAGATTAACCAAGAGTAATTGGAAGTTAAAGTTAGTTTCCGACTACAATATGCCTTGTCAGTGATGTTGCTCACTGTTATTAAGTCATATTTACTGAATCTATAAATACTATTGATATCTACATCCACCGGATGAAGCTTTTTAAATTACTTACTTGGATCCATCAAATTAACAAGAAGGTGTGAACCATTTATTTATTCTTGAAACGAATGGTAAACTAGCAAACCACGTTTATACGATTAAAAGAAATTTGTTAAGCTAATTTCATATCAGAGCACTCTAGATGAAGTTTTCTATAAAGTTCCATTGTGCCTATTATTCAAGAAATTGTGCTTACTATGTTCTTACATAATTGTTGTATTTGTCTAACTACTCCTAGGTAGCTATTATTAATATATGATCACTTACTGTAAAAGCTTTTCCAACGCTCGTGTTAAATATTACTCAGTCTGTTAAACCTTTAACAACATACTTCAGTACATTTACAAATAAAATAGGTATTTAAAGTTGATAGAAATCTTCTTCAACTTCCATACGTATAATTTCTTCATAGCAACATATGGTAAAAATACATATTTCCATCATGCATATACACTAATGATATATGAATACAACTTTGTCCACTAATTATAGAGAACCTTTCAAAATTTTCTCCGTGAAGCAATCAGATAAAAATATGCGACTATTTCTTACCCCTTCAGGTGATTTGGCTAAAGGATCTTCTAGGTATTCCAAACCGTCTATGATTACAATCACAGGTGTAAGTGATCCATTTTCATTTAAATCAACCGGTTTTAGTGAAGCAAATAATCGGGAGCCAAGCTGACGAAGTTGGCGCGCTCTCTCAAAATCTTCTTGTTCGCTTGTTAAACCCGATAACAAGGTTGCCAGCGATAAATTTAGTTCTTTACCTAAATTGTTTTAAATAAATATAAGTTTTCTTGGCAAGTTTATTTAGTTATTTAGGCTTGGATCTGTTATCTTTTTTTCGTAACACACTAACTTATATTACGCATTGTCAGTCAACCACAATTAACGCATAAACTGACACATGTTTGTTAACCTAAGTTGCTATACCACAACGAAATCACTAGATAAATATAATAAAATTAACATCAGAGAAGTCGATTTAATGTAGCATCAACAATAACTGAAAAGACTAAACTCTGAAAATATAGTTGAAGAATATAGAATAAAAAGGGATATACAAAATGACACTGAGACTCAAGAACTTGAGTAAAATGAGGAATAGATCCCACCGGTTTAATGGGTTGATTCTTACTCATCATTACTGATGCGAGTATACTTAGTGTAACAAAATACAATTAAATGTACAATTAAGCATAAATATATTTTTTTTAAGTGTATAAGCTCAAGATTATTCTAAACTAATAAGTTCATATTTACTTTTGACTTTAAACGGCAAAATGTTCTAAAAATAGTATTAATTATTTTTATCACCAGTATGGTCGTTAAACATAATTAAATACGGGTATCATTAATATTTGCAACAAGTAACGAACTACCCATAAATGTTATTTTCTACGTTTCATAACCATTGTTTATCTTGTGACCACCAATTATAGAAGTTTTCAGTTTAAAAATGTTATTAGTCGTTATTAGCAGAATTATTTTTTATTAGAAATATAAGTTTGTAAATATGAAAGTGCACATTACTACATAAAATAATGTGACTTTTTAATCAAAACATATGCCTATAGTGACTTCTAAAGTTAAACGGAATGTCTCTAGGCATTCAAACTAACATTTGCAATAACGTATAGGTTTCTAGTCATAACCAGTTAAGGAGCACAACTACTAAATCTTATACGGATTAAGTTGACAATAAATAAATACTCTGCAGTAGAATGGCTCGTAGATAAATAGTTTGATAAGTTGCTGTAATAAGTGGTGGTGAAATTACCAAATATGTTAAGAACAATAAAACTCAATCACTTCAGCTACTGTTGATGTAGACTAACTATTTAATATTATCCTGCTATCAACACATTGAAAAATATCCTAAATATTTCAAAACGATTTTTGATTTATTGATAAGAAGGTATTTAAAATGATCTCGAAGAACTCTTTTCTTTTCTGAAAATGCAGCACTGTCTAAATAGGGCTAGCATTTTGCATAAAACAGCATTTGAAAATTAGTAAGGAAAATCTCTCGAACTATTGCATATTATCTATCTTCGCACACTGAACATTTACCCTCAGCACTATTTTAATGATTTGAGACAGAAGGAAAATAAAATTAGTAATATATCAGTTATTTCCTTTATTACTGTTGCCACAGTACACTTGTAGGAGTGCTATAACCTATAAACATTTTTCAGTAAGTTCTTGATTGTTAGACTACTTGCGTACATCAGGTTTTCCTTTTGCCTATACAAAATCTCTAAAGATTTGGGCTTTAAAACACATCTTACTGTTTAATTAATTTACAAAAATCATGAAAACATTGGTTATCTGTTTCATTTTAATTAAAGTTGAAGTACAGCTTAGCTTTTAGAATTAGGTCTAAAAAACACTTATATTTCGAACCTATTATATATTGCAGTACATATTTATGTAAAACTTAAGTTATAATTTGGTTTTAGCTATCAATAAAGCATTAATATGCCACTTTTTATCAACCGACTTGTTTCTAAAAATGAAAATACACGAAACAATCTGCTAGTATTAGCCATGTATGAGTGGCACTAAATTCACAACTTACCTTTACAGCGTGCCTTTCTGGCTTTTTGATTTAAATCATCTAACAACTGCCATATATCTGAACTGCGTGTGTTTGGCTCAATAAATGTTTCAATAAAAATGATATCTGGTTTACTGCTCAATGAATTACTTTCAATTTCATCAACATTCTTAATTGTAATCAATTCTTTAATTTTAGTATCACCATGCATAAAATTAAAACCATTAGATCGACGCTTATTTATCCAATTTGTTAAAAATCTTGTTTTCCCGACACCTGGTTGGTCTGTAATTAAAAGAATTCGACTCCAAGACGAATCATGCTTAGTTTTTGTGGAAATGTCCCTCAATGTAGAAGAATGATATAAACAACGGGTAAATTTATTAGCAGAAAAACAGCATAACATTCGATTATTAGAGATAAAAATTAAGAACAGTTGTGAAGTAATAGTCCCATTCTTGAAACTAAATATTACTAATTTTACTCCATTGTCAAAACTTAGGGTAATAACGAAAATTGAATTTTAACCCTGCATCTCAATAGGAATGTCCCTATTGTAAAATTTGAACAACGCTTCATGCGTTTTAACTAAAGTTAGCACTATGCACTATTATAAATAGACCATCAACCAATTCCGTTAATATTAATAGCTTTTAGCAAAAACTGTCGAATTCAGAGTTGCGTGTTACTGATTTGTCCCAATTAGACAACCATTGAAAATTAGGTACTACTGGAAAGTCGTTTCGTCTCGATATGTGTCTCCTCAGTAATGTATATCCATGTCTCACCAAAGACCATACCTGTGACCTTCAAACTTTGAACTGAACGCTCAACCCTCAAACAAGTGGGTCAGATTCAGTGGCTTACACAACCAATTTCAGTCGATGCACGATATTACGGGACCCCATTTATTATCAGTGGTATTATATTTTTCACGCTACATATTTTTAAACCTAACTGACCACTTCGTTATGGCACAAACGTTGTTTTCAAATCAGATATGATAAGGGAAGTGTACTAAGGGCTTACTTTAAATTATTAAAGATCACTTATACATCAGAGAACTATTCAGATAAGTTTCAGAAAGTTGCGCTCTTTTCACTGATCGTTATTCTAATTACAAATATAATTTCGCAAAAGCCTAGTTAGTTACCATTTATTTTATTCATTCTTTTCGAATGATGTAATTTACATTTTTATTTCATAATGTTCTGTTAACGTCCCATAGATAAGTATAGTCAGAAAGAAAAACAAGCCAATTTTTGGTCGAACTGATTACCGATGAACAGTTTTTCCAGCACTTCTAATCATTCTAAGAATAATATTATAAAGTTAGTTCTTGGTGTTGTTAGGTTACTAATGACAACTAGTTTAACATATTTTACAATCGACAGAACTATACTTCTGTTTTATTCATGCTTCATTATCATTCATATTTGAACTTGGACATTTTGTAGCATACTTTGTAACTCTAATGCAATTTAGTATTAGGAGCTCATTGTTTTTAGTTAACAAGTGTACTTATAATTCCACAAGTTATCTTTAATATATCTACAAATGTTTTATTATTACTGTAGACACCTATATGTAGTGATAAAATGCAACCTGAAGAACAAAACTGCTTCAAAGTAGCTTTGTTTTTATGAATAATAATATATATAAGATAATTTAGAATTTCCCTTTAATAGTCCATGTTTTATAATATACTGTCTGGTGTTATTGAATTTATCTGTTCACTGTAAGTCTTCCAAAGTTTATCCAAATACCTGATTTAAAACTTAATGCTGTTTTAATAAAGTTAAAGTATTACGAGCTCAAATTCGGAACACACTAGTCAATAGAGGTTATCCTCAACGTTCGTCACTTTAATACATGTATTATGGGCAACCGTTTTGGTCATCTTCTTTGTACATAGTGGAATACAATTTTAGCTAAACAAATTTGTTTTAAGTGTCTAAAGTTATTCACATTTGTCTGCTATGAACACATTTATACGTAGCCCAAGTTGCCAGTTATGTAGCAAAACCGTATACCGGAAATTAGGAATTGACGAGAAATCTCTAATAAAAACTATACCCTAAAATGCGGTACTTTCACAATAAAATGAACGGAAAAATGGCCAGAAGTGCTGCATGTATCACACCTGGTTAGCGTTACTAACGTTGTGGACAACCCTAACTGTGCTACAGTAAAGGGAGTAGGGTGTCGTGGCTAGCAATGGCGTTTGTTGGCAGGAATATGCCGAACAATGTTGTTCATTACGGCTTAAATACTGGTTGGGTGGTTTATCAGGTATCGTACTATTTATTTGCACAAGTAACTATGCATACAAAGAAAAGGAAACCAACCATTTGATAAACTTATTCATACTACCTAAGTCTTTGATCACTCCTTTTCAATTTATGACTCCAGTCTTCAAGTTTATATAAGTCTAGTATATTATTCACTGGAGTGATATAGTTATCTTCATCTTCAAATGCTGACAAGCAAAAACGATCTAAAATATCCTCTAGTTTATCAGCATGCTTTGATGAAATGAACCCTGGACTTTGTTTATAATTTTCATTATCTGTAACACGAAAATGATAATATTTGTAAAACTTTAAATCTAACAAGTTAAAACTTCAAAAAGTCTTATTTAAGTGCAATTACAACTCTAGTAATCAATCGTTGGAGAGTAAAAATTCCTAGATTACATAATTTGTGATACTGTTTATGTCATGTAAGTGAACTTAATGTATATCTAGTAAGCAAATTATCTTGATATCATAACGCCCTTCATGTGTTTTGGATAGCTTAAACGTAATACTAAGAAGTGTCTTGCTCATATTAATAATATTTATATATATTAAAAACTATAATACTGTAATTCCTTAAATTTAAAGTGGCTAAATTTGAATTCTGAAATCATGACAGTGCGTAAATGAAAGAACAAATCATTAAATATAACAATTCTTTAGAAGAAATATATATTTTGTAGCTGTTTAGCTCTAAGAAAGATATAACAAAATTTTTGTAAATGTATTAAAGTCCTTGCTACATTCCTTATTTGCAATTATAGTGATATATTATTGGTTCCATAAAAATGTTTGAGAGACCTATATGAAGCAAAACTATCAAATTATAGTATCATCAGATTTTGGTTCTTGAAAAAGCACTTATGAACTAGTTGTATTAAGTCGTTAACTTAATTAGCCTTTATTCAGTTCCTTTCTTAAATAAAATTGGATATGATACCCAAAAATAAAGCTTCTCATTGTGGCTATGCAAATGTGAGTCACATTGTTTAGAAAGAAGGTCATGTCAAACCACTTGTTTTATACAATTTTTAATGGTGACTGTCTGACCTCATCAAAGAGTCTGTATGAATTTTCACGAAATTTAACTGGCCAGGTCATAAATATAGTTACTTTATGGAGCAAATTTTCGAAATCAAATATCAGGATCTAACTGCTAGGGCAAAGGACCCATGGATGACTTTTTTAAAATTAGTTCATGAGCTCTTATCATTTTATCCACATTTCAGTGGTTGCAACAATTTATGCTAGTATTAGAGGATGTAAATAATTCATTTTAGTTGACTAATTAACACGTAATTTTATGACTAACTTCACTATTACGTGTTATTATTTCTGCTAACTGTCTCGACAAATTTTCCTAATCGTGAATCAGAAAGATTTTCAATGTCAAGTGTTTTAAAACTGTTAACAGAATAGTTGTTTGAGACGGATTGTGACCGGCAAGCGGAATTCAGGAGGCACGTCTTGTTCTATGTGGAACTTGCAAGTTGGATGTATCTGCATCGCTTTACCGAGGCTATCCGCTTAGAATGCCCATGTGGTAACAGAGACTGATCAGTTTCAGTCCATAATAAATAAATGGGTAGACCCAGATATAGTTTAACTATGTTAATAGAAGAGTAAACTTCTTGGTTCTGTGTTTATTTATACATACGATGATATACCTATAACTTCGAAAACATTAAAACTTCCTTCGCTGCATTTAAAGTATTAAACATATTTTCAGTTAGTTTAGGTGTTATTGTATTATGTTTGAAAACAGATAATAACTTCAGACAAGTAGCATAAAAATAAATCAAAGTTTGAAAATGAATGAGCTCATACTATTTAAGGATATAAATTCATCAAAATTCATATTCGATGACAATAAACTCACTTTCATAGATTAGTGATTTTAATTGAAAAATCTGTTTTAACTTAGCCACTTCATTTTCAACAATGAATCCAATTGATTTCCAGTCTTCGTAGTCGTATACATTTAGACGTTTATGAGATAGCAGAGTCCTTATTTTATCCGAATTCATAAATGACCTTTAGTTAAATGTAAATTGTTCACCAAAAATACATTAGTGTTAAACAACTTACTTTTCATCAATATCTTTATTTAAAGATTATTTTAGGGGTCAGTATTTGTAGTTTATTTACACATGCATCAAAACAACTTTCATTTATTCAGTAAAGTGAGGAATTTAAGTTGTTACTCAAAAAATGTATGGATACTCATCTCGTCCTTCTACTGATGTTAAAAGCCTTGATGAATAGTCATAAACGCAACCTTAACTTGTTGTTTTAAAGATGTCAAATAATATTAGTTGAAAAATGCCTAGGAAAGTGTGCTACAAGTCATTTTGTTCTTTTGCATAAGTCTGTTAGAGATCCGAGGAATAATCGGTTAAGCTTTTGAGCCATTTGTTTACTTGCCTCGGTAGCTAACAACCAATTTTAGGCCTGCCTAAATATTTTACAAAGACAGAACAATTTGATTAAACAATGAAGATCTGCATGAGTAAAACGTAGCGATAAAGGTAATAAGTAGTATGTGGGATGCATGTACAAGATATAATCACATATTCGCTGATCTGTTTGTCCTTCAATCGTCCAAATTTTCACAATCTAAACAAACTCCTGCACGTCACTAATGTATGCTTCACTTACAGGGTATTTACAATTTTTAAATATCATCACTTCTTAAAAGACTAAGCAATAAATTTTATAGTCTTTGATTTTATTGTAGTTTAGTTTGTAATATTATTAATTTTTCGACATAACCTAATGCAGATTTTCCTATGTTGAATGGCTTTCAAAATAATATTACTAGGAAAATATGTTCCTTACTGTCACCTTATTATGACAACATATTCTCACTTACAGACTTTATATGAAGTACAGTTATCCAAAAACAACATCAAACACTTAATATAAGTTTAGTATTACGGCTTAGCAACAACTTAGCTGTCCGTTCTATCTCGTAAAAGCTGTCATAAATACTTCACCTAATAGGTTTTGCGGTATATGGATATCATAATGTCGCAATAGCTTACTAAGACTATGAAATATTACTAGATTATTTAGATACGTATATGATGAGTAAAATAACGTCTATTAATGACCTATATCCTAAGAAAGCAATTAGAAACTTAAACATATCAGTGAAAAGGGTTAAATCTTAGGTTTGCAATTTCCGGTAGTATATAATTAAAGTTGGATATAAACACTTTAAAGTTATAGAAAACGAATGTATGAAGCTCAAGTGCTAGTGAATAAATAAGCGGTAGTTATATGTAACTCTAGCAAACATGAAGTCCAGAAACAAACCATTAATGGGCTTTAATTTTGTAATAAGTGTAAGCTTGTGAGAATTACGCGTTGACTTTTAGATGCAGTTCAAGCATGAAGCGCAAGTTTACTTTATGAACACTTTTGTCTATCTCCATATAAAACTAACCAGTGTTCCTTACCATTTTCCTCCGTTTATAGCTGTGTACTCAAGTTCAAAACATAAAAGAGAAGTAAACAAACAAAACTACCTAAATGGCTATATTTTAAGGGTAAGGCTACGAATACTAACTACCAATTCGGAAAACGGTAGGTTTAACTATTTTACTTAATGTGTTTCTAAGCTTTCTCTCTGATATTTGCTCCGTGATAGCCATAAATATTAGAAAAACTTTGTCTTGTACGTCCCATTAAAATACTTGGTTGACGACTCCCATTGTCTTCATGTTAGATACGAACACACCCATCTCGCATAAATAATGTCTGGTCCAAGTTAACTGCTCATGGTCAGAGATATTTTGCTTATTTAAATGAACAAAATGAACAAATGAATAATTTACTGACTTTTTACTGATGCCCAAGCTAATCACAACTTAATGTTTAATAAGTTAACTGAGGCGTGATACATCATACTTCATCCATGAACTTGGGACAAATTGATGACAAATATCAGTGTTGTGGAATTAAACTTACTCCATAAAATCTACAGTAGAACTCTTGAAAAAATAAAACATCTTTTGATCCAAAGGTGTTTCAGAAGTGAATCTGCTGGCAAACAGCGGGACCAACTGCATCAAATAATAACAATTAGATGGTGATTCACTTATTCTGGTATGATTTTGATAAAGATCTAGTTTAAAGGATGGTTTCAAGATACTTTGTTAAGTGGAGCACATAATAAATTAACTCACGTAGAATTTGGTTCTGAAATTTCATTTGGTGAACATTTATAAGACTCGGAAAATAAAAACACTGTCATATCGTGGGCTGATATTAAATCCAAAAAAGTAATGAATAAATCACAGAAGTGATCAGAGTTTGATAATATATGATCTGAAAAGTAGTCACACAGATCTGTTAATTTCACTGTGTTAGACTCATCGGTGAATTGCTTCCTTAGGTCATTTAATTCTGCGGAAAGTGATTCCTTGCAATCACATAAGATCAATATGTCTATCGGTTTAGTCATAAGTAAGACGAAAACATATTAACTATTTAAATCTTCTAAACTGCGTAACTTTAAAACGTCAAAATTTGTCCCATTAGTGTATTGAGTTGATCCAGTCTTCAGTGATAATGAGAGTAAGTCTGGTGACTAGTGTTAATCCTTGAAGTTTTTATTCCAATGAAGATCCAATATCTTCGTAAGTTTACAGATGAAGTTGAAACTACCTGCTCGTTATAAACGCGTGTTGTGGAGATAGTTGACTTTCAGCTGTGTCGGGTGTGAGGCAGTTACTCACCAATGGCAAGGATATGGCGGCGCAAACATATCACGAATTTACCGAATTATAAATATCAACCGTTAGGAGCCGACTCAGTGGTCTAATGGTAAAGCGTTCGCCACAGAGTCAGATAATCATGGGTTCGATCCCCGACGAATACCATACTAGGGCGAAACATCCGTACAGTGCTTCCATGTGATCAGTGGTTGTATAACTCAGATCAATCGTGATATCGAACTTGTTCGGCTTGTGCACTGCAGTTACTGAAAATAGAAATTCAACCCTAAATTGGTCTATTCTTGGTTTCTGAAGCCTATTGTAATGACTTTTGAGGTTATCAGTACTAGAAAGAGAAAAAGTCAACACATATTATCACCTAAATTATTATTGGTAATACGAAATTTTGAGATTTAATATATTCGTGACGAGATAATATAAATCATTTGTCTTCTTAGCACTCGGTTCTCTTTGCTACTGGTTCAGTTCCGGATCTTTTCTGTTGTCCATTGGAGTCTCTCTAGCCATCTAACTACATTAACGAAGCCTAACGAAGCTAACCGAGAACAGTTTGTCATTGTCACGTTCTTTTGTCGATTATTACTAGTTGTTTATTCTTTTAATATAATAACTTTTACTAGCTTTCTCCCCCCCATTTTTTGATTTTTTCATGTTTAACTAACTACTTTTATTTACATGTCACTGTTTGAATTTATGGTGTACATAAATATGCCTTTTGGCATGGTGTGAAAATGCCAGGTGGTTACAAAGTTGAAAGGATGGTATAGTGAAAAGAGGATAGAGGTTGGAGCGGACGTAGAACAGAAAGGAGGAGTCTGTAGGTATTTAGGCTGGCGTTAAGAAGACAGTCAACGAAGGCTAACCAGGATAAGGTGTTTTATAGAGTAAAATCAGTATTTGGGTAAGGTTGAGGCATATGAAAACAACGTGGATGGTCATAATTAACACGTGGGTGCATTTGTGCATGGACAATTATGAAGAAGAGGAAGAGAGAAGGCGTTAGTTATCGTGAGGGAGAATCGAAGGGGTTCCCTAATAGTTGGGGTGGTTACTCTGCTAGCTGCCATCCCGAAAAGTCAATGGTAAGCTGTAGAGAATGACGTCGTCACGTAACTCTTCTTAAGGTGGCATATCCCGTTAGTTAGTGTCATGTCTGTTAGGAGTGTACAGCAAGTGAGAAACACACCTAGTTGAAAAACTGCGATCTCACCAATGCACTTGCTGTCGGACTAGTTCTCAAAAATTACCTCATGAGTAAGTCGAATGCTAACAAGTAGAATGGGCTTATTTTGTGTTGTGGTGTACTAAGTATGTTGTACGTGGTTATCTGGTCACTAGTGAGTCTCTTGCATCTTAGTGGAAACTGACCCAAATTAGACAGTTTGGTTCTTAGACTTAAGATCTACTCTGTTTTCAATTTCTATGCTCCTTGCACGACAGGTGTGTCACTTTTAAGAATGTGCCACACAACGGTGATAAGGGTTAACAGGCGAGGTCTGACATTATGACCAAGGAGAGCTCAGGTGCCAAAACGCATACCTATCTGCAGACAAACTAAAAAGTGGCGAGGTTTCCGAAATAGGTCTTGTTGTGCTTGGAAATATATCACAGATTCCTGCTGCTAGTTGTAGTGGCTAGTCAGAGGCATGTCCTTTTGGTGAGATGTGCGTTACTTATCTTCTACTTCTAAGCTATTTAGGTTGCCGTTCTTTATCATGTCATCTACTTGGTTCATTGTAATGTTTTAACGACTGTTTCTGGTGTTACATCGGTCAGAATGTTCGCTTATTTTAGTGTTTGTACGTTTATTTATTAGATGGTCTTTTATGCAAGTAATGACGTCTGCGAAATACTTGGACTTGACATGCTCTCCTACCTTCTAGGAAAGGAGAATACCCGGAAAAATCTACCAGGTAAAAGCAAATGTCTGCCGGTCTATTAGATACTTTCAAAAAATAGTCAACGAGTAGCTTTGCCAGTCGATACATCAAAGCTGTTTAATCAACTGAGAGATTTACATCGTCATGACTAGCATCAGTTTTTGTGCAAACCAATCCAGCCTGCTGTCCTGACCAAACTGAAACTAATGTTATGGCTAGTTCACAGATAATTGGTGATTCGAGTTTTAGTTTCTATGAAACCTAATCCATTTATTTAAATGATATTAAATCTCGGTTCTCCTTGTTACCATGCCTCACTGTACTTAATTATCTTATAAGAATGTTGTACTCATTAATTTCTTGTGGTGTCAACACTTACTCATTCAGGATTGTTATTTGGTTTTATTGTATTATTTTCTTCAGTCGTAATTGTCAGACGTAGACACGACTAACAATAACAATCCATCGTTTACATCTTTGTATGATCTTGTGTCTCATTTCATAAACTTGTTAATTAGTTGCATTTTTTAAATCACTTTATTTTTTGCAAGAATCGCTTATTTTTTTACTTTGATTACATTAGCCAACTACCTACGCATTACGAGTGTTGCTTCCGAAGTTGTTTGGTGTCTCTTTTTTCATTCAGTTACTTCAAGCTTTTATAATTTATCTAAGTACATAAAAATGTACCGGATTCCCTACGCATTTCGTCCCTGCATGTCTCTATAGCATTGGATTGTAATCAGTTTTATTAGGCATATCCATAGCTACTAAATTTGGCAGTGATCGGTTTGTGCACTACTACGTTTCGTGACGCAAAGAATGCACATTAAATGACATAAACAAATAAAAATTTTCGTACGTAATCCCTAGCATCACTTGCTTGAAAACTTGAATCAGACTGTTAAGATAATTAAGAAGGAGGTAAGTATTACGGAGGACTTAATTGTAATTGATAAGTAGAATTTTAATACAAATAAACAATAAACATAAAATCATCAAAATATTAGTAGATATAACTATCATGAGTTGCTTTATTGCAGCATAATAACAGGGTTTTGACACCTCCCCAGCATCATTCGTAGATTCAGTTTGAACTGTGCATCCTATAGCCCTTAGTTTCCACAGTGTACAGCCACGAATTCCATCCGTTTAGTAAATAAATAAAGTTTTTATTCTCAAGTATCATTGTGTACATGAGAGCATGCCAGTTTACAGGCATGATCTGAATGATATAAGTTTACATACATACAAATATTTCGACGAAGTGTTAGTGTTAGGACTTTCCTAAGTATAAAGATATGCATTGAGAACCAAACCAATTGCAACAAATTTCACAGTATTAGGACACTATTTATGTGTTGTAGCGTGTTGCATATATGACAAAGTCCCGCGCGCTCCTTGACCAATGCGTTACAGTTCCAAAAAACGGCTAAGGGTTAGCAGATTGGATCACTGTGTATGTTCAGACGCGAGATAGGAGCAAGGTTACTTGGAACTTGGGTGTTGAGGAAAAGGCAATAGTTTTGTGCCAGTAAGTTCCATATTTATCTTGAACATAATTTTCTGCAACTAGAGGAAAGACAAAAGAAGGAAGAACACAAAACAACAGCACTGGTATTCCGGGGTTAACAAAACTAACGGGCAGGATTAGTAATTATACTTCCAACATGCCACTTATGCTTATAGGCTGATTAAAATGGAAGAATACCGTCATATGACGAAGACAGATGAGTGGTGCTCACACGTTCAGAGTCCCTATTATTTCGCTAGTGGAGTAAGAAACAATAGTTGGTGTGAACATTTTTAACGAGATTTCAGAAGAGATGAAGTTACTAACATGCCGTACAAATAAAGGAAGTGAATCTGTTTCCCGAATGGCTTGAGGCAAATGGTTCCAGATTCTCGAAAATTTATTTGTAAAATAATTCATATAAAGAGCGGATTTAGATTGCGATATTTTATTTTCGAGGCTGAATTGCGTAAGTTATAGCAAGAGGGTTCCTCGAGCTGGATTGTATTAGGCGATGAAAACGCTAATTTTTTTAAATCACTTTATTTTTTGCAAGAATCGCTTATTTTTTTACTTTGATTACATTAGCCAACTACCTACGCATTACGAGTGTTGCTTCCGAAGTTGTTGGTGTCTCTTTTTTCATTCAGTTACTTCAAGCTTTTATATTTATCTACGTACTAAAATGTACCGGATTCCCTACGCATTTCGTCCCGCATGTCTCTATAGCATTGGATTGTAATCAGTTTTATTAGGCATATCCATGCTACTAATTTTGGCAGTGATCGGTTTGTGCACTACTACGTTCGTGACGCAAAGAATGCACATTAAATGACATAAACAAGAAAAATTTTCGTACTAATCCCCTAGCCACTTGCTTGAAAACTTGAATCAGACTGTTAGATAATTAAGAAGGAGGTAAGTATTACGGAGGACTTAATTGTAATTGATAAGTAGAATTTTAATACAAATAAACAATAAACATAAAATCATCAAAATATTAGTAGATATAACTATCATGAGTTGCTTTATTGCAGCATAATAACAGGGTTTTGACACCTCCCCAGCATCATTCGTAGATTCAGTTTGAACTGTGCATCCTATAGCCCTTAGTTTCCACAGTGTACAGCCACGAATTCCATCCGTTTAGTAAATAAATAAAGTTTTTATTCTCAAGTATCATTGTGTACATGAGAGCATGCCAGTTTACAGGCATGATCTGAATGATATAAGTTTACATACATACAAATATTTCGACGAAGTGTTAGTGTTAGGACTTTCCTAAGTATAAAGATATGCATTGAGAACCAAACCAATTGCAACAAATTTCACAGTATTAGGACACTATTTATGTGTTGTAGCGTGTTGCATATATGACAAAGTCCCGCGCGCTCCTTGACCAATGCGTTACAGTTCCAAAAAACGGCTAAGGGTTAGCAGATTGGATCACTGTGTATGTTCAGACGCGAGATAGGAGCAAGGTTACTTGGAACTTGGGTGTTGAGGAAAAGGCAATAGTTTTGTGCCAGTAAGTTCCATATTTATCTTGAACATAATTTTCTGCAACTAGAGGAAAGACAAAAGAAGGAAGAACACAAAACAACAGCACTGGTATTCCGGGGTTAACAAAACTAACGGGCAGGATTAGTAATTATACTTCCAACATGCCACTTATGCTTATAGGCTGATTAAAATGGAAGAATACCGTCATATGACGAAGACAGATGAGTGGTGCTCACACGTTCAGAGTCCCTATTATTTCGCTAGTGGAGTAAGAAACAATAGTTGGTGTGAACATTTTTAACGAGATTTCAGAAGAGATGAAGTTACTAACATGCCGTACAAATAAAGGAAGTGAATCTGTTTCCCGAATGGCTTGAGGCAAATGGTTCCAGATTCTCGAAAATTTATTTGTAAAATAATTCATATAAAGAGCGGATTTAGATTGCGATATTTTTATTTTCGAGGCTGAATTGCGTAAGTTATAGCAAGAGGGTTCCTCGAGCTGGATTGTATTAGGCGATGAAAACGCTAATTTTTTTAATATTTTATAATAGAAGATTAGGTTTAATTTTAGCCGTCGCCTCCATAAGGTATCTAGTCCTAACTTAGTGCATCTAGTTTTATAGTCTAGAGTACGATCAGCCCCAAGAATACGAAGAGTAAAGCGACGTTGCACAGACTCCAGTTTGAGTTTATCCCTAATGGAAACATTACTGAGAATAAAGGTGCAGTATTCTAGCAAAGGTCTGACACAAGCTTTATATAGCAGAATACGAGAATCGTTGCTATAAAAGTTACGTAGTATATAACCTAGTAGTCGATGTGACTTAGATGTCTGCATATTAACCTGTTCTGTAAAAGACAGGTTATAAGAGTACCTTAGTCCTAGGTCAACTACTGACTGAAGCCTAGATAACTTACTGCCGTTTATGGAGAGATCAAAATTGAGGCGTTTATCCCCAAAACATATCCAACCACACTTAGAAGCATTAAGATCCAACTTCCATTTTGAGCACCATACTGCGACCTTGTTGAGCTCGGCAGTGACTCCACTGAATGTGTGTGCAAATTCGTGAGGGGGGGAATGAGTACACTATTTTGAGATCATCTGCGTATAAAAGGGGTCTTCCCATGCTAAAGCATTTGCATATATCATTTATGTAAGCTATAAAGAGCAGTGGGCCTAAGACACTTCCTTGTATGACACCACTTGTAACCGGTTCGGCCTTCGAAAGAGTGGAATTAATTTTAACTATTTGATGTCTATTACTGAGGAAAGAGTTTAACCATGCAAGTAATTTATTCCTAATCCCATAAGAGGAGAGTTTGCCTACAAGAAGCTTGTGGTTAACCATATCAAAGGCTTTAAATATGTCTAAGTATAATACTAATACCAAGTGCCCAAGGCTTCGTTTGGTGAAAACTAAATTAAAGAATTCAAAGTGACAAGTCATACAGGACCTAGTTTTTAGAAAACCATGTTGGGAATTAAAGATGAGTTTTTCGGAGAGTAAATAATCAGACATTTGATCGCATACTATTTTTTCCATTATTCTAGAGATAACCGGGGTGACATTTATAGGCCTATAGTTATGCAGGTTTGTCCTGTCACCTGATTTGTATCGAGGCCATATGTATGAGGTTTTCCATTGATTAGAGTAAGATCCTGTTGTTAATGAGAGATCAAACAGTTTCAATAGGATTAATGGTAGATTAGGTCCTCCGAGTTTGAAGTAAATGGATGCTATGCCATCTACTCCATAGCTACTTGACGTCCTAAGTGAGTTTATGGATTTACAAATATTGTCATAAGTGAAGGCAACGGATTCCATATGGTTTGTAGTTGAGTTAATAATGTCTACTTCATTGTCATCCTGGGGTATACCTCTATTAGCGAAGAAATCGCTGAACAGGTTGGTTATGATATTATGGTTGGTAATCATTAATCCATCTCGTAAAATGCAAGGGGTATCACTATTCCGAGAAGGTTTGAGACGTTTATTGAACAGCCGTACCAAGTTTTGTACCTTGGAGCTACTGTGCATTGCTGATAATTCTTCGTTAATCGCCTTTAACCTGTGGACTTCTTTTACTTGATTGAAGGTCATGGTAATTTCCATAAGTGCTGAGAAGTCATTTGACTTATGATAACTCTTCTGTAAACGTCTTAGCTTCTTACGGTAATGAAGTGGTATATACAAATCATTTGATTTAATTATATTGCTTAGTTTGATGGGTGCAATCGTATCTAAACATGAGTTATTAATTTGATAAAAAATATCTAGTGCATCTGTAAGACTTACTTACTTACTTATGCCCGTTACTCCTCGCTGAGGAGCATAGGCCGCTCACCAGGGTTCTCCATTTAACTCTGTCCTGAGCAATCCTTTCCAGTTGTTTCCAGTTGCTGCTCATCCTTTTAATGTCTGCTTCCAATTCTCGACGCAGCGTGTTCTTTGGCCTTCCTCTTTTCCGTTTCCCAGCAGGATTCCATGTTAATGCTTGTCTTGTGATGCAGTCTGATGGTTTGCGTAGTGTATGTCCTATCCATTTCCACCGTCTTTTCCTAATTTCCTCTTCGGCTGGAAGTTGGCTTGTCCTCTCCCATAGTAAGTTGTTGCTGATGGTTTCTGGCCAACGGACATTCAGTATTTTTCGTAGGCAGTTGTTTATAAATACCTGTATCCGTCTGAGGATGTTTGCAGTAATTCTCCAGGTTTCAGCTCCATACAGCAGGACTGTCTTCACGTTCGAATTGAAGAGTCTGACTTTGAGGTTAGTTGATATTTGTTTTGAGTTCCAGATGTTTTTCAACTGCAGGAATGCTGCCCTTGCCTTGCCAATCCTTGTCTTTACATCTGCATCAGACCATCCTTTTTCATCGATGATGCTCCCCAGATATGTGAAGGTATCCACCTCTTCCAGAGTTTCCCCATCAAAATGAATTGGGTTGGTGCTCCCTGTGTTGTATTTGAGAATCTTGCTCTTACCCTTATGTATGTTCAAGCCTACTGATGCTGAAGTTGCTGCTACACTGATTGTCTTCGCTTGCATTTGTTGGTGTGTATGTGCTAAAAGAGCTAGATCATCTGCGAAGTCCAAATCATCGAGTTGCATCCTACTTGTCCATTGAATCCCGTACATTCCCTCAGATGTGGAGGTCTTCATGATCCAGTCGACCACTAGGAGGAAGAGAAAAGGTGAGAGCAAGCAACCTTGTCTGACTCCGGTCCTCACTGAAAATGCAGTTGTCAGTTGTCCTCCATGCACAATTTTGCACTGTGTCCCGTCGTAAGAGTTCCGGATGATGTTGACGAGTTTCTCTGGTACACCGTAGTGTCGAAGAAGTTTCCATAGTGTTCTCCTATCTACACTATCAAACGCCTTCTCATAATCAATGAAGTTGATGTACAGGGGCGAGTTCCATTCAATTGATTGTTCAACGATGACCCGTAGTGTTGCGATTTGGTCCGTGCACGACCGATCCTTACGAAAACCAGCTTGTTGATCTCGAAGTTGAGCCTCCACTGAATCTTTCATTCTGTTCAACAATACTCTGTTAAAGACTTTCCCTGGTATCGACAGTAGCGTGATCCCTCTGTAGTTGTCACATTTGCTCAAATCTCCTTTCTTTGGTATCTTGATAAGATAACCTTCTTTCCAGTCTGCCGGCACTTGTTCTTCTTCCCAGATCTTTTTGAATAAAACGTGGAATATCTTTGCTGTTAGGTCGATATCTGACTTGAGTGCTTCAGCTGGTATATTGTCAGGTCCTGCTGCTTTCCCACTTTTGATTTGCCTGATGGCCATCTTGATTTCTTCCATCGTTGGTGGAGTGACATCTATCGGGAGATCTGTGGGTGCTGCTTCAATGTCCGGTGGGTTCGGTGGAGCTGGCCTATTTAGAAGTTCCTCAAAGTGTTCTACCCACCTATTCTTTTGTTCTTCAATCTCAGTGAGTGTCTTGCCTTCTTTGTTCTTGATCGGTCGCTCTGGTTTACCATGTTTATCTGCCAGTTTCTTCGTTGTGTCGTATAGCTGTTTCATATTTCCTTCTCTTGCAGCCTTCTCCGCTGTCGTTGCAAGGCTTTCGATGTATTTCCGTTTGTCAGCTCTAATGCTTTTCTTTACTTGCTTATTTGCTTCTGAGTATTCAGCTTGAGCCTTGATTTTTTCTGCTCTTGTTCGGCTGTTGTTGATTTCTATCTTCTTGTTCCTCCTTTGTTGAATTTTGCTCAATGTCTCAGTGGAGACCCATTCCTTATAATGGTGCTTCTTGCGCCCTAGAACCTCCTGACACGACGTTAGTGCTCCTTTGATTTCTTTCCAGTTGTCCTCCATAGTGGTTTCTTCTTTCGGCAGATCTTGTAAGGCTTGGAACCTGTTGTTGAGAGATATTTTGAATTCATTGAGTTTGTCAGTGTCTCGGAGAAAGCCTGTATTGAACCGTTGTACTGCTGCCACTCCAGTTGTCCACTGCTTCTTTAGCTTCAGTTTTATTTTAGAAACCACCAAGTGGTGGTCTGAAGCTATGTCAGCTCCTCTCCTGGTTCTTACATCTTCCATTGATCTTCTAAATATTTTATTGATACATATATGATCGATTTGATTCTCAGTAGTATGATCCGGTGAGACCCATGTAGCCTTGTGTATGCGTTTGTGGGGGGGGGGAATATTGTACCACCTATAACTAATTTGTTGAAGGCACATAGGTTTGCAAGTCTTTCACCATTGTCGTTTCTGTCTCCCAGTCCTTGTCGTCCCATGATTTCTTCATATCCAGTGTTGTCCATTCCGACTTTGGCGTTTAGGTCCCCCATCAGTATTGTCAGATCCTTTCCTCGACACTTTGCTATAATTGATTGCAGTCTATCGTAAAACTGATCTTTGGCTTCGTCGTTGCCGTCGTTGGTTGGTGAATAGCTTTGGATAATATTCATTGTAATCCCTTTCTTCATTGTTTTGAAAGATGCTTTGATGATCCTGGGTCCATATTATGATGTCTAGTGGGAGTGTGTACACACTGTGTCCAGCAGTGCATGTCTAATGTAGCAAGAAGGTTTTCTTCATCGTATGACAGTCCTCTGCCAACATTCCAGTCTATCCTAGGAAGGTTAAAGTCTCCTGCAATGACTTTCGCATTATAAGTGAGAGCAGAGGTATGTATAAAAGCATTAATAATGTTATTATCTACAGTAGTCGAGGTGTTAGGAGTTCTGTATATACAACCAAAAAGTAAACTATAGTTCGGGGTATTGACTGATATCCAGACTGATATCCTTACCGAGTATTTCGTCATCGATTTTGTTGGATGACAAACAAACACGTATATTAGACAACCACCACCCCGTTTATATTCTCTACTGCCGCGATATAAGATATAGTCCTGAATGGCTAATTCTGAGTCAGTAATTGAGGAGGAACACCATGTTTCTGTGATAAGTATTAAAGAAGGTTTAGGTAATAAGGATATAGTTCTTAGGGTTGATATTTTATTAAGAAGTGAGCGGGCGTTAATTACTAAAAAGTTTAAAAATGAAGAGTGAATTGTGAAGAATCGAATAAGATCTTTATCTAAGTCGTTCGTGTTTCGTATAACTAGATGTTGGCTTGAAAAGGCAGTCTGACTGTTTGAGCTAATGTCTGGGCAATCTGTATTGCTAAGGGGACTAATGACTGCCTGATCCCAAAAAAATTATTATAGTAGTCAGAGATATTAAGATGTTCAGAGCAGTTTGAGTTAGGCAACATGGCAGCTCGTTGATGATGTGCATAAATTGAAAGGTGCACTAGCAACCCACCATGAGCATAATTATAATCAAAATAGTGAGGATGAAGAGAAGAACCACTTACACGGTCTGAATAGGCGTATGGTGAGAAGTTATTAAGACTTAGAGCATACTGGTGTGTATTTGGCGCCCTAGAATTTCTTACAAAGCTATTTGCGACAGGGTAATAAAATGGGTCATGTACTTGTTCGCCGCTTGGTTTACGCTGGTATTTAAATGCGCTGTGTTTTAATTGGTTATGTACAACGTAGGTAATTTAATAAATCGGGGCACTCCAATTCGCAAATTGTGAGCATTTAATTACGATTAGGAAAAATTCGCAGTGCCTATTATCACAAAATAGGAACCAGTCATGAATCTCCTTATAAACTGAGTGCCAACTAATAACAATAATAGATTCATTCTCAAGTAGAATTTCGCTCATGAGAGCACTCCAGTCTACAGACATAATCAGAATGATATACCTTGTTTTTAAAGGGGTTTTAATAGGGTCACGGTTACGGAATCCACGCCATGTGAAGATATTGATTAACTACAGAGCCAACGATAACAAGGTCCACAGTTTACAGCACTAGGGTACCAGGCGTATATTTTGTATTATATTGTACTACCGACGAACAACCGCGCGCTTTTCGTCTATGGTTCGTCTATGATTCAAAAAACATGACTGGGAGGTGGTAAACAGAGTAGACCGTATAGCATATTCAGGTACGGTATAAGGCCGAGAGTGTTTGAAACTTGGATGAGTACGCCAATCTACGTAGGTTGATTTAGGGCAGTGAGTAATCGATGCATTAATTATGTTTTTAATCAGCGTTAGGAGTGAGTTGCTTAAAGGAGGCCGATTCCTTACGAGAGCAGTCCACAAACTCTGAGAGACGGTGATGCAGAAAAATACATGAAATACAAAAAAAATTAATAAGTGGTAGAAAAATAATCAGTATCAAACCAGAATATTTATACGTTTCTTTTCCTACCAAAACGCACATTATTTTAGCGCTTGCAGTTTTAGAACCCTAATAAACCATCACTAACTGATTTGAGTTTAGGTGGTAAGACCGGGAAAATCTAGTACAAATCTTTGGATTCTAGATGTGAAGTGGTCAGTCCTTTGAATCCTAAGATAGAATTCGTAGTACGAATATTTTGTGGTAGTTTGTTCCAGAGTTTGCTGTGGAATACGATAAGGAACCTTCAGTGATATTGTGTTCGGCACTTATTGATAAACAATGTTGCCTCGTAGTTCAGGAGATGGTATCTAGGCATTTGCTTCGGCGGCGCAGAGAAAGCCGTGAATGATATTCCGTTGGTTATTTCATAAAAGGATACGAAGTTATGTCATAGTCGGCGACAACACAAGGGTTCTAAGAAGTGTATTACACCTAGTCGGGTAGTCCATGTTACTGTTAGTTCCCAGAATCCGACGTGTGAAGCTTCTTTGTACACTTTCAAAACGTATTCTATCTATGCTATTCACGCTCGGAAAGATAAATGTGCAATACTGGGGTGTAGGTATTACACACATCTTGAACAAAGTAAGCCTCGACTCCGTTGCATAGAAGTTATTAAGAAGGGAGCCTGTTAAAAAAGCTGAACATTGATACCACTGAATGCTGTTTGGTTGGATCTAGTTCCATTGTTAGCAAACCATTGGTTCCGGAACGATTGAGCGAACGTTCGTGTTACTGTTGGAGTCAATATTATTCAGTAGTACATTTCTAATTACTTTGTATATTTATTGCATTATTCCAGACTATTGTTATTGTTATCGCCATTGCTGCTGTTATATACGTTGGAGTAATTAATCGTTTTCTGACGACGTGTAATTATACCGTCGGGTTGTTGGGATAATAATCGAGGTCGATACTCGATTAATTAGAAGCATTTGGTTAGTAGAAGCAAAACAATAGTATTCTGAACTCTAGTAACTGCTCGGTCGTAGCAATTCAGTCGGCTGATTTGACAAAGTCTGTTAATCTTCTAGCTTTGAGTATTATAGAAAAGGAGTGTTCCGTGAACTTTAAGTCATCAGAATATTTAATGTCCACATTGATTGTCGATCGGGGCACTTAGACTTCGGACCGGTTATATATAAAGCGTGAACTGATGGTTATGGTTGCATGTGTTTGTGGTTTTACATTTGCTATAGTTAAGTGGTAGTTGCCATTTTTTGCTCCAAGTAGATAGACTATTGAGGCCCATGTGAATAAGGGTCATATCTTTTTCTAAGGCACCCGATTTAAAGCTATGTACTACCTTGAGATCGTCCGCATATAAATATGGTCGGTCATGATTTATGACACTATTTATGTCATTTACATAAATAATGGACGATTGGGGACCCATACACTTCCATGTATAACGCCGCTGGTGATTGGTTTAGGTGATAATAGACTATTATTCAACTTTGTTGTTTGCTGTCTTCCTTTCATGCAAGATGCAAACCGTGAGTGACGTGAATCTTTGACGCAGAACGATTTTAGTTCAATGAGCGGCGGTTTATGTGGGACTTTGTCAAAAGCTTTACTGAAGTCGGGAAATATGTCTGATACTAGGACTTCTTTGTCTCGATGTGTGGTTATGTCATCTAGGTAGTCTAACAAGCATGTATCACACGACTTAGTATTTAAGAATCCATATCGGAACGGGGAGAGTAGTTCGTTCTCAAGCAAATATTGGAACAATTCCTCCTTGATTATTTTTTCTGTTATTCTTGATACAATTGAAGATGGGTTAATAGGGTGGTAGTTCTCTGTATTCCCTACAGGTCCGGATTTGAACGTAGGAATGATGCATATAGCTTTCCATGGAGTAGGGTAGCACTCGGTGGAGGTTGATGCTGCAAACAATTAAGGAAATGCCAGGTGAAAGTCAGTGCCATAATCCCTCAGTACGTTAGCTGGTATACCTTCAAGGCTAGGGTGTTAGCTTTTTCATAATTATATTTACGCGAGTTCTGTAAAGTTATCTGAGTGCACTACTATTGTTAAATCGATTCGTGCTACTATCATGTGAACTATATTATTGCCAATTTTAATTTTTTTCATGCACTTATTTCTTATAGATTTATGCTTATAAGTGCTTATTGTTATATCAACATGGCCAAGCCCCTATTCCGACGAGGATTCTGTAACACATATCAGAGTATACGCATTATTATTGTCATGAGAAACTATAGTGGACAATAAGATGTAGCGAAAACGTTTGGAAAATGCCAAAAGATATTTTACTACCGGAGGAACGGACTAGTAATAATGGGTTAGATTTCAGTCCATATAAATGCAGTGCCGTGTACTTCTACACGCTAACTAGGCATTGTCCCATTTGCAGGCTTTCGTCCAAATCAGCATCAGCAGCAATAGTGGGCGTGGCCCAAGATTTCTACGTTTCAAAGGATTTTTGGTGCAAAAGGAACAGGCTGGAAACATATCACAAGCTAGTGACCTTGTAGTCATTTACACACTAGCCGCTACGTTTTTAACTTTGTGTCCATTCAGTGGTTATATAGAAAATCTTTAGAAATTATTTTCAATAAAGTTATCATTTTGATCTCAAAAGCTTATAATATTCGTGGTCTAATATCACATGTTTTAATGAGTTATATGATTTGAGTTGTAGGATGTATATACAGACCACCCAACGCAGACAGCATGTATAACAAAAATCTGAGCACTCTGTTCTCCTTGGCCTCACAGCAACCCCACGTATCCAGACTAATCGGTGGAGACTTTAATTTGTCGAACATCGACTGGAAGTCGCCACACACTTCACAAAGATTCTCTAAATTAATAGAGATGATAGAATTTTGTGGTTGGACACAACAGGTCCAAATCCCAACTAGGGGAAACAATACCCTTGACCTCCTTTTTACTATTAACTTTAACTCAACCTCAGTTAACGTCAGCTCTGAATTTCACAATAACCACCACAAAGTAGTAATAAGCACATTTAATTACCAACCTACAAATAATCTCAACCCGAACGGACCTAAAAAATACAAATATCGAAGGTACAACAATGAAACGTGGAAGCATATCAAGGCACTAATTCAATACAAAAGATCGGACTCTTATCTCACTACTGAAAATATTGACACAGTATGGATTTTACGTCCTTTATTTTGCATGATAGTGGTGTAGCGGGTTTGATGCTTTCTATATGGTATTTAATTGTAAGCGAATTATGGAAGTGCTTACGTAATAAATTAGAGGTACGGCAAGGATCATCATATATTTTATTGCCACAGATAAAGAGGTTTCCACCCTCTATCTTAGAGCTACTAATTTTGTCCCTGAAGGTCTTGAGAAATCATGTAGAGGTGTTTTGTCCAGTAGCCTGTTTTTCTAGTGCAACATCTATCTGCATGCGTTTTGCCTCAGCCCTAATACATATTACTTCTATAGTAATAAGACAGGAAAAATCTTTAAGCTTATGAAATTTAGATACATGTCCACGAAAGCTTCTTTTTACAGATGTGGTGATAAACATACTTTCGGGAATTCCTTGTTTAGTATGTCTTAAAGGCGCAACTGTGTCAAGGGCATTATAATTGTCCTGGTACAGTATAACAGTCAGCTTATTAGTATCGTCTTCCGTGAAATAGTTATTTCAATGAAGACAACTGGAGTAAGTCTAAAAGCTTGTCTAGTCTATCTTATGGAACAGTCTACCAGATATCTCAACCGGAACCTTATATGTTGTAGTCTATAAGTCGAAGCTATAGATGACAATATTATGGTCATCACCTGAGAACTTTTTACCTTTACGTACAGTAAATAAGCTCCAAACCAAGCGTGAGGCCTAGGTTTCAGTCAGTCACAAATCCCTACTTGTTTGCTTAACGTAATACTGTATGCTGACTATCTACACAGGTGTGTGAGCTTTTTTCCTTATTAATATGTTTCGATCAGTAGATTAAGAATTAAATACCCAATATGTCAAGGTGGCTTGACGCAAGGGGAGAAGCATTACTAATCTTAATGAATTTATTCTAAGCATATTTGGCCAACTTTATGCAGAGTTGTCTTTATGGGTAGTTTCTAGTATATTCTGACCGTCAACATTCTCACTATTGTAGCTGTAACATATTTCCAGCTTCCAGAAGTAAATCACCACCAACGGGCTACTTAGAACCTATTTCATACTTGGCAATTATGTGGCAAATTTAAGCCATTTGTGTTACATTTCGGCATGTTACATCGGATTCACCTTACAACATGGATTTATTTATTTATTTATTTTAATCACATACTACTTATTTACAATAAGCGTTGTGAAGAAACCATTTTGGTCTTCATCAGTTGGGCATAATAATTCAATAAATCAAATTAGCGAAGTAGTATTAAGAGTAAAAACGCCAATGTGATGTAGGACGTGTATATAAAAATATATATGTATGTCACGATGGAAAGAGATTATAAGTGAAATTCTAAAGAGTCCAATGCGTAGTCGTAGATTAGACTTTGCATAAATAGGTTTGTTAGCCAACTAATAAACCCAATATAATGAAAAGGCCAAGTTGTAATCAAAATTTTGAATTGGTTTGTAAGTGATGACAGAAGACAGATAGTAATAATAATAATAATAGTAAAGTAGATTGGAGCGGAGTGGAAGTATGCACTATTAACCATGTAAAATATGTAGAGAATTATAGTAATGGAGAGGTCAAACAGTGCAATTAATAGCGTAATGAAATTGTGAGTTTTCACTCAAGTAATATTAATGAGGTGAAATTTCTGAATAAAGAAGTGTGCGTGTGTGTGTACATGAATAAGTATATGGTGTTGAAAATCAATGGATAATTACAGTATGGATTCAATGTGGATAGGATTATTAGACAACTAGTGAACCCAGCATAATTAAGAGGTCAAATTGTCATCGAAGTAGTGAATAAGTGTATAATTGATGATAGAAGATGGATAAGGAAAGTTATCAGTGTAATCAAATTATGAGTTTTCGCATAAGTGGATTATGGTGTGTGCGCGTGGGTTGGAACAATATAAATATGTGCATTATTAATTATGAATCCTTAGGCATATGGTGTATTATGAATGCATTTGATATATTTTAAAACTGTTTATACGGAGCTGGGACCTTGTTTATATGTATCATTAGTTATTTCAGGGTAGTTGAGGAGGTTACATAGACCTTCACCTGAAAGGTATTCTTGAAGTAATGTTTTGAACGCGGCTAACGACTTGCTGCAGCGAATGTGCTTGGAAAGTTTGTTCCATAGAGTCGTATATCTCACTGTGATGAAGCTCTGGCGTAGCTGAGTGAGACATCGCTGGATAGTAATAGTGTTTTCCTTATTACGTAGGTTATGTGTGGAGGTGTAGAGGATGGGCTGTGATGTCGACGCGTAAGTTGCGCCATTAATAAGGCGGTGCATGAGAGTAAGGTTTAGATTCAAGTGTCGTAGCCAAAGGGGTTTTAGCTTTAGTTTATCGCATCGTTGTTGATAAGTTTGTGTGATGTAGTCAACTAATAAGCTCTTAGTAAATGCTCGTTGAATTCGCTCGATTTTCATCAAATCTATGCGTTTACAGTTGCTGTAGAGTGGACAACCATATTCTAATATTGGACGAACACACTTTGTATACAGTAATATTTTTGAGTTCAAATTGAGAAAATTTTTTCTTATAAATCCAGTTAGCTTCCTCGCTTTGGAAGCTTGAAATGCAACATGCTCCGAGAAGTTAATGTTATCAGTATATCTGAGCCCCAAATCTTGAGCGACGCTTAGAGGTTTTATTTGCATTTTGCATAGGTGGAGACTGAGGTTCCATCTGCGACCAGTGGAAATGTATCCACTTTTGTGCACGTTTACGGGAAGACGCCATATTTTGGTCCATTTTGATAAGTTGTCAATTTCTTTTTGTATTATTTTAGTAATAGTGTTTTTATTTGTAGTGGGTGGGAATAAATAGGCAACCTTTAAGTCATCTGCAAAGAGGAAGATTTTACCATGCACAAATTGCTGGCACACATTGTTGATGAAAAGAAGAAAGAGTAATGGTCCAATTACGCTTCCTTGTACGACTCCGTTGGATACATTTACTGGCTTTCAGTAGCTAGAACCGATCCTTACAATTTGGCGGCGCCCTGTGAGGAATTATTTAAGCCATTTTAGTAGTGGGCTTCGTATGCCATAAGAGTGTAGTTTTGAGAGGAGAAGGTTGTGGGGGGACACAATCAAATGCTTTACTGAAGTCAAAATAAAGTACAATAATTGAGAAACCTTTGTCTCTTTCAGGTGTTATATAACCGAAAAATTCTAAGTGTGATGTAGCACTAGGACGATTTTTCATAAACTCATGTTGAGATGGATTGATTAGGTTTTCCGAAAGTAAGTAAGAAGTAAGCGGGCTGAGATGGCTGCGTCAATATTTCCAGTAGTGAGATAAGAGTCCGATCTTTTGTATTGAATTAGTGCCTTGATATGCTTCCACGTTTCATTGTTGTACCTTCGATATTTGTATTTTTTAGGTCCGTTCGGGTTGAGATTATTTGTAGGTTGGTAATTAAATGTGCTTATTACTACTTTGTGGTGGTTATTGTGAAATTCAGAGCTGACGTTAACTGAGGTTGAGTTAAAGTTAATAGTAAAAAGGAGGTCAAGGGTATTGTTTCCCCTAGTTGGGATTTGGACCTGTTGTGTCCAACCACAAAATTCTATCATCTCTATTAATTTAGAGAATCTTTGTGAAGTGTGTGGCGACTTCCAGTCGATGTTCGACAAATTAAAGTCTCCACCGATTAGTCTGGATACGTGGGGTTGCTGTGAGGCCAAGGAGAACAGAGTGCTCAGATTTTTGTTATACATGCTGTCTGCGTTGGGTGGTCTGTATATACATCCTACAACTCAAATCATATAACTCATTAAAACATGTGATATTAGACCACGAATATTATAAGCTTTTGAGATCAAAATGATAACTTTATTGAAAATAATTTCTAAAGATTTTCTATATAACCACTGAATGGACACAAAGTTAAAAACGTAGCGGCTAGTGTGTAAATGACTACAAGGTCACTAGCTTGTGATATGTTTCCAGCCTGTTCCTTTTGCACCAAAAATCCTTTGAAACGTAGAAATCTTGGGCCACGCCCACTATTGCTGCTGATGCTGATTTGGACGAAAGCCTGCAAATGGGACAATGCCTAGTTAGCGTGTAGAAGTACACGGCACTGCATTTATATGGACTGAAATCTAACCCATTATTACTAGTCCGTTCCTCCGGTAGTAAAATATCTTTTGGCATTTTCCAAACGTTTTCGCTACATCTTATTGTCCACTATAGTTTCTCATGACAATAATAATGCGTATACTCTGATATGTGTTACAGAATCCTCGTCGGAATAGGGGCTTGGCCATGTTGATATAACAATAAGCACTTATAAGCATAAATCTATAAGAAATAAGTGCATGAAAAAAATTAAAATTGGCAATAATATAGTTCACATGATAGTAGCACGAATCGATTTAACAATAGTAGTGCACTCAGATAACTTTACAGAACTCGCGTAAATATAATTATGAAAAAGCTAACACCCTAGCCTTGAAGGTATACCAGCTAACGTACTGAGGGATTATGGCACTGACTTTCACCTGGCATTTCCTTAATTGTTTGCAGCATCAACCTCCACCGAGTGCTACCCTACTCCATGGAAAGCTATATGCATCATTCCTACGTTCAAATCCGGACCTGTAGGGAATACAGAGAACTACCACCCTATTAACCCATCTTCAATTGTATCAAGAATAACAGAAAAAATAATCAAGGAGGAATTGTTCCAATATTTGCTTGAGAACGAACTACTCTCCCCGTTCCGATATGGATTCTTAAATACTAAGTCGTGTGATACATGCTTGTTAGACTACCTAGATGACATAACCACACATCGAGACAAAGAAGTCCTAGTATCAGACATATTTCCCGACTTCAGTAAAGCTTTTGACAAAGTCCCACATAAACCGCCGCTCATTGAACTAAAATCGTTCTGCGTCAAAGATTCACGTCACTCACGGTTTGCATCTTGCATGAAAGGAAGACAGCAAACAACAAAGTTGAATAATAGTCTATTATCACCTAAACCAATCACCAGCGGCGTTATACATGGAAGTGTATGGGTCCCCAATCGTCCATTATTTATGTAAATGACATAAATAGTGTCATAAATCATGACCGACCATATTTATATGCGGACGATCTCAAGGTAGTACATAGCTTTAAATCGGGTGCCTTAGAAAAAGATATGACCCTTATTCACATGGGCCTCAATAGTCTATCTACTTGGAGCAAAAAATGGCAACTACCACTTAACTATAGCAAATGTAAAACCACAAACACATGCAACCATAACCATCAGTTCACGCTTTATATATAACCGGTCCGAAGTCTAAGTGCCCCGATCGACAATCAATGTGGACATTAAATATTCTGATGACTTAAAGTTCACGGAACACTCCTTTTCTATAATACTCAAAGCTAGAAGATTAACAGACTTTGTCAAATCAGCCGACTGAATTGCTACGACCGAGCAGTTACTAGAGTTCAGAATACTATTGTTTTGCTTCTACTAACCAAATGCTTCTAATTAATCGAGTATCGACCTCGATTATTATCCCAACAACCCGACGGTATAATTACACGTCGTCAGAAAACGATTAATTACTCCAACGTATATAACAGCAGCAATGGCGATAACAATAACAATAGTCTGGAATAATGCAATAAATATACAAAGTAATTAGAAATGTACTACTGAATAATATTGACTCCAACAGTAACACGAACGTTCGCTCAATCGTTCCGGAACCAATGGTTTGCTAACAATGGAACTAGATCCAACCAAACAGCATTCAGTGGTATCAATGTTCAGCTTTTTTAACAGGCTCCCTTCTTAATAACTTCTATGCAACGGAGTCGAGGCTTACTTTGTTCAAGATGTGTGTAATACCTACACCCCAGTATTGCACATTTATCTTTCCGAGCGTGAATAGCATAGATAGAATACGTTTTGAAAGTGTACAAAGAAGCTTCACACGTCGGATTCTGGGAACTAACAGTAACATGGACTACCCGACTAGGTGTAATACACTTCTTAGAACCCTTGTGTTGTCGCCGACTATGACATAACTTCGTATCCTTTTATGAAATAACCAACGGAATATCATTCACGGCTTTCTCTGCGCCGCCGAAGCAAATGCCTAGATACCATCTCCTGAACTACGAGGCAACATTGTTTATCAATAAGTGCCGAACACAATATCACTGAAGGTTCCTTATCGTATTCCACAGCAAACTCTGGAACAAACTACCACAAAATATTCGTACTACGAATTCTATCTTAGGATTCAAAGGACTGACCACTTCACATCTAGAATCCAAAGATTTGTACTAGATTTTCCCGGTCTTACCACCTAAACTCAAATCAGTTAGTGATGGTTTATTAGGGTTCTAAAACTGCAAGCGCTAAAATAATGTGCGTTTTGGTAGGAAAAGAAACGTATAAATATTCTGGTTTGATACTGATTATTTTTCTACCACTTATTAATTTTTTTTGTATTTCATGTATTTTTCTGCATCACCGTCTCTCAGAGTTTGTGGACTGCTCTCGTAAGGAATCGGCCTCCTTTAAGCAACTCACTTCTAACGCTGATTAAAAACATAATTAATGCATCGATTACTCACTGCCCTAAATCAACCTACGTAGATTGGCGTACTCATCCAAGTTTCAAACACTCTCGGCCTTATACCGTACCTGAATATGCTATACGGTCTACTCTGTTTACCACCTCCCAGTCATGTTTTTTGAATCATAGACGAACCATAGACGAAAAGCGCGCGGTTGTTCGTCGGTAGTACAATATAATACAAAATATACGCCTGGTACCCTAGTGCTGTAAACTGTGGACCTTGTTATCGTTGGCTCTGTAGTTAATCAATATCTTCACATGGCGTGGATTCCGTAACCGTGACCCTATTAAAACCCCTTTAAAAACAAGGTATATCATTCTGATTATGTCTGTAGACTGGAGTGCTCTCATGAGCGAAATTCTACTTGAGAATGAATCTATTATTGTTATTAGTTGGCACTCAGTTTATAAGGAGATTCATGACTGGTTCCTATTTTGTGATAATAGGCACTGCGAATTTTTCCTAATCGTAATTAAATGCTCACAATTTTCGAATTTTTTAGTGCCCCGATTTATTAAATTACCTACTAAACGGATTTAATTCGTGGCTGTACACTGTGGAAACTAAGGGCTATGGGATGCTCTGTTCAAACTGAATCTACGAATGATGCTGAGGAGGTGTCAAAACCCTGTTATTATGCTGTAATAAAGCAACTTTTGTCGGTTTAGTTTGCTAAGTTATTCGTTTATTGTGCTGATGAAATCTTCTATGTAGATAGCAATATTATCTTTCAGAAATAGCTTTTTCTTAAACATCATTCGGTTAATGAGAGCATGCAGTAATGAATAGAATGCTGTGGGTTACATTCATACATGTATTTTCACAGTGTTAATGTCAGAACATTCAAAACATATGAAGAGTTGATTTGAGAACTTAGCCACAACAGCAATGTTTACAGTACTTGTACTCCAGTTACATTTATTGAACCGCGTTGTATATATGACTATTAACCACGCGCTTCTGGGCCAAGTCGTTACGATTCCGAAGAACGGCCGTGAGTGTGCTGGATGAATCACTGAGTACAAAAGTACTTGAAACTTGGGTGCTGATGAAAAGGCGATTGAATTGTGTCAGTAGTTTCCATACTTGTCTTGTACATAATCATCTACAACTAGAGGGAAGACGAAAGCAGAGAGAACACAAAACAACGGCACTGGTATCCCAAGGTTAACAAAACAAATGGACACAATTAGTATGTATACTTACGACATACCACTTAAGCTTATGAATGGATTAATAGGGAAGAACATTAGCATATGACTAAGACAGGTGAATGGTGCTCACACGTTCAAAGTCCCTATTATTTCGCTGGTAGAGGAGAGAACAATAGCTAATGTTAGCATTTTTAATGAGATATTAGAAGAGATGAAACTACTAACATGTCATACAAATAATGTGAATCTGTTTCCTGAGTGGCTTGGGTCAAATTGGTTCCAATTCTCAAAAGTTTATTTGTAGAATAATTCATGTAGAGCAGATTTGGAATGTGACATTTTTATCTTTGAAGCTGAATTGCGGAGGTTATAACAAGATAGTTCCTCCATCTGAATTTTATTAGACGATGAAAACGCTAATTTGTTCAATATATTGTAAAAGAAGATTACGTTTAATTTTAGTCGTTGGCTCCATAATGTATCTAGTCCTAACTTAGTGCATCTAGTTTTATAGTCTAGAGTACGATTACCCTCAAGGAGACGTGGAGTAAAGCGACGTTGTACAGACTCCAGTCTGAGTTTATCTTCAATGGAAACATTACTGAGAATAAAGGTACAGTATTCTATATAAGGTCTGACACAAACTTTATATAGCAGAATATGAGAATCATTGCTATAAAAGTTACGTAGTATACAACCTAGTAGTCGATGTGACTCAGATGTCTGCATATTGACCTGTTCTGTAAAAGACAGGTTATAAGAGTACCTTAGTCCTAGGTCAACTACTGACTGAAGCCTAGACAACTTACTGCCGTTTATGGAGAGATCAGAATTGAGGCACTGATCCCCAAAACATATCGAACCACATTTAGAAGCGTTAAGATCTAACTTCCATTTTCATCACTATACTGCGACCTTGTTGAGTTCAGTAGTGGCGCCACAGAATGTGTGTACAAATTCGTGAGGAGGGAATGGGTGCACTATTTTCAGATTATCGCCTATAGAAAGGGTCTACCCATGCTGAAGAATTTGCATATATCGTCTATGTAAGCTATAAAAAGCAGTGGGTCCAAGACACTTCCTTGTATAACGCCACTTGTAACCGGTTCGGCCTTCGAAGGAGTGGAATTAATTTTAACTATTTGATGTCTATTGCTGAGGAAAGAGTTTAACCATGCAAGTCGAATGCGAACCTGGAAGAATGTGCCGAGAAGCTTGAGGGTCTTAGATTGAAGGATGAAAGTTGACCCTCTCCCACATTTGGAATCCCCGCCACATTACCCTATATATATGTATGTACTTTTGTTGTTTGAATAATAATACATCTCTTCTTCCGGTCCTCCACGACTTCTTCCTGTTCTTGTGTTTCCAAGTGACTGTTGTGTGTTGAATACCTCGCTTCCATAGGTACACTAGAGCCGGCTCGGAGTGAGCAGAACGGACCACACAGTATATCCAGATACGAGGTAAGGCGAATAATATTTAGAACAATGGATAAGGACTCCAACATTGCACAAAGATAGAAGGTAGTCTTCCGTAGCGATGGAATCTGTGCGGGTTGATATTATGAGTAATTTGCTGTAATGGAGACCTATTACTGATGAGAGCTGGTTACAAGCTCAGGGAAATGATATAGAGGAACATACAAAATAGAAGAAAAAAAAGCAAATGAAGTTAGCTAGTAGTTGTAATACAAACAGTTTTAATGCAAAATATTCTTCATTTTTTGTTATTTTTCCAACTACAATGTTCGTGTTTAGTGTTTAAAGGTTGAGAACCCTATGAACCATCATTACTTAACTTGAGGTTGTAGTAAGTCTTGGAGTATTCGGTACCGAACTTTAGTTTTATTGTTTCGTGTATTGCTCATGTTATCTATAGACAATAATTACTATAGTCTACACTCTCGTGTCACACATTAAGAGGACCGAGCACTTCACACGTTAAGCTAGAATTTGAATAAATCGGTAGTTTGTTCAGCGCCTTATAGTCACTAAATAGTTGGTTTATTGCTCGTATAAAGTGATGTATGCTATATAGTGTACGGATTTCTGCTGGTAAACTATTCCATATGGTAGTAAATTTATGCACGAAAAAGTTAGATCGTATTTTAGTCTTACAGTGTTCCACCCACACTGTACCTGTATGGTTCCTGAGACCGTAATCAGGTGCTTCGACAAATCTAAATATAGGGTCGGGTGAGTATGCTAAACGGTGTCAAACTTTAAAATAGAATGTCAGATTGAGCTTAGCTCGTCTTTTCCAAAGTGGTTCTAGGCCCAGTGTGTCGCACCGTGTAGTATAATTTAGTCCACAATCCATCCCCAGTATCTTTTTTGTGAAGTATCTTTGTACACCTTCTATCTTTAGCTTATCACTTATTCGGAGGCTGCTGGGTATGAGTGGGCAGTATTCAAGTAGCGGGCGTACACAGACCTTGTATAATATCAATCTAGACTCACGTTGGTAGAAATTGCGGGTAACACAACCCATAAGTCTGCGCACCTTTGTGGTGACAGATATTGTTTGTTCCTTGAATGTGAGATCCGTAGTGTATCTTAAGCCTAGGTCCAGAATCGTCTTACATTCGGAGATTTGTTCCCCATCTACTACAAAGTGTAGGTTGAGGTTGCGACACCCAGTGCTAATCCAAACACATTTGGCGTTAAAGTGAAGTTGGTGGTCTTTGCACCAAGCAGTGACTTCGTCTAGCTCTTGCTGTACGTTCTTAACAGTGTTGTGTGGCTCATTCATGTCGCTTCAGTAGACAACTTTCAAGTCATCTACGTATAAGAAGGTTTTCCCAGTGTTAAAACAGCTATTGATACTGTTGATATATATTGTAAACAAGAGGGGCCCTAGTACACTTCCCTGTATAACCCCACTGGTTACTCTCTTAGGAGATGATTGTGCTGAGTTTACTTTTGTTATCTGAAACCGATTAGTTAAGAATGATTTAAGCCAGCTCAGCAAAGGGTTTCGAATCCCTATGGAGTATAATTTAGTCCACAATCCATCCCCAGTATCTTTTTTGTGAAGTATCTTTGTACACCTTCTATCTTTAGCTTATCACTTATTCGGAGGCTGCTGGGTATGAGTGGGCAGTATTCAAGTAGCGGGCGTACACAGACCTTGTATAATATCAATCTAGACTCACGTTGGTAGAAATTGCGGGTAACACAACCCATAAGTCTGCGCACCTTTGTGGTGACAGATATTGTTTGTTCCTTGAATGTGAGATCCGTAGTGTATCTTAAGCCTAGGTCCAGAATCGTCTTACATTCGGAGATTTGTTCCCCATCTACTACAAAGTGTAGGTTGAGGTTGCGACACCCAGTGCTAATCCAAACACATTTGGCGTTAAAGTGAAGTTGGTGGTCTTTGCACCAAGCAGTGACTTCGTCTAGCTCTTGCTGTACGTTCTTAACAGTGTTGTGTGGCTCATTCATGTCGCTTCAGTAGACAACTTTCAAGTCATCTACGTATAAGAAGGTTTTCCCAGTGTTAAAACAGCTATTGATACTGTTGATATATATTGTAAACAAGAGGGGCCCTAGTACACTTCCCTGTATAACCCCACTGGTTACTCTCTTAGGAGATGATTGTGCTGAGTTTACTTTTGTTATCTGAAACCGATTAGTTAAGAATGATTTAAGCCAGCTCAGCAAAGGGTTTCGAATCCCTATGGAGTATAATTTCTCATAGAGTATGCTGTGCGGTACTTTGTCAAAAGCCTTAGATATATCGAAGTACAAGACTAAAACTACTTTGCGTAAGTCGCGGCAAGATGTAATGTGATTAAAGAAGTCTAAGTGACAGGTTAAACACGAGCGACTCCCTATAAAACCATGTTGTGATCTAGATATTTGGCTTTGTGCTAGTAAGTATTCTGAGATACCATTTTTTATTATTTTCTCCATGATTCGTGAAAGAACAGAAGTAATGTTTATAGGCCTATAATTACTTGCACAAGCTCTATCACCGGCCTTATATTTGGAGATAATGTAGCTAGTTTTCCAAATACTTGGATATTCACCTGTGTCTAGCGACAAGGTAAACAATTTAAGGAGTAGAAGTGGCATATCCTCTCCACATCCTTTGAGGAAGACTGATGAGAGACCGTCGGTTCCTGAACCTTTTGTAGACCTAAGGTTTCTGATAGCTTCAGCTATGCATTTAGCGCTGAAAGGTATTTTGGACAATGTACTGTCTACAAGCACCATGCGCATATAATTTGTTGGTAGTTTAGCCTGAAAGTTGCTAAACGAGTTATTGAAAATTTCACATATTGCTCCGGGGTCGTTGTTTACCTTGCCGTCATGGATCAAAAATGGGATGTCTGTTGGGGTGCGTGTACGTTTATTAAGGAGTGCTGTGAGACTATTCGTTTTAGTACCGCTTTTAAGCGCAACAAGCTCTTCGTTCCTTTTGCCTCGATCAAGAGATATCCTAGCAGATTCTAGGGTTTCCCAGATTAGGTATAAACATGAAAAATCATAAGAAGAGAAGTAAAAATTTGAAAGCTTTCTGAGTTTCGCTCGGTGTTTACGAGGGAGAAATGATGAATTATTCCTAGATGGCAAGCATATTGTTTTGGGGGGCTATAAGCATGATAGAATTGTCGTGTAAAAAATTGTTAAAGAGTCTCGAAGTGAGTCAGTAGCAAAGAAGTCGTTTCTTTCAGAGTATTTAATGAGTCTCACTAGAAGCTCCCAGTCTGTATTCCTAAAGCACCGGGTATCTGTGTCACATCGGTACTGTTTGTGTGTTGTTTTCAGTGAGGGAATCGGCAGAGAACAAAAAACCACTCTGTGGTCGCTAGTAGACCATTCTTCACCGACTTGCGTCGTGATGGGTATGATACTGTGGCAAAATATCAGATCCAGGATATTGTTACCGCGTGTAGGTTGTGTGACATACTGCGTCCATCCATACAAATCTATGGCAGTAATTATGTCGTCGTGTCGTTGTGGGCCACTGCTTGTCTTCCAGTTGATGTGTGGCAGATTAAAATCTCCCGCAATCACTTTATAATCAGCATCTAAGGTTGAGGCTCGTGCAAATAGGATGCATAGTGCTGCGTCTGTTTCTGGACGTGAGCAGGGTGCTCTGTACACACAGCCTACAAGCATCTTATAATTAGTGCCCCATACCATGAGGAAAAGTGAGTCAGGGACTGTACTAAGTGTTAGTTCTACTTTTGTCACCAGGGCGTGACTATGAATGTATATTATGCAACCTCCCCCTCTTTGATTGTCTCGGCTAGTGCGATGCAAGGAATAACCATCTATATTTATGTCAGCATTCAGTACTGAAGACGAACACCATGTTTCTGTTACCAATATAGCTGATGGTTTAGTGATAAGGACTGTTGTTCTGAGGTCTGACATTTTGTTAAGTACCGAACGAGGATTGATGAGCACAATCGTAAAAAGGTCTGTGTTCACGGAGGTTAAGAAGTCTTTGTCGAAGGGGTTGAGATTATAATTATGGGTATAGTTTGGACTACATTTCAGGAGTCTCTGGACATTACTTAGTTGAGATGTTAGTGGATACATACTCGGTGTTTGTTCCGTGAGATCAGTGTTCTGAACGTCTCTGACATCCCTGTGGTAATCACTTAAGACGCTTATGTTAAACGGATATGAGATGGTAGCTACGTTTTTCCTTAGTGGTGATAGGGGTTGGGAGCATTCACGATTGGCATGTGTTGTTGGTTTAGGTAGGGTGGTAGAGGTGGCGGACAAGAGTGAAAAGGGTTGTGTGATGTCATCTGAGGATACGCGAAAAACGGATATAAGTGAGCATATGTAACATTTGGTCCACAATAGTTGGACAATATGTTATGAGTTCTAGGCATATAGTCGTAAGCAGAAACGAATGCTTTAGGGAATTGTTCCGGTTGTAGATTTTCATGTCTATATGGCCACTTATATTGGTGGTGAGGATATTTTCCATGGTTGTGCTGAGCCATGCTACTGTTCATTTGGAACTGCGATGGAATAAGTGGTAATAGGTGGCTTCTTTGTGCAGCAATGTCTTGGGCCAATAGTATTTGGTACTCTGGCATTGTAGAGTGTGTCACTCCGATTTTTTCTGAGTATTTATTTGGTTTAACGTAAGGATGGGAGGAGAGAAATCGTTTATTACCACACTGAGTATTAATTTTTATTTTAGATGGCAGAGGCTTAGTTTGCCTAATATTTTGGGGTTTGTCGTTAATTTTATTATCTAACCTATTAAGGTTCCGACTATTTTGGGTCTTATTCGTGCTGTTGGTTTGAGGTTTGTTGCCTGATTCTAAGAGAGAGAATCTATTCCCAGTGCGTAGGTACTCATTACTATCGTTATGCCAATGTTTGAGTTCCTTTATTGTCTTTACAGTGCAGCGATGCTTTGCAGTGTATAACGTTTCCTCGCACAGCAATTTAGCATGAGGATCGATCGTATTCTTCAGGGGAGTAATGTCTAAATCGATAAGGTCGGCAGCTATTTCCGTTGCTAATACCATAGTACTCTGGTTTACACAGGGCGAGCTGGTCAGTTCATTTAAATCATGTGGCCCTCTAGTTTTAAGTTTAGTCGGTGTGGTTGAAAGTTCCGATGGCATATTACGTTCACCACAGGTCACTGTGGGACTAGCTTTGCTAAGATTGTTCTGATTTGCTAGTTCATGTTTAGGTTCGTTTAGATTATGAGCTGTGGCGTTATGCCTGCTACGAGTTCTGCATTGTAGTGGTGTTTTATCAGCAGCTATTAGTACATTCTTGTACTCACTGCCAGTTCTTATACGACTCATTGACTTGATAAATTTCTCACAATCCTGTGTGTATTTAAAGTAGAAAAGGATTGGGCAGCTACTTTGCTAGTCTTTTTTTCTTAGTCGTTTGCACTCACAAAGCACTTTGGACATGCCTGAAGCCTTTATTTAGAGGAGAATCCTCAGGGATGTTGTAAACTATTGCCTTATGGAGCGAACTAATACGCTTCACAACTTTCGTCGAAATGAAATCTAGGAAGATTTCAGCTTGCTTAACTTTTTCTATGTCAGTGTTATTATGTTTACCAAATAGGTATGATATTGGGGCTAGATCTTGTAGGACATTCTGCAACTTGGTTAGTGTTGACTTAATGTCGTCCACTTCCATTTTATAAGAAGCAATATCAGTATTCTGATCGGCAATGTTGACTACCCTAACAAGTGTTATGCAACTGTCAGCTAGTTGCTGATTGGTGATAAGCGCTTCGTTAACAGATGCTTCAGAGTGTGCAGGGGAAGGGCTATTAAATATTGGTCTTTTAGTTTTGCTACAATTTGTTTGTGTCTGACGGATTAGGAAGAGAAAAACTGGTAGAGGAAATGTCGCTCGGTTTAGGAGAACTAGTATTAGGCTTTGAACGTTTTGCCTTAACTCGTGCCATTTTGTTATATCTAGATATTAAGATACTACAAGGTTGTATGTAAAGTTAGGTAATACTGCTGGAGTACTACAAATAATATAACGAAGTGAGAGATGTGCAAGATAACTCGGAAATAAGCCAAACAATTAAACCACGTGGAAAAACGTTACCATTTTCGAAGTTCGCGGGTAGGCAGTGCCAAAGGCTTCGTTTAGTAAAGATTTAATTAAAGAATTCACAGTTAAAAGTCATACAGTACGTAGCCTTTTGGAAACCATGTTGGGAATTGAAGATAAGTTTTTAAGAGAGTAAATAGTCAGACATTTAGTTACATAGTGTTTCCTCCATTATTCTTGAGACAACTGGGGTGATATTTATGAGCCCATAGTTATGCGAGTTTGTCCTGTCACCTGATTTAAATCGAGGGCTTATGTATGAGGCTTTCCATCTATTAGGGTAAGTACCTGTTGTTAATTAAAGGTCAAACAGTTTTAATAAGATTAATAGTAAATTAGGTCCGCGATGACGCCACCTACTCCATAACTACTTAACGTCCTAGGTGAGTTTATGGAATTAAAAATATTATCATTAGTAAAAGAAAAGGATTCCATTTAGTTAGTAGCCGAGTTGACAATGTCTAACTCAGTGTCATCCAGGGGTTTACCTCTGCTAGCCAAGAATTCGCTAAACATGTTTGCAATAATATTATGGTCGTTGACAATCAACCCATTATGTGAAATGCAAGAAATATCATTATTTTGGTAAGGTTTGAGGCATTTATTATTATTATTACCCTGAAGCTACTGTGCATTGCTGGTACCTCTTCATTAATCGCCTTTAACCTGTGAACTTCTTCTAGTCGGTTAAAAGTCATAGTAATTTCTACGAATGCCGAGAAGTCATTTGACTTAAAATAACACTTCTGTAGACGTCTTAGCTTCTTACGGCAATGAAGTGGTATATACAATTTAGTTGACTTAATTATATTGCTTAGTTTAATAGGTGCAATCAAATCTAAACATGAATCATTAATTTAATAACAAATATCTAGTGCATCTGTAAGACTACTGGATAGAAAATAATTGTCCCAATCAGCGCAACTTAGGAGGGTATGCAGAAGAATTCAGTCCAAATTTTTATAATCTCGATATTGTCTAGTTTTTTGTAAGTTATGATTATTGGAGTGACTAAAATTAAAATGAAGAGCACATAGGACCATTTTATATTCAGTGTTTTCTAGCATTTTGCTAACTTGAAGTGACAGAGGAGTGACGTCATGACAGAAAACTAGGTCAATAATGTCATGATGTCTTGTGGGAGTGTGTACACAGTGTCCAATAGTACATGTCTTATGTTGTAAGTAGGTTTTCTTCATCATATGACTGTTCCCCGCCAATATTCCAATCTATTCTAGGAAGGTTAAAGTCAATTGCTATGACTTTTGCATTATAATTTAGGGCAGAGGTCTGCACAAAAGCATTAATAATCTTGTTATCTACAATAGTCGACGTGTTATGGGTTCTGTATATGCATTTAAAAAGTAAACTTCGGTTCGGGGTATTGACTGATTTTCAAACCGACTCTGGTACCTTACCGAGTAATTTGTCATCGATTTTATTAGACGAAGAACAAACACTTACGTATATTAAACAACCACCACCCCGTTTATATTCTCTATTGCCGCGATACAACATGTAGTCTTGATGGGCTAATTCTGAGTCAGTAACTGAGGAAGAACACCATGTTTCTGTGACAAACGTTAAAGAAGGTTTAGCTAATAAGGCTATAATTCATGTGGCTGATATTTTATTAAGAAGTGAGCGGGCGTTAATTACTAAAAAGATCAGAAATAAAGAGCTGATTGTGAAGAATCGAATAAGATCTTTATCTAAGTCGTTCGTGTTTGGTATAACGAGATGTTGGTTTGAAAAGGCAATCTGACTGTTTGAGCTAGTGTCTGAGCAAGCTGTATTTCTGTGGGGACTAGTGCCTGCCTGATCCCAAAAAATTATTATAATCAGAGATACTAGGATGTTCAGAGCATTTTGAGTTAGGTAACATGGCAGCCCTTTGACTACGTTCAAAAGATGGAAGTTGTCCTAGATGCCCATCAGGAGTATAATTATAAAAGTGAAGAGAGTAAAACCATTTACACGATCTGAGTAGGTCGTGTATGGTGAAGGATTACCAGGGCTTAAAGCATACTGGTGTGTTTGGCGCTCTAGAATTTCTTACAAAGTTATTTGCGTCAAGGTAGTAAAATGTGTTAGGTACTGTTAGGGATTCGATATCCCTAAAAATACAGTTGTTCATTTTATCAAGTTGTATTGATTTTTGTAAACTTGATTTATAAACTTTCATCACATTTTAATGTGAGTCAATGTAAGTTATATTTACAGAGTATATTTGACAATATTTCATTGTATTAATAAAATGTTTATGATTTCAATTTTTGATGAATAGTCACTATAAATATACGAATATTTTGTACACGACTCACTTCCCTTTTCACTGGAATAAAGTTTCCTGTTTTCTCGTCTTCTGTCTTCTGATTTTGCGACTAAGAGGGTTCAAGGCGTTCAAGTGCTAAGATTGCGTTGCGGCTAGTCAAAGTCATCAAGCTCGAAATATAACAACTGGCGACGGGGTGAACTCATCAAAATGTCATTTACCTTCGAACAACTTGAAGCCTTGCTGGAACGCCAAGAAAAACGCTATGAACAGTTCCAGATACGTATGCTAGAAACTTTAACCCAGCAAATGAATCTTACCCAGAAGGGGCTATCAGAAAACTCATGCACATCTCACGCCGATTCAATCATGAACTCCATAAATGATTTCCACTTCGATGGGTTAGCTGGTATTACATTTGATTCGTGGTTCAAGAAGTACGAAGACTTATTTGCAAAGTTGAATGGAGGAAGATACTTCGCAAAATTGGATTTATCAGATGCTTATCTACAAATTCCAGTAGCTGAAGAATGCAAACAATATCTAACTATAAATACGAATATTTTGTACACGACTCACTTCCCTTTTCACTGGAATAAAGTTTCCTGTTTTCTCGTCTTCTGTCTTCTGATTTTGCGACTAAGAGGGTTCAAGGCGTTCAAGTGCTAAGATTGCGTTGCGGCTAGTCAAAGTCATCAAGCTCGAAATATAACAACTGTGAAGTTGCGAAGGGGAATGCAAAGTCAAATGCAACGTATGCCTCACAGAGAGTCCATGATTAGATTTGTTGGGACTCGACCTCATAGAACTCTGAGACTGGCCGACCACTCGATTAATCATGTCTGCAGCCGTGTCAGGACTTCTGAGGTGTCGGAAAAAAGGATGAACACTGTTTCAGAAAGACACCACAGAGTGTTTGGAGAAGAACTGGGAGAATGTAATAAAGCAAAAGCACGGCTAGTCCTCAAGCATGGTGCCACACCAGTATTCCGACCCAAACGTCCAGTGCCGTATGCGGCTTTACCTATTGTTGAGCATGAGTTAGCTCGCCTTCAAGAAAGTGGAGTCATCGAGCCGGTAAACTTTTCCGAATGGGCAGCGCCAATTGTGATCGTTAAGAAGCCCAATGGAAACATCCGACTATGTGGAGATTATTCTACAGGCCTTAATGAAGCATTAGAAGCCCATCAGTACCCGTTGCCGTTTACCAGAGACTTATTTGCAAAGTTGAATGGAGGAAGATACTTCGCAAAATTGGATTTATCAGATGCTTATCTACAAATTCCAGTAGCTGAAGAATGCAAACAATATCTAACTATAAATACGCACAAGGGATTGTTTCGGTATAACAGACTTCCATTTGGCGTAAAGACAGCTCCATCAATCTTCCAACAAATCATGGACGCTATGCTACAAGACATTCCTGGTACTGCTGCTTATTTGGATGACATACCCATAATGGATGTAGATCAAGCCGATTTAGAAAAGAAACTGGATTTAGTGCTCACACGAATTGGAGGTTTTGGGTTCCGACTGCGTGCCGAAAAATGTGATTTTCAATTGCAGCAAGTACGTTACTTGGGATTTATAGTGGATAAAGATGGAAGAAGACCTGACCCGGATAACATTGAAGCTATTAAGACGATGCCACCGCCGACAGACGTTCCAACCCTACGATCCTTCTTAGGGATGGTCAGTCATTATGGTGTATTTATTCCAGACCTGCACCGCCTGCGAGCTCCGCTGAACTGTCTACTGTCGAAAAATGCCAAATGGATCTGGTCAGAAGAATGCCAGGAAGCGTTTACGGAAATCAAACAACTATCATCGAACTTACTTCTAACGCACTATGACCCAACCCTACCCATTATGGTTGCAGCAGATGCTTCGAACTATGGAATTGGTGCGGTGATTTCACATGTTTACCCAGATAGATCAGAGAAGGCGATTTCCCATGCTGCACGATCATTAACAGCAACGGAGAGGAACTATAGTCAAATAGAGAAGGAAGCCCTTTCTATTATCTTTTGCGGTAAAAAAGTTTCACAAAATGCTATTTGGCCGACCGTTCACATTATTGACAGACCACAAACCACTACTTGCAGTTTTCGGATCCAAAAAGGACATTCCAGTTTATACAGCAAATCGTCTGCAACGATGGGCCACTACTCTGCTTGGTTACGATTTTAAGATAAAATACCAACCGACGAAGTATTTTGGTCAAGCAGATGACCTCTCAAGATTAATCGGCTCCCATACAAAACAAGAAGAGAATGTACTTGTGGCTAACATAGAAGCCAAAGCAGATGTCCACACAGTGTTGACAGACGCGGTTTCTGGACTACCGGTTACTTTCCAAGCCATCAAGGAGGCTAGCGAAAGAGACAGAACAATCAAGATCATACGTTATTATATACTCAATCAGTGGCCCACATCACGACTCCAGGACGAACCTTTACAGTACTTCCGTCGGCGAGACGCCCTAACAATTGTCGATTCATGCATCATGTTTGGCCACCGTATTGTTATCCCTGAAATCCTCCGTCAGCAGGTCCTAAACCAATTTCACAGCGGGCACCCAGGTATTAGCAAAATGAAGTCACTAGATCGAAGTTACGCCTACTGGCCGTCAGTGGATCGGGATATAGAAACGAAGTGCCGCAGCTGTTGGTCCTGCCTACAAGCTTCAAAGAGTCCAGCCAAAGCCGAACCTCAACCTTGGCCGAAACCAGACGCCCCTTGGAGTAGAATACATGCTGATTTCGCTGGTCCAATACAAGGCAGAAATTACTTAGTTGTTGTGGACGCTTTCACAAAGTGGCCGGAAGTATACCACATGCAAAGCTTGACGTCAGAGACCACAATTCGCAAACTGTCCAGACTTTTTTCCTGTTTCGGAGTCCCAGAGGTCCTGGTGACCGATAAGGGAACCCAGTTTGTGTCGTCCGCATTTAAGCGTTTTTGCAGCGAAAACGGAATTACACACATGCAATCTCCACCGTACCATCCTCAATCCAATGGCCAAGCTGAAAGATTCGTTTATACATTGAAAAGAGCTCTGAAAAAAGAGGGAGGAGATAGTGTGCCGATACAAGTTGTTAACAAATTCCTAATGTCTTATCATGTTACATCAAACCCAGCCGTACCAGAGGGAAAGTCACCGGCAGAGTGCATGTTCGGAAGGAAGGTGCGGACTATTTTTAACAGTATGCTGCCTCAGCAAAGAACGAATAAATCCAACGGTGAAAGTCAACAGACGACTATCCGTAGTTTTCAGGTGGGTGAAAAAGTGCTTATCAGATCATTTCGAGGTGATAGAAACTGGGAGCCGTGTGTCGTCGAACGCAGGATCGGAAAAGTATTATACTTAGTTCGGGGAAATTTCGGTACGTGCACAAGACATGTCAATCAAATGCGAAAGAACGGGGGAACAGTGAAAACGCATGGACGACTTCCATTTCAAATGCTGGTGGACACATTTCCAAAGAGCCCCAGTAAGAAGGAACGCAGAAGATTCAACGCCAAAACAATCAAACCACCCCGAGTAATGGACCGCAAGCGGAACACGGTAACAAGGTTGCAAGTTGACCCAAGTAGGAAATCATACATACAAAAACCGTGAAGAGGGAAGGTGTTGAAATGGCTCCCAGAAACCTCAACGAAGCCTCCAGAACTCTTGGAGGTGCCTAGTGTTTTACCGGACTACCACAAAGCTGGACTGGTCTCGAGAAACCTATCAGCCGTTTCCTTTTTTTAAAAAAAGGGGGAGGTGTTAGGGATTCGATATCCCTAAAAATACAGTTGTTCATTTTATCAAGTTGTATTGATTTTTGTAAACTTGATTTATAAACTTTCATCACATTTTAATGTGAGTCAATGTAAGTTATATTCACAGAGTATATTTGACAATATTTCATTGTATTAATAAAATGTTTATGATTTCAATTTTTGATGAATAGTCACTATAAATATACGAATATTTTGTACACGACTCACTTCCCTTTTCACTGGAATAAAGTTTCCTGTTTTCTCGTCTTCTGTCTTCTGATTTTGCGACTAAGAGGGTTCAAGGCGTTCAAGTGCTAAGATTGCGTTGCGGCTAGTCAAAGTCATCAAGCTCGAGATATAACAGGTACATGTTCGCCACTTGGTTTAAGCTGGTAGTTAAATAAGCTATGTTTTGATTGGTTAAGTACAGCCTGTGAGTACTCGCGACCTTGACTACTACTGAGTCGATTGCCTTTAAAAAATGGGGCCCCATAACCGTCTTGCTAGATAATGATGTTGTAGGCACAATGATATCACGCCCTCTTTGTATAGATGAGGTCATAAAACCTTACTTGTAGCTTACGTTTAGTTTCATTGATCATTTTGATGCGGTTTTCACTAAACTTAAGTTGTTTCGTGGGGTAACCATGGTCTTTAGCCGCACTTTGGGAGTTCGCGTTTTTTCACCGAGTAAAGAACTAGAGGGCCTAATATTGGAGGCCGTGTGGTCTAAATCTATATCACTTAGGAAGTGGTTGTTAGAGGTTTGACTTGTAATTTGTACGTCTTGTAGCATAAAGCCAGTTTGCTGATTAATAGTATCATCAGAGGATTCTGTAACAATACTAATCGGTATAGTCTGGCATTTTATATTAGTGGTGTTCTGCTCAGCTTTACTTAGGTGTGAAGTTCCTAGTCTCCTACGTCTTTGGATTACAGTCTTATCCCCGACTATACGGACCTTCTTATACTTAGTAGATGCAGTTATTAATTGCTCAGCCCGTTTTAACTGATCTGCTGTTGACTGAGAATCAAACCGGAAGAGAATAGGGCATGAGCATTTTTGGTGTTTCATGTTAAGGTGAAGGCATTCGCAAAAAACAATCTTAAATATTGGCGACTTTTAGTAAAGAATACCTAATTATTCTCAGTGGTGCCTTATCCGGTATATTGTAGGTAATTAGGTTCTGACGGGATATCATATGTTTAGTTACTTCTGTAGCAATGAAGTCGATTAAAGTTTCCACCTTCGTAACGACTTTTATTACAGGTGAACTTGTATCCTTGGTCAATAGCAATCTAAAGGATAACAATGTGTTAAATTCTTGTTTAACGCCACATACTATAACTAAGAATGACTCCACTTGAGAACGTGTTTCTGCTAGCTGCTAAGCAAGATGTTGTAGTTCTCATCTAACCTTCTCAAGGCTACTGTTCTGTGGCATAGATGTGTGATCCCTATCGGATATTTCCGATAGTTGAATCACTGGTGTGAAATGTAGCATTACTGGACCTGTCGAACCCGGGGGTCACTAGATTAGAAGTTTGTTTAGTAGTAGAGTTGTTATTAACTGAGCACTGTGGGCTTTGACGAACTCGTTTTTTAGGGAGACGACCCATAAGTAAATAATTGTGGTGAATGTAAGCTAGCAGAGGTACTACCGGCAGCCAAAACAGACAAGTGTAACAATTATTAGCCACTTTAGGAAACATTCAACTAGGTGTCACAAAAGTTGGACGTATAGCGTTGTACCAATGTTATCTAAAAGCTTTTAAGGGTGGTTAGAAATTCTTACCGCTTTCGGCCCTTGAAAGGCAAATGCGTCTAACTCAATTTGTACAAGTAGATTTGAGTCGAGATTTGTATACTTCAAACATTTTCATTAGTGCATGTACAAAGACCCTGACTACAAGCATACACATTCAAAAAATGATAGCGATACGAAATCTGAGTATTAATCATCCAAAGTCGCGCACAAATAATAAGTTCTTGCCCACGTACTTTGATCTTTTACTTAGTTTTGGTTTACCATTTGTCTAATGGACCTATTCACACTGAATTTATTCTATAACTACTTATTGGTTTCTCTAGAATTTTGTTTATGATTTCTTCCCCTAGTGTCATATATATATGTGTATACTACACATTGGCGTTTTATTCTGAATATTGTATCCCCATGTAAACTAGTTTTAATTATTGTATATTTATACTCATTTCATGAAACGGTTCATTCACAATTCTCATTGTAAATAAGTTGCATGTGATCACATTCAAATTAACTACCTATTTATATTCCACATCGCATACTTAATCATACACATTCACCTTCATTTGAACAGAATCTTCAGCTTTCTATCATCGCCTGTGTTAACATACAAGCTTTAATTTGTACTTGCACAATTGTCTAGTAAATCTAATCGCACTGCATTTTTGCACCAAATATTCGTTAATTTACTGTCCAAATTTTTTCAAATAATTTGTTTGACCCCTTTTATATCATCACTTTCTTCCATTTCTTAGCGTTATATATATATAGTAGTTCATATTTGGATTATATTCTAAATATTCTTTCTCCTTGTAAACAAATTTTAACCATTGTATGTGTGTATTACCTTGATGGAACCCAAAAATGTTTCTTCACAACGCTTATTGTAAATAAGCTGTATGTGATTAAAATAAAATTAAAACTTTGGGATTATGCAATTCGAAAAATATGATGTTCAACTAGAACTCTGCTTGAAAGAATACAAAATCCAAACACTGAGCTCCTCATGTGACTTAGGTATATGCTATAGCAAGAGCCTTAGGTTTACTATGTGTGTCATCAATCACATCCAAGTCAAGACGACGAACTGACTTTGTTCTTCAGAAATTTTAAGCCAGTGAAACTAAGCTTGCAATATACAGAATGCGCCTAAGTCCTACCATAGAATACTGCTCGCCTGTCCTCTCTAGTCTGAACTGCATAAATACTATACGAATTGAAACTCTCCGGAGAACTTTCACCCAATGGTTACTGGAGTATAACTGTAACACAACTAATATAGAAAGGTGTAGGTTGCTTTCTCTAGAACCCCTATGGAGACGCCTTCTAAAAACCAACCCTCATTTTTTCCACAAAATAATTCACGGCCTCATTTTCTCAACCGCTTCTCACTTCTGGAAGACCACACCCCGATATACTATTAAAAATCTGGCCCGAACACTGTATACCGAAAAATGAAAACAAAAATCACGAAATAACTTTCTTATAACGCCATACAGTTTATTCTGGAATAGATTACCACTTTCTATCCGCCTCTGTGATACTCTACTAAAATTCAAACTTATGATGGACTTATTTCTCGATATCGATAGGACCCAACAACTCTTCCCTGAACTATCTGAAAATCACAGACCACCTTATATCTAGTGTACGAGTTCACGGCTCACACCACAAGCCTGTATGTTGTTAACAACTTACGCTTTTTTCCTTTCCTCACTAGTCATAACAACCGACCGTCCTTATAGCTCCAGATTACACGAGAAAAGAATTTTCCCTTATCTTTCCTTTTTTCTCCTTTTTTCTGTATGCGTGTTGTTGATAGATTTTCTGAATTCAGCAAGTATAACACAATTGCCCAATGATGGATGCCCGCCAAACCTAATATCTTACTACTAAGGCGCATCAGCGACATAAACAAAGAAGTGCGTTCACAAGTTTCACTCCCCACCCACTTTTAGTCAGTTTTTCATGTACTGCTATATCATCCACATACCATTCGAACCTACTACTCTTATAACTTACTGGTTTCCTAATACCCACTAACAATATGCTAATTACTGTCAATCACTCTTCTAGTCACCGGACACCATACTCCTCTGCACATCCGTATTAATTCCTACTTCCCCTAACTGATACCAGTCATAACAATTAGGTATCTAATTTCTAGCCTGCGGCTATAGTAGTTTGTGTAATTTGTCATATAACGCTTGATCAGATAAGGTCGACCAAAACAAACCTCGTGTCGTTGGGTATCGAGTACAACATAACTTCCATCGGACTGGTAAATTCACTAGCCTAAAACTATAAAAAGGGGGAAAGGGTGGAGCTTTCGCCCAGCAGACGTGATGGTGTGGGAGATAATTTCAAACTCCCCATGTCCGTAGGGTGGAATCTGTTTTATGTTTACGGCTACTTACTACGGTTCCTACAAGAGCAATCACTTAGTAATGTTGTTTCTAATGCCCCAATATATACTACTCGGACTCACACATAAAGTTCAATTGGCACTACCTATCTATCGGGAAATTTTACTACAAGTTAAACCCGACCTCTACGCTACAGACTATGATGCTGAGGCCTAGTAAGTTAAGACTGATAATAATTATTTACTGTATCTAGCGCAACAATGTGGACTAAATAACTACTTCATAACTACTTCAACCTCTCAAAATCAACTCCGTATGAAACCTCACCATACTCAAAATCCCAGTCTGAACACTACTATTGTAACCTTCTGTGATAGCCAGCCTATCAAAGATAACAAGTTAATTCTTCTCAAATGAACTTTAATACCAACATTTTCACCAATTTTAAAAGTCATACCCTTCTGGTTGCTGAAATAATCAGAAAAGCGTAGCTAACATAATGCTGCCTTTCCGTCCTTCTGCTTTTGACCTTATTTCTTTTCGGCACTTAAAGGTCGCTCCATACTATGCTAAACGTTGAATATCTACATCTCCCGTCATAATTCAACCCTCCGATATGGCGACTTGAACCTCCCCTGGAATTTTCCTGTCGTTCCAAAGTCTAATTCGTAATGGACGCTGCACATATAGCCGATTTAAAACAACGTTTATTATTCCATTATCTCTATATATAAAAATAAAAACAGTCCGTACAACAATTAAACGCTACTATTATCATATGGTTCTATTGATCTTGCTGTAAAAATGGCTTGCTCCTGATATCAGGCAATAAGTTATTATTATTATAATTAAATTTCCGACTAGCTGAAATATTCAGGTTAAATTCTGCCTAATCCTCTTAGAGAAACTTAGCATATTTTTAAATATTTAGAACAGGGTTTTCATCTCTTAATGCCTAGGTTTTTATATATAGGGTAATAAGTGGTCTACTGTTACTAAACTTGTATGCCTATACTCGGAAACTTCATCCATTCTTTCCACAACTATTTGGAAAAATTTGAGACTAAGGCACAGAACTATTTGCAGAAAGATGCCTAACAACTGTCAATGAAGCTAATACGAATAATTCTCTAACGAAATACGTTAAAGTGAGTACAAAGTAAAACTTCTGTTGTGTCAAGTAACATGCATGAAAAATCGCATATTCCACATTTATCTAAAAATACAGTTGAAAGATCTTCCAACATTTTTTTGAAAAATGCAATATATGCGTTTATAAAGCTATATACACGTTTTTGAAAATCGTTGTAAATCCGACTTTGTGTCTCTTGAACCTATTGTTTATATGCACCAAGTATCAGTTTTGGGAGCACCTGGCGTTTGGTTGATTTGTTTTCCTACGATTCATTGGACTTGTCAGGAAACCTTGATCCCAATGCGTACTCCCTGCATTATGAGAGAAAATGATCCATCAAACACTCAAAATGTTGAAGTTTTTTGTCGTGTCAAACCGTTTATCTCTGAAGGGATACCCTGTATTGAAGTTTGTGATGAGAAGACGATTAAATGTGTCGGTCTCCACTCTGTTGCTGCGAAGGAAGTAAACGTTCATTTTTCCGTTAACATTCCTACAAAGATTTCACATACATTCACAGCTGTTCTGCCACCGAGTGCTGGACAAGATGTTGTCTTCCAAAAGGTTGCATATCCAATGGTCGCGGACTTCCTACACGGAAAGAACGGTTTGATCCTTTTGTATAGTTGATTTTGCCTCTAGGTTTACTTTTCACTTATGGAGTTACTGGTAGTGGGAAAACACACTCTATGGAGGGGTCTCTTAAAGACCCAGGTATTTTACCACGTTCTCTCGATGTTATTTTCAATTCAATCGGACAGTTCCAGACGAAGAAATATGTACGTAGCTCTTCCTACAATATTTTAGGTGGTAAAACCTGACGGTGTGAATGGCTTTATTGTTCAATCAGAAGCAGATGCGCTTATGGATCGACATCGATTTGAATATCAGCAACGTTCACGCTTCCTAAAGTAACTCCTAGCTCTTACTTAATTTAGCAGAACTGATATGAAATCTGTAAACAGAGTTGAAAGGACTTGTGAATCAACATCTGTAAACATTCCATGCAAGTCTTTGTTCGCTGTATTCGTATCCCTTGTTGAGATTTATAACAATAGCATATATGACCTATTACAAGACGTTTCAGATCTTCCAGGAAGGTAGTGTGACTTATGCAGTCATTTTCATATATAGGAATTTAACAACCCGAATACTACGAGAAGATACCCAGAGAAATGTGTATGTTTATGGTGGAGTGGAAGTTGAAGTTAAGTCTGCTGAAGAAGCTCTAAACGTATTTTCTACAGGTAATTCAGATGAACGTCATTCTTGTTCCAGAGTTTCCCAAAATTTACAACCTTCATTTCTATGATTCAATTACTTGATAAGTTTAGATTTTACAGCATAAGGAAAAATATGTTTTGTCGTCTTCTATTAATCAATCAACATCGAAATTTTCTCCCTTAATTTCGCAGGCCTAAAACGTCGTCGAATTGGGCAGACAGCATTAAATACTGAGTCCAGCAGAAGCCATTGTGTTTTTACTATTCGGTTAGTGAGGACGGATTACGACACCAAGTATGACGAAGCTGTTCAAGTAAGTGCGGGTTCTTTTTATCATGGTTTATGCTCTTAGCCAATATTAAACCAAAATGTTTCATACTATAGCTGGCATAAGTTTTAAGCGTAACAAATGTTGTGATGAGTGTTTAGTGTTTCTTACATTCAGTGTGCATCTTTGCTGGGTTAAATTATATACCTTGTGGTAACGAATTAACACTTCGCCGAATTCTACCTTTGTTAACTGATAAATTTCGTAGTGACTTCACTGTGACTACCCATCATTCACAGGTGCTCTGTTTTTACACCACTTCATTTTAAGCCAGTCCTCTAGATAAACTTCTGTATCCATCTTTTAGAACATTATGACCATAAAATAGTTTTCCAATAATTTCCTTCACAAATTTCTTACCTGACAACAAAATTAGGACGGACAAATGACCACAGGAGTAACTTGTCTTGCTTGACTGTGATGGTTTGGCGAAACGCCCCATATCATTTTCCATTTGGGCCACCAAGGTACACATTGATTTGACCTGTGTCGTGATCCAAATGGATTTTCGTTCTATGTTGGTTTTGATGTCTACTGACTCTTCATAGTGTTTAGGAATATACTTTGATGTCTGTTAGTCTTGATATCTCGTGCTTTTACACTTTTCCTCCACAGTCACAGGCATTAAGTTTAGTACATGATTTGTTTACGCGACCATGAGACTAGACATGCTACAAATCGTTAACAGTTTTCTGAGCAATCATTTACAAAGAATACAGGATCCGGTACGCATGTGCACCAACTCAAGCTGGCACACCACATCAGCTAGATAGTTATCAAGGTGCCTATCAAAATAGTTATATCAATGTTAAAATCAAGTCTTTTGAACATGCATGGCAATATACGGATGATTTAGATATTTCTCTCACTCCTGAAATGCAGCACTTTTATTCAGAAATGATTTACGTCGTCTAGTGTGACTATGAAAGTGAGCTAGCTGTGATCGTTGTAGCTACTTCAGTCATCTTGAGTCTCATCTTTTATTGTGCTGTGTTAGATCATGTTTCTTCTTGTCATTGTTACAAGTGTTTAAGCACTCTACTTTGTTTGTGTATACAACCACTGCCCACCTAATTAACCATCTTCGATGGTTTTATATTGCCTATAGTTAGGGCTTCTACATTTCCTGGAGCTAGACAAATGACCATCATGTTCATTATATTAGTGTAATTTTGTATAATAATCACTCCTGTTAGTTTTATGCTTACAGGCTATATCCTCCTGATCAAGTTGGACTTCCCTCTCTAGTTAGCTGGGTTGAGGCGCTGGGGATAGGAATAGCATCTTTGTGTCAGCTGTGTAATTGGTTGTTGTTTTAGCAGTTAGCGGGTACCGAACTATTATCGTTCGTCTAAAAACCTAGTGGTGTATATATGCATACACGCACAACGTAGAACTTAACCCATGTTTGGAATTCAAAATCCCTAAAAATACAGCTGTTGATTTAATCAAGCGAAAGAAGTTGCGTTGATTTTTGTAAGCCTGATTTGTGAACTTCCATTATATAAATTTAATTTCAATGTAAGTCATACTCCTGAATACAATTGACAACGACTAATTATATTAATAAAGTGTTGGTGATTTTACGTGGTGAATAATCACTGTAAATTTATTTGATATAAAAATACATACATTATGTAAATATTGTCCGCATGTCACGTCTTAGTTTTTGCTCCACAATACAATCTTCCTGCAAGTCTAGTCTTTTACAGTAGCTCTGGGTTGAGAAGGAACAAGTCGTGATATCCAACTGAAGTACAAGTATCAGCGATAGCGTTTCTCATTAACTGTATCGACTATCGACGGAATCACACAATCCGGCTACTCTAGATCTATTAACTGTATCGTATCGCGAACCTTACATAAATCAATAGAAACCTACGCGTTTGCCCCCATACTGAAAAACATATCATATATGTTCATCAGTCCAAGTTGCTGTAACCTCAGCAGCCTAGCAGGTTATTAGAAGCAGAAGTTACTTCAATGGTAGTAAAAATACTAGATATTTAGAATATTGTCCAGAGAGAAATAATTAGTTTATAGAGAACTAGGTATGAAATGATTCTAAGCTCGCGATTTCAGGGAACACAAACCTAGCAGCAACCAAACCACTGATAATTTCCCTACTTTATATCAACTCACTTTTCGTCTTAGGATTCCTCCTCATTTGCCACCAGTAACAGAGATACGATCTCACAAAACACTGCGGAAGCCGCGCTCTAAATTTCTCGTCGGGGCCTTCAAAGTACTAGCCGAACGTAGCATACGTTACTTGATAAGCCTCTAGGATGTTGTACCGTCGGTGTATGCTGCGTCTCCGAAACACGTATACAAGGTCCTAACTTGGTCATTCACTTAACCAAAATGGAGAGGGACGTGATCTACCCTGTTTATCTAGTGACCCATTGACAACTCGTGGTCTGGCATGTGTAGTTATTGCCCTGAGTATAAATGCCGAACAAGCATAAGCGAGTGGCCCCAACTGACTTTAAGACACTTACGTAGGTGTTCCAGTTTAATGAATAGATAATAGCCAACTATGTTTAGGCAACCATCTATTCCCGGCAAGCACAAAATTTCAGCATAAGAAGACACTTTCTAACATGGTGGTTTAAACCGACCCAACAGTGGACTGAAGTAGACCATTTCACCATCAGTCACCGTCGTAGAGGCTTGGCAGACTGCCGCTCGTTCCGATCATGCAAGTATATCCGCTTGCATCGTACTGGACGCAGAAAAACTACAACAGGAAGACCGATTAAAGTCAAGGTCAGAGGTAAAAAAATGCCATAAGTGGATCCCAAGAGCATCTGGAGACGCACTTAGACAATTTTTAAAGCCCGGCTTCCCGTAATGTAGCTTGACAAGATTTGTATGCAACTGTAGAAACAGCAGTGACACGACTTAAATCATAACGTTAAGAAAAACCAGTGGGTTGCAACGTCATCTTCTGAATTGGTGGACTGTCAAAACATCCAATCAAGCTCTGAATACAATGAAGAGCGAAGACAACTGCAATCGATGTCTGATAACAGTAGTATTTCTTGGTTTCGACTGTATAGTAGCGCAGAGAGTTTTGTATTACATGCTATCACTTTCCAATGTTTAATAAGAACGTCATCATATTTATCTTTGTAACATCTCTTTAGTAATGAAGGGATCAGTGGATTATTAAATTAGGCTACCTTTCATGAGTGTGGACCTGTTTTATCAAATCCCTGGATATCATGACTTAGTGGCCTGGAACACTGTCATGACCAATGATTATCTCGCTAGGGTTTTGATTACATTTTAACAATAATTGATGTATTATTTTCATTAACAGGATAAGGAGTCTGTTGTCATCAGTCAATTGTGTCTTGTGGACCTCGCTGGCTCGGAACGTACAAGTCGTACTGGAACCCATGGAAATCGCTTGAAGGAAGCATGTAGGTATTTATTCTTATTCTGAAACATTTTTGGAGTGATGTAGACTTTAGAATAGAGTCAACAAATTTTCAGCACAGATATGGTGTTTATATGATATTTTCCAAATTTGACCAAGAACAAACGCCCAATATTCATCGTGGGTTATCATCATAAGAACGGCTTTAAACTGAGCTAAAGTTTGAAACCTTAGTCCATTAATAGCTGTTTGAAAAATTGGATTGTGCTATTCGTATTAACTTAGTAGATGTGTCTCTCAGCCTGATCCATGAACTTGTTCAGTTTCTGAGTTGTATTAGCGATTATTCTATTTTTTGAGTTCGCTGTTCAAATATCCGAGTAAGAATTGTCTGCTAACAGGAAGTAATGAAAAGTTAATTATTAAGTTAACTGCCACTTTGCACGTATTGAGACTACGCAGTTACCAATGTTGTAGATAGGAGTGATTTACTAAGTTTGTTGTAAACCATTTAATAAGGTTATAAACCTTGGAGCTAGGTGTCCAGACTTCACGCTCATGTTCCTAAGTATTGCCATTAGTATTGTTTGCTAGAGCATTCGTAACTCACTTTAGTGGCATGTATTATGAACACTAGAAGATACGGGACCCCAAAATCAAAGTCTTGTCAGTTACCCTCAGGTAAGCAACCATCTCAGAGGCCATATGTACTTTGTTGACTGAAGGGTATTGGTCGACTGAAATGGTTAAGGTGTAGCGTCAGTTATTCTTTCATCGTAGACTATGGAATCCATTGACTGTTTGTTAGTTGTATAAAGGAGTGAGTTTAATTCACATGTTAATATTCATTTATCGTTAAAGATCCTGAATTTAAGTAAACTTGTTTGCTTCCTATTCAACTTGTCCGTTGTTTACTATTTTAATGTTATTTCAGCCAACATTAACAATTCTCTCATGAATCTCCGGAAATGTATCAATGCTTTACGTGATATTCAGACTAATGGGAATAAGAATCGTGGAACCACAACTACACCTGTAGGATACACACGTGTTATTCCTTACCGTGATGCCAGGTTGACATATCTGTTTAAGAATTTCTTTGAGGGCGATGGTCGTGTCGCAATGCTTGTTTGCGTCCACCAAGCACCAGAAGAATATGAAGAGACTATGGTATGCTGATTATATTGTTCAATTGCGTTATATTACTCTTGTACACTGATTGGTTTTTCCTTTGTGCCAACCAAAATCTGTCGATTAGGTGATAGATTAATTCATTGAACTGTAACTATTCTAGTATCTACCACATATATGGACCTCATTGAAGTACGTGTGAGGAAGTTTTGGGTCACCATTGGGAACTAGGGCATAGTGTCGATTTCTATTTAACTGAATCAGTGACGTTCAATTATTTACTCAAAAGAACTCATTCATATAAGAAATGGATAGCATTGAGTACTTCCGTTGTGTTGTTGTTCTTATTAGATGCTGGTTCCTGAACTCCTTGGTAACAAAACAGTTCTATGTGTATTGGACCTAGGAATCTTGTGCTATTTCATTAAGCTTTGTGTTTGTTAAGTAAGTTTTCATTATTCTCTGGAAGATTTCATTTGAAATATTGTATGCATTTTGGATGAAAGTTTTCTGTTGGGGTCATAGGGATTGCTAAGAGACCTTGGGTAACTTATCTTAAAATTAGTCACAGTGATTTAGATGCATTTACTCTTTGTTCTCCCTTAGATCTTATCTTATCTTTAAAACTATTTTATGCATTTCCCATGGGTTAATTCTTTCTTCTGGGATCATGTTCTCTATGGAATCCTCTATATTATCTTGCTGTACTGATGGATTGTGGCAACATTGACTGATGCACAAACATGCCGTGTCATACTCTGTTCATGAATGAATTTTAGTCCAAACAAAATACTTGTCTTCTTTATTCTTCAATGTTTGATAATTTTTCTCTTTTCTAATCTCCCCATATTTTAATATAAATTAGTTTTAATGTCCAATTGGTTTTAGCATGTCCTTAAGTTTGCTGAAGCAAGTCAAGAAGTGACAACTTATCGCACTGTCGTACAGCCAACTCCTTGTTATACACCCTGTGATCAGAACCGTCCAAGACTGAAAACTCCTTTACGTGTTTCTGACAATTCAAGTACAACAGCAAACTCTGTCGTAACTGCAGTAAGTTTTGGAATTGTTCATATCATGTGTGTATATTATAAATGCCATTCATACTTTATAAATAATCAAACACTTTTTCTGTAATTCTAGAATATTGATGATCAAGCTACTCAGATTTTTATTGATTTGGAATATTTGGATCGTGAAATAGATTCCTGTTTAAATAAAATGTCTAACGGAGATAGTTTCATTGGCTTAAATTTGGATTTTGATATAACTGATTTCAGTGACTCCGATATCCGTGCTGGTCTTGGCATACAGGATGAAAATTCCGACCCATCTGCCAATGGAAGTGAACAAGATTCAGCACCTGAACAAGACAGGTTGCCAAGACCACTCCTTGATTTAAAAATGATTGATACAAATCCCCTTCGAACTTTGATTAATCGTCGAGTAGAGCGTAAAAAGCAAGCTTTTGATTCTTTGCAGATATTATTTCCCAGCCTTCAGTCCTTGTTTAATGAATTATTTAATAGTAAAACACGTGACCATCCAGTAGTCACAACAAATCAACCGAAACCCGGTAAAGTGAGTCAATATTTACAGATTTTTTGCTTTTCAACTCGACTATAAATATAATACCGTAATATTGTGTGTCAGTCAGTGCAATCTACAAAATGTCATAAGCTCTAATTTTTTAAGTTTGCTTATCCTTAGTCGTCATACTTATAGTAAAACTGGAATCAGGACGTAAAAAAATAAATTAGTGAAGTAGATTGGACAAGATAACACACTTTTGAGCTTTATGTGGTGCTTCTCTGATTCCTGTTTTTTTTTAAAAACTCGGTATCATGTTTCAATCTGATGGTATGTATGTATAATCAACATAGAACCTGGCACATATGTTCATTGGTTCAAGTTGCCATACCTCTGTAGCCCCGCAAAATCAACACGTCCATAATTAGTAGAAGTTACTTCAATAAAATAAAATAATAGTAGTAACAAGGAGTGTGAACATATAGAATATAGTTCAGAAAGCGTAGAACGAAAGTTATGGAATAATTTAGAGCTCACAATTTAAGGGAGGACAGTGAGTGAATGCATCTGCGCCCTTGTGACTGATTCTGGGTTCAATATGATGGCCTTAATTATTCTCCTGTATACTGTGCCGTTCACACATATGTATTCAGATTATGGGTCAGAATGATTAGCTGACACAAGAATAGTTGAAATTAAGAATCACTGATCCATTGATTCAATCTAATGTGTGACTCAGTATTACTCAGACACAGCGTGTTTAGTACTTAGGTTTGGTAATGCATTTTTAATACAACTTTTGAAAAACATAATACGCACTGCATCTATTCTAGCAACTAAACTTCTACATATTTAGTGGGAAACTGTTTCAATTCAGTCTCAAGGATTCACATAAGTATAGCCATAATGTGCCGATTTATTCATTTTTTGAATAAGAGACAGACAGTTGCAACGTAGAACTTGGTACATGCGTACGTCAGTTCAAGTTACCATGCCTCAATTAGCAGATGGAGATTAAATTGTCGAATCAAATCCCAGAGTGGGGAAGGTAGTAACAGAGTTAGTATTCATGGAAGGGAATAGAGACCGAGAAGATTTAAGAAAATATGATCCAGTAAAGAGAAAATTATGATAAGTTCAGAAACTTAGGATTTGGAGGAAGACAAGGAATGGATGCACCTGCGCCATTGCCAACGATTTTTAGCCATATCACCCAAAGTCTCTAACCATTTATTACGAGCGTCACGCGGACCCCAACCAGGTAGTCTGCACCTGTTAACATGGCTCAGCCCAATTGTCAATGACTTCATGGACTGGTGAAATGTTTTGGTTTGGCCGCCCCTAGCTTTCTTCCAGCCTACTCCTACACCAGACAGCATTGCTCGTCGAGGTAGGCGGTGGTCAGGCATACGTAACACATGTTCTAACCACCTTAGCTGATGAAGATTTACTACTTCATCAATAGGCTTACCGTATCTACCTAGTACTCTATTCCTAACCCACGTATTGCTTACTCGGTGGTCCCAGAAAACACGAGCAATGCTTCGAAGACATCTATGATCGAATACCAGGAGCTTACGAATATCCTCTGTCCTTAATGGCCATGTTTCGCAACCATAAAGTAAGACAGACCGAACTACTGCGCAGTAAACGCGTCCTTTGGTCAGTAGTCGGATGTCTCGCCTATGCCACAGATGACGCAAATTCCAAAAAGCTAATCGGGCCTTATGTATACGCGCAGAGACTTCAGCAGACACCAGACCGTCAGGGCTGATGAGGCTGCCAAGATAAGTGAAGCGGTCAACACATTCAACTGCTTCACTCCCTATCACTAACTTCGGTGTCGAATCAATCCAATCCTGAAGTAACATTTTGCATTTGGGTGGAGAGAATCGCATCCCAAACATCCTTACATTCTTGTTTAAGGTAGTCAGAAGATTCTGCATTTTATCAGCATCTTCGCCTAAGAGAACTATATCATCTGCATATTCTAAGTCAGGTAGTTTATCTCCAGGAAGTATACTGAAGCACAAGAGTATATGAGATTAAGTTGTTACACTTGGCTATTACACAAAATAAATCCAATCGAAATAGAATGTTGTTGTAATAAACACCACGAGTCTAAAATACGAAATAATTTAATGTGGTAATTTTTCTAAGATTCAGAATCTAGAGTGTGAATGCTTTCACATCTTCAGTTAGTGTCCTCTCTAAAGTAGATGAAAAATTATTGTATGCAGCATTTTTCGTATACCTCAGTCATTTCAGTTTAAATAAACCTGAAGCCAATAAACCGAGCAGTTTCTATGATCTTTTAATTTGATAGCGGTTTGAATTTGAGCACCTCTAATATGTAGGACTACATGGATTAATCTTGAGGATGGTCTCAATTCAAAGCTTCCTGTATGCTTAGAATCTCAGACTAAAATATAATCACACTTTGTGTGTTCAATCTTAGATTTTTAGGAATATTATTATTCCACGCGATAAAGGCTTAGGGGGGGGGAACTTCCATAAACAGTGTACTATTATCTTTGATTTTACAACTAGTTATGGTATTTATCACAGTATTCAAGCTGGAATTTGTACATTTTTGATTGTGATTGGTAAATGAATAGTCTCTCACACAAATAGTATCAATAGCTTCAATTAGTCATAAACAACGTAGAGCCTGACACACGTGTGTTATTCTATGTCGTCAAACTACAATAGTATGACAATCAAATCAACAAGATGCATACCAGAATATCCTTCAACCAGAAGGAATGAAATGTATGTATGAAGGTATAATGAAACATAAAGTCTACAAGAAAATATAAAGTGAACATACATCATTGTGATCAGCTCTGACCCATGTCACCCAATGTTACTGACCTCTGGCTGGTACTATCACCCTGACTCCAACCATGTAGGCTACATCTACTAACACGGCTCAGATCAACAGTCGAGGATTTCATGGTATAATCTCACATTTTAGTTTTTATTGTCCTCAGTTATTTTCATTCCTACTCAAATCAAAGCCCACCTACCAGTCACAGTTCGTTTTACCCACTCTTAGCTGTCATTTGTGCTCATATTTCCGGTACATAAAATGTCAACTTTCAAAAGTCCAAGCCATATCCTAATGTTTTGTTCACTAAATAATAAGGCGAAGTGTGACGTTTTGATTGTTAATAGGCTACTGAAGAGGAGAATTTTCCATTTTTTCCGCTTGCGTTAACGATTAAAGTTAAGTAAAAATTCTTGTTTAAACCTCATAGAATTTGGTCAGTGCGCTATCCAAGCAATGGGAATCACGTCTAGCTCAACAACAAGCTGAAGCAAAATTACTGTCACGCCCCGTTAATAAAAATAATAAAAAAAATGATGACAAGATGGCAGTGACTCCTATTAGACCAAATGAAAGACGTGCTGCTCCAGCATTCAATCCTCGCCATCGTCGGTCTCGATCAGTCGGCGGAGATAATGCGCGGTGGTTGGAGCATCAAGAAGTTAATAACACACCTCTGGGGACGTTATTCACACCAAATTTGAAGCATCGGAAATCCGTTACTCGTGTTGAACTGAAAGACACTTTAGATGCAGATAATTATCTTTTGCACCATCATGAAGCAGATTCAGATGGTAACATTGAAACGAGACTTTTTAAGGTAAGTAACTTAAAAGCATCGTTGATATGATGTATGTCTATTGGAAGTAATTACGAAGCATTTTTATTTTAGTGTTATCCTGCATCCATTTGTTCATGGTGCCTTGCACAAGTTATTTTTCCCTATAAATCAAGGACAAATGACAAACGAAATCTAGCATCGAATGCTCTTTACCCAACAGATTTCTATTGTTACTTAGTAGTGGCGCAACAATTTCTCAGGTTGTATAATGTATTTTGACATAGCAATATTTTATAATCCTATCTATCCCGTGGTTCCGACTGATCGCTCATCTGGTGTTTGGTGGGGAAATAGTAGAAAAATCCACAGTATGAGTAAACAAAAGATGTTTAACCAACTGGTGGCAATATCGACCGAGTTGTGGGGAAATTTCAAGTGTGCAAATGTAGTCTACAAGATATTTCATATATAGGGACAGTTCATAAATCAGCCACGGCTGTTTCCTTGTGATTTTTTTAGTTAGTTTGTTGGGATCGATTTAGTACGATATTACACCTACTTCCTAAAATGTATGATGCAATTCCTTTGCAGAGTGTAAATACTGAGAATGACTAGAAAGCTTTCATTATTCAAGCGCCATTGAATTTGTCCTGACTGATCCAGATAACAATATGACAGCTAAGACCTTGGCTGGATGCATTACTTAATTCCTCCAACGGCATTTCGTGTTTGTAATCCCGAATGTAGCCTTAAGTCTTTATACGGCACTTGGACCTTCTATTCTTTGGAAAAACACGCGATACGTTTAGGCTTATCTGGTTTATTATCGTGTCTAAATCATTGCTGATTATTACCATCCACCTAGAGTGATCGCTATTTGTCTCCAACTACTTTTGAGACAATGCCGATTGTTTACTAATTGTTCTTGTGTCATAAAACATTTCCACATTTTTCTTACTTCCATTTGTACACAGGGTTCTATTATTCCTACAGCCGGGGGAGGTTCGGCGGTTATTTTTAATGATGTGGAAGTTTTACGTCAATTCTCTCCAGGTCGTGAGCAAAGGTACATAATTGTTACTTAATAGGGTGTCCCTATGATATCATTTTAGTTAATTTTCGTATAAGAATTAGTTTCCAAACATAGTATTCTAACTGTCTACTTCCAGGAAACGGATTCACTAGTTGTTTTGAGAAATAATTGGTATGAAATATAGCTACACAGCCCAGATTTCAGTAACTTAATTTTCTGAATAATTGTCTGTATTGTTACAAGTTTACGTCTCCAAACTTTTAGTTTAGATAGAACAGTCACAGTATCGTCTTTAGCTGTAGTTCCGTTTGAAAACTTTATAAGTAATCACTAGTTAACCTTAGTTACTGTATTCCATTTTTCAACGGTTATGTAATATGTCTGTAATTCGAAACTTCAAATTCAGCGGTAACTAACATGAATCACCTTACAAGTAAGGGTACTAATAAGTATAGAACTCAGCATTGAACCAAGTGCCAGTATTACTAACTGACTGCTTGAACCGAACGAAGTAAAACGCAGCTGGCTCAAAACTAACCTGTTGGTTGGAAGCCGACCCCTTTAAACACTAAGCTACCTTCCCCACAATACAACTATCTTTAACTGGTTACATCAAATTTCGTGTGTTCAGCCTTTACTGATTGATTGTGGTGATCGCGATCGGCTTTACCAAATGTACCGTTCCAATCCTTCGAGAGGACCATCAGTCTGTTGGGTTGACTCGAGTAATATATACAAATACACAGCAAATAGCGATTTCGGGGGAAAGTCAGTAAATATTTAGTGTTTTATTGAATCTATTTAAAGTTCCTGTTTACCAACCTAACATTTATGCTAGATGATGATTAATGCTGGGAGAAAACTTGTGCCATTGTAAGCGTTTAACTAGAAAGGTATTTGTACATATCATTACCAAGGTTAACGTTGATAATTTCAAATAAATTGAGCATTGGATAGATTGTTTATAAAATAAGTGATATATATTTGTAAAATTCCAATGAGTAGAAATTAAAATTTTTGACGTTTCGCGGCTTAGTGCAAGTCGCTTCTTCAGAGAAATGAATAACCAAATTTAATTAACACAAGATTAAATAATACAATGGAACAAATCAAAAACAAAATAAACTCGTACAATCAAAATGCGAGTTTGATCGTGTTATGATGTCAAGTTTGAGATGAGTCATGTATGTAAATGTTAGTGTGATGTGTGAGGAAAATATGTGAAAATAAAATTGTATGTATGTTCATGTGTATGAAATTCGATGTACTTTAATTGTGGCTAGTTGGATAGAAAGGCCTTCCCTTTTGTTAAGTGCAGTTGGATTTAACAAAATATGAAGCGCCTCAGCTATTCGTCTTTTCTTATAATTGGAAAAACCTTTCTGAATAATTCGGATATTTTTAATATCGATTTTATGGTTGTGATAGATAGCATGTACTGCTATTGCTGATTTAATTTGTAATTTTTCAAGTTCAACAGGATTATTAGGAGGTCGTTTAGTGTAGCTTTCATGTTCTTTGGCACGAGTTTTGATTTCTCGTGAAGACTCTCCAATATAGAAAGCATCACAATCAACACAACGTAGCCTGTTGACAATTCTGTGTTGAGGTGAAAGGGATCTTGTCCTTTATTTTAACCAATGCACTTCGAATAGTGTTGGTAGTTTTGTAGAAAGTTTAAATTCCGTGTTGCTTTAGAATTCTTTGTAATTCATCTGTTGTATCTTGGCAGTAAGGTAGAAGCGACTTGCACTAAGCCGCGAAACGTCAGAAATTTTAATTTCTACTCATTGGAATTTTACAAATATATATCACTTATTTTATAGAAAGGTATTTATTTGTTTATTAGGAAACTGGATTGGTAGACTGATGTACACTGATTTAAATTCCACAGTGACCCACGTTTTCCTCAAATATTATTTTCATAGATAATTATCCGAATTTTCGCTCGCATTAAAAAAATATCCACATAAGCTCATTTGTTTCTTTAAGGTTATTTCATTTACACACATTTTCTTCACATTCATTTACAGAAAAAGTACTCGTGCGGAAGGTACTGATGATCATTTGAAACAAGTTATGGATGAAACCACTCGCAGATCGGGAATAAAACGTCGTTATTCCCATTCACCAACAAAAAGACTTTCTAATGAGTCAGCCTCAACACAGGGTTCGTATGGTTCACAAAGTACGACTTCATCTGCCTACTGTCCTATTAGCCCACCTATCAAAAAGATATCAGGAGGGTATGATAATACTAAGTGTTATATTGGCATTGATAGTAGAGGAGGAATGGGTTGTCAAATGTCCCCAGTAAAATATAGCTTACGGAAGTATGTTTACACTATTCTAAGTTTTGCATATATATCATTGTTCAAGAAATTATACTGTACTTGTATTTTTCGTACTCAGGGTTCTATTTTACTTAGAACGATTTATCAACCTTAGGGTCACTTACTCACTTCACTCCGCTGGTGTGCAGAAATCAAGATCAAGAAAAATCAAGATCCCCACCAAAGGCAAAGCAATTATTGATCCGTGAATACTATATGCCTAAGTTACAACAAATTTGCATCAACGGGTCAAGTTCTAGGTTATTTCAATGAATATATTTAATGAGTAAACAATCTCCTCAAGTCTGCGGAGAACAGATATGCTTACAGATAGACTTAGTTCATGGCTTAAAGGCTGCATGTTTCTTCCGTCAAATCCTACATGATACGTAAAAGCTCAATGCTTTGTCTAGACATAAAGTGGTAGAATGTTACTAATCTTGAGTTTTGCCAGCTTTGGTGTGTTAACTGATAGTGTCAGTATGAACGGAAGGTTTCCGACAAAATGAGAGTGAAGTCCTATCAGGCTATTTAATATTTCCCGACATCGTGTTGTGAAGTAGGTGGATAGTTCCTCTTGAGAAACCACAAGTCTTAGTTGCACTTAGACAGTGAGTTGGTCGGAAAGTGACGGGTTTCTAGGATACAGTGTGTTCAATTTCTATGACAAACGTTTTAGTTTCTGATAATGGTAACCTCTTAAAGGATACTTTTTTCGTAAAACTGTTGACCATCAATGCAAAACGTTCATAGCCCCTATTTATTATAGTCGCTAGTAAAGTATTGATTATTTCTAATAAAGTAACACAAACGTTGTGTTTTAGGCACATAATATTCGTTTATATGTTGGGCATAGAAACGATTATATATTTGATTGGTGTGTTTTTCCAGTTGTCAGTAATGACTAGCAGATTAAATTACTATATTTTAGTCAACAGTCAGTGATATATAATGCATATGTATATATATATGTCCTCTTGAGATATAGTTGTTCTTTATTTTTCATTTCCAGAAGATCCAGAGTGTAAGAAGGTGTTGAGGTTACAACCAATCACTTTATATGTCTATTATGAACGACTCCGGTTACACTATCTTTATTCATGTGAATATTCTTCACTTATTGTTTAATCTATTTATATTTTACTAGTCTTCTTTCGTTTTTTGACGTAATGTAGCATTTGCATCAGATTTCTTTACAAAAATAAAACTTGCTTTATTATCTTCGTGTCTTTGGTATGTTACGTAGACAAAGTCCTCAGTGTGTACTTTGTAGTTGCACGTAGAATCTGACTCACCGACTTGGCACAACGTCTTGACAGTGTGTTCGTCCATTCATGTGGATTTGTAATCTGATATAATGAGAGTCCTCACGGTTTGTTGCAAATATTCGAGTAGCTGCTGGCGAAGACACTATAGATTCGTGTAGTAGGTCATTATAAAACGATAAAAATATTTTTAGTCATCCTATTGTATTACCAAAAGCCCCTAAACATTGCGACTCCTTACTGTTTCTGTTGGGTAATATTTAAACTTTGTCGAGCAGTAGCTAGGTGGTTAAGGGGCTTGACTATTAGCAACTAAGTCGCAAGTTCGACTGTTGCTTGATCAACTTTGGTTTGACAGCCGGGTAGTACCTGTATGTCAGCTACTGTCTTCCGTCTGAACCTGCTGCTTATCTAAACATAGACTTAAACTGTTGAAAACACCAAAGTAATTGTAGTCTAGTGGTGAACGCGGTGGCGTTCGGCACGAAACGGACTGAGTTCGAATCCCAGTGTGAACATCAACATTGGGATGCAGATACATCCAGCCGATGAGTCCCAAATAGGACGAAACGCGCGTCCTGGATTCCACTTGCCAGTCACAACCCAAATTCTGTAACTATGCTTTTATATAGAAAGAGAGGACAGTGGTTCACGTAGTGTTTTTATTGTATACATTTATAAACTAAAGTAGAAAAAGTATGGATAAAACACGAACGTGTTTTTCACGGGGCTTTCTTTCAAATATCTTTTTACGGCGGTAAAGTAGTACAAAATAAAACTGAAGATTATTCACAGAAGAGCAGTAAAGACACTAGTTGATCGATGACGCTTTAAACTAGGAGGACTTAGTAAAACAGAGTTGGGTTTCGTCCTATCAACTGATCGCTTTTGCTGAAAAAAAAATAATCGCTTGAGATTCAGAAAGGGAATTAACTGAATAAAGCAATACAAAGGCTCGAATAATTTTAACTGAAGTTGTCCGCAACATTCCGTTTTCAGTCATATCAAGCACTCAGTTGCTTTTTCATGTTTTTTTTCGGGGGTGAATATTGTATATTACAGTGCAATTTTCATTTCAAGAATCCAGAGCTGTTCGCAACTATTTGCTAATGAACAGGTCACATGACATGTCGGGTGAAAAAGTCTTGGAACCAAGAGAACTGAAAATTACAATCTAATCTTCAAAAATCACCCAATAAATTAACGACATTTCTTTAATTGCTAAACTTTCATGTCTCAACTATATATAATTTGCCCTAGAAATGTGACAGCAAATCTCCTGGATGATAATCACACTGTACTAACAAAAAAGTTGTAAGCAAATGTAAAATGATAATCTAATACTATTTTGATCTTATAAACTTACTGCATAAAGGAGAGTAAGCACGATAACATAAGGTTATCATGGATATAAAAACATGGATATAAAATAAACATGCCCTTTCATAGTTGATGTGCATTTCACAAGTCAAATTCTCAAGGAAAAAGAAGATTAGCAATAATAAGTTTCTAAGTCTGTTGCAAGCAACATCAAACTGTACACATAATTCTAATGGCCCAGGTTGTCATACTACATCAGGACAATGAAACGTACATTGAAAAAGTAAGTGTTAGTGGTAGTCAGAACGATTAAAAACAATTTGAAAACAGATTGGTTCACACTGGAAGATGCATAAGATAATTTTGAAATCCAGAATATTTAGAAAAACAAAGTAGGTGCGTCAACAACATTAAGACTTATTTTGAGCCTGAACAGATCGAGTAAAACGAGAAATAAACCAATCACTATATGCGGTTATTATCTAAAAGGATCTAAGCATGAAATATATGCTAACCTTTGAGATGAAATTATTAGAAGATCCTTGAGACTTCTGATTGAATGTGCTATTATCATCAAATGAATCAATCTTCTCAGGTTTCACAACACTGAAACATGACAGACCAATCTTATTTAGCAAGCCTAAATGTGATGGGTCACGACGATTTCCACTTTTCGAAGTGGTAACATCAAAGTCATTATTAACATCTGAATAACTTTGGGTAAATTCAGGTTTGTAACCAGTAAAACGACCCAACAGAGAACCATGCTGCAAAATATGGATGAGAATATATTTGGAAATGCAATGAGTATACTCAATATACTGTTCTGAGAACATATAACCATAAAATAATCCGAATTAGGAGTTGATGTTGTTAAGACCAGATAAGTCACATTGTGGAAAGTCGACTTGGTCAAGGCAAATTGTTTATTTGGTAAAAATAGAGAACGTCATAAAAAGTATACAGATTGCTTTCAATTATCGATTTGCGCCTCCTCTGCGTTCCTCGATCAATGTTAGCTGTAGGCCTGCTTCCCTTGGTTGTCTTCATCTCTCTTTCATATTGTGATCAGACTTTGTTCATTGTCTTTTCACTCACCTGGCATACTATTTACCGTCTCCACTTTCACGTGACGTTCCGCCACCTACTACTTATGGATGACCTTATGAATAGTATCTACCACAACGTTACATATCAGTGTCTAAACGATCCAATGATAGCTTTGTCAATCAGAGGGCAGTAAGGACAGATGGATATTTTATCCGCGAAATATCGTAATATTAGGATAAGCATACAGATTTTACATATTCAATAATTTAAAGAAATTTTTATAGGCTTTTTTACCTGTAAATTAAAAAAACGACGACACTTACATTCGTCCACATAACTACACAAGATTTGTGTTCCAGGACCTACTAAAGAGGGTAAAAATACTCTGCCAAGCATCCTTGAGTTTATTGTAGGTATGGTTAAGGGTCAAGTACAGAACTACAACTTTTAATTGATGTTAGGGGATAGTCTTTCTAGATAAATTAACAAATTATGATAAAATAGTTTCTGATTAGCATCAGGTTTTTTGTATCGCTGATGATTGAATTTAATATAACTTTGCGTACAATATCACATCTTTATTCTGTAGCTGAACATATTTCAACGAGCATGAAGAGAGGTGAAAGTCACCTAAGGAAACAGTTTGAGTATTGAAAAAACAAATCGTCTAGACACTATGTTTTGTGGGAATTAGCTAGTCATCAAGTTAATAGTATAGTATACGTCAATTCATTGTAATGTAACGGTGAAGTAATGTTTCACAAGTATTGCTAAAGGTGACACCTCCTCTAAAGTCTAACAAATATACACATAAGTATATGAAAACTGGTACAACGTCATTATGTACAAGAAAACTAACAATTATGCATAAGGTGACGAGTGTAAATTATTCAATAAGTGATTACATTCAGCTCAAGAAACGATTATTACAAAGAAACCAGATGACTGCTATGTGCATCTGGATTTTGAATATCTAATTTTACTGAAAAATAATTTTTGCTAGAACAAAAGGCTGATACAATTAAAGTTCCGATAAACATTCTTGACCTATCATCTAAAGAAACAACCTGCGATAATGTTAGAGGATGGAATTTTCACGATTATATGATAATTGGTTCATTTTTAATAAATCTGTGCGAGTTGACGAATCCAAATATACTAAGAGTTTCGTAAGTAATTATAACATTTTGAGATAATATTAGTGCAGTGAACTGGAATATCTTGCAACCAACTAATTCTTGTTGGAATTTATATCAAGTCGAGTAAGATGTAGTGATAGAGAACATGACAAATAGAAACATGAAGTGATAACTATTAATAAACTCACTCTGATCACTCGAAACTTTGAATCATTACTGCTATCATTAAGCTTCACATGTTTATTATCATCATCATTACTAGGATTCCTTGTAACGACAGCACTTTTAATTGTACTATTACTGTTTTGATTGTTAGAAAGCGTTTCGTCAAAGGCTAGATTATGAGACTTAGGTTTTAAAAAGTAGTTAGAGATTGGGTGATTTTTAAATGTAGTCGATGGTTCGATGATCTTTCCTTGAGGCAAAAGGAGAAGAGAGAGGAATGAGATGTTAGTTAAGACTAGGGATTCCATTAGCTAAACAGTGGTATAACGGGAAATTAGCAAATCACAATTTGGAAGCAGTTATGTTCTATGATTGCTCCATCTAATCTCATCGTGACCAATCACAGTTGTTTCCGAAGAATTATTAGCAATTGGAGACAACATCATGTTAATAATGCTGAGGTTCAGCAGTGTGCTTGGGCGCATAGATGACGACTCAATCTGTATCACTAACTAGAAACATCGACTTCGGTGGTCCAGTCATATTTTTAGAATGTAGTCCCAGAGGTTTCCATATCGAGTATTATTTGCCGAGGCTATGATTGGTCAGAAACAGCGGAGAGGTGGTTAGTTTTACAGTGTCGTGGAATTAAAGAGAAAAGTACAAAACTTACCTTTGTTGACCCATCCCGTATTCCCGGTTAGGGTCCTCTACAGATGATGTAACTCAGTGGCATTAAACCCTATCAGAAATGATATAGAATCGAAGTCAGTAGCTATTCGGTTGTAGTTTCAATAAAAATCTTCACAGAAGTGACGAGACGTCTCTTAATGGAATGAAGTCTATTTGTCTATATTCGTATCCGCACTGCATCTCTTACCTTCTAATTCTCTCGTTATCTTGTTAAATTTCGTCTGCTTATTTCCGTGATCACATTCCAGTTTTTCATAATACTATCTTTCGAAATGTGTGGTGCTAATGTGTACCAAATTTTACGTGTTTAAATAAATAATAAATGAATTGCCCACGAACGCAGGAACGTAAGTTCGCCTGGAAAACGCTTTACTAATCGTATACAGTCGTCACCTACACAAATCATATCATAAATTGATATCGCGTTTCTTTCATAGGCTTTTCAGTATTAAGTTAGTCAAACAGTCATAAACAATGTAGAGCTTCAAACACGCGTGCTATAACAAGATGTCAAACCACAATAATGTGACAATTAAATCAACAAGATGTATACCAGAATATCCTTCAACCAGAAGGAATGAAATGTATGTATGAAGGTATAATGAAACATAAAGTCTACAAGAAAATATAAAGTGAACATACATCATTGTGATCAGCTCTGACCCATGTCACCCAATGTTACTGACCTCTGGCTGGTACTATCACTCTGACTCCAACCATGTAGGCTACATCTACTAACACGGCTCAGATCAACAGTCGAGGATTTCATGGTATAATCTCACATTTTAGTTTTTATTGTCCTCAGTTATTTTTAATCCTACTCAATCCAAAACCTACCTACTGATATCAATTTAGTAAGACTAATACCTGAATATGTGGATAGGAGACACATTGAGGAAACCATCAGACCGCATCACGAGACAAGCATTAACATGGAATCCTGTTGGGAAAAGGAAAAGAGGAAGGCCGAAGAACACACTGTGTCGAGAATTGGAAGATATTAAAAGGAGGAGTAGCAACAGGAAACAGAAGGGAAGGATTCCTCAGGACGGAGTTCAATGGAGAATACTGGTGAGCGGCCTATGCTCCTCTGTGAGGGGTAACAAAGAGTAAGTTAGTAATACCTGAATATACTAAAAGACGGAATGAAAAGTCATGTGTGCAAGTATAATGACTCATCTACCGATGTGCCATTTATCCTAGCAATCTATGGCTAACTTGATCACATGTTTATTCGGTTATTCCAACCAAAGACATACTTAAACAGTATGCATATAAACGCAATGCTAAATCAGTGATTAATAATCGAGCGTTTGATTTAAAGGAAAGTTGAAACATATTACGTACTGTTTAAGGGCTTGATAATAAAGGAAGTGGGTTATGTACGTAATCACGGACTTGGACTACATGTCATTATCTAAACCAATTTATTAGATGTTCATGACGTATAACATTATTATTCGGCCTTGTCATCAACACCTGTAAATAACTTTCATTATTTAGGTAGCACAGTAACTGGCCCAAGTTATTGTTTACGAAACGAGGATACGGTGACTGAATCGCAGAGAAAATACATGCTAGAAATCAGGTTAACAAAACAGTAAAATAGGTAAATTATTGTCACTCTATGAATAACTTACCACGATTGACTGATAGCTTATTGCGTACGATTATCTGCGTTTGGAATTTCGCTTGAGATTTCAAAAACGCCTTTCTTCCTAAAGATAAAACCTATTAAACAAATTGTGTACATAAATATTCAGGATAGGAATACATATATAATTTTGCAGTAAATGAAGTATTCATTGCCCAGAGAAAGTATAATTTAGAGATGGTGATCGCACGGATAACTCAGTTGTCTGATTTTTCGTAACATTTTGTGTCACAACATTTCTAGATTATGTAGGATATTCGTAACTGTTGGTCGGAGTCATGTTAGAAGGTATAGACTACCTGGTTGAAGTCCGCGTAACAGGCCAGAAGATATAACAATCACAACAAACCTGAACATTGGCACCATAATTGTAAATAATAACCAATAGGGTTCAAAGTCAGCAGAACAAATAAAGTCAGTTCTAGAAAAAATCCAATACACTACTTTTCTGAAGTACATGTCGGTGATATTATCCAGGAAGATGACAAGAATTTCACGATCAAACGATTCAGCTCAGAGAACACATCAACAAAATGAATAATGATTTTAATTTATATTTCAAATGTGCAATGACAATAAACTTACAGGAGTCGATGAAGTATCATCATTTAAGCTATCTGAATTCTCTTTTTCTTCATCGGATCCTAATAATAGATTATCAGGATCATTATTTATTTGCTGATTAGATGACTTAGAATGCATTCCATCAGAATCTATATCAACATTTTCAGAAGACTGATTACCGGCATTAGAAGAGGAGTTTACTCTTGAAGCTAATGGACCACGTAGCCAATTATCTATAGGACCGAAAAGATGCTTCTCATCTTCATCACTTGAGATATCATCGTCGCTATTATCTCCATTTAGTTGGTCTACAGATATATCATCATTATCTAAGATGAAATAAAGGAAGTGGGTTATGTACGTAATCACGGACTTGGACTACATGTCATTATCTAAACCAATTTATTAGATGTTCATGACGTATAACATTATTATTCGGCCTTGTCATCAACACCTGTAAATAACTTTCATTATTTAGGTAGCACAGTAACTGGCCCAAGTTATTGTTTACGAAACGAGGATACGGTGACTGAATCGCAGAGAAAATACATGCTAGAAATCAGGTTAACAAAACAGTAAAATAGGTAAATTATTGTCACTCTATGAATAACTTACCACGATTGACTGATAGCTTATTGCGTACGATTATCTGCGTTTGGAATTTCGCTTGAGATTTCAAAAACGCCTTTCTTCCTAAAGATAAAACCTATTAAACAATTGTGTACATAAATATTCAGGATAGGAATACATATATAATTTTGCAGTAAATGAAGTATTCATTGCCCAGAGAAAGTATAATTTAGAGATGGTGATCGCACGGATAACTCAGTTGTCTGATTTTTCGTAACATTTTGTGTCACAACATTTCTAGATTATGTAGGATATTCGTAACTGTTGGTCGGAGTCATGTTAGAAGGTATAGACTACCTGGTTGAAGTCCGCGTAACAGGCCAGAAGATATAACAATCACAACAAACCTGAACATTGGCACCATAATTGTAAATAATAACCAATAGGGTTCAAAGTCAGCAGAACAAATAAAGTCAGTTCTAGAAAAAATCCAATACACTACTTTTCTGAAGTACATGTCGGTGATATTATCCAGGAAGATGACAAGAATTTCACGATCAAACGATTCAGCTCAGAGAACACATCAACAAAATGAATAATGATTTTAATTTATATTTCAAATGTGCAATGACAATAAACTTACAGGAGTCGATGAAGTATCATCATTTAAGCTATCTGAATTCTCTTTTTCTTCATCGGATCCTAATAATAGATTATCAGGATCATTATTTATTTGCTGATTAGATGACTTAGAATGCATTCCATCAGAATCTATATCAACATTTTCAGAAGACTGATTACCGGCATTAGAAGAGGAGTTTACTCTTGAAGCTAATGGACCACGTAGCCAATTATCTATAGGACCGAAAAGATGCTTCTCATCTTCATCACTTGAGATATCATCGTCGCTATTATCTCCATTTAGTTGGTCTACAGATATATCATCATTATCTAAGATGAAATAAAGGAAGATAATGATTGGTAATTGTATCATCAAATATCTACAGTGAATAAAATATTAGTGTACATTTATTCAAATGCTCAAAAATATCCAAGACAAGTTTAATATCTTTATTATTGAATGCTGTTGAGAATGTCAGATTTAGAGTCACTTATCAGGCTCGTTAGACAACAACTGAATAGAAGGAATAACTTGGCAACTGTTTTGTCCTAGTATGAGACTACATAAGAGTGAGTATCTATAATTCTTCCACAGACCAAATCGCTTGTCACTTTACTCTATCAGTAATGCCAAACACAAATAAACTGTATATTAGTCTATTCCATTTCACTTTACCACTACGATGAGACATAGACGATCAGTGGGAAGTTACTGTTTTCAAACCCAATCAAATAGTAACGTAAAAGTAGTTACTCACATGGCCTTAGCTAGCTAGTATCGAGAATCTGTAATAAGATAACTTAAATCAAAAAGTGAAACTCAAACTTCTACACTGTAGCCTACTCAACGGCATCCGATGCATTATACAGTTGAATGAAACTATAACAACTAAGAAGGACCCAAATAACTACAACTGGTAGTGATTAGTCATATGTAGCTTATCTCCAGTGCTCTTCTGGGTTTCTCGCTTATCGTTCACAGCCATAGTTATGTAGCTCTCAGTGTTTACAAAAGACAGAATAATACAAAAGGTATTGCGATTTAGTGATTATCTCCAGTGTATTGCCAGTAGATATGAACATTCACAACAGCTACTTCAAAAAAGCTAACGAGTCATGCTAAGATGTCCTACAGAAGATACTTTTACGTCTAACTGAATACCTAGCTAGTTATATTCCGAAATACATCTTATATACTGTTGGAGTCTGAACAACAGTTATTATTATTACTCTTGTTTACTTTCAAAATAAAGAAATAAGTAATCACAGAAAATTACTTAATCAAAAGATTACCTAGTCCACGCCAACGAAAACGTCGCTGACGAACTTGTCCGTTTTCAGTATGTAAATCACCATCTTCAAAGTAGAGTTCCTAAGATACAATAATAAAATAAACTTGACAATAAAAAATGTGACTAATGTAATTTAAACAATATTTGCAGCGAAATGTGATTACCCACTCATTTGAATAGAATGTAGCAATTAAAATATTAGAAGTGCATTCATAGAAACACCAATTGTCTAGATTTAGAATAAAACAATTATCTGTATTTTAACCTTTTTCTCAAACCTGATACTTTCCTAGTGTCCAAATGAAAGGCCCTTCTACTCACATGTAAGTGAACAGTTAATTAGTGACCAGAATTTTACAGTGACTAGAGAAACTCGCCAACAACAACTTCTCTAATACTAGAAAATGTCAGTATCATTTATTATTATTCTAACTCCAAGAGTTGCAAGCAGTACGATCAATCAAGAGAATTAGCACTAGTAATGTGTTGGAGAAGAGCAACTTGATTACACTAATCAGTTCATTTACCATATGCAGACCACTTAGTCTGTGTGAGTGCAAACGAAAAAAGCCAGTTGTCCAATCAGAAGTAGATGGAGTGGGTTTCAAAGCAATGCATTAGAGTGAAAATCGGACACCATAAGCGCTGAGCCGCCACCTTGATATGATTTACCTGTAATGCGAGAATGAATTTAAAATTCAATTTGTAAGTGGATCACCTGTAAAAGGATGTATTTTAGCATACATACCAGATATAGATAAGAAGTCGAACCTTATGATAATATCACTTTCTTCGAGGTGGGTGAGTACGATTTGAGCTGATAATGTTATAAATAAAAATAATGAGAAAAAAACAAAACAATCTAGCTCTAAGGATGTAATGCTGCCATAATCCTAGTAATGAGATATGAATTTTCTTACAAAGATCAGGATTTGATATATGAAGTAAGGTAAGAAGCCAGATGTTCGTAGTCCGTTTAAGTCGGAACATAAAATGGAAAATTGCCAGTTAGCTTAAAAGTATTTTTGTTGAATATATCCAAAACAATCAGTTGTAACTGATTCTTTGCAAGAAAAAAAAACGTTCAAGAAGCTACTGAGAGAACTTACGAATAGTTTAAGCCAATTAGGAGTTATATATATGCCCAAACATTATGTTCAAGACATGTTTGAAAACAATAAATGAGTTAAAAATTTAGCGTATCACACTATAAATTAACGATCTTTTGTTGATGGATCATTAAAATGCTTAGAAGTGATGAAGAATAATGACATATTTAGCAGTAAATATTGTAGAAGCTACAACATTGCGTCTACGCAAATATATACCTTGAGATAACGTAATTCACGAAGATCTTGATCAGTTTGAAGGCGATGGTGTACACGTTCAATTTGCCGTCTTAAACGACCAGCTGATGGAATATCTGAATCATCTTCAGTAATTAAATCAGCGAATTCTTCATTAACATCATCAGGAATTAATTCGTCTTCGTCATCCATGAAATAAGCTCGTTCATTTTCATCGCCAGACAGTTCAGCTTCTTCATCCACAAAGTCGTTCACACGAAATCTAAAATAACAAATGCATAAAATAAATTTTGAAGGCAAAAACGTTTTAATTAGGGCCACGAATTAATGAAATCCATGAACATTATGAAAATCAGACACATGTTTGTGTTGTTGGTTTTCAGTCTGTGTTAGGGTAAAAGGTTATTACTCGATTGTCTAAAATCAAATAGATGGAGCTGAATTTTGTGGCTAGAAGTTGAACGTCACTGCATTTACATGGTATTTCGACTATTAGTCAGTGAAATATGACTATTAACAATGCACTTCAATGTTTAAAGTATGAATACAGTAGCCTCAGAGAAAAGTTACATATGAAATTCACAAAGCGTGCAAAAGTATTATTAGTAACAGTGATTTAAGCATGTATTATAAACTATCTACGGTTTTATGTAAATGAAGTAACTAAAGTGCGTGAAGATCGTTGGTTTCCAAATATCCTAGTTACCTTGTTATTAGTCACTAGTTTAATTGTTGCATTCACAGAACCGATCGCATCTACAATACTACTCGAGTTATTTCTTTAAGGCCACTAACAGAATTCCTCGACAAAAAAGTTTGTGGAATATGATAGGTTGGTCATCATAGTTTGAAGAGGTGAACGTCAGATTAAAGCAGATAACGCTCGATAACTATAAAGGGATTCATATACAAGACCATAAGTCAAACATATGATATAAACACACGCAGCCAAAGCCTTATAGTATAAAAAACCATCGAGAAGGCAAGAAAATCGACTCACTTACTTTTTCTTTTTTTCGACTTCCTTGGATTTTATAGTTAGGCGCTGAACCTCCTCTTCATCATCCTCATCTTCAACATAATTTTCTTCCTCCTCTCCCTCGGAGAATTCATCGTCACTGACATCCTCGGCGTCAGTAATATCATCAGGATCATTACTAACTTCTCGATTCACTGCTTCAACTGTATTACCATCAGAATCATCCATACTGGAGTTTTCATTCTCACCGCCTTCTTCTATATCGCCATCCACTATATCTAACACTTTTGACAAACTATTATCGGTAAAACTATGTTCTATAAAAAGAGTGCATAAACACTAGATCCACTGAGAAATATTCAAAACAAACCTGACGTTAATTTAAAAGGACTACTCAGTGACTGTAAGGACGGTTTACTGTTGCTGTAGGCCTTATTTTCCTCTTTCTCTTCATCATCGAAAATTAAAACTCGGCGACGAGAGGAATTCTGTGTCTGGAAAATTTAAAACAAAAATCCGGCGAATTATATACATGAGGATAGTTTACTCTAATTAGCATTTCACGAATAGAAGGTAGGAAGATATAACTTACTTGAGTTGAAATTACAGAACCAGGAAGACCATTTTCTTTGAGATCTGGAAAAATAAGAAAATAACTGTGTAACTCACTGTAATTCATATTTACTACAAGTAAAAACAGTACAAAATATGAAATGAGAATAAAAACACTTCAATTGTCCCGATTAGTTACAGATGACCTCAATGCCTCATCAATTACGCTTTGTGATGATTGATCACATAAAGACTCGCCAAACAAACGACGATTCTGAGAATCCTTTGCAAAGTATTGCAAAGTATAAGAAAAACAAACTTTAGAATAAAAAATCTGTCGTGCCTCAATGCTAATGTAAAGGCAGATTCCATGGTAAATTCAAGCTGCTTAGTTTAAGTTGCGAATTATTTCTACGATTTGGATGATGCAATATATAATCCATTATCAACTCACACGGATAAGCTGGATGATTAAGGTGCAAACTTTATTGGAGATCAGTACTCTAATGATTGCAAGTACACTTTACTAATGGGTGGCAACTTATAAAAAACGTGGGAGGTGAATTTTAATTAACACGATAAGATCAATTCCCTATTTTGTGTATTTATTTATGCTACTAATTATTACGCAGTAGTTTACTGTATAAAGCACAGTTGTCTACTATATCTCTGACGAGATATAAACATTTTCGCTTCAATGGAGTTATTCTTGGTGTTCGACTATTTATTGATTATTTACAGAATTTTGGAAATCGCTCAATTTCATTGAATCTTTGTGTGTATGGATCCGTTTTGCTCATACACGTTAATTTATAACGCTTCAAATTCTAGACAACATTCTAGCTATGGACAAAGCCTCTTGATGTATGTTATTTGTTGCATGCTCATAAGATTTCTTTCTATTTGTTTGCAGTTTCCTCCTTCATTAAGACCTAAACACTCCATAAAAGCCTAGACATCTTACGAACTGAAGATTTTACACGTATACCTATTCATAATATTTAAATAGAACCCAACTTCCGTATACAATAAAAACTTTGTTTTGATACTGGACGTATGCGTATCTCAATCATATGGTTTAAATATATGAAACATGGTTTCCTGCGAACTACTTCCGACCACCTAACATAAACCTATTTGTCTTTTGCAAAATCTCAATGTATTCAGTCATTTCCATAGTCACACTTGTATTTTTTCAATTCTTAGGTTTCATACATTAAATAATCTATAAAAAAATGTTAATTTCTGTAATATGTACTCCGATTTATGGGTGTATTAGACAGATTAGGAGTACTTTTGTTTACTTCATTTAAGCCTAAGCTATACATATCCAATCCACCTAAATCAATGAAGATTTACTAATTCATAATCATCACTAGTGGTAAAAAATGCACCTTAAGGTCACATTCCACAACGGTACAATTAAATAGAAACTTGTCATGTATTGAAAAAAATACACAGTGTCCTTAATAATTGACAATCACTATACAGATACGTCTGCCCCGCCACTAACAGTCCACCAAGCCGGAATAGAGGAATACAACGATTTATGGGCCAAACGGACATAACTGAAAATCGAACATGATGGCGTAGGTGCATTCACTCTTCGTTTTTCATTAAGCCATGAGCTTACCTTCAATTCAATCGTATTATATTTCAATCCTGCCTTCATATATACACAAAATCAGACCACACAGCAAACCAATTAGGAGTTTTACACTAATATGAAACAGAAGAGATTGTGGCAGTGAATGGGGGTGACTTGTACACAACTAATTAACTGTAGGCCATAGTAACAGACAATATAAAAACAGAAAATATACTAAACCGGAGGATAGGGTAAGAGGAACGTAACAATAATAGAAATGTAATGTTTACATTACTCACGACCAGAATAAATGAATTAGTCCTCTAAAACACAGTTCTGGTAGCTTTTCGCCCTTCTTTAGAGGTCCGACATAACAAAACTAAAAAGTAAGAACTAATTTTAACAAAAGTGTTATATTTCGTACATGATATTTTGACTAGCCGCAAAAAACTTTAGCACTCGAACACCTTGAACCCTCCTGATCGCAAATCCAGAAGACAGAAGACGAGAAGACAGGAAACTTTATTCCAGTAAAATGGAGGCAGTTCTGTACAAAATAATCGCACATTTATAGTTTTTTGGAACAACAAAATAAGTATTATAATCTATCTAATCCGAACGCGCCACGTCGAGATTCTGGAAGGTTTTGTCGATCAGTGATTAGATGGAATGTCTCCGGCTCTTTCAAGGGTTCTGGAGGCTTCGCTGAGGTTTCTGGGAGCCGTCTCAACAAAAAGGATGGGAGGATGGTAGATGCGAACTACTGGATTCAGTTCTGCGCGACTGTTGTAATCAATGGTTGCACACGCTGAGTGAAATAACTGAAAATCGAACATGATGGGGTAGGTGCATTCACTCTTTGTTTTTCCTTAAGCCATGAGCCTACTTTTCTTTTCACGAATAAGATTTTTTCCTTGATTCACATTGTATATATTCATATTCTTCTTATTATCAGTGGTGTAATTGTTACTCTTGCAAATGTGATGCTCATCTTGTTGCGCCAATCAGGTGTAGTGGTTTGGACTGATGCATATATGTGTAAGCACTTACGTTGTACAAGAATGACTAACTAACTAATGATAATATAACCCTAGGAATTGGAACTTAAACTACTGGTAAATCACCACATAACACTAAAATATGTAGAAAATTCATTACATTATGAGGTCATAAAGTACGTTATTAATTCATTTAGTTTAAAAGAGATTATTAGATACCAGAATTACCACTGTTGTCTACTGAATTTATCATCATCGCTTCACGCATTGATTTCTGTGATTGAACACGATTGGATTCACCGAACAAAATATCATGGTTTTTATTCTGAATTTCGGAATCTACCGATAACAAGATAAGCAGACAAGAGAATATTATACGTAGATTAGGAACAGGGAAGTAAACAAAAACTTACAAGTATCAAAAGTATTCGAGGATTATTACATACTTAAGCCAGGCTCAAACAGGAATACGTTAACTGGTACATTTTCGACCTTTCTGTTCTAATAGACAGACTGATGACGAATCAGAAGCTTACAGCATGAATTTATTAAATTCTCTAAAGCTTCCACTACTTGTGATTCGGAACAACAAAATAAGTATTATAATCTATCTAATCCGAACGCGCCACGTCGAGATTCTGGAAGGTTTTGTCGATCAGTGATTAGATGGAATGTCTCCGGCTCTTTCAAGGGTTCTGGAGGCTTCGCTGAGGTTTCTGGGAGCCGTCTCAACAAAAAGGATGGGAGGATGGTAGATGCGAACTACTGGATTCAGTTCTGCGCGACTGTTGTAATCAATGGTTGCACACGCTGAGTGAAATAACTGAAAATCGAACATGATGGGGTAGGTGCATTCACTCTTTGTTTTTCCTTAAGCCATGAGCCTACTTTTCTTTTCACGAATAAGATTTTTTCCTTGATTCACATTGTATATATTCATATTCTTCTTATTATCAGTGGTGTAATTGTTACTCTTGCAAATGTGATGCTCATCTTGTTGCGCCAATCAGGTGTAGTGGTTTGGACTGATGCATATATGTGTAAGCACTTACGTTGTACAAGAATGACTAACTAACTAATGATAATATAACCCTAGGAATTGGAACTTAAACTACTGGTAAATCACCACATAACACTAAAATATGTAGAAAATTCATTACATTATGAGGTCATAAAGTACGTTATTAATTCATTTAGTTTAAAAGAGATTATTAGATACCAGAATTACCACTGTTGTCTACTGAATTTATCATCATCGCTTCACGCATTGATTTCTGTGATTGAACACGATTGGATTCACCGAACAAAATATCATGGTTTTTATTCTGAATTTCGGAATCTACCGATAACAAGATAAGCAGACAAGAGAATATTATACGTAGATTAGGAACAGGGAAGTAAACAAAAACTTACAAGTATCAAAAGTATTCGAGGATTATTACATACTTAAGCCAGGCTCAAACAGGAATACGTTAACTGGTACATTTTCGACCTTTCTGTTCTAATAGACAGACTGATGACGAATCAGAAGCTTACAGCATGAATTTATTAAATTCTCTAAAGCTTCCACTACTGTATTCTTTGTTGTTGAAATTTAAGACTATTTTATAGTTTTCCATTAATTTATCCCTTGCTTTGAATCACATTTTTTAACATTGAATTATTACTTCATGAACTATATTGGCATTCATCATGCTGTGATGATAGGGTGTGGCAACTCTTGGAAAAAATAAAATATCTAGAGGAATCAGTTTAATTAAGTTTATAAAAGTAGTGTGTTTGATTAGGAAAAAATACTCTAAATGTACCTTGACGTTTTTTTCAGCCGAATCTATGAAATCTTGTAATTGGTCGCATAATGATCTGTCAAACAGATTGCGATGATCATCGTGATGAGTACGAAAAACTATGACGAAAACAAGTCGACAACGTGAATACTACTAAGGTAGACTTAAAAATAATTAAAGTGATAGTGAAATCGTCCTTACTGCTTTCGTCAAGGGGCTCACCATTTATAATCAACATAGAGCCAAGCTCAAATTATCATACCCCACCAACGAGACGAGATAAAACTGACATGATAACAAAATCATTGGAGTAATATGGTAGCAATGACAACAAGAGTGGCAAACGCACTGAATACTGTTGGTCAGGGAGTAATAAAAAATATCTACAAAGGTATGTTGGAACCTAAAATCCAGATAAAGTCAATAGGTTAGTCGAGTATTTAGCTGTAGTTAATTCTGATCAAATGTCTCCAACAACTGGTCGCACAGACCACAACCTAGTATGTACTAACACGGCTCAAGCTAACAAGAAATGGATTTATCGACTGATGATATGAAATGATTTGGTCGCCCTGTCAAGAGGCATGGGTATTATCCTCGCTTCGAAAAGGATGAGAAACATTTTTAGCAACTAAATTAATTGATTTACTATTTTTCCTTAGACATAATTAAGATTACCGAAAATGGTAATGAGTATAGGAAAGGAAGGTAAATTGATGTTATGTAATATAATGTTGGTTATAAAAAGGATGTTGCGAAGTTAAATCGAAATGTCTACACTAAACGGCATTTAACAATTGATTTAACTTGTTTGAGCAGTCAACAAACTCAGTACTTAGAACAGTCTATATATATATAAGCTTATGATTACTGAACATTATAGATTTTCAGTGTTTATTCAGAATAAACAGAATATCAAAATTATGAGATTAGATATTTGTCCAAGCATTATATCATCAACCTAGTCAAAAAATATAAAGTACCTGCAACACAACTGTTTGTATTTAACTTTTGTGGTTCAATAATACGTTGTGACTGGATACAAATTGACCCAGCAAATAGATTACGACGGTCATCATGATACAATTGAGAATCTGTGCATACAAATAAAACAAGAAAATGATGTAACGGAAAACGATAACCTATGCATGAATTTAAAAGTTTTTAGAGTGCGTTCGAAATATGAACCGAAATACACACATCGTCTGATGGAATATTGATAAATGAGGATAAAAGACTAACGAACGTGTAACGTCTATTCAGACGCATTAAGCAAGGGCAAACAAGTATATTTGGAACTGAGAGCTATTGAGGTCATCTGCTTTTAAATATAAGGGATGTTGTCAAATAACCGAAGTATAATCAGAAATCACTTGGACTAGGATATGGGAATTCCTGACCTAATACCTTGGATAAATTTAGCAACATGCCAGGTATCTTAAGTCACCACTGATTACTATTATATAATATAATATATACGTCCCGACCGTAGCTGCTACCTTGACGTGGTTAGGTTTGCCTATCATGATGATCGAATCGGATTCCGCCTCACCTTACCACACAGATATCCGTGTCCGGCGGAATTTTGAAGAGCGGAGCTAGCACTTCGAAAACTCTCAATGAAAAGTCCGTGCCTAAACAACCTCGAGCAGCTGTACCCTGGGCTCTGTGATCACCACCACACCCAAACAGAAATTTATAGAAACGCCATCTTTTCAGGATGTAAATAACAAGTCAACATTAAACTAATCTGTTTACAGAACGTCTTCCTAATGTATAGACAAAATCTCATCGTAGAATACATATTCCAAATCTATTTCACTCAAAATACAGAGATGACGTGGGTCACCCCAAATCAAACAAATATCAGAAACTCATCCAAACGACAAAACTGTGGTTTAAAACAACACCGACTTAAAATATTCTCACTGGAGAATCATATTACGATAGACCTCTATATCTCTAAATTCTAAAAGGCAATAAAAAACCTATATGACAATGAGGTAAAAACGACAGAATATCATATTCACTGAAATTTATATGGAAGAATTATAGTAGCATATATTTGAAAAGAATATTAAAAGTACCTGCACTTTCAGTAATTCCAATAAGCTTATTAACTGAATCCATAAGCTCCTGTGACTGTTCAGATATTGAGCCATTGAACAAATTACAACGGTTGTTGTGGATATCTTGCGAATCTATCAAATGAAAAAAATAACATATAATCATAAGAAAAGAATAGAAAGAGGTCACGAAAGATGGAAATAACACTCGGGCATCGAATAGAAACTGAGTACTAGGAACTTCAAACTACATATCGATAGAAATCCGCCATTATAAACAGTCACAAACTGACGAACCACATAAAAGCAAGAGGAGTATCGCACACTATGTAATCAATTAACCAATGCCTGTCACTCCAAGTGAAGCATAGGCCACCAATCAGCATTCTGTAACAAATTCTGCCCTGGGATTTCCCTTCCAGATCTTCCCAAGTGCTGTTCATTCTCTTCATGTCTATCTCCAACTCCAAACGTAGTGTTCATGGGTCTTCCTCTTTTCATTTGGACTTCAAAATTACAAGTTAGTACTTGTCCTGTGACACAGTTTGATGATTTCCTCAATGTTTGTCCTATCCACCTCCAACATCTTTTCCTAATTTCTTCCTCGGATGGAAGTTATTTGTTCTCTGCCACAACAGATTCTTATTGATGGTATCTGACCAACGGGTCCAAAGTATTTTACGCAGACAGTTGTTTATAAATACTTGTATCTTTTGGATGATGCTTTTCGTAGTTCCACAAGTTTCAGCTCCATACAACAGAGCTGTCTTCACATTTGTATTGAAAAACTTGACATTAATGTTATCTGGAATTTGGTTTGAGTTCCAGATGTTTTTCAGTTGTAGAAACGTTACCCTCGCCTTGCAAATCCTCATAGATGATGTTGCCCAAGTATGTAAAGGTTTCTACATATTCTACAATTTCTCTGTTAAGTGTAATCTGGTTATTGTTTATTGTTTTGCATCGTAAGATCTTGCTTTCACCTTTGTGTATGTTGAAGCCTACTGCTACCGACGCTGTTGCTACACTGTCCATCTTCATCTGCATTTACTGCTACGTGGAATAGAAGAGCTACGTCATCTGCAAAGTCCAAGTCACCTAGTTGCATCCATGTTGTCTACTGTATTCCGAGCTTGCCTTGAGATGTTGCAGTTTTCATGAGCCCGTCAACCACCAGCAAGAAGTGGAAGGGAGAGAGAAAGAGGCTTTGTCTGAAACTGGTCTTCACTTTGAGTGAGTTTATAATCTGACTTCAAGGAACGGATTTACATTGCAGTCCATCGTAAGAATTCCGTGTGATGTTGACTATCATTTCGAGTACGCCATAATGTCTAGGAAGACTCCATAATTTTCCCCCATCCACGCCGTCGAATGATATCACATAATCGAGGAAATTGATGCGAAACTCTGAGTTCCATTTTATTGAACCATACAATAGAGATTTAGTCGACACACTATCTATCCTTACGGAATCCGGCCTGTTTATCATGAAATTGGGTGTCAACTGGATCTTTCATCTTGTTCAATAACACTCTGTTGAAGACTTTTCCTGGTATTGAAAGTAGAGTGATTCCTCTGAAGGTCTTGCACTTGCTAAGATCTCTTTTCCTTGGTATATTGATGAGGCACCATTCTTTCCAGTCTGCTGGCATTTATTCTTCCAAATATTGCTGAAGAGGATGTGGAGCGTCTTTGTAATCACTCCTATATCTGACTTCAGTACCACCTCTGGTATGTTATCTGGTCCTGCTGATTTGCCACTCTTAATTTGTCGGATGGCTACTTTGATTTCTTCAACTGTTGGTGGTTCGGTGTTTATAGGAAGATCCATGGCTGCTGCGTCGACGACTGGTGGATTAAGTGGGGCTGGTCTATTCAAAAGTTCTTCGAAGTGTTTTACCTAAGTGTTTCATTATTTTTGCGTCTCAGTGATTGATTTACCATCCTTGTTCTTGATTGGACGTTCTGGCTTACTGAGTTTTCCAGCTACTTTCTTGCAGCTTTTCCCAGTAACTTGCTAGATCCTGCACATATCTCCGATTAACCGACCTAATGCTCCTCCTAACTCGCTTGTTGGTTTCGGCGTATTCAGCTTGTCCCTTGACATTTTCTGTTCATGTCCGCCTGTTATTGATTACCATCTTCTTGCTCCTCATTTCTTCGATCTTATCTAAAGTACCAAAAGAATCCATTCTTTGTGATGTTGATACTTGAAACCCAAAACCTCCTGACATGTTGGATTTACTGCTACCATAATCTCCTTCCAGTTGTCCTCCATAGTAATTCCGTCATCTTATAGAAGATCCTGAAGTACCTGGAACTTATTGTTGACAGATATTTTTAATTCGTTGAGTTTGTAAGTAACCCGAAGTAGGGTTGTATTAAACGTTTGTAATACTGCTGCTCCAGTTGTCCAGTGCCTCTTCAGCGTCTGTCTCATTTTAGCCACTACCAGATGGTGAACTGAATCTATATCAGCCCCTCGTTTTGCTAACACGTCTTCCATAGTCGATTTGGTTCACCGTAATGACAGACAGATAACTCCGCCTGTAGCTCTCTTAGGGCTACTGCCGGTCCCAAGCCCGGGTAAAGGAGGAGGGTTGGATATGGGGCTAGCACCCCCCTCCCGTAAAACCCAAGCTTGTTAAAAAAACGCAAACCAGAATAAACAAGATAAACCATTTAAACTCTGCACTGAGAGTAGAAGGATTCATGACGCCTCATGATGAAAGCCGAAATTCTTCGGAAGTCATGAGGCCGATGCCTCCCCTTCTAACAACCAGAGCAAATATTTTTATAGGTACATGGAATGTTCGAACAATGTGGGAGAGCGGGAAGACAAATCAAATAGCTGCAGAAATGAGGAGATACAACTTGACAATACTCGGAATCAGCGAAACCCATTGGACTCAAGCTAAACAGAAAACATTGGCTTCCGGAGAGATGCTACTATACTCCGGCCACGAAGAGGAAAATGCTCCTCACACCCAAGGAGTTGCTCTGATGCTGTCCAAAAAAGCACGTATTGCACTTGTGGGATGGGAACCACATGGACCCAGGATCATCAAAGCATCTTTCAAAACAATGAAGAAAGGGATTACAATGAATATTATTCAATGCTATGCACCAACCAACGACGGCAACGACGAAGACAAAGATCAGATAGACTGCAATCAATTATAGCAAAGTGTCGAGGAAAGGATCTGACAATACTGATGGGGGACCTCAACGCCAAAGTCGGAATGGACAACACTGGATATGAAGAAATCATGGGACGACAGGGACTGAGAGACAGAAATGACAATGGTGAAAGATTTACAAACCTATGTGCTTTCAACAAATTTGTTATAGGTGGTACAATATTCGCCCACAAACGCATACACAAGGCTACATGGGTCTCACCGGATCATACTACCGAGAATCAAATCGATCATATATGTATCAATAAAAAATTTAGAAGATCAATGGAAGATGTAAGAACCAGGAGAGGAACTGACATAGCTTCAGACCACCATCTGGTGGTTTCTAAAATGAAACTGAAGCTAAAGAAGCAGTGGACAACTGGAATAGCAGCAGTACAACGGTTCAATACAGGCTTTCCCGAGACACTGACAAACTCAATGAATTCAAAATATCTCTCAACAACAGGTTCCAAGCCTTACAAGATTCACCGAAAGAAGAAACCACTATGGAGGATAACTGGAAAGGAATCAAAGAAGCACTAATGTCAACGTGTCAGGAGGTTCTAGGCCGCAAGAAGCACCATTATAAAGAATGGATCTCCACTGAGACATTGAGCAAAATTCAACAAAGGAGGAACAAGAAGACAGAAATCAACAACAGCCGAACAAGAGCAGAGAAAATCAAGGCTCAAGCTGAATACTCAGAAGCAAATAAGCAGGTAAAGAAGAGCATTAGAGCCGACAAACGGAAATACATCGAAGGCCTTGCAACGACAGCGGAGAAGGCTGCAAGAGAAGGAAATATGAAACAGCTATACGACACAACGAAGAAACTGGCAGATAAACATGGTAAACCAGAGCGACCGATCAAGAACAAAGAAGGCAAGACACTCACTGAGATTGAAGAACAAAAGAATAGGTGGGTAGAACACTTTGAGGAACTTCTAAATAGGCCAGCTCCACCGAACCCACCGGACATTGAAGCAGCACCTACAGATCTCCCGATAGATGTCACTCCCTCCACCAACGATGGAAGAAATCAAGATGGCCATCAGACAAATCAAAAGTGGAAAAGCAGTAGGACCTGACAATATACCAGCTGAAGCACTCAAGTCAGATATCGACCTAACAGCAAGGATACTCAACGTTTTATTCAAAAAGATCTGGGAGGAAGAACAAGTGCCGGCAGACTGGAAAGAAGGACATCTTATCAAGATACCAAAGAAAAGAGATTTGAGCAAATGTGACAACTACAGAGGGATCATGCTACTGTCGATACCAGGGAAAGTCTTCAACAGAGTATTGTTGAACAGAATGAAAGATTCAGTGGAGGCTCAACTTCGAGATCAACAGGCTGGTTTTCGTAAGGATCGATCGTGCACAGACCAAATCGCAACAATACGAATCATCGTTGAACAATCAATTGAATGAAACTCGCCACTGTACATCAACTTCATTGATTATGAGGAGGCGTTTGACAATGTAGATACGAGAACACTATGGAAACTACTTCGACACTACGGCGTACCAGAGAAACTCGTCAACATCATCCGAAACTCTTACGACGGAACACAGTGCAAAATTATGCATGGAGGACAACTGACAAATGCATTCCCAGTGAGGACCGAAGTAAGATAAGGCTGCCTGCTCTCACCTTTCCTCTTCCTCCTAGTGGTTGACTAGATCATGAAGACCTCCACATTTGAGGGGATGCACGGAATTGAATGGACAAGTAGGATGCAACTCGATGATTTGGACTTTGCGAATGATCTAGCTCTCTTAGCACATACACACCAGCAAATGCAAGCAAAGACAACTAGTGTAGCAGCAACTTCGGCATCAGTAGGCTTGAACATACATAAGGGAAAGAGCAAGATTCTTAAATACAACACAGGGAGCACCAACCCAATTCAACTTGATGGAGAAACTCTGGAAGAAGTGGATACTTTCACATATCTATGGAGCATCATCGATGAACGAGGAGGGTACGTTGCAGATGTAAAGTCAAGGATTGGCAAAGCCAGAGCAGCATTCCTACAGTTGAAAAACATACGGGACTCAAAACAAATATCAACTAACCTCAAAGTCATACTCTTCAATTCGGATGTGAAGACAGTCCTGCTGTATGGAGCTGAAACTTGGAGAATTAGTGCAAAAATCATCAGACGGATACAAGTATTTATAAACAACTGCCTACGAAGAATACTGAATGTCCGTTGGCCGGAAACTATCAGCAACAGCTTACTATGGGAGAGGACAAACCAACTTCCAGCCGAAGAGGAAATTAGGAAAAGACGCTGGAAATGGATAGGACATACATTAGGCAAACCATCAGACTGCATCACGGGACAAGCATTAACATGGAATCCTGTTGGGAAACGGAAAAGAGGAAGGCCAAAAAAACGCTGCGTCGAGAATTGGAAGCAGACATTAAAAGGATGAACAGCAACTGGAAACAATTGGAAAGGATTGCTCAGGACAGAGTTAAATGGACAATCCTGGTGAGCGGCCTATGCTCCTCAGCGAGGAGTAACGGGCATAAGTAAGTAAGTAAGTAATGACAGACAGATAGTTACAACGTAGAACTTGGTACATGCGTACATCAGTTCAAGTTGCCATGTCCCAATTAGCAGATAGAGATTAAATTGTCGGACCAAATCCCAGAGTAGGGGAGATGTAACAGAGTTAGTATTAATGAAAAGGAATAAAATCGGAGATAAGACTTAAAAAAATATGATTGGGTAAAGAGAAAATCATGATAAGTTCAGAAACATAGAATTTGGAGGAAAATAAGGAGTAGATGCACCTGCGCCATTGTCAACGAGTTTGAGCCATATCACCCAAGGTACCATTTACTACGTGCGTCACGCGGACCCAAACCAGGTAGTCTGCACCTATTAACATGGCTCAGCCCAACTGTCAATGACTTCATGGACTGGTGAAATGTTTTGGTTTTTCCGCCCGTGGCTTTCTTCGAGCCTACTCCCACAACAGACAGCGTTGCTCGTCGAGGTAGGCGGTGATCAGGCATATGTAACACATGTCCTAGCCATCTCAACTGATGGGGATTTACTACTTCATTAATAGACTTACCGTATTTACCTAGTACTCTATTCCTAACCCACGTATTGCTTACTCGGTGGTCCCAGCAAACACAAGCAATGCTTCAAAGACATCTATGATCAAATATTCGGAGCCTACGAATATCCTATATCATTAATGGCCATGTTTCACATCCATAAAGTAAGACAGATCGAACTAATGCGCAGTAACGCGTCCTTTGGTCAGTAGTCGGATGTAGCGCCGAAGCCACAGGTGACGCAAATTCCCAAAAGCGAATCAGGCCTTATGTATACGAGCAGAGATTTCAGCAGACACCAGACCGTCAAGACTGATGAGGCTGCCAAGATAAGTAAAGCGGTCAACACATTCAACTGCTTCACTCCTTATCACTAACTTCGGTGCCGAATCGAGCCAATCCTGAAGTAACATTTTGCATTTGGGTGGAAAGAATAGCATCCCAAACATCTTTAAATCCATGTTTAAGGCAGTCAGAAGATTCTGCATTTAATCATCATCTTCACCTAAGAGAACTATATCATCTGCATATTCTAAGTCAGCAAGTTTATCTCCTAGGATGAGGTCAACCCCGAAGAAATCAGACGATGACAATGTTAATTCGAAAAGTATATCAATGATGAAATTAGATGAAAATGGGGAATGCGGACAACCTTGACGAGCACCACTTGATGTAATCAGTTCCGACTACAATCCGCCAGAAGCTCTCACTCAGCATGTGGTGTTCGAGTAGAGAGCTTGTATAAGATTAATGTACTTCTCTGGTACACCTTTAAATGACAGATATTGCCACATAACCTTACGATCGATAGAATCAAATGCCGCCTTAAGGTCAAGGAATACAACTATTGTTGGGCGTCTAAAAGTGTGTCTATGTTCCAGAACCTGTCGAAGTGTGAACATTTGGTCTGTACAACCATGACCAGGTCTGAAACCACCTTGGTTTTCGCGTGTTTGCTTTACATGAGCTTTAGTTAGACGCCGAAGTATTATTGAAGCTAATGTTTTAGTCACTATATTCGTTAAACTGATTCCTCGGTAACTGTCACAAGAGGACTTCTATCCTTTCTTATAAATTGAGACGATTAGTATTCGACACCAGTTAGATGGGCTTACGTCCAGTTCCCAGATTCTAGCCTAAATCCCGGTTCATCTCGCTGCTGAAACTGGACCACCATCCTTAAATATCTCAGGGGTTAGTCCATCAGGTCCTGCTGCTCTCCGTCGCTTTAGATTCCCTATAGCCTTCTCAACCTCACTAAAACTTGGGGGACCAATATGAATTTTCCATTCACATTGCTTGGGAATGGTAGGCAACTAGGATGAGGCCGAGGGCCAGTTGAACTGTTCCCTAAAGTGTTCTACCCATCGGTCCAACTTTCTAGATTGACAGTGAATAATGGTCCAATCTTTTTCTGAGATAGTTTAACTTACAGCTGGATTTCTGATACCCGTTTAATTGAAAAGTCCGGAGAAACCCGTGTAGATTTGTGTATGAGTTTGTGCGAAAATATGGTGCCACCTAAAGTCATTTTGTTGAAAGCGCATAAGTTTGCAAACCCCTCACTGTTTTCGTACCTTTCTCGATGTTCATGTCATCATATGATGTCTTTATATCTAGTGTTATCCATTCCAACCCTGGCGTTTAGGTCTCCCATAAAATTGGTCAGGTCTTTGGTTGAGTATTTCTCGATGATTGACTGCAGCCTCGTAAAGTACTGGATGATATTCATTGTTATACCTTCCTTCTTTGTCTTGAATGATGCTTTGATGATCCTAGGTCCATGAGGTTCTCATAATATAAGCGCTTTTAGTGCTTCTTGGGACAACATTAGTGTTACATTTTGTGTGTGAGACATTTTCTTGGTGACTGGAATATAAAAGCAATTCTCTTGAAGATAATCTTTGCTGTTCAGCTTGTAACCAATGGGTTTCGCTTATATCAAGTATCTCCAGTTTGTATCTTTTCATTTCTTCAGCTATTTGCATGCTTCTCCCTGTCTCCTACAGTGTGCGAACATTCCATGTACTTATATTAGTTGTCTCTCTGGTTGACAGTAGGAGCATCGGCCTCGTGATTTCCGGAGAACTTAAGCTTTTGCCGTGAGGCGTCATAACTGTTCGAAATGAAGATTGTCCAACTCCCAGGGCGGAGTTATGCCCAACCCTCCTCCTTTATCCGGGTCAGGGACCGGCAGAAACGCTAGGGAAATTCCAGGCGAAGTTGTACATTGCATAAAATGGACCACAAATACATCATCAGTAATAATTACTAGCATTTTCCATCAGTCCGCACATTTTCGTTCGAAAGTGCATATATTAAAAATACACTTGTCGACCAAGTACATGAAATAACCCCCCCACACACACACACACTCCCCGAGGTACAAACTGTGACGACATTCATAAAATAATAGTTACGATGATTATTTGCGAAACGATAGACGGTTATGAACAGAATACTCAGCTTGAAAACATCTAACTGCATTACAGTGATGAATAGAAACAACGTTAATAGAGAATACTAATATATTTTTAGTACACTAATAGTTCAGAAAACACTTTCACTAATGGTTCAAAAAATTCGCTCAAGGCCAAATTACTCCTTATCTAACCGTGGTCAATATAATTACTTAGTAGAAACGTTATTATACTACGCACTTCATTATTTTATATAATTACTCATAAAAGTAAAAACCAATCCTCTGCAATAATATTTTCAAAACAATAGAAAACTATGAAATTTCTTCTAATCCCAAGGTATTAAAAATAATAATTAAGCAAAAATACATAAAACGAACATACAAAATTAGAAGTGAAGTAAATCGGAGTGAAAAAGCATAAACCAACACTTACATATGCGAGTTAAATTGAGCTTATATTCACCAAGAACATTATATTTACCACTGTTAACAGTAATAAAAGTAGCGATAATTTTAGCTGTTTTCAATATTCGCTCTGCAACAACCTAACACTTTCAGTTATAGATTGGTAGTGTTGAATATTAGGACGCGAGTTTTTGATAAACGCTTTATTCTATACGCTAACTTGCAAAACATTTGTAATTTTCAGCCGGAATGTTGGGCACTACACTATACAAATTCTTCACAGAGATTCGGATAACTCTTACAGCTGGAAATGAAATTTCTAATGAAAATTAAACTCGAATACGCAGTAGCCGCGGAATAAAGGGGATCAAAAATAATCAAAATTCGGGGATATAACATACTTAGTGAGTTTTAAAAACGTTGTGGATAACACCAGTCGACATCCTTTTTATTTGTATCACAGCTATCAAGCTCGAATCTCCGTTGTTAAGGAGTATAGTGATCAGAACGAATAATCATCTAACAAATTCAGTGACCATCCGACCCTATATCACTTCACAAATCCATGTACTTGGTAAATGAGTTAACTATCATAATAAATCGTTTATTTAGTGTGGCAAACTTGTTCTCATACACAACGAAAGCCCAATGATCATGACTTCAACTGAATAAATTACACATCAATAATATTATTAGTATAGACAATATTTTGAAGGTACAAAACATGATGCAGCTAAATCTTCACTTTCACTAAAGGGTTTAGTACCTAAATCCATAAATACATGTGGCTTGTTAAAAGTAAATTCACAGAACAGATTGCGATGATCATCATGATGAACTTGGCAATCTTCACAAAAACATCGAGAAAAAACGGAGAAGATGAGCCAAACAATGAATAACTTGTCAGGATTTAACATAAAATGTAAATGAATCATTTCAATTTTCTGATCATTTATTCATGCACTAATGTAAATATATCGCGTTGTCAACATTATCATATTAATGGCATCACAAACATATAAGGAGCAACTATAACGATATTTCAGAATCCGTATGTACATAATTTGATTCATTAAATTTACTAACTGTATGTAGATCTTATTGTTGCAAAGGGAGGCATAAACATAAAAAGTGAAACTTGAAATGCCATTTTCTGATGGATTATTATATATACATTTATTACGGAGTTATTAAATAATCGTCTATATGTAGACTAACATTTGACACCAATTGTAAGTATATCTTTTGCTTTTGTAGTCAATTAATTCTGCACACATTACTCAGTTTTTAATAGCACTAATGCCATAATTTCTCGACATGTTTGATATGTTGAGGATGTTAGATAGTTCACAATAACTTTGAAAACTAACTATACGGTAATTTATTTATGAAGATTTGAATTAAACGTTTTACGTGCTAAAAACGCCGGTTGTGCCTATTTATATTATGCTACCCTCTTTTAAGAACAGTTATACCTTATTCACTATACTCTAATTTGTAACCATACTTACAAAGACACTTTTACTGTGTTTGTACACAAGCACTGTGTGCTAGTAATTTACTTTTCTAACCTACTTACGGAAGTGTACTTTCTGGACTCTAAATAATTGTGCAAGATTGCTGAGTAAAAGGTAACAGTTGAAGTCTGTGTTATATATTATTTAGTGAATATAGCCGTGTAGTAAATATTAGCTCCATAGCAAACATAGCATAATAAGTGCATAAAATTGCACGAGATCTACATAGCAGTAAAGGGTGAACTGATTAGTTTTCTACTGATCGGATGTTGGGGACAGGAAAAATCATATGCGCGAATAAACGATAGTTTAGTCGGTTGTTATCAGTGGGCATTAAAGTTATTGGCTAAATCTAAAGGATTACTACTAAATTGAGAAACATTATCATTATTTATGCCACATACAAGTATACACATCAAATAGTTCATAACATAATACATAGATCAGAGAATCCCATATAGTAAACAAGTATATTTTAAGATTGAATACTAAAAATACCTGGATTATTAAGACTTTCAACACTTGTCCTTTTAGTACTATTAATAAATGCTTCTGCCTGATCGTTCACTATTTCACCACTAAATAGATGTCGACGGTTTTCATGGAGAACCTGTGAATCTGGATATATGAGAAGCAAAACACAATGACGTATATATCTTCTTTAATGTTTATGACTAAAGTGAAGAGAAGGATTATTGATTAATATATATCATTTTCAATAAATAGGTCACAGTTTCTAACACTGCTTTGTCTATTTTTGTTTAAGAAGCAGGAAAGTATCACCATATCTCACACAGAAAACCCTGAACATAGACGGGTAAAATAGGTTATACTATATACCACTAGTAGTTTTCAAACCACGCTTTAACCACGATTATGATAAAATAAGCGTTCATCCAAATCAATTAATTGTAGCATTCACGAGGCAATGATTGTTTGAATATTAGAATTTATACATCACTTACAAATATAATTATTAGGCAGGGAGGATAGGAATTAAATCCAATGATTACAAGATGTTACCTCATATAATATTCAACAGTAAAACGATAGCAAATTGATTGAAGAATAGTGAAGACTGAAAGGAACAACTGAGTCGATGAGAAATGCCTTAAACGTGTTAAACGCTGATTGAAGGTTGAATAACTTTGAAAGAAAATAGTAAGGTCAAATTTTTTTCATTTGTAGTAGTAAAAGTTGTGGTGACTGAAAGTTGAACCCCTTAACCATTGAGAACGATAGCATGCATAAATACATAAAAAACAATAACATACGAGTGGTTGAGTTCGCCTCTTCCGTTAGTATAAGCGTAGGATCCAGTTGAGATGTTGGTTGAGCTGTTTCTTGAGATAATAAGACAGTATCTTGAGATGATATATTATGAAGATTGGCTAAAAATTACAAAATTGTGAGGGGAAAAACGCTTAGAACAAGAAATAAGCACAATAGGCGTTTCATGTAGGAGTAGGAAATCGTATTTTTGATTTGTGAACTATTATGTCTAAGTAAAATGATAACAGACAATACTTCTTAAATCATATATATATATATATATGTATATATATATGTATATATATATATATATATATATATATATATATATATATATATAGCGGTGTAGAGCCTTGTTGAAAATCTAACTGAAGAAAAGCTTCATTGTCTTTATCATTAAATGTTGCAATAAGAATCTTTACGTTACACATGAAAACAATCTTATATATACCTAAATTACACTTAAATCATGTAAATAATTTGATTTTTAACTTCCGATTATGGATAAACGTGTTTAGCCCAAAGCAGGTCATACATCAGCAACAGCATAATAAAACAACTATTAGAAACAACTGGATTGGTGGAAACGGTGGAACCTAGAGAGCTGATCACCGGCGGATTATTTATTTTTATGGTGTATTTACCAAATAATTATAGTCAATTAGTTATGAGCAAGTGACTAAGTTTTGCACCTCAAGTGACGAAGTTATGTATGAACTATAATTTGCATGTGGTCCTATAATAATGTGGTTTCTGAGGTAAAAATCGGCTGGCTTTTCAAATTGGACAAGAGTTTGTGTGGGCAAATCGGCGTTGGTATATACAGAGTACTGAATCAGAGTACCATTAAAGTGGGGAATAGGAAGGAAAATTAAAAACAAAGTAATCTCGTCTAAAAGTCCGATATGCGAATATACTTAGATATAAATAGATATCGAAAAGTGTAAAAAAAAAAGACGAACTTACACTCCAACATTTGATTATGGTAAATAGACGACTCCGTGGTCATAGATTCGGATCTGGAGGCTTTTAACCAAATAAAACAGAGATCAATATTGGAGGAAACACTAACACAGTGAATATGAAATGTTACAAAGTTTTAAATGGACAGTTTAAAAAGATCTTTAAGATGACAAAAGACAACGGATATGGAATACGTATAAAACTCAGCAACTGATATAAAATATTCAAACTTTCTTACAAACTACTAATTAAACGTCAATTTAAAAAAATAATAATTAGTAACCAGTTACGAACAAGCATAAACTCAAACTGCAGTAGCTCAAAGCAATACAGTGAAAATAAAAAAAAACAAAAACGCATAAATAATAACCTGGTCAACAGAATTCGAATTATACTTAATAACTTAACAAACATGATATTAGTCAGTAATCAGTGATGTCAATATCTTAGTACTACAGAAGATAAGTCGCTGGTGTGAATAAATAAGCAGTAACGCCAAAAACAGTGAAATAGTGCGATGTAGGTTCGTTTTTGACAAGGAGTATCAGCTGTTTCGAGAAAGTAATTAAGTATTAATCATGGATACTAACTAGCCTGAAACACACTCACAGTTTCTTGCAACCTATAACTAACAACCGAACGTGTATTATGAAATAACTGGATAACTAATCCTAATATGCTTATGATGACTTTCAAGAGAAGTGATTTTCACTTTCACGAACGTTTAAAAACTAACATCGTAAATAAAGTTGAGTATTTTTTTCGGAATTGTATTTCAATAGTTAATACACTTGACACAATTTAGTTTACACCTTTGCATATCATTTTACATCTAAAAGTGTGAGTCATCACCTAAACAAAATGTATGCGATTTGAGGTGACAATTACTAAACTCTAATAATCATTTACATGGAAAATAATTCATCAATGAGATACCAGAACTTTCAAGAAAAATAGTAAATCGTAAACTGATAGGAACTAGTAGATTTACTGTGAACTAGAAATAAATTTTTTGCAAAAAATGTGGACAATTTTTAAGCATATTTTAAAGATTTATGTTTTAGATGAATTTTAAAAGATCTCACGTTTTACAATGAAATGATTTTTTCTAGACATTATAATGAAAACTGACGAAACGTAAGAAGTTTTCACTAAATTAACGATTGTATCAATTACTGGTAATAATGAAGTTTTAGTGACTGAGAATCTTATACATGTGAATGCACAAAAAACATTGACTGGCGGTAGAGCAATATTGTGTCACTCTTGTCGTTAGATAACTTAGGTTCAGGTTTTATTTGGTTCTATTTGCATCCAGTCCACACGTTAAATAGCTGAAGATGGAAAGTTAATAACAGACAATCAGAAAATAATATTCCCGATAAATAAAAACTCGCATGACTAAAGTTATCACTGGCTAGCTGAAATAACAGTCACTTCAATAACTTCACGTTACCCAGTTTATATCAAATACTGAACTCCGATACCAATGTGATTTCGCTTTGTTACATAAGTCATGCTTTACTAAAATTTCTAAGATAAAAGAAACAATAAGTAGTTTTAATAATTATCTGAATAAATCAGTGATATTTAAAAAAAAGTAATTTAACTTACGCAACTGACTACTTGGCTTTTGAGAATAGAGTAACTCATAAGGTGTATTATTCCACTGACTATGAGAAGATAAATCATGAATAATTCGAGTCTTATTGTTATCCTAGTTAGAGGTAAAAAACAGTGAGATTTTCTTGATAAAATAGTAGGTTAAAACCTGGTTATTAACAGAAGTCAGCAAAAAGATTTGGCAGAATAACTATTAGTAAAGTTTCATAAAATTCCTAACTACTATATTCATACTCATTGAAAAATCTACGGCTATCTGCATTCACTAATCAGCTTAATGGATAACATGTTAGTGAGTGAACCAACAGACAGTTTGAATGAATCTTAATGTGAACATCAGCAAGAATACAGGTAGACCAGTTGATAAGTCGCAAATACGATGAAACGTGTGTAATGTACTATTTTGCTACTCACAGCCCAAATATACTGACACGTGACTATTTCGTTAAAGGACATGTGGTAAATGCAAGCTCTCGCTTGATTTTAGATACAATACACTAAGGAGTGGTATAAAAAACTTCATTTGCATAAAGACCTCATTGTACGTCTTCGGCACTAATATAAGTAAATCGATACTACGGAAAAATAAACAGGCAAAATCCACCCTAGCCAATGCTAAAAATAAACAGTTAGTCGTTAATAATGTATGACCTGATGAAAAGTTCGATTGGTTTAAGTTGCCAGTGAATACAGCTAACGTCAACTCTTTGTATTATGGATGCAGTTTAGAAACTGGCATATCATTGCAATACAGTTATTACTTAAAGCAAAAAGTAGAACCGTCCTTCATACATCAGTGCTGAATAGAATCTTGAATAAGTAGTATCAGTGAAACATAAATTCCTCACAACACAGAATGCAACTTAAAGATCCATTTACAACTTAAAAATAATATCATATAATTAGGTAAGTCATGGGAATACACAAGGCACACCTACATCCATAATGGTTGTATCCAAACGAGTAGAGGCCAGTATAGACTGAGGGTTCATAGTTCCTAAAAAAATCAATAAACAAACAGTGCAAATGAAGAGAATTCAATGCTGAAGTCGTATTACCATAGAAATTGACCTAACGTAACTTGTTCATAAGCACAGATCTACGCATCCGGCCACACCTGAAGTGTGACGACCGGTAATATTACCTGGTTGGTTCTAGCAGAACACTAAATTGTAACACTGGTTGATAACCACATAATCTAATCTACTGCAGAGTGATTATTAAGTACTTTTAATGACGAAATAGGTCTAATAGTAATTTGTTCGTATTCTTTCGAAAACACGAGAAAAGCTATCACTAACGTTTGTATGATTATGATTATGTTACCTGTTGATATCGAATAATAACAATGTGGACTGACAACTGTAAATCTAAATTGTTGACAAACGTTTAAAATGAATACATTATGAATAAATTAACGAGCCACTCAGAAGTAACCAATGTTATGTTTTTTTTGACGGCCAGATAGAATCTACTTAGAACATACAGCAAATAAGTGTTTGTTCAAACTGCTTTACTACACCAACACATCAATATAAATTTAAAACGATATAGGACAAGGAAGTAGAAATAATCTAGAACAATGATAATGAGGAGGATTAAACATTTAGAATATGTTTCGATAAGGAATGAAAAGTATGTTTGAAGAAATATTGAAAGTCAATAACAAAAGAAAGACAAAGGGTGAATATATTTTAATCACTACAATCAATTCTAAGCCATGTTACCCAAAGTCTTTGAACACTGACTGGATTTATAGCTCAGATGACAACCCAGTAGTCTGTAGTTATCACTATAGCTCAGACCGATTGTTGGTGGCTTCTTGAACTGATACCATCTTGGTTTTTAGTACTGAACAAATTCTATAATCAAGGTGCAATGTGACTACTGCATAAGAGTTTAGTGTACAGCTTTTATAAATTTATTAATTATTGGTAATAAGTGTGATTCCTGTTAACAGACTGAATTCCTAAATAGTATACGCTCAAGTCAGGCTGAAATCAGAATACGCTGATTAGTCCACTTCAAATAATCAGTGCTAAGGTATCTGTCATAGGCTGTAGAAAATCCATATATTTTACTATTGCATCTTCCTTTGTTTCAGTTTACCGAAAAAAATGTTCTTACTCCGTTCTTATTCTGACTCGCCACCAGTCAAGTGAAATATTGTGTTCGGATACTAGGCGGTGAAGAAAGAAACAATTTTAATTCATTGCTGAAACATGATAAGACATTTGAATAAGGAATATTCTTTTAGATAAATTCTTCTCAAATTCTTCAATCAGAAATACCGAATTAATGATCACAAAAAATATAGCCAATTTTCAGGGAAGTACAGCATACAGATAAATTACTGTATATGGATTTAGGAGTGCTTCTAAAATACGCTTGTCTACCCAGTATAAATTTATACGACGACTGAAATAATAAGATTATTAATCGAATATGTAAGGGGTGATAAAATTATAATAAGATTAAGTGTTTGATTAAAAACTGAGTATTGTATAAGATGATATTAATTAAGTAAAAAATTGTACAAATGGAGTGAGTGATGGAGAAATTTGTCATACTTGTACAGTCCCGTATTAATATGCAGTAATTTGACTAAATGATGTATTTACTACAAAATTGGCTATTTCTGTTACGATCATAAATTTTGGATACTTTTAGTATTCAAAATCAGAATTATATCCCACACTGGCTAGAGATCAAAGTGCATAATCATAACGAAACAAGTATTCAAATCAAGTTAATAAAACTGAAAATGTGTTGCAAATAAATTTAATGTAAGTGAAACCTCTGGCACAATAGACCGGTAACGAGGGAATATGCAGTTAAAGAATGATTCGATTACGCAAAGCAATAGCTGAAAAAATTACCAGGAATTAAGAACAAAATGAGTTGAGATCAGTCTGCTAAAAACAAAATCATGAAGCTGGAAGAATTAAAATGTAATAAAAGTAGTAAAACGTTATCACGATAGGCAGAAACTTACCAGTTACTTTCCGAGACGTTTTATTATAACTACTTCAGAGAATTTAAGATAACTAGAGATTGATTAATTACCTTGAAAGTTCAAGGTGTACCAACTGAGTGGCTTGTGTTAACCAGATACCTTGGAATAACACGACTCGGAATTTTTAATCCGAACGATAGAATTTAAGGATGCGACTAACCTATTACTACGCTAAATCACATTTCAGAAGTAGGTGCGTTTTAGAGAATATTGGAATTCAAAGTTTCACACCACAGAATGACCTTAGATAAACAACCAATTATATTTTAGTAACATTAAACAGCCATATCATGTTAGTATAAGACATCGCCGTGGTATCTCCACAACTCCAACAGGACTCGCATGCCTCAAATTTATACAAACTTAAAACAACGCATCTTGATGCAGATTATCTATTAAAAAAACAAGTATAATGCTTACTATCGAGGCAACTAGAATATTCAGAAGCAAAAAGATCTACATCGGCAGGACCTAAATTGCCAGGTGGACGTCTATGTGGAAAGTTGTGAATGTTATTGCAAGCTATAAAATAAATAAAAGTGTACAACAGTTAGTCAAAAACTGACCTAATGAACGTTACAATAAAAATAAGTCTACTTAAACTGGAAATTATAAAATGAATAACTTATGATTCGTAATAAACTGTCTAAATGGATTTATTTATTTGCACAAAATAACTACAAAGCTAGATAACTCGAGACTAAAATTTATTTCATATGAATGTGTTACATATAACCAGTGTTCTATTTTAAAATCACTTCCTTAGTCATAAGTGAAAAATGTTTAACTCTATGAAGTATGCCTTAACAAACTACGTAACGATAACCGACCCTCACCGTCAAAAATTTGTTATCACATTCTGAAGGTGATTTATCTGTCAACCTTCTATTGTTTTCATTACACACAAGAAAATGAAGTAAGCTATTAGAATTTCACCGGAACTAATGACATTTCTGTTGACATGGAATTTCATTGGTTCATGTTCATAACTGTGTTGCTGTTGATCGCAACAACCAATTGGTCTATTGTGAAGAAATTCTACTAATTCATGTTATTTCTGACGATATGGCCAAGAAAGGCAAAGAAAGATGTACAATGAAACCGTTTAGCTTACAGAACACGTTCACTGACAACATACATACTATAAAAATATACATACATAGCATCTTATCTATCCTTTAATTAACTGTAATCCCGTAGAGGTTTAAATCTAAATTATTTCCACATATACTGATACTCAAGCCGCTGAAGGGAGAAAACACTTATTGGATTATTGAGGTGAATAAGTAGTCGGAGCGTTCTCGAAATTCGGACTTCCGAAACACGTAAATTAGAATCTCAAAATATGAACTCTTAGTTTCTGGTTTAGAATGAGACATTTCTTGCATGAGACTAGAGACAATGCCAGACGAAGTTAGACAGACCACTTGTTGTCCCAAGACCTTTAAGTGAGAGATAAGAGTATCGGGCTACTACGAGTAAATGAATTTTTCATCAAGACGAAGTCACTAGATGCATGCTACTTTCAGGAAGGTAAATAACACATATGTGTGAACTGTAAGCTTTCCTCAATAAAACTTCATAAAAATGTCTCATTCCTCTTATTAGCCTGAAAAAAAGTTAGAATTATGGTGGTGACTGAGTTGAACTGCAGAATAAAATAAGATAACATTTGCTAACTGAACCAACGAAAGTACACAAAGAATTATAATTGCAGTTTCGTTTATGTTATATGATACGAAGAACTCTACATAAATCGTAAATTATTGTTACCGCCCTAATCAAAGCAAGCCGTGAATTTCTAGAACCAATGATAGCTAGAGAGATGATTTTATAAAGTTATCGAAGAATAGGAATTTTTTAACGGGACTAAAATAGATTATTGGTACGTGGTAGCATCACTGAAAATGAATCTACAGTGACCAGTACCAAGTCAAAGGATTACAATGTAACGAAACAATTCTGCCTTCGAACACTTCCTAATACCTGGCTGTAAAGTAATTCATTTGATTTTAACACAAAAAATGTGAGAACATGCAAGCAAGACAATCCATCAAAAGAAAAGAACAACTCAAAGGTTATAGTATGGTTGTAAAAGACTGTGTAAAAAAGCTCCAACAAATACAATAAAACGCTTCAAGGACATTTAAAAGACATACATGAAAAACATCTAAACTGTCCTGTTTCTTCCGGAAGATCTGTAAAATCATCTAACTGTAAGCGTTGCTTCTGAGGAGTGTAAGATTTATTGATCTACAAATATAAATGATGAATTAAAAGAACGAAGCAAACAAATTATTAAGAAAATGAAGTGAGACTACCTTCATCCATGTCACTGTCTTTTTTATTAACAAACTAACATTTATTGATAATGAGTTTTTAAAATGAGTGAGTCAGTAAGTTAGAGAATCCATAGAAATGCGCACTTATGTACTTAATACATTATCAATGTAGTGACAAGACCTCAAATGTTTATTATATGACACAAATCGTTCAAGTGTAAACCTGTGAACAATGAGGAAAGAAGTTGATATATACGAGACAAAATATGAATTCTGGGATGTACACACGGACGTTGGGCATCACTGTGCTGGAGAAGTATCAGAGACTAAAGTAAATTTACAACCTAAGTAGTCAAAAGTAGAACCACTTTACGAAAAATAGGCTGAATCATTGAAAAATGATGACAGGAATGAACAGACATCAGATTTAACTGAACTGTATTGCACACAGATTTGGCCAGAAGTCCACACAAAATAGGGTTAATTTCTTAACTAAGCAAATAATTAATGGATAGCAAGTTTGTGAACACGATAACCTACATTTCTCCAAGAATTCATTGTTTGATTACTAGCGTCAACTATTTTGTTGTAGGCGCTTTTCTGTTTTACATCCGCCGAATGAACATATCTTAAAACCTCTTCACTTTCTGACTCATCATTAGTTTCTAAAATCATTTCATCATCATTTTCACTTTCTTCTGCTTCGTCATCAGCAAAGAGACAAGGATGATGTCTTGAAGACCTCTTATTACCAACCACTACGTTATCATCATCTTCATCCTCGTCGTCACCTTCCTCTTCACCATCAGTATCGTCGCTACTTTCGTCTTCAACGGCAGTTGAGTCATCCGACATTTCACTGTCCTCTACATCCCCTTCGGACCAGTCTTCGTCACTATTTGATGCCTCCTACAAAGAAGTATATGAAATATGTAGAACAAAATTAGAGTGAGATAATCCCTCAATTTCATTGTAATTAGACAATTACATTTAACTAGAAGCATACCTCATTTACCAGATACATATTTGCGTACTAGCAGCCTAGCCACACTCTGAAGCGAACCGAATTACGCGAGATAGAGTTACAAATTGTGACTTACTGGGTGGAAGTCGAGCGACCTAACCATCACTAAACTTAACTAGGTCTGAACATAGATCTAACTAAACCTTACAAAATGACAAATTAAATAAAAACTAATGGAATGACTGAATTGCATACTAAAGAGCGAGATAAATGTACAATCAATCAGTTGCAGCCCAGAACTTGATACATGTGTACGTCAGTTCAAGTTGCCATGCCCCAATCAGCAGATAGAGATTAAATTGTCGGATCAAATCCCAGAGTAGGGAAGGTAGTAACACAGTCAGTATTAATGGATAGGAATAGAGATCGGAGACAAGATTTAAGAAAATATGATTGGGTAAAGAGAAAATTGTGATAAGTTCAGACACTTAGAATTAAAATAGGAGTATTGTAGTTGTTTATGTAAACAACTCATATAGGTTTATACTTGATATCACAAGAAGGTTATTGATAGGATTGTTGATGGCTTATTTCCTTTTCAAATAACCTTGTCAATATAATGTTAAATTACAGTATTCACATAGGATAATACTTTGGAAGTATGAAGAATTACTTGCTTACCAGATAAGAATTCATGTGTTTGGTTTTGATCTATACTTCAAGTATGAAGGTTAGTGATACTACTAGGAGTAGAGGTTCGAAACTACAACTTAGTGGGTGAAAGTCGAACTCCATCAATTACTGCAAAATATACATGTTCATAAGAAAGTTTTCAAAGCTGATTTCTCATTATTAAAGGTTTGTGCAAAGATCTACTGTTATTTGGTCCCTTTACATGTAACGGTGATCTTAACTGTTAGTAAAGATTAACATCAAGGATAGTACATCGATCTCTGTGTATTTTAATATTGAGTACGTATTCTTAAATACTCTGTCAGTGTATTTACTATAAAGACTCAAACTAAATTAGTGAATTGTGCTTTTAGATAATTTTAAAAATAGGAAGTGTTCAACTCTCAAATAAAGTGGGAAAATTACCACAAGAACATATAGTTTATGTTGTTCTAATAAATAAACCGCTAATAAAAACTACTGAGAAGGTAACCCAAATAAAACGACAGTTCAAATAACATTAGAACAAACCCCAGCATTTTCGGTTGTCGACTTTGAGCCATATATACCCTCCTCTTTTAACCGCATTTCATACTGCTCTAGTCTTTTCTGACGCATTTTCTCCTGAAGGACTTTCCTATGTTCCAACCACTGTTTTCTACTAGCTGACAGAGTTGTTACTGATCCTTTAGATGATTCATGCGTAACTGTTTCGACTTGAAGCTCTTCTCGTTCAGTGTCAGTGCTTTGAACCTAAAAATGTAAATATGGATAACAACAGAAAAGGTTAATTTATAAAGGAGTTAATATAAAACCACTGATTTATATTAAATCATGGGAATTAAAGTTAAAAGAATGTAGAACAAAAAAACGATCAAATGGATTGTCTAGCAACGGATTATTTCTCAAAAATATGATCCAAATAAATCAAAAAAGATTTTTTATAACCCTCATTTTGGATAAGTTAAATCAAACGGATACGTTTGAATCAAGGACCACAAATTTGTAACAGGATTAACCGATATCCAAAGTCACTAAATTATATATAATTAACAATCTCTGGTATGGAGTGTGTTTGTTGCTTAACCTCATTAATAGATTGTTTAGGTGACGAAATGTCACTTTAAAAATCTCCGAGTATTTCTCTTCACCTTACTGTGACATGCCACCAATCTATGAAACCAGTGACTAATAGTCTGAAGTGAGAGTGAAATGAAAATTCACTATCTTGTTCATCTTAGGTGTTTAAATTAACGAGTTAAAACACAACAATCACTCTCAGGAAATAGTGTATTTTTTCAGAAATTTCCCTGGAATCAACCAAAAAAAAGAATTTAAACTAGATCTATTCCGGATTATTAAATACAGTATAATATTGTCAAACACCAAAAAACACACTCATAATAGACTATTCTCAAGAAGAGCTTGCAAATATGTAAACATTATTTGGAGGGGAAAATAAACTTTTTCCCAATAATCGGGGACTAGGTCGAGTTACTGAGGGGAGAGTGCGGAAGTACAGTTTACGTTTTGTTAATGAGTACTTGTGTAGGTTAACTAATTGCATTAAGTGATATATTATTGTTGTGTTGATAGTGTCAAAAAGAATAGCTAAAGCTCATCATAACACGAAAAAGAAGTATATACCACAACCGCTGAGTCTATAGGTCCCGACTACTCAGCGAAGAATCGCTCGAAATGGTATGTCTCCAGTTGTGGCAGTCTTTAACAGTTATGGAGAATACTGGCATAAGAAATAAAGATTATGAAGCGAAAAAGAATGAAGAGGATTATTGTGTAGTGATGTTACGAAGCACAACACGTAGAGTGAAATTTCGAGTAAATATCAATGAATGTGTTAAAAATAGTACTAATAAAAAGTTTCATTAAGCTTTATGGTATACTGTTCAGGCCGTAAAAACTTAGGTGCACTGTCCCCTTCACTATAAAACGCAATAATTCGAGGGTTTGCTACGCAATATTATTTTTGCAAGCTTAGGGTAATTTGTGTAGGTAAGTGTATTGTCGTTTGGTACCGAGCATATGACTTAAAATTAGCTGAAACTTACAATACAGGTTTTATAACATAATTTTGTAAATATTTATCCAGTAATACTATAATCATCTGTTGAGTAGACTTGTTCACCCTTAATTAAATCAGATGTTCGAATATTTTGTTACTATCACCCGTAACTTATTGCACGTACTACGTTGCACTAACCTTCTATAAAATCCATTATACAGTGAATATATCTTACTTTTATCTGGGACTCAACTCACAACTAAAACTCTTATAACAGGCGTGCTAATAACAAGCCGCTAAAGTGAACTCAGTTTTCTGTTATAGCCGATTGGCCAATTACAGTGACAACTTTTTACAGTCGAAGAAAACCATTTACACCAATTCAATTATAAGCTATACTATTTGTATGTCATGCAGATAATAAGTGTACGAGATTTATTTCAGAGAATGTATAAACGCGGACGACTCAAATATATAGTGATAGACGACATTTAAAGATAGCAGAAAAAGCAAATTGTAATAGTTCAAATATAGCTAACTACTATTCAGAGGTCTAAATATAAATCCATATAACTACAGACACCATACCTTTGTTAAGATTGAATATTGGATGGGTCCACGTACAAATTGTTCTTGAGAAACACACATGTGAGATTTTAAACGAGCCAATAGTTGGTTAGGAGTCATAGTTGACTTTGAAGTAGGGATCGCTTCGCCTTTAAAATGTCAATGAACAACAAAGAGCGAAGGAAATAGTTACATATTTGTATTGGTATAAAAGATGAGTACAGCATTCCCAAGAAATGAAATAAAGTAGATTAATATCTGGATATGGTGAACAGACGTCAAGTAGTGAGCATTGTTACAGGATCAATACGCTCATCAGAATACTTATTTAGTAAGAAAAATTTATATCCACTTAATACAAGCTTCTGGCAGTTTAACTGTATACTGACTTACTTACGCCCATTACCATTCACAGAGAAGTATAGGCCGCTCATCAGTATTCGCCAATGAACTTTGTCCTGAGCAACCCTTTCTAGCTGTTTCTAGTTGCTGTTCATCCTTTTAACACCTGCTTCCGACTCTCGAAGCAGTGTGTTCTTCAGCCTTACTATTTTCCGTTTCCAAACAGGATTCCAAGTTAATGCTTGTCTCACGATACAGTCTGATGATTTCTGCAATGTATGTCCTATCCATTTCCAACGTCTTTTCCTAATTTCCTCTGCGGCTGGAAGTTCGTTTGTTTTCTCCCATAGTAGGCTGTTGCCGATGGTTTCCAGCTAACGAACATTCAGTAGGCAGTTGTTCATAAATATTTGTACCTTTCTGAGGATGTTTGCAATAGTTCACCACGTTTCAGCTCCATATAGCAGAACTGCCTAGACGTTAAAACTGAAAAGTCTGACTTTGAAGATGGCTGACAGTTGGTTTGAGTCCCATATGTTCTTCAACTGTAGGAATGCTTCCCCTATTTTGCCAATCCTTGCCTTTCCATCTGCATCGGATCCACCTTGTTCAGCGATAATGCTTCCAAGGTACGTGAAAGTATTCACTTTTTCCAAAGTTTCTCCATCAAGTTCAATTGGGTTAGTGCTCCCTGTGTCGTATTTGAGGATCTTACTGAGGTTGCTGCTACGCTGGTTGTCTTCACTTGTATTTGTTGGTGTGTATGTAATAAAAAGCTAGATCATTCATGAAGTCCAAATCATCGAGTTGCATCCTACTTGTCCATTGAATTCCGTGCATCCCCTCAGATATGGAGGTCGTATACTGACTTAGTAACCTTATAAAGTGCCATCAAAATGAGTCCATCATAATTAGCATAGAGCCCAAAGCAAAATTTCTTCAGCTCAAGTTGCCACGTTACATCAAGACTACAAGATGAAAGATAAGTACCAAATAGTATAGTAATAATGATGATGCTGATGATAAAATTCAAGAGGAAAGGATGAAAAGGTATGTATAAAAGAAAGATGTGAATGTATGATTCTATTATGAAATTACTATGAAAAATACTAATGAATAGAATCCAACAAAATGCATCAAAATTTTGTTAACATAATTGTCTTAGCCATGGCAGATAGATAGTGAAATAGATATAGTTGACAAATAAACAACCGAGGCAAATAAAAAAGCCGAACATTTTATACCTAAATCTATGTAGAATTCTTCATTCTCATCACTCTTCAATTTCCTCGTAGAAAGGTGGGGTAACAGATTAGTTGGTACATCTGCTTCAGTTGTGACACCTAGTGGTAGTTTTAGATTAGATGACAGTGGTTCAGAAGTGTTGCAGTCAATATCGACTGGTTGGAAGCAACAATCAACTGCACAACCTTGTGAGATGATCGGTTTGATATCCTGCTCATTTTTAATCCCATTACATCGTGTAGGCTGTTCCGGTATTGTCTGTGAATGAGTGCTACAGTCCGAAAGCAACCTACGATAAACAAAGCAAGGCACGATATATTAAATTCTAACTATTTAATAATAACTGTAAAATACCTAGTAATGTTACTGAAAAACACTTTAAAAACAGCTTAACTGGCCTCCAGTTAATCTCCACTTATCGATTATCTCCAAACAACTTCAGTGAAAAATTAGCACGAGTTACCCCCGCTCCACGACTCTTAATGAAGTTGAAAAGGCTATAAGTAATTTGAAGTGAGGTGAAGTAGCAGGACCCGGTAGGTTGATCCAGGATATCACTAAAGACGATTGCAAAGTTTCTGCAAGTGATAAATTACTTAAAATCTTGGAACTGGATGTATTCCCATTTGACTGGTCCTAATCACCGATTGTCTTAGCTTACAAGAAAGGATACAAATTTTTTTGCGACAGCTACAAAAGAATCAGTTTGACTAACAGTGTCTAAAAATACTAACTGCTGTAATGATCCGATACCTATCTGAAGCTTTAGAATAATAAACTCGGGAAAACCCGGCTGGTTTCAGACCAGGATGTGGATGCATTGTCCAGATATTTACTCGCTGATAGATCCTAGAATATAGACATACTTACCACCGTCTGACAAATGTAGCATTCCCTTACTTAAAAGTAACTTTTGACTCCGCATATCGGGAGGTTCCGTGGTAGTTTTTGTTTTAAAGGGAGTACCTCGAAAATGTCTGCAGCTTAAACCCCATTTTATTTATTTCGTAGTTGATGTTCGCATAAGTCTCACTTTCTTCGTCAAACACTTCAAAAATCGATCTTCCAGGAAGCCAGCTTGTCGACATAGAATATATAGATGATATAGTCCTGTTATGCGAAGAAGCTGACAATATGCAGAGTCTCCGGAACAACTTGAGTCACAATTATATATAGAATGCTTCTCTCACCCTTCACCCCCCCACCCGATAAATGCAAAATGATTCTTCAGGACTGGTCTGCATCATTGCTTAAAATAGTTATAGGAAGTGAAGTGCATAAATCACTTCGCTTATATCGGGAGTCTCATCAGCCCTAGTGCTTCGGTGTCTGATGAAGTATCAGCTAGGATTCAAGAAGCTCGCTTGGTTTTGGCCAACTTGCGTCACTTGTGGAGTAGGCGAGATATCCAGCTTTTAACGAAAAACCGAGCGTACAGCGCAGTAGTCCTCTTCATCCTAACCTATGGATTCAAAACATGGGCCATGAGACAAAAGAAATGCGTAGGCCTATTATCATAGAGATCTTTGTAATGCCGTCCACATATCATGGAATAAGTAATACTGGTGTTAAATAGAGAGCACTAGGAAACAATAAATCAGTCGTAAAGATGATAAACTTTTATCCACTGAGATGGTTGGAACATGTGTTGCACATACCCGACTGCCGCCTGCCTCGTTACACAGTGTTGGATAGCGTAGGAATAAGATGGAAGAAAGGTAGGGGCGATCAAACTAAAACATGGCATTAATCCAGGAAGTCTTTGACTGTTGGTTTAAGTAATGTTCGCAGATGCAGACCACCTGGTTAATGTCCTCGTGATAATCGTGATAAATAGCTGGAGACACTGAGTGACATGGACCAGAATCTACTACAATGGCGTAAGTGTATTCACTCTTTATGTTTTTCTAGATCTTAAGTACCATTATTCTTTTGTACACACCAATGCGCATGTGCTAGGTTCTACAATGTTTATGACTGACTGACCACTACTGTATATTGTAGTTTAGGTTTATTGGTTTACATTTTATTTCCAACGCAGCTTAGTTTTAACATGTGAAGTTTAATAAAATGCAGTAGCAGTAAGAAACTACGTAAGGAGGAACGTAATATTAGGCCCACATTAAATACTGAGTATCTGCTTATAAAACAAAGATAATTTCTTAAAAAAGTAATACATATAAACATGTAAATATAGACGAAAGCATACTTATCCTGAGACGAGATTTGACAATTTTCAGTTTCACAAAACTTGCCACTTTTTAGAGACTGACGAAATTCACTGAAACATTTAAATTGTTTGGGTTTGTGAACAGGTAAATGTACATCTGCTTCTAAAAATTAAGCGAACAAAAGTGAAGAATATTCCCAACCAACCTCGTATAATCCGTTGTGATTCACTAAAAATTTGAAGTCTTTCTTCTTCCATGTTAACTAGTTTAGGACGATCTGAATTACGTTTAACAGATTTGCCTTTAGACAGCTTTTTGGCTGCACCCTAAAAAATCACAGTCGATCTCAAGATTGCTTACAGAGCTGAGTGTCCAACGACCAACCTTTCCCTTTGTTTCGTCACTATAATCTTCATTAGTGCCTAAGTCAATATTTCCGTCAGACGAACATGCTTGATTAGAAGATGAGGAATCAACATTGTCATTACATTCATCACTTGATTCGCTATCGACAAGATCATGTGGCAAAATCTAGAACGGGAAAAAATAACGTTATCCTGTCAATATGCAGTATGGATAAATCAAACCATGCAGGATACAATGTCCTATTATTTTGCTACTGTATTTATATTTATTGATGTAAATTCATATTTAATCACGAGTTCAGTAATAATCACCGTATGGTCTGGCATGGATACACATAGGCCAAAGTCAACAAAGCATAGTCAGACGAAGTTAGCGAGAAGATATATTTTCTTAGCGTACATGATTACTTTACTCATGTATCAAGTGCAGATTTATGAACCCAGCCTAGTAACATTTCAATTGTGGGACTGTCAATACCACCCAGTTCCCCAGATCCAAGTAGGTGAAAGTCGGAATCTGTGACCTACTAGGTAAGTAAAGCGCTTTGACCACTAAGCCACTGATTCAGTGATATTACGAACATTTAGACTTTAGGTTTTTCTGAGAATCATAAAAGATTACTACATAGATTTTAGATGATCCTCGTCTTCAAATTTTAATTTAGCACTTAATACTTATAAATCCCGGGATTTTAACTAGTGTTAAGTTTTTCTCTTTTTCATGCACTAGTAAATGTAATGTCAATTACAAGTTGGCTTCTGAAGAAGATACAATTAGGTTTAATTTATATTTCGAATCTGCAATAACTGACTAACAAAATCAAGGGCGAAACAACCCAGATCCAATGAACATTGAAGGGTTGCCTTTCAGAGAATTCTTATCCTGTTACTTTAGAGTAGTATGACCAAACATAAAGCGAAATCATAAAACATGAAACAAAACTTACATAAGATTTCCTTACAGTACCTTCAGGAGCGATGTCTTTTACACTGGAAGCTTCTGTTAGCAATGAACTACTTTCAAATGACGAAGGGCAATCATGTGTTTGTTCAACCTTACAATGAGACATAATAATAAAAAAATATTAAGTAGAGAACTGTGATAGACAGAAAAATAAGTGTTTTATGAATCCATGTATATTTAAGGGTAAAATTTAGCAGGTTTTTACAATTTTGAGAACTTCGGTGTGTGATCCTGAACGATTTATATAACGCATAACTGAGTCCCTAAAAACTGAGTATATACTACCTAATCTGCAGTTCAAAATGTGGTGAGGAGTGAAGAGTTCGAAATATCACTATTACTGAAGATGCAGAGAAGACTACGAAAAGAAGAATGAATACCGGTGAATATGATAATCGCCCAGACACTAAGCAGAAAGTCAGCACAACAAAATACGGTTATGGAATGGTCAGTGACTTAAGGAAAGATGAAAATATACGATTAGTTCTACGTTATGATTAAATTACGGACAGATAAAACGCCATCGTTCAGTCATCTCTGTCCCTGTACCTTGTAATTCTTTGAGAAAAACTACAACTCTAGAGCCCAGGTTAGGTTTTAATCATATGATACAGGCATCTGTAAAATAGACATTGACATAAAGTTTCTGATCAGAAGATTGTCACTCCTCTTCCCATGGATTGGAATATATACACTGATAATTAGCAAGCGTACATGGCATTGGAAAGTGTGATAATAGTCATGGACTTAATTTCGATATTCTCAATTTAAGTGCATATTCGAGTAAAACGCTTGGACGTTAGAAGTTGGTGTGATACTGTCGATCAGGTTGACTTGTAATCCTGACAGTGAAAAACTTAAAACACGTGCTGGTTTTCCGTTTGACGAAGCTGCAAGGTATGGTATTTTAAACCCCGCAAATACAACTGAAGATCAAAGACAAATCAGGTATAGGCTAGTAAAGTCTGCAGAACGATCGTAAGCAGTGAAACAGAAAAGGCAGGGGCAGTAAGTAGCACTAAGCAACTAACTAATCTGACTAAGAAGAAAAACCGAGATCACAAAGTCAAGTGCTAGTGAGACAATTTCTGTAAAACATGGAACACTTCTGTGGTCTCAGCCTAGACGTTTATGACAGTGGAACACTTCAAAGAGTAGTTCAGTTGGCCTTCAGCCAATTAACACCTACCCACGGTTTCCAAATAGTTAAAATGAAGAGTTGACATAGCCTCGTTCCGACTCTTGCTAAGGTTGAAAAAGCCATAGCTAATTTGAAGAGAGGAAGAGTTCACGAAAGATTATTCCTGGTCTCATAGAACCCAACACTAAACTGCATATCGGAGCTTTTAGCGTTCGAACCTTATGCCAAATAGGACAACAAGCCTCCTTAGTTATAGCCCTAGATTCCCGCTCCATCGATGTCTGCTGCATTTCTGAAACGCGTATACAGGATCCAAGTTAAATCATGCCCTTAACCTCACCTTGCCAAAATAAAGAGCCAGCCCGGCTCACCCTTCATGTTTCCGGAGACCCCCACCACTACCACTCAAGGCTTTGCTGCTGTAAGTATAGCGCTAAGTTCAAAAGCTGAACAGGCTCTCCTTTACCGGGATCCCATACACAGTCGCCTATGCATTGTCCATCTAAACGGGACTGTAGGGACTCAGAAAGATAGGGAAACACGTCGTTGCCTCTTTGTTGTCTCTGCCTACGCACCCACTGATTGCAGTTCAGATGAAGTAAAAGATGAATTTTACAGAAAGCTTTCCGACCTCCTTCGTAAAGCTAGGCGTATTAATGTAGTGATTATGGCTGGTGACTTTAATGCCCAAGTAGGTAGATTAGACGAAACCGAAAGGAAACTAGGTGGACCCTATGGTGTCGAGGCCCAACGAACAGATAATGGCGACCGTTTATTACAACTGTGCTCAGATAATCGTCTATTTCTCGCAAGCACTAACTTTAAACATAAAGAAAGACATAAGTTGACATGGCGGCCTCCACAGTCAACTCAACGTTGGTCTCAAATAGACCACATTGCTATCAGCCACCGTTGGAGAGGCTCGATAGAAGACTGCCGCTCATTTTGAAGCACATGTTTAGACTCAGACCACGCTTTAGTACGAGCGCGTATTAGTCTGCGTCTCACTGGACGTAAAAGATCCACGGCAAGGATCCCCATAAGAGTTCAACTTAATGATGAAAAAGTCAAGAATACATTCCAGGAACAACTTAAAAACCAATTAGTCGACTGTATAAACGATACCCACCCCGAGTCAGCTTGGAATGATATTCAAAAAGCTGTCGAAACAGCAGTAATATCTACTTGTAAACTAAACCAAAAAGTTAGGAAGACTCAGTGGATTTCAGCTGCATCTACTGAACTGATAGATGCTCGGCAACACATCCCGCCTTGTTCTGAATACGATGAGGAGCGAAGGCAACTTAGACACAAACTGGTTAGAAGCTTGCGGAATGATCGTGAGCAGTGGTGGGTGACGGAAGCTAAAGAGATAGAAAAGGCAGTGGCATTAGGTAATAGTAGGCAACTGTTCAGATTTATCAAGGAAACGGGTATCATAAATCCGACTGTAAGTTAAACTATCTCAGAAAAAGATGGGAGCATTATTCAGTGTCAATCCAGAAGGTTGGACCGATGGGCAAAATTTGTGGAACAGTTCAATTGGCCCTCGACGTCATCCCAGTTGCCCACCGTTCCCAAGCAATGTGAATGGCAAATTCATATTGGTCCCCCAAGTCTTAGTGAAGTTGAGAAGGCTATAGGGAATCTAAAGCGACGAAGAGCAGCAGGACCTGATGGATTAACCCCTGAGATATTTAAGGATGGTGGTCCAGTTTCAGCAGCGAGATTACCTGGAATCCTGTCTAGAATCTGGGAATTGAGCGTAATCCCATCTGACTGGTCTCAAACACTAATCGTTCCAATCTGTAAGAAAGGACAGAAGTCCTCCTGTGACAATTACCGTGGAATCAGCTTAACAAATATAGTGTCCAAAATATTGGCTTCAATTATACTTCGACGCCTAACTAAAGCTCATGAAGAGCAAACTAGAGAAAACCAAGGTGGTTCCAGACCTGGACGTGGCTGTACAGACCAAATATTCACACTTCGACAGGTTCTGGAACATAGACACACTTTTAGACGCCCAACAATAGTTGTATTCCTTGACCTTAAGGCGGCATTTGACTCTATCGATCGTAAAGTTATGTGGCAATATCTGTCATTGAAATGTGTACCAGAGAAGTACATTAACCTTATACAAGCTCTCTACTCGAATACCACATGCCGAGTCAGAGCTTATGGCGGATTAAAGTCAGAACTGATTACCTCAAGTGGTGTTCGTCAAAATTATCCGCTTTCCCCATTTTCGTCTAATTTTATCATTGACATACTTTTAGAGTTGACATTTTCATCGTCTGACTTCGGCGGGGTTGACCTTCTTCCAAGAGATAAACTTGCTGATGATATAGTTCTCTTAGGCGAAGATGCTGATAAAGTGCAGAATCTTTTGACTACCTTAAACATGGATGTAAGAATGTTTAGGGTGGCTGAAAATGTTTCGCAATGGCGCAGGTGCATCTACTCCTTGTCTTCCTCCAAATTATAAGTTTCTGGACTTATCATAATTTTCTCTTTACTGAATCATATTTTCTTAAATCTTATCTCCGATCTCTATTCCTTTCCATTAATAGTGACTGTGTTACTACCTCCCCAACTCTGGGATTTGATCCGACAATTTAATCTCTATCTGCTGATTCGGTTGATATTTTAGATAATATTGGAGGTGGACAACTCAATCTCAATGGTCTAGTCTCAGTATATAAAACAAGCATTAGCCTGACAAACTGTTGAAAATAATGGCGTCAATTGTTATCAAGTGCATTACTATGACTCATGAGCAACATATGCGAGAAAACCTGGTTGATTTCAGACATGATCGCGGTTATAACGATAGAATATTCGCTATCAGCCAAGTTTCAAAACATAGAAAAGCTTTCTGCAGACCAAAAGCTCCTACGGCGTGTCTGTCACTGAAAAAGTGTACTTTCTAAGTACATAAAGGCTCTTTACTTTAACGTTACTAACCGAGCCATGCAGTGTGGTGAACTATCACTTGGACTTGTTACCTGGCAATACCAGTCAAGATAGCCCACTATTCCTACTTTTGTTTAACCACACAATAGATTTACTGCTGAAAGTAACGTTCCAATCATCTTAATTTTCGGGAATTGATCTGGAAAAGGCTCACAAATTGATTTAGACTGCGAAGATGATACAGTCACGTAATGTGAAGTCGCTGATAAAACCTAGTATTCTGAAAGCATTGATCGACAATACGAATTGATACTTTAGGACTGATTTGCGTCAAATATCTAGACTTACGTCACCCACCAATTAAAGACCGACTGAGCAGCTGTCCATCGTCTATCTGCATGGAAGTAGAACGTGGCTAATAGGAGTTGATGACATTCGTGGCGTCGGCAAACTTACCTTGTCGTCCCTTAAATTGTGAAGTTAACATTCTTGCCATGATTTAATTACCCTCCCTGTATCATATGCTCCTTTGTTCTTACCACTACTCAATTAATCACTACTTCTACTGATTTAGAGTCCATCATGCTGTGTCGAATGTGTGGCGATTCGGACCGGTTTACATGCGTGTCATTGACCATGGTACACATATATAGAGGTACTGAATAGGTCCGTACCCGCATGCACCCGTGTATACACATACTAACATGCAACTGAGCCTGAAGTACGCTGAAGATAAAGTTACTGCTTCAGGAGCAATCTGAGTCAGGTGCATGCGCTTATTGACTTGTTCAATACCTGTTATCACGTAATCATAAAACTAGCTATCACAGACTTGAACTATTTAAAAAACTCACCATCCGCAAAATGTCATCAGCAGCGCTGTTTAGGAAAATAATTGCTTATGATGTGAACAAACAAATAGTAACAATTTTTTTTACAGTAATGTGTTTCTAACTAGTATAGGCCTTTCAGATGCACTACTTTTTATTTAAAAGCTGCAATTTTACTATTATTCATGTTAATTCGAGAGGACAATCTAAGTCGTGAGTGTGTGATTAAACACATACTTTATGACTTAGAACATTAATCAATATTTGTGGAACTACAGTACTAACTATCTTTGATACGGGGTAGAACGGACCAGCCTAAATCTTTTAGTTTACGTTTTAATTTTAGGTCTTTGTTTTGGATATTCGTAAGTCTATTTTGAGCAGCCCGGAAACGCAGCATTACTAATTAGAGTAGAAATAGTAAAAATTTTAATTTGTTGATAACTTATTTGCTCGTTTTTAACTTTTCTTTTATTTTAAGTTGTTTTTTTCACACTTACATATATAGACTTTTTATAAATTTTCATAACCTAATTGTGATAACTTAGCTGAATACTCAAATCCTACTCTGATGGAGGTAAACAATTACCCCAATAAATAGTTGTATAGGTTCTCGTTTACGAACGCATGTGTCGACGACTGTTTAGTATCAAGTCCGAATAAGGAAATACATATGAAACATCTGGAGAGCTTTTGGAAGATCTCAACAATATGAAATTGTAATAAATATGCGCAAATATCAAATCCAAACATTTTCGCTGGACATCGAAGAATAAACACATTTTTGTGTGGCCTGTCAAAAGAACAAGGATATCATACATGATCAATGTCCTTTTCGAAATTTTCCCAATTCCACAAGCGCAATTCAACGAATTCCATTTTGATCCGGTAGGACTTTTACCAAGATTACACGGATCCGCTTATCTTCAAACATGCGTAGACCGATTCACACTCTAGCCAGAAGCAGTTCTACCCAAAGACATAACTTGTAACGCGGTTGTTCGCGCTTTCATTAAACGCTAGATAGCAAACTTTGGTTGTTCATCTACAATAACGACAGACTGTAGATGCCAATTTAAATCTCTATTGTTCATCTCTCTGAAATAACTCCTTCGTACCCTGCGTTCCCGAACAGCCCCCTTCCGCTCATAATCTAATGGATTGGTAGTAGCGTTTCTTTGATAGCTGAAGGTAACGCTTTTGACCACGAACATTCCTCAGTTAGTCAACGCTCTACCATCAGCTTATAGGACAGTGAAAATCGATGTTGGATGCGGTGTTACTAAGTTGGTCTAAGGAACAACACTTTGATTTCTAGGTGAATTTGTGGGACCACTCTTGCTTAAACTAGCCTCAATTTCACCTCTTAGGAAAACCGTCTTACCAATGCTATGTGTTCAGTTAGGCCAGTCCAAATATGGCAGCAGCCGAAAGACGTCTTCATCCAACTTGCTTTAATATATGGCACACACGTCTTTGTACGTCATGATTCTCGGCGCTTACCTCTCGACGCAACCACCAAAAAAACCATACGAGGTTTTTGAAAGGAAAACTAATGTGTTATACTATTGACAAAAGTGGCCACGAAGAGAAAGTCTACATTAGTTGCCTGAAAACAGCTTATATAGATGCCAAACCTTATAATGACGAATTCTCTACAACAACCCCCTGCTGAAACTTGCCAATGGCAAATTCACCAAGCCACAATCAACGACCAGCAAGCATGAAGAGACTTCCTAAAGCTGAAGGGTCGAGAGTTTTCGAGATCTCCAGAATTCGGTCAGCAGATGAAGCTGATTCGTCTCCTGGGTTGTTATGAAATGTTAATAAAACTGCTTATACTTTTTGTAGTAGCTTAGACAGGAAGAGTTGATGATGGCTATGAGGGATTGAGGGTGATGTTATATTCGGTCATGAGTGGAACGTTTAGGGTATATCAACGTCTAGGCTAGCTAACTAAAGAACGGGTTTTTCCCTCACGCCGTGTCGTGATCTGCCGGTGATGCCTGACCGGGAACTTTAAACTAGTCGTGTCTGCTAAAACAAACACTGTCAGAATCAGTGACAAGAGTCTATAGAACTATTTATTTAAGGAAGTATTTACAGCTATATGCCAATTAAAATAATAGACGTACAATCAATAAAACTCGTTAGCGTGTTAGCAGAAGTTGTAAAAATCAATCACCACACTTTTCCATAGCTTATCATATCATTCCTAGTGAATTATGTATAACGTTTTGTAGAGATGTATTTATTTATTTCGTTCAGATTCAGATTGGCTTTTCGTTCTAGTGTACTTGGGGCAGAACTAAAATATCCTGGCAGACTTGGTCAACATAAAGTGACCCTTAAAATTTCCAACCAATCAGAACTCGATTTTGAGGATACTGGATATATATTGTGAAAAATCCACAAAAAACTAAAAAATAATTACGAGGATGCAGTATTTTAACGTGCTACTTGAATTTAATAAGGTTCGAAATAGGTTCACTCATGTTAGTTGAGAGACACTTAGGGAATTTCTTTTTAGGGTTGATTTCTTTATTCATCACTCATTAGTACGTGGAATAACTGCGTCGTGTGGGTCTGCTGATTGTTCTACATTTATATCCAGCCCACAAACACAGGTAAACGTCTTGCAAATCAACCCGAGAGTTTGAATGTTACTAATAATCACGTATTCATTACAAAATTAGATCAAATGAATCAATATAAGCATGTTAAATTACATTATACACATTACTTGAAAATCACTATCTTAATTTTCATTGGTTTTTTCTAGTTTTCAGGCAAAGCTTAGTTCCGCTGTTTAGATGTTTTGGTTGGATATCCACTATATATTTTGTTTCCATTATTTTCATATTTCCTTCGTCCTAACCCCCTATTTGACCCATTAACTGTTATTATATCATTTTCCGATCAGGAACTACAACTAATTGATTATCTGATACTCCTGTTCCCATTTATTCATGTCTTTATCTTGTATCAATGTCTTTATTATATTTCGTCTACTGTGTGCCCTGGGATTACACATATTTGTATAAACAATCATATATGGAATATATATAATAATACTCATTAATGAACTGTTTGCCTCATCCAGTTGTTCTACATTTACCATCTCCGAGCTAAAAGTATCAAGGCAGGGTAACAACAAGCTAAGAAGGCTTGGTCATTTTTAAAGGTTGTTTATTATTCAGTCACCTACTTAAGCCATGCATCCATTGACCAGCTGAGATCAAAAGTCACCCAGCGCAATGAAACATAGACTTAACATTCGGAACATTTATCTAGCATTAACACATAAACAATTTTTTTCAAATAGAAAGTTAATTGTAGGAGGTATGAAAGTAAACTTGAAGTTTAAGAGAACTCATTTTTTATAGAATTTCAAAATAAATATGCAAACATGCATTTTTAAGATTTGTTTTAAAAATACAAGTGTGGATCTAAAGATGCAAAGGTGATTATCCACAAATTTCACTGGACTGAATTCATCATTTCCTCCCAGTGGCAATTAGGGTCATGTTTAGTTATACCTCAGCCTCTAGTATTGTGATAAACCACCTTATATACATCACTACTAAATTTAACAAAAACTGTTACAAAACACCTAGGTGTTCGTAAATAACATTTTAATAAATATTGTATTCTAGGACTCGACCAATCACGACACACGGAAGGAAAATAATAATTTTGCTAAGACAAATGTACACGAACGTTAGCACCTGACCTTTTTCTATCCTAATACAATCGGCCTGATATCATCTAGGCCGAACGGAATAAAGTAAGAACATAATACTTTAATTCACCAGCCCGAAAACGTTTTTAGTGTATTTCAAACACTATATATATGCAGACCACACAACAGACCAATTAAAATAATAATATCAATACACAACGATGACATTCAGAACTAGAAAACGGAGTAAATGGTCCACAAATAACCAGTTCTAATTTATACTTAAAAAATGCTATAACAACAATTTACGGTTCAAATAAAAACTGGAAACTAAGGCAGTACAATGACAATAACAATATAGATTAGTGACTAGCTATGTAAACCGTGTACATAAATAGAACCTTCGTAAAATAAATTTTAAAGTTTTTACCTCTTAGATTAATTGTCTCCTACAACAATAAATCTTATAAGTCATTTGTATATTATAGTTACATATTAGTGACCAAACAATATAAAACGACGAAATGAATGAAAGGTAAAAATTAATTTTTAACAGGTAGAACAAATTGTAATTAAATTTATCATTTGAATCTTGTTTGGTAAAATATTCTAGAATACATATATGTTTATCATTGAAAGTTAAAATGGATTGAAATAAGATATCAGCTCACCATCATTAGTATCAATCTTAGAAATTATACTATAGTTGTCTTGGACAGAAGATTATTATAATTAGCGTAAAGATTTTCATTACTACTTTGAATTATTCTGAATGAACTGTTACTTTTTTCAGCAGTGTTAACATTATCATCATACTGTTTTGTTCCATTTATTGCACAAAGGACTTCATAATCATTTTGGATTCTCCTTCCATTACTCAACTGTGAATTTGTATTCTTATCAAATGTGCACAGATTAACAATGGGACTATTATTTACTGGAGTATCAAATCTCTGTCCATGTTTCACGTAAACCCGCATATTTTTATTACCAACATTATTATTATATGGAAAATTGGAAGTATAAGTAATTGCAGGATATTGCGGAATACTTTGACGTCTAAAGTAAAATAATTATAGTGTAGATCTTATGTGGTAAAGAAAATGAACTCAAGTGTCTTAAAATTGGTCTGGCTACGTTATCGTTGGAATAATAATATTTAATTGTTTGAAGTAGTGTGTATGATAACTGTATATGTGATTAACTGAAGTTTATTTATTTGAATCTCCTACTACATAGTTGGAGTTTAGTGTTCATAATTCCTAAGTATTGTGTAAACGGCTTTAATTAATTTGAGGTGCAACCATTTTTCTGGAGATCGGTAAGCTAATCAGAATTCCACTCACTGAAATCTAGTATAAATATGAATACTTAATTTCCTCTTTTTTACTTTATTACTTGTCTTCCTTCTTGTTCCTTTATTCAGCATCTCCAAAGTACGTCATTCTAGTATGATGCCTTAATCTCTCTTGGTCATTTATTATCTCATATCAAGTAAATACTAGGAGTAAGTCACAGTTGTACCTGACGCCATACATATATATATATATATAATGTTAGGGCCTAGTTCATCGTCTCAACCGATTAAATTAGTATGGAATCCTTTTAAGCTTATCTTTAAGAAAATTTAACCAGTTAAATTCAAACAGGTAAACGGGCCAATCAAATGGCAATCAAACATATTTGTTCTATGATATTAAATGCCTTTTTATTTGTCACAGTTAGATATCGTTTGCGTTTTATCGACAACGATTGAGTGGTGGACACCTATTTCATCCTAATGTGAGACTAGTGAGCAGTTTGTACTCACAACCTAATCGAGAGACCAACAGCATCTAATCAAGATTTATCGGTGGCGAATAAAAAATCAATAAATCAAAACTAATTTTCACAAAATCATTTTAACTTTTTACTCTATTTCTTTACTTTTCAGATAAGTAGTACTGGTATGGAAATTTAACTTGATTATTAAGAGATAGCTAGACTCTTACTATTTCTACAGGGTTGTAAGTTTGCTTTGTATATTGGGTCATTTACTGGTGTCAAATTCTGAACTAATTATTGCTTCTTGTTGTAGTTCTCAGCGTGAAACTATTCTGATTTATTATTGCTGCTGTCAAATCTACTTCTATGATTATAACTGACGCATACGTGGGACTATAGTTTCAATATTCTTCTAATTACTGTATTTAAGTAATATGAAATTTCATACGGCTTATAGAATACACTCTTCTGAATACAATATGCAAATCATACAAGTAAAATGCATTGATATAAACTGTTATTTTGCTAAGTGTATTTATAATAACTGTAATTCCACATAATTTCATATCCAATTTTAACTGTTTACTTTTCATTATTTTGAGATTAAATACATAAAGACAATATTTTTTCCTTCCTAACCAGACTTTCATTTTTAATCTTGGTTCTTTCTACTGTTCGTCATTGTATCCTAGTTTTTAAGGTTTTTTTTGAGTACACAATTTAGTTTAGTATGATTATATGAAATATAATATACTACTTACCTTGATATCAAATACAGCCAAAAGAAGGATCCAATGAGAAGAATTAGAAATATCACGAAAATGATGGCAAAACTTATTCCAAATGTTTTACCGGTTGACCAATTCTGGAAAAGCAGGATTTTGTAAATTTTTCAATTCTAATAGAATAGTCAAATATTCGATAATAAGGGGAACAATATACACTGAATAGTGTTATAATGTTTAGTAATAGTATAGTGAGTTAATTTTTTAAAATGACTAGATGTAGAAATAAGCATAAATCTACGTAAGCATGTAAAAGACATTTGAAGAGCAATTATTTATAACGTAACTTAGTTGATACCAAATCGTGAAATACGTTTTGTCCCCCAAGTGAGGAGAAAGTCTGAACTTCCTCTCGGAATGCCCTCATTTGACCACGAGTCTAGCCTTTGCCAAGGAGATCCTACCTTGGGAAATTAGAAAACCCTAGTTCTAAACTAGTGGTAAATATTGGCTCCATGACCCTAAAGGAATGAGAGGCGTATGTACCAACTTTGGTCACCGGCTACCATGAAACTGCCATTCCTGATGTTTTACTGACATATGAATTGATCTTAAGGTTGGAGACTGGAGGAGTAACCCTTCTAAAACACCACCTCCTTCGGTTTTATCTTCCGGGCAGTATCTCAGTCTACATACAACTTTAGTGAGTAGGAATTCTGTAGAATACGGTTTGCTTATCACAGTGTTTTTCATGCGAACGACATCTGTATATATAGCAATGTTTAGGGTAATTGTAACAAAAATTTGTCAATTTGATTTCACTCTTCTTTCCTTTCCGATTCTGTGTTTTTTGCTTGTTTTCAATACCTTTTCTGTTCATTTAGCAGCTTATCCACGGCAAAAATGTTTTCATATCAATTTGGTCTGAGGTTGATTAATGGCAGACATTTTGTTTATTGCTATCGATGTCGAGATCTGATACAGCCTTTTTGAAGCCAAGTCTGCCACCTGAAGTAGCTTTCTTTAACATTTACACGTTGATGCAGGTCTGAAAACAGATAGGTTTACCGAAATTTTTAGGAAGTCTGAAACTAGTTTTCAGGACTCTATTGATATACTACAAATTTGTATTACGTTTGTCGATTCAAAGATGTTAACAGTCGCTAATGTTCTTTAAGCTTAAATAATTCAACTGAAGTGAGAAGAAACTGGCGTGGGAAACTATGTGTTTTCGTGGTCTCTGTAGGACACATTTCGAGCTAACGCAAACTGTTTTTTTGTTCACTAAAGACATTTACGTATTTTAATGACCAATGCCTCCACATATCTACAAATAGGCTTTTGGTTACTTCTACACAAAGCTTCAGAAAACGTTGCAAGGTCAAATGTACGCTCAATTTTAGTTGTGTTTTGCGATAGATTGACAAGTCGTCCTATACCCTACTTCTATCGAGCCACTTGTTGTTGGTTTGTAGTTAGCTGCTTTTATAGCCACTTAGAGGGTTATTGGTGTAAAAGTTCACTTTTTTGAAACATTTATGATTGTCTAATTAACAAATTTATTCAAAATATTTCGTTATGCCTTATTTTATCCACTGTAATATAATTTCCATAGATTTATACATAAAACATCCTGATAAAAACAGTCATTCACTCAAAAATAAGTACACTTTATGTAAAGTTTATTGATTTTGTTCTTATTTTGACCATCGTGAATGACGAATCTTCACAGAGAATTTAAGTATTGAATAATCTGGTAATCCATATTAATAGATAAGAGTATCATCAACAACAGCAACTATTTATCACTTTAACTGGAATCTGAAATCCATAACTTTCAACTTACTTTACTTAACTCACAAAAGTATCCGTCCCATTCTTGTGGACAGGAACATCGTGCACTTAAATTACCTGGATGAATTATGCATACTCCATCATTTAAGCAAAGTCGGTTTGTCAAGCTTGTAAATGAAACCCCTTTTTCATTTTCTGGGATACAATCAGTAACTGGTTCCGTACAAAATTCTCCACTCCAATTATCTGGACAAATACATATAGTCTCGTCATCGAAATAATCCTTTCCTTGATTACTGTTTATGGTTCTTTCAGTATTGTCATCTTCTATAATATCATTTAGTAGTGCACAGTGACCTCCATTCTTACATGGTAATTTTTCACAAGAGTAATAGACTGAATGACATTCTGGACCTGCAAATTCGTATATATATATATATATATATATATATATATATATATATATATATATATATATATATATATATATATATATAGTGAGCAGTAACTAATCTTAGGACACAACTACCTCAATACTAAGAAGAATTGTTAGCTTTTATGTGAAATGTAGTTTTCCTTTTTTTTGACTCGAAATCCTACTGAATCTTATTCCTTTGGATTTTCCTAAGTATTGGCTAAAACCAGAAAACCCCTTGAAACAAGCTCGAAAAGGCATAGAAATCAATACGAAACATATTGTCTAATCAGCACGCAAATAGTTTTTATCATAAACTTCTAGAAAATGTAAAGTCACGTGATATGTCTCTGCTGTGATTAGTAGGATACAGAAATCTTTGAAGCCCAAAAGACATTTATGGTACTATAATTACCCTAGTTTTCTGTACATAATCGAATCTTGCAGTAAAGTGTTATTTTGCCCTATTTCTTGCCTTTTCTCTCGTGTTCGCGTTGACGTATAGCTTTAGCGTGGGGGTCGTGTAATACCTTAGGAGCCGAATTAAGCAGTCAACCTAGAAGAGATAAAAATTGACGACAGAGATTTTGTGGTCGATAAAAAAATCAAGACCACGCGTCATAACACTAAAACATGATGGCGACCTTGAAAAATGTTAGATGTTAGGCGGTTATCGCTACCCAGTTGCCCACGCCGTGGAAGTGTTCCTTTTCTTGATGTACCTGGAAAGCAGATAGGGTTACGGTTGACCCTTAAGACTTGGGAGGGTAACAGGTCACACATGACCTTTTTGAAAGAAACTTTTGTTGTTGTAGCCCTGTACTTGTTAAGACCTTACTGCTGGAGACGGAAATCTGTAAAGTGAAGTGTGCATTTTTAGGGCTGACCTTTTCTAACCCACCCTTCTTTTGTGGAAAGGCTGCATCGTATTTATTGCTTCTAGTCTCACCACTCATCAATTGGCCTGCATGACATCGTAAGACCTTCAAGAACGATTGTTCCAGCCAGTATAACCTGACTGGGTCATCACAAAAGTCAAACCCGGTCACCATGCTAGAGTAGAAGCACGGTTGGGCACCTCACCTTATCTTACGAATTTCTACCCCCGGCAGTAAAACCTTAACAAGTACTAAGCTGACACAACATAAATCTCTTACAATATGGTCGTATGTAATCGTCATCAAAACAGCTGTCCTATAGGTACTGTGGCCACATTACAAGGTCATTAAGACCTAAAAGCAATTGTCAAAATGTCTTAAAACTAGGTTTGGTAAGTTAACGTCAAGGCACATTCCCATCATCAAAGTTACACTCTTGAAACTTAGTGTAGACCTTCAAGCATTGCTAGATGAATAATATTTGGCATTATATTTAAATGTAAAACAAACGTTTTAAATTCATTTTTACTAAATGAAAGACAGCCTACATTTGTGAATCCCAGTTTCAACGTTGAAAGGGAATAGAGTTTATCAAAAGTCACGAAATACTATAAATTTTATGAGATTTGAAAAGTTAAGTACTAAAATATTGTGAAGTACTTTAGTGAATCTTAATGGAAATGATTCATTATTAAACCATATACTAATATGAATCGATTTGATTTCTCAGCGTCTTTGCTCATTCAATTACATACGAGGGCTCGTGAAAACTAATTATAGCAAATTTTAGAAATGCATACTATTTTTATCAAAATCTAGGAGTGTGTAAAATACTTAAGGGATGTCTTCTAAAGGTATGTTTACAGAAACTTTTATCGGAAAGTAGAGATAATGTAATAGTACACTTGTTTTTATCCCAATTTAATAATCACTTATGTATTTAATATAATGCATTACATAATTAAACCTTACCTTCATAATCTTTACAAATGCATTTATAACGGTGTTCTCGTGGTAAGTTTTTACAACGCGTATTCTTAGGACACGGAGAAATTCGACAGTAGTCCGTCATACTACAGTTAACACCATATCTACCTGAAATAAATATAAAACTACGGATGCCATTCGGTGTAATCTAAAATTATTTGATATTCTGCTTAATGTAAGTCCCATTATAAATTTGAGTAAGTTCTGCATAAACAAACTGTTTTTCAGCTGACCGTTTAGACTATTTTTGTTTAGGGGCTTCATAAATATATTTTCAATTTGTTCACCGCTGACAGGATTAAATATCCAGTTGACACGTGGATGAGAAATGAACACTAGGTTGCAATTTTGAGAATATAACGTGCTCATCTTTTCTAATATCTAAAATGCATATATGATGAAAAAAATTTCTAAAGCAGTAACCACCTAAATGATATATATAGCGCGACGATCATTCATTGTCACTGCTGATAACTGCCTCATTCCCGACATATCTAATGGAATCGGGAATTCTATCGATTGGGGCCGGCCTGGTAGTGCAGACGGTCAGGTGTTCGCCAACCTGAAGCCCCTGGGGTGCGCACTACTGAGAAGTTCCACACTAGGACAAAACGGCTGTCCAGTGTTTCCTAGTTTTCAATGGTACCCTAACAACACCATTCTATGACAAATTTAATCAAATTAGAACTTGTAAAATGGGGTGAGTGATAATTCACATTTAAAGAAGAAAGTGAATATAAAATAACATTTCTTGGAGCTAGGCTTACAAAAAGAGTAGATGATTCATTAAGAAAAAACCCGAACAAGAAAACTACTGGTACATGACAAAAATTTTCAGCTTTGTGTCTGTACACTATAAAAGAGATATGCTGAAAACCCCTCATTATAGAATAAGAACAATGTGATTTTCCGAAGTGGTTAACGAAGAAATGATAGGACTTCACTAAACCCTCGGGGAGGATGACTACCTTGTAAGACTTATAAACAAACGGTCACAAAAGCAAAAGGAAAGGACATCCTGATAGTAAAATATGCTGCTCTTTGTGTAACTATCACTTCAAAGTGATGAATCCAGAAGAATGTCAATTCTGAGGTTATGTATAGCCAACCTAAGAACATTCCACGAAGGGAAAATACAAGTGGTGTTTTTTGCTCACTTGATAATGACATCGAAATTTAAGGACAAATTAGCTAAGATTGCCACCTCGTTTTGTATATCTTAGTTCAGATACTATTGTGGAGCAAGTTAAATTGGTAGATGCTCCAGGAATTTTCTCCACCGTGCTTAGGAACACCTCCAAGTATGGTTAAGCAATATTTCGATACTGATGCAATTAGTTCAAACACGTCATGCGGTAAGCATGAATCAATCAATTACTATAATCTGCCGTATAAATAGTTATCTGCTAAGACCAGTTAGACTAAAGGTCAAGAGGCCAAAATTATGTGTGCATAAGGAACACGTCCAACCCATTCTCTTGCCATGGTCGACCCTAGATCGTTTAAGACGATTTCCAACTTAATTATACTATAACTTGATTGCAGTAATGTACATGAAGCTTCCTGCTTATATGTAGTCCCATAACGTAAGCTCATCTAATTCAAATACTACTTTCTTTGTTGTTGATACTCACAAATCTCTATATTATTATTATTATTGTTATTATTATTATTGTTATTGTTATTATTATTATTATTATTATTATTAATCAAGAATGCACAATCAATTTGAATATTATCCAATCTACTGTTCTAATCCCTAATTAATTTGTAACATTTCATAAAGGACATAACCCTTTTAAAATCAGAAATACTGAACTGATCAAAATTCTTCTTATTGTTATTATAGTGTAACACATTTCAATTATTACTAACCCCATTTTCCAAAGTCAAATTTAATCAATATTATTTTAAGTAGAATTCAGTCTTCGACTAAGTACAATAGAGCAGAACAACTATCCAGTGCTCCGTTGTTTTCAATGGTACCCTGCCAACATCAATCTGTGACGAATTCAGTCAACCAAAACCTATTATCATTCTTCATTAAACCCCCTCATTTGGTTTGTTATAATTGTAATTTTGTTACATTATTATATCATCCATTTATTAGTTATCTATATAACATATCATTTCAATGTTTGTAGAAATTTTCACAAGTTTGACAAGTTGTATGATGATTATTATTCCAAAATTAATATTCATATATTGCAAATATTCGTCTAAAACTTCCCATTTGTATTAAAACAAAACATTTATAAACGAATATTGTTCTTTACGATAAATTATCATCAAGTTCTACATTTATAAGCGCATATTAATAATTCGTAATGAATAGTCACGTTTAAGGCGAAAATATCATTTAAATTAGATTATAGTCAATGAATCTAGGGTTTGTTAGTGTCAAAATGAATTGTTTATACGTCAGTTGAAGTTGTCAGGGTGATTATAATCATCACAGAAATAAATTCATATTGTCTGTGGTTGAGACGGAAAGGAGGGGAAAAATGTGAAGTATGCGTAAACAATCTGAATGCAAATTAAAATAGAGCAAATTTTCGTACGAAGGAAGAATAAGTATAGTGTATATTAAATAGCATGAAATAATAAAATAGAGTGAGTGTTCACTTGGTCTAATATTGGCCATGGTAAAAGAAGCGATTGGACATATTTCTTCTGGACGCAGTCCTAATAGCAACAGCTATTACCGTTGGAAGATCTTTGAGATTTACCGACCTCCGTAAACAGTTATTAACACAGTATATAATTGAAACTACTGGCTAATTCTTGCAGTATGCTCTGTTTCCACTAAATGAGCAAGTATTGAGCAATTAACTCTCTTAACCACGTATTTTCTCACCACGCTGGAAGACGTTCTGGAGCACGAAAATGCTAATTGCTAGGACAACGCCTATGTAACTTGGTTCATAGTAGCAGTTGAATTTATAAATGCAAACACAAGTGACCATTCCGGTTAATTCATCTACCGATTTCGATGTTACCATCAAGCGTGTGGAAAACATTAATCTAAACTTACCTGCGTTAAGCGTCAATACTTCACTAACAGCATCGCCTGTGAATTATAGGCGCATGAAAAACGATTTCTTATAGAAGGTCTGGACTGTTTCTACTCTAACTTTTTTTGTAATATACTTGTTAATAAATATCTTGGGATATCTATTTACTTTAAGTGCTTTGCACAAGATTTCCCATTCTTTTTCAACAGTATCCGTGAAGTGTACGGCTATTGTTGAATAGGTAAGTGATTTTGTCAGATTCCTTTTGTATTGCAAAGGTACGAAACTAAGAAAATGTGTATATTGCGGTATCCATGTATTTTACCTGTTCAAGATATACATGTAGAACTTAATGAGGATCCACTGAAAAGAATCTCCTTCATTCAAACGTCTTTGTTTTAACAAACATAGGAATTGTTAAGCAATCCGTTTATATCATCTAGTCTTTGCTTGACACTTGATCTGATTGCATATTTGTCACCACGTATCACCTATGTATATCTGTATATTCATTAATAATCCTATTGTTTCAATTGCCGTACAAACTGTACAAGCTACCTGAATATTATTTCAACATTAACAATCGTATTTTATGACACGACACAGAATTCATATGCAGTAATCCGTCATATCTACATGATGTATTCACCTTAAAAGTAGATATTGGTCGTTTTGTGATCGTTAATTTCGAACACATAATTATCGCATTTGATGGAAATTTAGCGAAAAAAGAGTAATCACCCTTGTGCTTTGAAGTATTTAGTCGAATATTCAGTTCACTCCAAAGTGAGTACATAGCTGAGTAACCCGGTCAATACTTATGAAAATTTAGATATCCGTATCATTCTTCAATAGTTAGCTATAATGAAGAGCCCGCAATTAAGTTTTATATCCAAAGTGACTAATTAGTAACAGTTAGAAATTATTAGCACAATTTTTCACTGAATAAATTGATAACGTTGGTTAGTTCATGATATGAAATTTAAAAATGATTTCAAATCAAGAAAGTAACTTCATAAATCTTACCAGGTGCACAGATCTTCCTCCCATTCTTGTCACATTTATATTCCCACTCTTGTGGAACACACAAGATATCACAACTGTTACCGTAATAGTTTGAATTGCATGTTAGTTTTATAGATGAGCTAAGACTTAAATAAATGGAAATCTAACATTGAGTATGCTCTCATACGAAGAAAATACAGTACAAATTTTGATGCACACTTTATGCTACTGACTAATATTAAGTAATGTAGAATAATTTATGATAAGGCATAATGTTATTTCCATGATAATTACACTTTGTCAAGGCCATGAAAAATTGTTCAAGCATCAGCTATGAACACGTTAAACTTCTTAGGTTCAGGGGGAAAGATATGAAGGTCAAATTTAATTTATAATACTAGCTGACTTAATCAATAAACTATCGAAAACCAGTTGAACTGAATAGTTGTATCGCATCAATATATGAACGCTCTGCAGTCAACATTATTTACCCAATAATAAGTCTATCATAGGACTCTCATCTCTTGAACCAAGTTCGGTGTATTTAAACCAGTGATTTGACACCTAATGGTTTATATTCCAAACCCCTCTTGTTTCAAATGATGAGCAAATATCTGTTCAAAAGGCGCAATTATATTTCAGTAAATATTTTCTGCAGAACAAAGAATTTTCAAGCTGAACCCGACATTTGAGTAATTTCTGTTGTTGACTAGTTTGTTTTTCTGTATAGCAGCAAACTACATAGAGTTTCAGACCAGTTTGCTCGATTAAGTCTCAATTTTAAGGGATTCTACAAGATAGTTCTTTTCCTCCCACCATCTTATAGTGAACAAGAATAAATTTACATAACATTTGATTCCCAAATGGTTGATGGCAATTTCACAATTAACCATACATCAAATCAAAATATTCACCCAATTATTCTGATTTCATGTGTTTAGGACTCTATTTCGTTGAATATGAGAAGAGGATTATGTTATTGCAGGATGCTTTACTTCGTGTAAGTGTTTTTCTCATGCAGAGAATTTATTTTGTCTGTAAATGTACTAGAAATAACTATCTTGAAATGATATTCCAAGATATTATTTGAAGAAACAACCTTTATGTTGTACTTCTAACTTAGAACTCGGTCTTACTGGTGAGTTTTATGGAGAAGCATTTAGCACTGTAATGATCTGATTACGATTCCTATAACATAGTAGTCTGATTCATCTTATATCTGAGTATACATCTTAAGATGCTTGATTCTCGATGAAACTAAATCAACAGTTCCTTTCTCAACCATTTGTTCAATTCTATGCAACTTTTCCCACCAAAGTCACCATTCAAATTTATTCAAAGTCAAATGAATAATTGATAAGTGTTTTTGATCGGAAATTTATGCTTATCAGAGGTATTCGAACACTATGGTTTCAGGATTGACCTCTGTATCTTAAAGTGACATATGCAACCATGTTCTAACTTTTTGAATTTTTAGTAACAAGTATCTGCTCCTTCTTTATATTCTGTACCCAACTAATTAACTTTCACGCTATTCTATTTATTTTATTTTTGATCATCTTATCAACATTTAATTATTGCGTCACGTCTGTTAGATTATTTTAATAAAGCCTTTTTAAAACTATGATGAATTCGTTAATGACGCAATGGCCCTATGCTTTAATATTGATTATTACCTAAAAAAAAACTAGAAAAATGATAGTGAAGTTTTAAAGAATGACATTGTTTAGATGAAAAATAATTTTCCTTGTTGACTACTTTATCCTAAAATTGAAAACAGTTTGCCCGTTTTATAAATTTTCATGTGATGAGATGGAGTTGATCTGAGTAATGTAACGTCGTTTACCATGTTTACATACGAATATTTTGACAAATCCATGTGTGATCACATTATTCGAAATATGTAACACAAATACATTACATTTTGCAGATCAGCTCTGTCTTTTCGCCACATAATTCCAGTAAGTTTAACCTACCTAAAACCATTGCTTGTATGATAATAATTTAATGGAATTGTTTGGAATGCATTCGTTGTATTTGGTTGATATAATCCGGTTGCATTTGTAATTAAATCATTTTCATCTAAACCATCTTCATCGTATACATGCAGCTCTAAACGATATTTTTCCTGTAAGGTAAACAGAGAAATTAAAGTGAATCTCGTCATTTTGTAAGTTATGCACCAACATTTTAAACTTTATACTCAGTATAAAAAGAAGTCCATTCTATTAAAATAAATCTTCAATACTTGTTAATATAGGAATATATAGACTTGCACTATATTGATGGAAAGTCAAAATTTGGTTCCAAGGAAATTTGACGAAAGTCAGAGGATTTCTTTAAGCATTTCATTCAGGTTATTTATAATTCACCAAAAATACTAATACAGATCTAATCTAGTAACTCATAAGGTAGTGATTAATCGGAAATGGAAGTTAGGAATGGTGAAGCAGTGAATGACGACATAACCAGCTGACTCATGGAATATGAATCTAATATTATGAATAAATGCGGATTAAGCAACCACCGAAAACCAAGGAGTTCTGAATAGCTAATTCATTCTAGTATGAGACGCTTCACTGCACACCCAGTCCTATAACATTTTAGTAAACCCTTAAACAGCTAAAGTGGGACCTAGCTTTTGGCATTTGTAACTTTAGTCTATTAAAAGTGAATATTGCTTTTCTTCATCAGTAGCCGTTTATAGGCAATAGCTACACACTACACACTAGAGATCTGGAATTCTTCTTAAATTAGTTAATAGTGAGCTGAGATTGATTAGGGTCTGATATCGTGGAGATCGATGAACTTAAATATCATAGATTAACTTTGGTTAAACAACCGTTGGAAACATTTTTCTCAAAATCAAAATGTAATTCATATAATACTTTTCCCCAGAATGGCAGTGACTGTATATCGGTTAAGTTCATCTAGTCTAAAGAGTGTAATATCACTGAAAACATCCAGTAGAGTTGGAAATGTTTCCAACATTTTGGAATAATATCCAGAACTTAGGAACAACAAATTTGGTCTGAACTTAGCAAAACTGTCTTGAGAATAAAAGTGATGAAGACTCTATTATATGTTAATATATTAAAAACGACTTAATTGATTGCATAACACATCACATGGCAGTTCTTGAAGAAGAAAGAAGATTTATTCATCTTGTGTAATGCCGGAAATCAACGCTAAACTAAACTTATTTTGGATTGACGAATAACTTGTAAGGACAGGTATATCCGAATTTATTAGATAACAGAATTTCACGTTTAATGTTCAGTAATTAAAATACTGGATTTTTAATATTTGATTTATAATTTGCTAATGAAAACTATAAATCGTATTTAAAGTCATCTTATACCTTGTATTCTGACATTATTCAGTAATTTCATTATTCGTTCATTTAATCTTATGTAATTGACTCTTATGTTTTTAGCATGTTTTGCAAATTTTTCTTATTGGGTGTTACGTAGTATTACAACTGTTAAACTACTTAAATTAACCTTTAGTTCCAGTAGTTACATCATCATTTCTTTGACTACTTGATTATGCATTGGACACTATCTTCATGTAACGCACACCAGAATGTAACTTTAAAATTAAGATGTAACACTATAACTTAAAAAATATTTTAATAGAAGGAGTCTATTTAAATAAATTACTGTTGACAACCTACAGGCAAGTTTTCATTTATTGTTTCAGATAATTTGATCACATATCTTGCAGTATTAGCAACAGTTTCTGTTTTCCAATGAAGTAATAACCTGTTTGAAGAGACGGTATGTAGCATAAAGTATACAAGTGATTTTATATTCAGAAAAATAAATTAAACACGCTCAAATACGAAAAATGTCTATAATTAATTTAAAATGGTAACATTGTGTTTCACTGGTACCGAACTTAAATTATTGTGTGATCTATGCAAACAGCAAAATAATTTATACAATAAGAATTTATAATACTGATGCTAGAAATGTTTATAGAATGTTGTGTTCTATTGAAACAATAGTTTGTTAAGGCATGGGTACATTAAGAAATTTACACGTTAGACGACCAGTGATCTTATATCATCATCTATCAATTAATAATCAGTATTGTTTAAACGGTATATAATTTGAATGTTCCGATTTTACATTCGAAAGTGGGATTACTAATGATGAATTTCACTTAGTTAATTGCACATTATTTTGTCACATTTATATGAAGCTTGTAAATTAATATCTTTTAAGACTTAGTCACTTAAAATACATCCATTGCCGAGCTAATTGACACTTCGATTATGTGGAGATTAGTGATAACAGTGGTGAAGGATGAAACGAAGTTGGGAGATAACGATGAATATGGATAGTATTATTCTGTGCAATTTTATCCCAGAAGTCATTCTTATCAGTGTAAAACGTTTTATGAATTACTGTATTGGTTATAAAAGCCATAAATAGTTCACGAAAGTTTCTTCTTGATCATTGATTTTTCTAACCATATATAGGTAGGTATCTTATACTAATTATTGAGAATTCATTCTGTTGTAAACAGTAGGAGCAGGGGTGTGCTTTTCTTCATATTTTTGACATGTCAGGTGTATTCAGTGACTGGTGTATTCGTCTCTGAGTGACGATGAACCAGTTTGTTAATTCAACTTTCTCAATTCACAAAATGTGATCAAAATAACTCAAAAATAACATTTCAGTTGACTGTATTTGATTGCATACAGCTAATCACTGTAAGGGAAGTTTTTCATACTGAACATTTGAAGTATTCTGAGTTCTTATTACCTTTACCGGCCATGGATTTTCAACTTTACTGGTGATTTAAATTAAGTTCAATGTGAAATCTGTCACCTTCAACAGATATCAGCAATTCGACTAAAATATTCATGTATATATATATATATATACATGAACATTCAGTAAAACAAGTGTTAATTGTCTCCAGACAATTCTAGAAAAGTTACCCATCAGCACCAATGGGCAGTCGTCCAATAGTAAAATTAAGGTAGGGATTTTGCCAGTCGAGATCAGTCTGTGAAAAACAACAAAATTGTTAAAAAAGTTATTTTGTTTGATAAACATTATATTAGATAATAAAGAGTATTTATTTTGAGATTAGGTTAAAGTTACTTGAAGATTCGTTGAATTTAGGTTATACTGTTGAGTTAACAAGAAAAATTCCTCTTGAAGATATGAAATTTGTATGATTTTTATATCTTGAGAATTAGTATAATGAGCATGATTTAAAATCTACTTCAAATGAATGCATTAGAACTTATATCCAATTAAAATTAATACAGTTGTTAGATTATTAATAATCAGTTTGGTTGTTTGAAAGCTGTATAAATGACAAGCATTTTAAACAACTGGTTGATTAAGTGATTAAGTGTAATTATAGATTATATACATGCACTACATTCGAATTTCTTTTTTTTTTTGTATTCTGATAGTGATGTATTTTAAGTTTTAGAAACCTATTAACTTAAATTCTCCTAGTTTCCTTAATACCTCAAATTTCCTGTACCTTACCTTGATTTACTACCAACCAACCCATATAAATTCACAATCATGTAGACATCACATCGATATAAACTCCAATCACAATAGTCTCCGTTATTTGTAGTCGAATCTAAGTTTGCATAATTAATTAGTATATCAAAACGACCACCAGGCTGATTTATCTACAAGTGAATTGGGATAAATTATTAGTTATTCACAATATATTGAGCACTGCAACCATTAATAATAAAAACATTTTTCTTCTTAAAGTAAATGAAATGCCTCAAGATATCTAAATAATGAGTTTTTGAATTTATGAATATATCATTTTTAAAGCTTTAAGGTGAGTATGTATTGAAGACCAATTGCTTAGTCAAAATAAAACGTCCATAAATAAGTCGTGAGTAAATTGAACAGTGTTAGATGTTAGATTAGTGAACTCCTGCATCTACTGCAGCAAAACAAAACGTCTAAACTATGACATCGGTAACTAAAAATTAGAAATTCGCTCATAAAATAGTTCTAAAGACCAAAAAATGGGGCGATAGTAGACTTTGTAAGTATAAACCTTTAGTGTATTCAAGATTCAACTCTAAGGGTGGGTGGGGGTGAGAGCAAACGTAGAGACATCTAAATGCATCAGCTTATGGAATTCACTGAGAGGAGGTCCAACTCTGTCAAATTGCATGAGATCATTTTGATTTAGCCAGTGGCTGAAGGTATTTGCACCAATTTTGGAAAATCTGACATATGTATCCATAATTAATCTCTCAGTTGACTGATGCCGAAGATTGACTCAACCCATATATGAATAAGCTACATATAATAAATTATTGCTTACAATCCCTTTTATATGCATATTCTTGCCTTACGGAATGTTTAATTGTTTAATTCCTCATCTGAATTCAAATGAATTTGCCATCAATATTATCACAATTACTCTGATAACAATTTTTATATCATGAAATCTTTTTCAGTAAACAGCATTTCAACAATTAGATTATTTGAAACGAGTCAGATCAACAAACTCCATTACTTACAGAAAGTCAATGCACGAAGTCATGGGTTTAATAGTTTCCGGTACTTTGGAATTTTCCAAGTATACTTATCAATCCTTACAATTATTCCAATAGCCTTGAAGTACGATTTACCGTCACTCCAATTTTTCGGATATATGCAAGCTGTAGCCTGTGTACAGAATATTTGCATTCATATACCATTAGAAGCTTACTTATTTAGTCTTAATCTAACAGTGATATTTACATTACTGTTGAGAATGTTCCTAAGTTACTTTATTGTTAGAAAACATCAAGGGTCAGGTAGCTTGTAAAAGATTATTCGAAGACACTTATGATATAAATTATATTGATTTATATATTCTGATTCACTTAGCGACCTTCCAAACACAACGAATCACAGTTGATTGTTTATGTGGCATTATTTTATTTCGAGTATATCTGATCAAATTTACTGGGTAGATCTGGTTTATTGATAACAGATATATGCCGAATTTACGTTTACCATACGATACGTAGTGTTTACTTCAACTTCAATACCAGCTACATTAATATTTCAATGTACAAAGAAAACTGATACTACTTTTTTCATTAATGAGATCTGTATAAACTCAAATAATTTACCAACATTCTTTCTTTGATCATATTTAATTGAAATCATAAGTTGTTTTCTGTTGATTTCTAATTCCAGCTCATTTAGTTATAATACTTTCTTTATTTTTTGTTTCTTGAATGTATTAAACAACGCGTTCTAATTACGTTATCGTAAATGTCAAACTTTTCATCCGTTTATATAATGATTTCTGCTTGAAAACTGTAATGCAATTTTTAGACTTTTCCTTTTATCTTATAATTACCAGATAAATTTTATTAGTTCAATTAATATTATCATTACGATTGAATTATAACTACTTAAATACGTATTTATTTTATCTTCATATTTAGTAGAAAAACAAGAATAGTTACTAATGAATACCCATATATCACAAGACAAATGTTAATCTAACAACTTTTTTCAATCAAAATATACATAAATTTACATTATGCTTACCTTAATGTCTGAAAAAACATATTTAACAAGAAAAAACTGGATAGTAATAAAATAGTAGCAGTAGTAGTGAAACTGATAAAATGTTGTACAAATCCAGAACATTTCTAAATATCATAGTACTCAATATTTAAAATGTAGCGTTTATTATAAATGAACATTTTAGTCTGTTTAAACAGTTTTTATTTCATATATCATGTACCCTAACTGAATAGGTGTATATATATGTTTATAAAGTTTATCAGTCACTAGAATGTTGAACAGTTTTTGTGTAAAACAATTGTTTATTCTTAAACATTATATCATTTAACCTAGTAATACTTACAGAATATTTATTGATTCATTAGGTTGGTTATACATGTGAATTAGTAGTCAGACGGTAGCCAGTGTCTAGTTTGAATTCCGCTTACCACAAATTAGAACATATCGATTACATTTAATAAATAATTACACAGTAACACTATATTTATTATGAATGCGTATTGCGAAGACTATTGAAATTGGATTTTATATTGCGAATTAACCTGGGTGAGACTATTATTTCACACCACGAAACACTAGGAAAATGTGATCTCTCGGCAATATGCCTACCTTTATCCCACTCGTGAGTCTAACATAGAACTGTTAAGTTACTCTGAGAACGATTAGCCCTTAAACAACGAAGCGGTCATCTAATGCTTGATATTTTATACCTACGTCACTTAACGATAATGAGAAACCAACACTAACATAATCGTCTGTAAGTCATGGACATTAAACGTTTGGTTTACTCTAATGAACTTACCTGGTTCAAAATACACTCAATTTGGCAGGCTGCACTATTGTATCAATTTATCGAAAATTGTATGAAGTTAGAAATACCAACCATTGGGTTTCTGCTCAGTGACTTGAAGTTAAGTATTTGCAGAGAGGCGAGGATAACCTAGGCTAGATCTACAGGAGAGAACATGGGTGCGCTGTACAGAGTTGATTCGATTGTATACTACTTCTTACTTTAAATGATAACCTAGTGGTCACTTCGTTTTGCCAAAATCACTAGATTTATTGCCCAATTTATTATTCAACAAAAACTGGTAAACGACACATTTGTCGTGACCAGTTTAATGTTTATCAAGTCTCTTATAGCACTGATCAAATTCTATTGATCTGGTTGTAATGTGACCACTAGTCTAAATGACTTTATATTACTAGCATTTCGTTTAGATGACTGGTAGGTTAAAGGAAGTTAGCAGGAAACCCTAAACCAAGGTTTCGTGCTATTTGGCGCTAGTTACCACGGTGTACTTGTAATCTTTCAGAGGCTTACGTCTCCGTAAAGATCCGACCATAGGTCGCACAGTTTCATAGCCTGCAACTGTTGCCAGAAAGTGACTTCCTTCTTGGACTGAGATGTAAACATTGGTTGATCATTGTGCAGTGATATTTTAAGATTCAAGTCGTTTGCAGTGCTGCTCGACAGAGTTGAATTTTAACCAATACTCTAAGTCAGCTGCTCTTTGCTAACTGTTGCAGACTATGGAACTGAATGACCCTGGTCGAATCCTCAGGGAGGCATAATTCTTTACAACGATTTCGGGTACACCTTGCTAACAAATGTCAAATAGTATGAAACCTTGATCTAGGGTTTCATGTAAACTAACCCAAAACCACATCCCAATAATAGAGGATGTTATGACTAGCTATTCATCACATTCTTTTCAATATATCATTTTGTCTATATCAATTTCTGCTTGAAAGATCTATATCAATGTATCTGTCTAAAAGAGGGGATATCATAAGTTCTATCTAATAAAGGAACTTAAAGTTTCTTTGGGGTTGTAGATCCACAAAATGCCTAGGCGACTTCCTTCAGAATTTTTGGTGTTAATTTGCTGATAACGTTTGTGGTTATGATGTAATGATTGTGTGATATTTATAAATTTGATGGAAAAATATCTGAAAGACAGTAACTCGATGTTCGTTGATTTCTAGGCTCCGATAACTAGGTGTTATTCAAAGATTATTAATAAGCAGAATTTTAAAGTCGTAAGCCATATAGGCAACTTTGTAAATTTCCTAAGACTAAAATAGGCTTTTGGAATTAAGTTGATCTGGATTTTCTCCAAATGAACTAATCTATCTCTCAAGTGTTCGTTGAAGAAATCAGTTAGGTGAATATATTTAATAGCAATAACTTGTTGGGAGCTTCGTATGTTGTAGAAATTAAAGTATTTGATGAAACAGACATTTTAAATTGTTTAATCACTAATACGTGATTGTAGTAAATTTCAGTTGCTATATTTCGCATTTACAATGAATTATTAGATGAATAAGAAAACTGGTTACTTTAACTGTGGATAGCTTTAGCAGAGATCTACACAGCCTCCAAATGAAGTGTACTACAGAAGTGAAACATGCAATAGCCTATACACCATAAGTATAAAAGTAAAGTAAAATATTTGATTATTTATTTCCTGCTGGAAGTGTTAATGATGTTCAGATATAATCTAGGGAACTGTACGCATATTACAGAGCTAGTAAATAAGAAATTTTGTAAATATTAGTCCTCTTAGTTTAGTCTGGAATATGGATTCACAGATGCGAATGAATTAGTGTACTTCTGTGTGAGTCTATTACTTTCCAGAGCATGAATTTCTATTAGGAAGATGCAACAATTACAATCGAAAAGTGCATGCGATACTATTTATGGTCCTAGCCTCTTGAACTTCTCGCTAAACCAAGTTAAAGGACTGAAAAAATAGGTGGGACACTGTATTGAGATACTTGAACTGTGTGTGTATAAGCGATTTATAGATATGATTGTTAAAGGCTAGTCTGTAAGCTACTTAAGAACTAATAGGCTACGACCTCGATAAATTCATTTGGGTTATTTTGAATTTACTGTCTAACCTTGACACTAAGCACATTTGATAGTTTGGCCTATCATTAAAAGTTAGGCTTCTGGTTTTAACGGCCTTCAAAGTCTATTGGTAATTAAATTCTATTTTGTAAACTTACTTACTTACTTATGCCCGTTACTCCTCGCTGAGGAGCATAGGCCACTCACCGGGATTCTTCATTTAACTCTGTTCTGAGCAATCCTTTCCAATTGTTTCCAGTTGCTGTTCATCCTTTTAATGTCTGCTTCCAATTCTCGACGCAGAGTGTTCTTTGGCCTTCATCCTTTTAGTTTCCCAACAGGATTCCGCCTGTAGCTCTCCTAGGGCTACTGCAGGTCCCAAGCCCGGGTAAAGGAGGAGGGTTGGACATAGGGTTGGCACCCTTATACCGTAAAACCCAAGCTTGCTAAAAAAACGCAAACCAGATTAAAGAAGAAAATTTGAAAAGCTTGTACATTTTACCGGAGTAAGCATAAAGCATTTAATGTGGGCCTACGGAAAATTGATTTCGTGAAGTATGGTAAAAAGACACACATTGGCGAGGATAATGCAGGCCACTTACTTGGTTCGATATTCTAGTAAAATTAAAGGGGAATGATGGAAGTTTTTTTAGAGAAATTAGTATTGTATTCAAACCTGTCAACTAGCTAAGTCACGTTCAGAGTTTTGGACTATTTATTTTGAAATAATACTACTACTTAAAAGTAGCTCAAATTTCAATCAAAAATAAATTGAAAAGTTAGTTTCTATGATACATGAAAGTTGACTATTTATGATCCATGCAAGTAAAGGTAATTTTAAGCATAATGATTTGATTACACTTTCCAACCGCTCACCTATCTAACTTGACGGATCATCTTGGATAGGCGTTCTTACCACGGTAGAACAACAATTTCAGTGTTTAGCAAATTTGTATAGTCTCAACTTCATTCACGAATATCTTATTTATCGACTACTTTCAGTTAGGACAGTACTATTTGGGCAATCAAAGTTTTTAAAGATGTATTAATAACCTAAGTTACATAACATATTAATAATGATTATAAAGTAATTAAGTTTAGTGAAACAGCTAAATATCTATCTCATCTTTCTACAACAGTTGGGGAAGAAACTTGACTGGTGAATTAATGTTAAAGTATTAAGTGAAAAATTCTTAAACAGCTATATTCTATTAAATTGAATGACTTTTAATTATTGATTAATGTCATACTCGTATACCTATTAGTTGTGACGTTAGTTTCGACCTTTCCGATGGTCTAAATTACCCGATATTATATCAGTTTCTTCAAGACTGTAGGTACCAAGACAATGACAAGTAACAAATAACCTTTATCTGTGACTTCATAGCGACTGTGTAGCAACAAGTAGACACAATAATTGGTTACATTCTTTCAACTATGGATGAAATTTATTGTTGACCATTATTTCAAAGTGATTGTTCATTAGTGAAGAATTCTATTTAGGAATAGAGTTGTACTAGTAGGTTTTTAGTTAGAAATGGTGACCATTATTTTCAATTGTAGTATTACTATCTGTAAATTTTATTTATAAAGTCAAATCAATTCAGTTTTAGTAAATTCAGTGTATACGATTGTGTGTTGCTGTAGCTGAATATGAGATTAAAGTCTGAATGTGATACACATGTTATTAAACTATTGCACTTAGATAGGAACGTAAATCTCCATCTCCGATCAGTTATTGTTGTGAATGTTGTAACGAAAAATCAACAAATGTTCAGTGACCAATTATCATTATGTTTTAATGGTGACCTATGTATTTCATAACTCAAATACCAACCAAGTTTCAATTCATATCTAAGGTTAATTTTGAGTTTCTTTTAAATTATCAGAACATCTCTAATCTTGAGTCGTGATGCCTGACATTTTTTATATAGTTTAAATTTAATTTAACTTGGGCTAAATAATATCAAAAAAGCGGCTAGCTGATCATTGACTTCAATATAATTGGGAGTGTCACTATGATATACATGTACAGTCTCTAACATAATTTATATTATATTGTGAGTTTTTCGTCCATTTCCATCCTACATTTCTTAGGAAAAATCAAATCAGTTAAACAGATATATTTTGATATGATTGATAGCTTTCGTCAGTCTAGTCTCTGTTTCCTCTAATCTGCACACACGCCCTGCCTTACCAAGCAACTATATCCTAGTACTTGTGACGTTGAAGATGGGTTTTTATTACATAGTAAAGCAGAGAACAACTATCATAGAGCACTAATATGGCGGTTCCCAGTTTCTTCTGCTTAGTGATGAACTGTACTTATAAATTAACTTAATTTCTACAAATCACTTCACAAACTGGTATGAAATCAAATCATTTAATTCTCAGTGGTTGTATATAATCGGTGTTAGTTCATATCTACTCACCAAATAATTATTAAGCTTGATTATCATGTATGCTTCTTTATTGCATGTTTATACTTATGGGTGATAGTCCACCTTATTAATATGGTAGCATTTTTTTTCTCTCGTAAGACACTGGTAACATATGAAAAGTTACTGTAAATCAGAAGAATTCGTCTATACTTTTAGGCTAAAGCTGAGCATATTGTACTTAGTTTTCGTCGTCAACCAAGTTAGTGTCAGGTGATCTATGCAATAACCTTCAAATTAATCGGTTTTATGCAAATAAATTGATTAAGAAATGATGTTCGTTAAAACCTAGACTGTAGAAATATGTGCAGACTAATTATAGAATATCACGTTATCCTATGCTCCGATCAATAAATTTTAATACAAATTACATTAATTCTGATGAGTAGACTGAGTTGGTGCTAGCTAGTCAACATATTTCTGCAATGTGAAGTGACATGTGACTAGCATGCATCTGTCATTGCTAGTGTTTATAAGCTTAATGACCAATTATTTTAGTGTCTTATTGTTCAGCAACGTTTACTTCAATCCAATATAATGATAGCACTAAACTTATGGAAAATGTGCATAACCCTGTTTAGCTGGATTGTTATGCTGTATAACTATTTTGCTTAAACTTACTGTAAATCTCTTACTAAACAGATGATCTGGTGTGATAATGAAGTAAGCAAAATATTGTTGGCTATTTATTTCATGATATATATATATCTTATTACTTACTAATAAGTGAGAGACAAAACAAAGTATTACTGACTGGTACTCTTATGAAATTCGTAATCAACATTACCTGATCAGTCTAAGATAGAAGGCTTTTATTATAATGAACTTGAATGTTATATTTCTGAAAAGGAAAGGTGAGGGAATCACTTATCTGTCATTACGTCACGTTATTTCATTGTTTTCGATATGTATCATGTAAGTTTAAACCGACTACTTGTTTATTTTATAGAATATCATCTTTACTTTTTATTGGTGAAATTAACAGGCATTACTTCAATCAATCAATCAATGCCTGTTACTCCAAGTGGAGCATAGACCGCCCACCAGCATTCTCCAGCCAACTCTGTCCTGGGCTTTCCGTTCTAGCTCTTCCCAAGTGCTGTTCATTCTCTTCATGTCTGTTTCCAATTCCCGACGCAATGTGTTCTTGGGCCTTCCTCTGTTTCTGTGGCCTTTAGGATTCCAAGTCAGTGCTTGTCTTGTGACACAATTTGATGGTTTCCTCAGTGTGTGTCCAATCCATCTCCAGCGTCTTTTCCTAATTTCTTCCTCAACTGGAAGTTGATTAGTTCTCTGCCACAACAGGTTGTTGTTGATGGTATCTGGCCAACAGATCCGAAGAATCCTACGCAGGCAGTTGTTTATAAATACTTGTAACTTCTGTAGGGTACTTTTTGTAGTTCTCCAAGTTTCAGCTCCATACAACAGGACTGTCTTCACATTTGTGTTGAAAATTTTGACTTTAATATTGACTGACAGTTGGTTTGAGTTCCAGATGTTTTTCAGCTGTAAAAATGCTGCCCGTGCCTTACCAATCCGCGCCTTCACATCCGAATCAGACCCTCCGTGTTTGTCGATGATGCTGCCCAAATATGTAAAGGTTTCAACGTCTTCCAGAATTTCTCCGTCAAGTGTAATTGGGTTAGAGTTTGTTGTTTTGTATCGGAGGATCTTGCTTTTCCCTTTGTGTATGTTGAGGCCTACTGCTGCTGAGGCTGCTGCTATATTGTTGGTCTTCTTCTGCATTTGATGATGTGTGTGAGAAAGAAGAGCTAGATCATCTGCAAAGTCCAAGTCATCTAGTTTCGTCGATGTTGTCCATTGTATTCCGAGAGTGCCTTCAGATGTTGCAGTCTTCATGATCCAGTCGATGACCAGTAGGAAGAGGAAGGGCGAGAGTAAGCAGCCTTGTCTAACACCGGTCTTCACTTCGAATGAATCTGTGAGCTGACCTCCATGCACGATTTTACAATGTAGTCCGTCGTAAGAATTTCGTATGATGTTGACTATCTTCTCGGGTACGCCGTAATGTCGTAGAAGGCTCCATAATATTCTCCTATCCACGCTGTCGAATGCCTTTTCATAGTCGATGAAGTTGATGTAAAGTGATGAATTCCATTCAATTGATTGTTCAACAATGAACCGTAGAGTGGCGATTTGATCGGTACATGATCGATCTTTACGGAATCCAGCCTGTTGATCTCGGAGTTGGCCGTCGACTGGGCCCTTTAATCTGTTCAATAACACTCTGTTGAAGACCTTTCCTGGTACTGAAAGTAGAGTAATGCCTCTGTAGTTCTCACAATTGCTGAGATCGCCTTTCTTTGGTATCTTGATGAGGTACCCTTCTTTCCAGTCTGCTGGAACTTGTTCTTCCTCCCAAATCTTCCTGAAGAGAATGTGGAGTATCTTTGAAGTTGCTTCTATATCTGTCTTCAGTGCCTCTGCTGGTATGTTGTCTGGTCCTGCTGACTTGCCACTCTTGAGCTGTCTGATGGCCATTTTGATTTCTTCGACTGTTGGTGGGTCTGTGCTTATAGGGAGATCCGTGGCTGCTGCTTCGATGACTGGTGGGTTCAGTGGGGCTGGTCTATTCAAGAGTTCTTGGAAGTGCTCTACCCACCTGTCCCGTTGTTCATGCACTTCAGTGATTGGTTTGCCAGCCTTGTTCTTGATTGGCTGTTCTGGCTTGTTGAATTTCCCAGCTAACTTCTTCGTTGTATCGTATAAGAGCCTCATATTTCTTTCTCTTGCAGCTTTTTCCGCTGTCATTGCTAGGTCCTCAACAAACTTCCGTTTATCCAACCTGATGCTCCTCTTCACTTGCTTGTTGACTTCGGTGTATTCGGCCTGTGCCTTGGCTTTCTCTGCTCTTGTCCGACTGTTATTGATCGCTGTCTTTCTGTTCCTCCTTTCTTGGATCTTGTCCAGAGTTCTAACAGAAATCCACTCTTTTTGGTGTTGTTTCTTGAGACCCAAAACCTCCTGACATGTTGAGGTTATTGTTCCCTTAATCTCTTTCCAGTTGTCTTCCATATTAGTTCCACCTTTTTCTAGTAGATTATGAAATGCCTGAAACTTGTTGCTGAGAATTAATTTGAATTCGTTGCGTTTGTTAGTATCACGGAGAAGGGCTGTATTAAACTTGTGTAATACTGCTGCTCCAGTTGTCCAGTGCTTCCTCAGCTTCAGTTTCATTTTAGTTACCACCAAATGGTGATCTGAAGCTATGTCGGCTCCTCTCCTTGCTCTTACGTCTTCCATGGTCCTTCTAAACCTCTTATTGATGCAGATGTGGTCGATTTGGTTCTCCGTGATGTGGTCCGGTGAAATCCATGTAATTTTGTGTATACGTTTGTGAGAGAAAATGGTGCCACCTATAATCATTTTGTTGAAGGCACATAAGTTCACGAACCTCTCACCGTTATCATTCCTTTCTCCCACTCCATGTTGTCCCATGATGTCTTCATACCCGGTGTTATCCACTCCGACCTTGGCGTTGAAGTCGCCCATTAGAATAGTCAGGTCCTTGGCTGAACATTTCTCGATGATTGACTGCAGCCTCGCATAGAACTGGTCTTTGTCGTCTTCGTGGCTGTCGTTGGTGGGTGCGTAGCACTGGATGACATTCATTGCAATCCCTTCCTTCTTCGTCTTGAAGGATGCTGTGATGATCCTAGGTCCATGAGGTTCCCATCTTATAAGAGACTTCCATGCATCTTGGGATAACACCAATGCTACTCCTTGTGTGTGTGGGGCGTTTTCTTCTTCGTGGCCGGAGTATAAAAGCACATTTCCCGAGGATAACCGTTGCTGTCCAGCTTGCACCCAATGCGTTTCGCTTATTCCAAGTATCTTCAGGTTGTATCTTTTCATTTCTTCAGCTATTTGCATGGTCCTCCCTGTTTCCCACAGCGTGCGGACATTCCACGTACCTATACTAATGGTTGCTCTGGTTGTCAGAAGAGACATCGGCCTCGTGGCTTCCGAAGAAACTCGGCTTTCACCATGAGGCGTCATAACATACCTTCCAACTCCCAGGGCAGAGTGAAAATGGTTATAAAGGTTTTTACTGGTTAGCGTTTTTTTAGCACATTTGCTGTTTTACGGGATGGGGTTGCTAGCCCCATGCCCAACCCTCCTCCTTTATCCGGGCTTGGGACCGGCAGCAACCCTAGGGGCTACAGGCGGAGTTAACAGGCATTACTTACAGCAGTAGATTTACGACATTTCAATTTCTATTTTACGATCATTGTATTTAATGCAGAAATACTATGTTTACAGTGTTATGACGCAAGAAAAAAAATGGTTGGTTTATCGAACGCCAATTGGGTGTGCCAAGTCGATAAATGCGCCTCTGCCGTATGTCCACTCAGTCCCAAGCCATAGATAGAAGAAGACAAGACGATAGACCAACCAGACAGAACCATATTATATTTCACACATTCCTTTTATGTATACATAAAACCTGATCACACAGTCAACCAATTAGGAAACTAACAGTAATACAAAATAGGAGCAATAGGGAATGTGAACTGGATTAAGTATACACAATTGATTAACCATAGTTCATCAATGAGAAATGATATACTAACGGTTAATGTGTCAAATGGGAGGATAAGACAGTGGGGAACTGAATAATAATAGAAATAAAATGTTCACTTTGAATACAACCAAAAATAATAAAATAGTCTACAGAAAAACGGTTCTCGAAGATAATCAATGTTCTTTAGGTACCCGGCATATCATACAGACGTAAATTAAAGTAAATAATTAACTGTACTGACGTAGTACTTAATATCTCTATGCATTATATTTCAATGTATTGTCTAGAACAGTGAAGTTAGGAAGAATATATGTATATATATGCATAGATTAGTGAGATTACATTTATAACAAAAGAGATTGTTACTTCAAATATTGTGAAACAAGTTTTTCATATCTAATGCTTTAAATAAAGTAATCACTTGTACTAATATGCAGTTGAAATATATGATAAATTCACCTCATGTATCATGAATGTAATGAGAATCGAATTTTTGTTATCGCGTGACCTACTGAAATGTACACAATAAGTAGCTATAATTTGTAATGACCTCATTCTTGAATGAATGCATATTTATTTCATAATACATTTTCATCAGTTTTAAATCAATAATTGAAATTAAATATCGGGAATCAATGATATATGTTCACACTAATTTCAAGTTTTGGCTTCAAACTGTCAATAGAGAGTAAAGCGATTGACCTTTTTTATCACTAAAATAATACTGAGCTTAATCTAGAGTTAGTCGATGTAAAAATCACCCATTACATCCAAATGTTACGAAAAAGTATTCTCTATTGCTTCAAATATTTAAATAATCAAATTTGGATAGTAGAACTGATCATCAAATTAGTAAAATGTGCGTTACACTATATTACAAAATGTACCTTCACTTTTACATTACTTATCATTATTTTGTACATTACATGAATTTGTTACGACTTCAGTTCGCTTAAAATAAGTTGACAATTAACTACGGCATGATATTCAGGCAATCTAAAGATCATTATCAGATATAAAACCTTTAAAAACTGTAATCTGTTTAAATATGAGACTTTTTATATGCATATGAAGGTGCATGTTTGTATCATTATGGCTTTGACAATAATAAATCAGAGAATAAATAAACTGTTGGGTAATAGAAGGGATTAAAATATTTGTTTATAAAGTGAGTTGGTTTGTTGAGATTGATATTAAGTTTAATTGATTGAATTCATCACACACTGGTGTTGTTAGGGTACAATTAAAATCAGGGAGCAATGGACATCTGTTTTGTTCTAGTATAAAACTCCTCAGAGGTGCGCATCCTAGATTCCACCCCAGGAGACTCGTGTTGGAGAACACCTAGTCCCGGTGGAGTTTAGACTTGTCGAGAGCGAGACAGTTATCTTGATGACAATGGTTGATCATCTCGCTATGTCACAAATTGATGGAGGTCAGAATCCTACCACGCGATATCAGCTAGGCGATGCAGAGGAGTAAGGCGTTCTCCAACCTGCAGTCGCCGGTGGGTGGAATTCGGGATAAATTTTGCTGAGGAGACCTATATTCGAGCGAAGCAGCTGTCCAGTGTTCTCTGCATTGCAGTTGCACTCTACTAACATCAATCTGTGACGAATCCAATCATCCAAAGTTTGTTTTTGTTTTTTTAAAACTAAAGATACAAACGAGTAAATAAGGTCACCTCCCTTACGTCATTTTTAACATATAAATACAGATCAAATCTTTTACCATTTTGACGAAGATTTGATGTTCTCTTCCAGTATTAGTGATATTCTACTTACTTTTGCACGTAGTGCCATTGACTGGTTAAGATATATTTAACGTTGTTAGCAATAAGAATACTGTTACTACTTGCAATTTAAGGCCGTCTGCAGCTGATAAAAAGCCTAGAAATAGATTGAGTTCATTTTATTTTTCAAATCATGTCTTTACGTCGTTAAAATATAGTAAGGTATCGTATTGCATGCTATAATAGGGTTTTGTTACGTGTAACTTAAAACAATTAGAGACAACGCGAAACGTTCCATTTAGGCGCATAAACACGAAGAAAACAGTCAGGAAATATTCTTTTACGATTAATCTTTTACCGAAGGTCTACAATTATATATATATATATATGACGGTGAGCGAGGCACTTGTGGCGTACTTAGGTACTAATTGATAAATAAATGAACTGACAAATGACCGATTACGTAGACTGAGTTGGACCAATTGATATTACTACGATAAGAACTGGGATGCTAATTTTCGTTTTCCATGGATTAAGAGTACGTTATTGTTACTTAAACACAAATAACAACACAAATTTCAAGAGTTTCGAAAAAGAAAGTAGTAATATTAACAATAGTTTACCCAGGGAGTGAGTAAGATGAGTCATTTGTGAAGTTTACACAGTATCGACTACTATAGCTGCCGACGTAAGAAAAGAGGTTTTATCTATTTCCTACGAACACAAGCGTTAGGTTAAAGATGAATGCTGATTGTTTAAGCTATATACAGGAAGCGCAGGCGTAAAGAAGGTTATCAATATCGCACTAGCAGGCAGAAAAACAGATTCCTATTTTTGTTCAGTGATGTTTAATTAGGAGTAATGTAACTCGAATCCTAAAATTAATAGGTGATTAAACAAATAGTAGTCTGTTGTCGTTAAACTCCATTTTCAACTAAAACTAAACAGGATGGTTGTTGAAGATGAATTTGATTAACAATTACCGTGATTTGGTTAATTGTATTTCATACCTTCTATTGATATAATTCGTGCTTTCCCCATATATATAAAGTTCCTGCTGTTAAAGTTTCTTGACAAGTACCGGTATTTTTCCAAAGAATTCTGGTACAGCTAAATTTGATCTAGTGTCATGTTTTTATAGAATGTAGTGATAATGTCGGTCAGCTATAAAACTTGGAGATTTAATTATGTGTTTCAAACATAATTTATATACCCTTTCCCTTATGTTTAGGTGCACGGATGTTCCACCAACAGCCTAGCAATTATTATATTTGATTTTTGTATACATACCTGTAATGATCTTTTTTTAGAATAATGTTTGTGATTTTTGGTAGTGTAGACATGATAGCATCACAGGCAAGAAGATGAACTTTAATGTCATGTTGATTTAGAAACCTACCGTCATCTTCTCGTGCTTCTTCAGAATATGTAATGATAATAGTATTGATTTCATTTCTTTCACGTATTTAGCAGTATCTTTTAGAAGCATGTCATAATAATTAATTGTCCAAAGTATAAGCACTATCAAACTTTATCTTAATTGTTTGTCTGCTGTCACTGTGATGAGTTTACGTCCATTTGATAAGTTTCTAACAACCATAGCCTTCGTTGCTACACCATACGGTAACACATATATTTATATGTTACAAATCACTTCAAATATTCACGCTTATTCACTGTGCACGTCATCCAATAATTTAACATGATTATACAAACTTCATGTTTGTAATTGATCTGAGTTTTGGCAATTTGGATAGCCATCTTGAAGGCACGTGAACCCACTTACAGAGCGGAATTATTATGTCTCATTTTCAATCATTAGGATTCAACATTTAATTTATGTGCTACAAAATTTATGTAAATATATTAAGAGTTGACTAATGGTGGATCCTACACATAATTTATTATCATCAGAGGTTTACATTTTGATAATCAGTACAACTGTACACACAGAGGACAACGATTTTTATAGTGGGAACCGGAAATTTACAATTTTGAAGAACTTATCGAAGAGTCAGTTAGTAGCAATTTTATTATTGATTGCTTACGAGAAGCAAAGCAAGATAATGACTTATTTATTGTTATTAATTTTCTTTGTTATCACTGTGGCATCATTACTGAAGTTCCTGTGTATTTTAAACAACACATCAGTGAGTCGACAACAGTATGTAACTTTTGAAATAATAAAATTACTGGCGATTCAATGAATTAATAGAAAAAAATAACAAAAATTTTTTATTGACATATGTTTAAATGATAAATCCATTCGTTATTTGTTTGATTTAACATAAAACGGATTTTTATTACAGTCAGTACAGTTTTTAATATTGCAAGCTTGAACGGGATCATGATGCTCTATCAATAATCAGGAGTAGAAGTTCCGTTAGCTCTTTAAATACAAGGTGGTGTCCAGATTGAATTTGACTATCATCTATGTTGTGACATTTGATATTTTTAAGAAACCAAACGAAACAAAAATTCATACTCACCCTGAATACATTCGATAATTAACACCATTAGCTACATTATCCCCAAATGGTCAGTTTAAAAAACTAGGATGCACTTTTCATAAAGTTTATATCCAATATTATCAATTTGTAGCAACCTTATCACACGCATTCTGTATTAATATTCAGAAAATATTTCTATCAATTAAGTATACCAGTTAGTGCTACTACCTTAATGACAATATATGTGTCGATTATCTAACCTCATATTCTCACATTATGTGTTGATAAACGGAGAAGTGGGAAATTTTCCTGGTTATCAGCTGTCTGAATAGTAACATAGTAACATAATGAAAACATTGAAGTACTATATCAGAACTTGCGTAAACATAGGGACACTGTCAAATTTGGTGAAGTCAATCCGACAAACCTACTGAAAGAAAAACACAAAAATACTTATCACCAATTACATATGTAATGAAGTTCAATATAAGTAGATCCTTAGCATATTTAGAGAAGGGCTTAGGTACAGAAACTGGATTTTTTCTACATTCTTACTCCGCTAATGACAGTAATGTTAATGGCGAAAGAAATTAACAAGCTTTTATACTCTTTTGCAAATGAAATAAACACCCATGCTTTTGGATTAGTTGCATGTTATATTTATTTGAGTTATTTTGCTATATAATGTTATTCAATTCTCCTATTTATCACAAATTGATCCCGGTTAATTGTCACAGGTAACTAGCTCATTAGACAACTGTTCCATCCTTGTACGAAGCGCTTATTCTCGTTGAGGTGGTTCTGTGTCGATTGGTGTCTAATTTTAGTTTCTTCAGAAACTGAGAACTGATGGTTGTGAGTTGAATTTCTAAGTGGAATCGAGGATTTTGGGCAGTTCAGTACTAGGAAAAAATAGCTGTTTAACGATATCATGTTTCTGATTATATTTGATCGTGATCAATCTTTAATAAAAAACTAAAACATATTCATTTTATAAATTTCTATCTAATATTTTGTCTGGTGTAATCTGCAACGTTTTCAGTTTTTTCCTGTGATCCTTGCTTGCAATATTCTCCGTCACTATTTCACCCATATGACTGATGAATACTTTATACTATGGTACAATTTTCAACACAGGTTTCCTCATCTGTTCACTACGAACCTGTCAATGTAACCACGCTAGATGTATCAGATTAAGAATACAAAATTTATGAATAAACTTGAAATTCTTAATGAAAATTACACTATATTATTGTCCCTTTAGTCATTCATCGAACGAAAAAACGATTTAATTAATAATGAGTATGTTGATGATAACCTCATCTAGTTTATTCTCCATATTAATCTTTATATTTATTTCTGTATATTCCAGCCTATTTCATTCTGTCTATCAACTGGTTATTTCCTATTTCAATTAAAATGGCATAGTGATATCAGTTAAATATTTTCAATTAAACTAAACAAGCCTATAAATGTCGAACGATAAGTATGACCTTTTAACAAAGGTCATCCATTACTCATATTACATATGATCACACTTTACTGGTTTGGTTCATATATTTTATGCATGTATAAACAAATACTACTAAAATAAAATGTAATGTATTTGTATTATAACAGTTAAGATGGATTATTATCACTATTTCAATCTAATATAAACTATATTGGCGAATTTAATATATAACACAATACTAGTAGCAATTGAACATTTACGCACATTTCAAATCAATTCATTGTTAATAACAATTAGTAATCAATCGAATTCAATACATGCTGTACATAGAACTATATGCATACACAATAAACTATATGTGCTTAAATTCATACAAAGTGGTACATTCATATGTGTTATTAGTATAACGAACTTTCATGGTTAATTGTCTCAGTCAACACTAGTGTTATATTTATTTTGATTTAGAGTTTATTATCAAAACTTTGTATAAATACACAAATGTTTCATGTTCGAAACATTTGGAATAATTAATTAGCATATTGCTATATAAAACATTCTTTACGTTGCATTACACATTTGGAATTTCAATTTATCTAGTTGATTTATTTCAGACAATTTGATGAAATGCATTTAAGAAGATTGGGCAGATCACAGTGTCTAGGTGCTTTAATTACTTATTTCTAAGAGATCAGTATTTTTCTGATGATTGTGCAATAATTGATAATATTAACAATGCAAATTATGTTAGTCAATTCAAGTTATTTATTGATTATTTTACTTCATGGATTCATTTTTATTGGACTATTATCTAATACAGTTCAGTCAAATGGTCAGGTGAGATTGGTTTTGGTTTATTGTCTTGAATAATAATGATGATTTGAGATAGTTTGGTAATTAGTTACTTGAAATATGTTAATGCAGAACTGTTAATTCACATCAGACGTGGGAAATGAAAATGTTAACACATATTGATGATGGCGAATAACAGTAATCTAATGAAGACATTTTACATGCGTTCTGTCACCACTTATTTAGACGTATGATTTTTGATGATGAAGTGTAGAATGAAAGTTAAAAAAACTAATATTAGACAGGAAATCAGCGTTTGATATTTGGGTAGATTTAAATTACTTGGCCGGGATTCATGCGTATGCCACAGTCATAGGTACGCTCAATCATTGACGTCCTCAAAGTATCCTTAATGTTGAATCGTTCTGATTATTGTCGCTACTACATTATTTTGACTTTTTCATCTTATCGTTCTGTTAATTTTATTACATGCTTCTGTTCTTACATTATTACTTGAGCTAAAATTAATTTACGTCAGGTTCTACGTAGATGACTTCAAAGAGCTGGTCTAGGCCCTATAACCGGTTTACGCAAAAGATCTAAACACTCTATCATACCCACTACTTGCATGTTGATAAAAAATAATTTATAATTCAGTTAGTTGATCTAAAAGTGACGGTTCAGATATTCACTTTCGGTCTTTATTTATGTTCATCTCTAGGTAATCATGTTTGTCAGTGAAGTGGAAGCGTGGATTAACTTTTGATGTATCAGTATTTCACCTATAAGGTTCCATTTTTAAATCTGTCTGTACCCATTGTGAAATTTTACGGTTTAATAGAAAGAACGTGATCAGGGACTAGTTCTCAGTAACTACATGAGGTTCACCGAACAGATGTGAGAGGTGGTTACCAGGCTACATATATCTTAAAAGAATTACCTGGAAGCCAAACAAGCAGTTAAATATTGTAGTCTTAATTAATGTAAATCAACTGACCTGACAAGTTCAGTTATCCTTTACCACAGGTCTTTATTATTGAAATTACTATGTAATTAACACTTAATAGTGTTTTCCTCTGGAGTCAGCATAAAGTTCCTCCCATATGACCCTATTTAGGCGAAACATAAGTCTCAGAAACCGGCAGCAATCACTGCCAAGTTGTCAATTTATTTAATAAAATTAGGCGATCATATACGAAATACTTTACATAAAGTATGATTAGAATACATTTAAGAGGTATATAATTATCAGATTCTAAGTTGCTTGTTCGTTCACTAAATTCTAAAATTATTATATCAGCCACAATATTACCTCCCTGTGAATTATTAAGAGATCAGTGACAAATAAAATTATTAGTGTGTTATCATTTCTAAAAATTTATTTCATGGACTAATTATTCTTCCAACTTACCTAGACATATCATTTGTAGATACTATAGATATTGGGAAACTTCGAAGTTTTCCTTGGTTATTATTTAAATTTCTCTACACTATACCTTTTTTCCTGTTTCTGATCTAATCTAATATTTTGGGGGTGCACGAGTACTTATTGGAATCCACCTTCTTTTCGTATATGTTTAACAAACCACACTTTTATTGAGGGCTCATAGACCAATCATACAAATTTTTTGTCTTTCGATGACTTAGTAATTTAAGGGCCAAATCTGAATTAAAGTCATTTAGAACTTAAAAGTTTTCAAATAAGTTTGATGAAGAAAATGTTATATATTGTTTCGCTTATTATTAAGGCTATTACTTTTGAATTTCATTGTACACCTGACGTTTTACGGAAAAACTAAATGAAGCTCATCATTTACTCAGTAATAACAAGATATAAGTGTATAATTGGAGTTGTAGTTGGCAATTTATACAAAGATGAAAATCACTTTCATGAATATTATCAAGTTATTAAATATTATCCGAGAATCAATATGATACATTTCAATATTTCTTCAATCAACCAGGCTTTAGTTAAATTCTCTACAATGAATTAAAACAGAATAATAATACCTATCCGAATAAGTTATAGACAATGAATACAGAGAATGATTATATAAAGGAATATAAAAAGGTAGATGTTCAAAGGAAAAACAAGCTAGCTAAAGATAATTTCGTCTTTTTAATGACATCATTTTTCTAAATCGTACAAATGAATTGATAATCATTATTGGAAAAGATATAAGTTATTGTTTTCTAGAGAAGAATTTTCACATTCTTCCAAAACCTTGCTAGTTACTGGCTCTTATGTCCACTGTTTTATCATAAAATGATAACATTTTGTCATCAAAGAGTGTAAAACTTATTCTCTTTATCTGAACAGACTGAATAGCAGTGAGATCATAAATGAAACTTATCATCTGGGTCTTAATGTTTATACTGACACTCAAATCCAGTGTCTTTTACTCCAAACTGTTTCATTTACCTTAGTGTCCTCTTTGATATACGTTTATCTTGGCCACGTTGGCTCAATGTAACCGTCTTGCTACTGTATCAAGAGATAACTTCACCAATGAGATGAGAGTACATCTAACCGACGAGTTCACAATAGATCGAAACTAACACCATGGTTTATTCTTTCAGCTACAATCTATCTGTTAATAAACATCATGGCGAAATGGTAATATCGAGGCAATCAACTGAAGCCACATATATTTTAACGTATACTGATCGAAATTAAGTCATAAATATCAACGATCTGATTTTTCGAGCACATACTAATATGGTTACAAATACCCTTTACTTGGTTTTCATTTGTACTACATGAGTGTTCACAAACATTTTTCTAAGCACGAACTACTAAATTATCGATTAGAGATAACAATTAAGGGCTCACTAGATGGGAAAGAGCGTCTCCTGACTAACTGTATTAATTTCTTTTCAAACATCCTTTTCTCCTTTTTAATTATGTGTCAAGTGTAAGCTAAATTTTTGGACTTCAAATTCAGTATTAACTAGTAAGTTATGAAATACTATCCGTTATATATTCAATCAATCAATGCTTGTTACTCCATATGGAGCATAGGCCGTGGACCAGTATTTTCCAACCAATTCTGCCCCGGGGTTTTCCTTTCCTGCTCTTACCCAGTGCTGTTCATTCTCTTCATGTCTGTCTCCAACTCCAAACGTAGTGTCCATGGATCCTCCTCTTTTAAATTGGACTTCAAAATTACAAGTTAGTACTTGTCCTGTAAAGGTTTCTACATATTCTACAATTTCTCTGTCAAGTGTAATCTAGTTATTGTTTGTTGTTTTGTATCGTAAGATCTTGCTTTCTCCTTTGTGTATGTTGAAGCCTACTGCTACCGACGCTGCTGCTATACTGTCCATCTTCATCTGCATTTGCTGCTACGTGGAATAGAAGAGCTACGTCATCTGCAAAGTCCAAGTCACCTAGTTGCATCCATGTTGTCTACTGTATTCCGAGCTTGCCTTGAGATGTTGCAGTTTTCATGAGCCCGTCAACCACCAGCAAGAAGTGGAAGGGAGAGAGAAAGAGGCTTTGTCTGAAACTGGTCTTCACTTTGAGTGAGTTTATAATCTGACTTCAAGGAACTGATTTACATTGCAGTCCATCGTAAGAATTCCGTGTGATGTTGACTATCATTTCGAGTACGCCATAATGTCTAGGAAGACTCCATAATTTTCCCCCATCCACGCCGTCGAATGCTATCACATAATCGAGGAAATTGATGCGAAACTCTGAGTTCCATTTTATTGAACCATACAATAGAGATTTAGTCGACACACTATCTATCCTTACGGAATCCGGCCTGTTTATCATGAAATTGGGTGTCAACTGGATCTTTCATCTCGTTCAATAACACTCTGTTGAAGACTTTTCCTGGTATTGAAAGTAGAGTGATTCCTCTGAAGGTCTTGCACTTGCTAAGATCTCTTTTCCTTGGTATATTGATGAGGCACCATTCTTTCCAGTCTGCTGGCATTTATTCTTCCAAATATTGCTGAAGAGGATGTGGAGCGTCTTTGTAGTCACTCCTATATCTGACTTCAGTACCACCTCTGGTATGTTATCTGGTCCTGCTGATTTGCCACTCTTAATTTGTCGGATGGCTACTTTGATTTCTTCAACTGTTGGTGGTTCAGTGTTTATAGGAAGATCCATGGCTGCTGCGTCGACGACTGGTGGATTAAGTGGGGCTGGTCTATTCAAAAGTTCTTCGAAGTGTTCTGCCCAACTGCTTCATTGTTCATGCACATCAGTGATTGGTTTGCCAGCCTTGTTCTTGATTGGCCGTTCCGGATTACTGAATTTCCCAGCTAGCTTCATCGTTGTATCGTATAGGTGTCTCATGTTTACTTTTCTTTCAGCTTTTCCCAGTAATTTGCTAGATCCTGCACATATGTCCGTTTATCCGTTAGCGTCTTTTAGCTAGGTTGTTTATTACGGGATGGGGTTGCTAACCTTATACCCAACCCTCATCCTTTATCCAGGCTAGGGACCGGCAGAATTGCTGGGGGGGGGAATTCCAGAAAGAGAGTTGTCTGTTATATATTGCTTTTATAAATTTTCGAAATAATACATGGTTAGTTTCCAATTTCCATATAATGAAATGAACGAAATCAAATGTTTGTTGTCATTTTTAATATGAATGTACAATTAATTTAAGTAGTCATGGAGACAAAATCACTTCTAAAAGTATACCTGAAGCCAACAAGTAGCATGGAATTTGTAACTAAACTATCTCATTATAAACTATATTAACATATTAATCATATACAGTAGTGAGATGTCTTTTGTTTTATAAACAATATGAAAACATCATGGTGTTTGTCTCCTGTAATGGCTTTTCATAAAGTCGTGCTTAATTGTCAGTAAGACTGCATAAGATGGCTTTATTTAGGATAGATGTCAACATTCATTAAAAAAGCGGATTAGGAAAAATACCGAAACAGGAAATGTAGTATAGGTCAAGTTGTTTATCCTACAAACTTTACTAGAGAAAAGGAGACTAGTCCATTTATTCCTCATATAGCAGTTAAGTGATTGAAATGCACTTATCAATTAGTACATTAGAATTCACACAAGTCTACAAACTTATAGGATACAGATATTTAAATGACTACTGCAAACAGTTTACTGAATGACATTGTGTGGAGAATATATTTACAAAATTTGTATGTGTATACTTTACGAATGAAATAACCAATTTGCTAGAAATGACATTGGTTGCTACATAGTAAGTTAATGTTTCAATATTCATTGTTTAGTATGGAAATAACTCGTGTTTCGTTATATGTTACACAAGATAACTTATTGTCGACTAAAATTTTTGATATTATTTGTAGAGTTAAGGGCGATATGTCAATGTGAAACTTCCAAACTAATAGTTACCAACAAAGTATCTGTCTTATTTAATATTCATTAAAATGTCTTTATGTATTCATGTGAAGCACATGAATATAATATTTTCATTCAGCGTACTGCTAATGAGTTTAGTACTATGACAAATCAGATATCCAGGGCTCCTTTGTTTTCAATGGTACTCTGTCAACATCAATCTATGACGAATTCAATCAAGTATAAATTCATTTGAATTGACGATTTATTTTGTAGTAACTAGAATTAGTTTCTTATAACTATTCTAAATGACTATTTGTATATGTAAAAATATTTGTGTTAAGTAAATATCATTTTAATTTTATTGTCTTCACTTTATCATTCATTATTTAACATTTCCTTAGATTACTATTGAAAATGAAACAAAATTCGACAATTTAATGCATTGAATAGTTAGTTTTTATTTAAGATAAAAAAATGTATTCAGTTTGAAAAAATTGAAGGAACGAATTATCCATGATGAGATGTAAATTTATGATAGCGATTTTTTAACTTTCATATTGTTTATTTCAATATCATTATGCTTAGTTTAAACTTTGTTTATTTATTTATGTTAAGTCTAATGATCTCATTCAAACGAGTTTTTTGCATTTTTATATAAAACATGTAAACAATATTTGGCTTTGAAATAATTGTCAACAAAAGAAAGTACTTTTTTGATGACTGTAAACATGGTGTAATGTGATTTACTTAGTAGTAATGTAAATGAAATAACTATAAAGTTTAGCAGTGTATTTCTTCATACAATTTCAGAAGTTATAAAAATCAAATTTAATAATTGTGAGTAGTATTTCTAATTTTGAATATAATGATTGATTACACGTTAACGGACGATATTCTTATTCTTCTAGTATCGAATCATAGATGTCTTCGTAGCATTGCTCGTATTTGCCTGGACCACCGAGTAGGCAATAGGGGAGTTATTAAAAGACTACTAGGTAAATACGGTAATTCTATTGATGAAGTAGTAAATCCTTATCAGCTGAGGTGATTAGGACATGTGTTACGTATGCCTGACCACCGCCTAACTCGACGAGGAATGTTGTCCGGTGTGGGAGTAGGCTCGAAGAAAGCTAGGGGCAGAAAAACCAAAACATTGCACCAGTCCATGAAGTCACTGACAGCTGGGCTGAGCCATGTTAATAGGTGCAGACTACCTGGTTTGGGTCCGCGTGATGATCATATCCACAATGGTTAGAGACTTTGGGTGATATGGCTCAAAATAGTTTTAAATGGTGCGTCCACTCCTTATCTTCCTCTAGATTCTAAGTTTCTGGACGACTCATAATTTTCTCTTTACTGAATCATATTTTCTTAAATCTTATCTTCGATCTCGATTCCTTTCCATTAATACTGACTGTGTTATTACCTCCCCTACTCTGGGATTCGGCCCGACAATTTGGCATGTGACAACTTGAACTAATGTACTCACTTACCAAGTTCTACATTATAACTGACTGACTAACTGATTGAGTGACACATTAACAAATGTATTAACAATGATTGAATTATTTAATCAAACAGCTGCAATTTATATCTATTAAAGTTGTTTGACAACTGAATTTGTTTTAATTCAATATCTGAACAATGAGATTTCTTCCGTAGTAAAGTTTCTTGCGTAGTATTCGTTTTATTGATGAAGTGTAAAATGAGATATGATACAGTTTATTCAAACGTATTATCTCACTCTTATGAAGATCTTATCATTAAATTTAGTTAACAATATCAATAACGAGTACGACTTAATTAGGAAACATTGTTAAAACTATGTTTGGGTGAATTTAGGTTTTATTTTGAATTACTATCAGTTTGTGTATTATTAAACGATAAGATCATGTAGAAATTCTCCCTCGTTAAATAATTGAACTTTTGATGAGGTTTCACGGTAGTCCTGATAAATTAATCTCTGTGTGATGAAAACGAAGGAAAAGGAATTGAACTTAATTCAGTTTATGCTATAGCTAGATTTATACATGATGATCATACTAATTTACTGTTTCCATTGGGGTTCAATCAACAGGTTATGACTTCTGACTAAAAATGATAGTAACGTGTAAGCACAAAGTCATTACAGAACTTGACAGTTTGGTAGTGTTTATTTATTCCGAAATATGTGTATTATGTTGTATCGTTTTTGTCGGATATCATAAATTACCATTACGAGATTTTAATTTAACTGTCATAGGTAAATTTGGAAGCCATGAATACTATCTCGAGGAAATTCTCTAGTGTGTTATCCTGTAGAGTCGCATGAGAGAACAAAACAGTTGACAAGTCTAATAGTAATCACTTTGATCTTTATTCATAATAAATGTTAACATTTAAGTCACATCAAAGTTTACACAAGTTTGACGTAATAAAATTGTTCTTTACTATCTTTCTATTGGTACTTTTTGGCTTTAATTTCTCAGTACAGTTTATTCCTTAATTGTTATCATTTTGGATGACGACAATTGCAAACAAAAACTATTCTAGCATATTAATTTTTGTTTCTAGATTAAACAACTTAATTTGTTGCATTCTTAAACATACTCATATTTCTGATTGAAAAAAGTTGAAAAAAATCATTTCTCTTGGTAGGTTTCAACAATTTGCCATTAGGAATAATGCAAATCAAGCAATTTTGAATAGTTAATTATATCCTTAAGATTATTAATAATATACACTTTGTAAGCTATCAATAAATAGAATGTAGGATACAATACCAAAATATATATAGTTGTTAAGGGAAATTTTTGCATTATGGCAATTAGAAACATATGAATATCGTGAAAGAATATTTCTTTTTGATTAGTTTGTCATCAGGCTCTGCACTAATTTACATCTAAATTTTTTACAATAATAGAATCAATACCAGTCAAGTGGATGGGGAGTTAGACAGTAATGTAACAAAATCAACATTTAGATAATGAGATGAAAAGATGAAGTTTTTCACAGATGTATCATATATTAGCATCATGCATTTTGAACATTATGATCACACATAAACTTGTTAAGACATTTATTTATGAAAAATAAAGGTTGAAATAAAGACAAATAAAGAAATATGAAAACTATATAGTGGTGAAAACAATGTGAATCACATCCCTTACTTTCAAGTAACAACTGCCTATAAGATGCTTATTTGTGTCACCTTAGCATTGGGAGTTGATCCAAATAGTCTTGTGTGCATATGAAGATATAAGGCAGCTATTATTTGAATATACTATTCAGCTAAAATCATCGTTACTGAAAAGTAGCTCATTAAGTCATCAAACTGTAGATAAACGATTTCATCGAGTCCCACTGTGTCGATCAGTCTACTCGTGTGTTTGGGAACAAATACTTCACAAGTGAGGGTAGTTGAACACACTATAATGACCACAAAAACGAATGATCTGTAATGACAAAATAGAGGCACATAATTAAAAGCTATCATCCTTCATTGTCAAACATTCAGACAGACCTCAAAATTGTTATCATATTGACCCCCCATGGTGTTGTATAAAAGTGTCTTAGGTCTCATACTAAGGTATGCTGAAGTATCAAATATACGAAATTTCAACTCCTTAACGTATGTATTCGAAAATAATTCGAACATACACTAAACTCACCCTGATAATATTGGTCTTACATCCGGTGAGAAGTGTGATTCACATTGTTTTCACCACTATATAGTTTTCATATTTCTTTGTTTGTCTTTATTTCAACCTTTATTTTTCATAAATAAATGTCTTAACAAGTTTATGTGTGATCATAATGTTCAAAATGTATTATGTAAATATATCATATATCATCTATGAAAAACGTCATCTTTTCATCACATTATCAAAATTTATTAAAATGGATTACTTGTTCATTTTTCAAATTGTTTTATTTTCTTAGCCATATGGTGGTGCTCAGTTAAAAATTGAATGGGATTATAATAATCCAGATTCTTTATTGGAGAATGGACAAATTTGTGATCGAGTAGGAGGTAAAGAATGTGATGTTTATTTTACACTATGTCTAAAAAATGCAGCCTCAGTAACAAACGAGTAAGTTTATGAAATTATAATTTGTAAAAATTATAAAACACGTATATATGCAATGTACAAATTATGTAATAGCATTTTCCACATAATCTCTGAATGATTAGATTAACATATAATGACAGTTTTCGAGCGTTTTCGTTATTTACTTTCAAGTTCATCAGATTCACTCGACCGAAGTAGCTTAGAGATGCTAACAGCATACACCTGAGAGACTCCGTTAATTGTTTTATGCTGTGTACTTCAGATTAGGAAAAGAATATCTACCGGTCAAACTTAAGGTTTCAGATGTTTCGAGTTCTTTAACTTGGGTGATTTATCCATGGGGTTTCAAATGGTTTTCTTAAGAAATGTAGTCAGGATCATCAGAAAAGAAATCAAAATAATTAGCAGCTTCCCGAACTATGTGCTAATGAAGTTATCTCGAGAGATAAGGATTAACAAATTCGTGATTAAGCCACCTAACTCGAAGAATATGACAATTATAAATAGGATCCTGATGTGTGTGGATAATTTAATATTACTTCATACTGTTTTTACTTTGTGATAATTTCTAAAAGGCAGACAAATATAGCCAATCGAATATTATTAAGTTACTTATATAAGGCATTTTCATTTTAGCGTAATTTAAAACATAAGTGTATATACATGTATACATGAAAGTAAAAACAAATACCTGTATCAACGTCATCATCTGTTTCAATCAATGAAATCCTGTTGTGTTGATAAAATATATTTAGTTTTATGATACTACTTTATTTGTATTATATGTTCTATAATCTTTAAAGACTGTAAACACGTAAGGTAAATCTTTCAAATAAACAAATTACTATTTTATTACTATATTACCTTACATCTAAATTCACCTTGTGATGAAGTTCATAGATATAATGTTGAATTCTATATAGTTTTGGGTATCTTCAACAACTGATGCATATGATTCCGTTTACTAATAAACCGTCTTTCTTTGATACAATGAATTAGATATCATTACAAACAATCTTGTTAACTGTAAACAAACCATGAATATTTTAATTAATTCTAAATGAGGAATTTAAGAATATCAATGTTTGTATAAATAACTAGTATAAGAATTATAGAACACTTAATAATTTGATAAGGTATATGACATATGTGTGCTTGCCTAGGCACAGACTGTAAATCTATCTTTATCTACAATATTATTTGAAGCCTTGCACCGAAATACTGACGACCGCTTAAATAACTGATTAGTGGCACCTAGTTTTCAAATGTTGTCTAACTAGTATCAGTCTGTCATACATAACTTCAAATTCAATTATCGGAGAAACTAAACTTTGCTGACAAACTTGAGACAGTCAATGAGAATCAAAATAATTGTCTCAAGGTCGTACACTTTATCTGGCTCAAAATGCTTACATTGGTTCGGTTGATTAGAATTTTCTATGTGGATGTTATTATTACTAATCTGCAAGCTATCAGATTACTTCGTGGAGAGTTGACTTGTGTCTGTGGACTGAATATGGCTTAAGAACCACCCACTAACACACAAGATAGAGTCATCTTCATTTGCAATGGTTGCTGGCAAAAGAAGTCAATAAGAACAGGCAGCTTCTTCAGCTAGTTTAGACTGACGCTTAGGTAAACCTGCATGCTGGTTGTATCGTGGGTGATGCAGTTACCTGTTTTGCTGGCATCGTCATTCATAAGTGTAAGCGAGGTATCAGCAGTGCAATGGTATCTACTGCAGGGACATTTGCTCAGAAATGATGCTAAGCTTAAATCCATTACTATGAGGAGCCGGGATTGTTGAAATAGATGAAGCAGATATTAGAAACAGAAAATATAATAGAGGGAGAAGTATGAGAACTAAATGGGTAAGTACTAATTGCTTAGATCTTACTAGTAGGTTCTTGGTATTCATGACCGAACACTGGAAAAGGGACATTTTCAGTATGTCCCAGATTGAACTGCAAGAACGCTTATATGAATGATCCAGATGTATGTTCTACCAGGGTCTACAATCTATACTAACGACTAAAGAGCTTATCGGTCTCTTCATAGACTTGGATGCGTTCACAATGTCGTAATTTCTTAAAGGACTTTTGTAGATACAAGTATTGGTGTATATACACAAAACATCGGACGATATTGGTTGCGACTAAAGGAGTTTCTTAGATTTTATAAGGGTTATAGAAACAAGATGATTTGAGGTCATATGGATGAGGTTCTTTATCGTTCATATTATGATTTGAATATCAGTGAAGCTGTTTCAAACCTTTAAAAGTTCGTAAATAGTGTAAAAACATTAAATACTGTGTAATTTTTTAAAATATTTCATCATTTTTCGTGTTGACTTATAATTTTGTCTTAAGTGTATTTCCATTGGTTGAAAAGGAGTTCAAAGTCAATTGTTATAGTTCATATTAGCCATCAATCTTTAGTTTCACCTTCTAATAAAAAAAATTAACAATTGATGTTTAGCTGTATAAAACGTGAGGCAGTTACTCACCAATCAAAACAAATTAAGGTTACTCCAAGTAGTGAATCGATTGAACCTAGAAAATTGTTCGTTAATTTAGTGTTCTAGCAGTTAAAAATTCTTCATCGAGCCTGAAGGTCTTGAATCCTATCCCACTTGAAATAGTAGACATGAACTTATTCGGAACTGGATGCTTGATAGAAGGATTGTTCAGTGCTTCCTGGTTTTCACAGAGTATTTAACTATAATCAGTTAGTGATATAGAGTTTGAAATTTAACAATATTTACAACATTCAATGCTAAGTGCACCAGGTTTATGACCAAGTTATGTTTATCCTATAGCTAGAGTAACTTCTAACGATTGAACCCACTTTTACGAATGAGAATAAATCAGAAGGAAATGAAGAATGGAAGAGAAGTTATCATTGCTCGTAAACAGAGCGTCGATGGGATAGCAACGTCTAGGCTGGCAAACTAGAGAGATGCTACCCACTGTGAGTCGTGACGTGATCTGGTGGTGATGTGTGACCGAGTGCCTTTAACTAGTCGTGTCCGCTAAAACAAACATGGTCAGCATCAATGTCGAGAGCCTATGTAGCTAATGTGTTTTACGGATTATTCACCACTACAAATGGCATCATATGAATCTAATATAGTATATCAGCGACTAGGTGACTGACATAAGTATGCCCTTTATAGTTAAATTAAAATATTGTGTTTATTATTTAAAACTTATGATAATTATTTTTGTTTTAATATTGTTGTTTAAGTAAAGTATGACCTTATTTAAATGACGCGTTGAAAATTTATTAAATTACACATTTTTCTAACAAAAAAAATCATTCTACTTCATTTTGATTTATCGTCATTTATTGAAAGGTCAAAATAATAATTTACTAACTTAAATATTGAAAATAATCAACTATGCCATAAAAATGACAGCTTTCTAAGTTTGCAAAGAAGTTAACCTGAATAGTAAATTCTCTAAGGGATAAGTTTTAAAAAAATGAATCAGTTATTTCATAATGATGATTTGTGGAGATGGGTATTAAGTTTAGTTGATTGAATTCGTCACAGATTGATGCTGACAAGGTACCAAGGTACCAAATCAGGGAGCACTGGATGGCTGTTTTGTTTTAGTATGGAATTCCTCAGCAGTGCAATAATCTAGATTCCTCCCCAGGAGCTTCACGTTAGCGTACATTTAACCATCTTCACTACTGGGTCTGCAGGCATCGAATTGTAGAATTCTCACTTCCATCAAATTGTGGTATAGTGCAATGATCATCCATTGTCATTGGTGATAACTGTTTCACTGTTGACAATTTTGAACTCTGCCAGCCGCGAATTTTCACTAGAGCCAGCCCAGTGGTGAAAAGCGTTAATTGTTTGTCAACCTCCGGCTCCTGCGGCGAAATCTAGGGTGCTCATTGCTGAGGAGTCCCATACCAGAACGAAACGGCTGTCCAGTGCTTCCTGGTTTTCATTGATATCCTGCCAGCATCAATCTGTGACGAATTTAATATTTCATAATATGTTATTAAGTTTACTAAACTAAACAATATTTTTTTAAGCATAACGTGTTAGCTATTCAATAATTTATTAAAAACAAAACAAGTTCGTCGATAGTGATTTAAGTTCTGTATCCATGTTTACATTTAAAGTAACCATTATCATATGATAGTTACTGGTGATTATATAGACGTCATAATCAAATTAATAAGATTTTAAACGAAATATTATATTTAGATTAATAAGAGAGGAATAAGATAACAGCGATTGTTCATTTTGGAGTTTGTTATCATTATGTAATCGTATTGATTTACAACTTCAAAATTCTCTGAATTCATTTTAGTTCATCAGTAATGGTACGTAATTACCTGACATTGGTATTACTAGCTACAGTCTGACAGTCTATGTTATCACACACAAACCATCAGTGGACTGTCACAATAAAGCCAATTTGCCATAAGTTTTTGTATGGTTGGTAAAGAGGTAGTATTTAGATTCGAGAAGCTTATTTCCTATAATTTGGAACTCGTCGACTTCGAACTGACATTTGCCCTCTGTTTCAAACGTAGTATTACTTGTAGGGAAATGTGAGTTTTGGATTCTGCCGCTAGCTGCATTTTATAAAAGTAAATTACCTTAAGTTCAGACGCTATTTCACTATTCACTACGTTTACATCATCAGGACAATAGGTAGTATACTAGTAGTGATTTAAAATAATGGCTTATGTAAATGAAGTTTACTAGTAAAATTAGTTTAACATATCAAGTGTTTTGAAGAAAGAAAAGTGTATGGCATGAGTTATTCATGTTAAATAATAAACTGAATTTATTACGACTACTTGATAGCAAACTTTGCTGGTACATTGATTTTATTCAGTAATTAGGGAGTACCTCAATTGTTAGTCAACATCAAAAACGCCTTAAAATGTCGCAACAGATAGCTTATAACTGAGTAGAAAAATTGCTTCGATTATTTAACGTAAGATAATTAACACTTAACATTCATCCAAACCACTAAGTTACATAAGTGTTTTATTTAGAAATTTACTGTTCTATATACTTATATTACTCGATGTTTCTTAAAAAAAAATACAGAACTGTAAATTATAAACTGATATTGTATATTCACTTAGGATGAACTTGTATCTTCCCATTGATTTGTTCTGGACTAAAGCTTGTCCCGGTGTGAACATCAACATTAGGATACAGGTACATCCAGTCGACGAGTCCCAAATAGGGCGAAACCCGTCTCCTGGATTCTGCTTGCCAGTCACAATTCAACTTAAACAATCTTTTTTATTGTGTATTACTTGCATATTATTAAGACAGCCAACAAAGTGATAAGAATGTGTTTTCTTTAGAATACTAATAAGGTTTGAAATAACAAATTAGCTATTGAAACAGTTTATATTGTGAAAGTATTAGGCTTATTGTTGTCAGCAGATTTTAATGCCTGAACCAGATTGCCTACAAGACTAAAAGCTGAATTGGTATTTGTATATACCTATTAAGATACTCTATACCCACTCACGTATAAAACATAAATAAACTAACAACCAATTTTAACTGCATCTACTGCTGAAGGAGCACTTTCCTAAATGTGACACCATAGGAGGATGGGATTCCAGTGATTGTGAGAGCTAGAGGAATCTCAGAGGATAAGCCAGCGTAGTCATGGTGCACTGTGAAACACAAGTTGTATTATTAGTCTTTTTAAGTCAGAAGTAGCACTCCGAGACTATGGAGTCATGTAGAAATCAAAGTTTCATTCAAATTTTGGTATTTTTGTGTCTTGCATGGGGTTACGTCGTGTGGCGTAGTAATAGAGAGGACAGCAACATTTTGAAGGGTAATAAACAAGAGAAGAAATAGACCACATAGGGTTTAATGAGACAATTGTGAGATTAAGTGTATTTGTTTGTGAACCCTAGTATTTGATTAAGTGAAATTTCGAGCGCTCTACTATACTGTCAGTCTTATAGGGGCACTTTACTGTCACATGTAGAAAGTTACAGTCATGAGGTGAAGTAAATAGTTTTGTTGAGAAAATAAACTAACAGTAAACGTTTAACCTTTCTACACTGTTAGTTACCAGCCTAACAATGGCAATTTATTATGTTACATGATATAGCCAAAATTGGTCAAATTATTAACTTAATTGTATTCTATCTGATTACTTCTGATTACTTTTGGCTAATAAATATTTCTCTTGATGAGGAGGAATGTAAAAAAGCACAACTAAAGAATGAAGGAAGTAGAAGAGCTTTTGTTCCTTCTTTATCTTTCTTTTATATTTTTGTGTGAATAACAAAAGGATCATTAAATGACTTCATTATCATAAAATCTAGAGACAAAGAAAGAGAGTTATATCTTACTTATTTATTTTGGTTTTATTCTCTATGGATTAAAGAAAATAAGATTGTTATTAGTAAAATTATCTAAAGAATATGTAGTGTACACTTATATGTCTAGAAGTAGTTTTAGTGAATGCATATGATAAAGTAAGCAAAGAAGAGGGTTTAACAAAAAGCAAATGATGGGGATAAACAAAATGTGTATCGCTGGGTAGGTGAATGAACGTCTAGTTTGTCACGTAATGTTAGAAATTTCAAGTTATACATTTATAACTAAATATTATTTTCAGTATAAATAGTAATTACACACATAAGTTCACTGTAAGTGGTTATATATATTAAGAATACAGGGTTCTTTGAGCTAGATAGTTTTTATCACTGTACTATCCCAATCAATTAATAAATAAAGTAGTCATATTGTCGATGAAAACAGATAAGAGTGAGACAGAATACGAGAACTTGGTTACAGGAACCGAACCCTCCAGCAGTTAATGTTACAAATATCTAAAGGGATATAATATTAAACTGTATTTTATTATCTAAAAAAATTATTACTTCGATGTGGATCGAAGTATGTCTATTCATTTTAGAAGAAATTTTTAAAATTATACCGATTGTGTTTAAAATATTTTAACATGCTAACAGTCACTCTTTTTTCCAACATTTAACATAATTAATCATAAGATGGTCAAATTTTGTCAATCACTTCAGGAATGGGGGTCACTTAAGTTAAAATGGGTGAAACCTTATTTCTTATGATTGATAGCTCGTGGATAAAAGACTTTTGCGTGCAAAGTTATTCACCTCGGCTGCCCTTTTATGAACTTATTTGATAAAATGTGATCATCATTGAGTAAACAGGAAACCTAATTACCTTTCCATTCAGTGACTGTTTTATATATTTGGATCACCTGTACAGAATGTCACTTCAAATCCAAATCACGATTGTGACTTTGCAATCAGCATATTATATAATGATATACAAATGATTAACGGGAAATGCCTCCTAACTTGTGGTTATCTTAATTAGCCACTAAGACTTAAGACTATAGAGTAAGACTGGTTACGCTCAGATCCTTACTGGCTGACTAACTTAATACTCTACAAACCGTAACGAGTAAGCGAACAACGTCACTGATTGGGAGTCAGTGTTAAGTCTTTTATCTATTAAAACAGCTGATCATATACACCAAATTGCGGCCAAAACGTAAAAATACAAAGCACAATAATAATTAAGCTAGGGAACTAATTCTCAGCAAACGGATCAACAGGTTTCTGGTAAAATCACAATAGTTTCAGAAAGGAAATAGTTGTGACATCAGTTAATAAGTCCATTGATAGTCAACGATCTGAACAATGCAGTTACTTTAATTACTGAATGTTAGTTAATTACAGTTTAACGGTGCATATTCCGTTATCTTTAAAATTAAGTCCTAGTTCTTCGCCAAATTTCAACACATCGAAATTTTATCTCCAAATTTTGTAAGAAATAAATAGTTCACTACAGCCTTGAGTTCTTGAGTTTCTGTTTTAGTTATACACACTAGTAAACGCTGAATAAACCAGCAGAATTATGAATGTATGTCTGAATGAACACTACTAGTGTTAATAAATCGAATTAATTTTGATGACGGAATTGGTGTAATCTGCTTCATTACAACATAAACTCACTGTCATACCTTAGATGGTAAATAATGTGACAATAAATTAGAATGTTTAGGACCAAGTGATTTAATCCCGAGACAGTCAAATTTTTAAATGGCTTAGAACCAGTCGGCAGTAAACTCTGGAAGTAAGTGTTGTTCAGCTTAGCAACCTTGATAGAACTAATGTTATGCGGTACTCATTCCTAGTGAGTATCAGATAGTACGACACTTTAGGAGAGCTTTACAAATTGCTCCCATTATCGCCATAATATAATGGTCACATTACACTATGATAGATAGAATTCGATCAACACAAGGAATTAGGAAAGCACCGCATTAGCCACCACTCAGTGGTAAATCAATATACATCATTCTAGTTAAGAATCAATAAGGTTTGTTTCAACGTTATTGTGCGTTTCAGTTGAAAATGATGGTTTGTGAACATCTTTTGCTCGGTCGCAGTAAACATATCAAGAAGATCAATCGCTTCAAGCCACATAGTTAAAATTCCATTTCTGCGTCTTACCAATCACTCGTAACCTTTAATTAATCATTTGAAAAGTGTGCTAGCACTGTATGTAAAAGTAATACTCATGCTAACTAAAATACAGTTTTATTTGCTTACTATATATATATATATATATATATATATATATATATATATATATATATATATATATATATATATATATATATATATATATATATATATAGCACAAAACCATGGGGCGTAAATACAAACAATTTTATTATATTCAGTAACATATACAGTAATGTCAGTTTTGTTCACCTCCAAATTATCAAGTATGCTATTTACTAGTACATCTTAATTCAGTTTTGTGAATATACGCAAGCGAAATATGGTGAATAATTGAGAAATAAACTTTATGATTATATTGCTTAAAACTTAATTGTTTTCATATTGCGTTAGGTCTAAATTGTAATCTGTATGAAGTTGATATAGTGATTTGATCTACTGAGCAGTATTATGTTCTTTCTGAGTTTTCTGGAACTGTGACTGAGCTTTTCAGTTTATCATTATAATATGAAGCTTATACTGTTTATATTCATAAAAACTAACCATGTATATTGACTCAATAATATTTAAACACCGATTAAACTCATAATTAATGTGACATATTTTTCAAACTCCTGAGCTCATCCACTACCTTTTTAATATTCACACCAATCATTGTATCCAACATTTTCAGTCATTATTTTCGTCCATGTAGAGTGAGTGGTGCTTAATGGTGTGGAATTTCCAACAAAAAATTCAGTTGATGTGTCCGAAATAAACGTTAAAGCTTGAAATAGAATTTTTAGCGATAATTATACTCTAATAAACACCATTCACTAGATGGATGAGTAAAAAGTATTTGACAACGTAGAATATAACATAAGTAGCAAGCGTTTCGGATACTCCTTTCTTTAATTGCGCAAAGATATGTTTCATTAACCGGTGGGACATATCAGTGTCAAGATAAATAAGTCCTCATTATGTGTAAATGATGAGAGCTTTATAACTGAGCCACCTGAATCAGAGAAAATATCTTCACTATAATCCTCCTCCAGATCTGCACCGTTTTATTTACCTGTGTCATTTAATATATAAAGAACTTTACGATGTTCTTTTCTTTGTTCTCTTTGATTTCTGATTAAAGCATAGAAAAATGTCATCTACTTCAACATACCACACGTGTATTTGACAACGCTGGCTATTTAGAATTTCGTGAAGGTGATGGAGTTGAGATTTTTGTCCCACAACCTGTCCCTGTGAGTTGTATTATCATCATCAATGTTATTATTGAACAATTAAAAGTGTATGTCAAGTAATCAATTAGTGTTTCGTCTTTATTTTCCTAATATTTTTTTATAAATGTTTTTTAAATTAGCTATTCAGAAGTAAAGGTATGGTCAGGCTCAACACACTAAGAAATCCTGTTTTTCATAATATTATCTGATTATGGATACACCCATGTATTCATCGTATGCATAATTAGGTAATGATAATACAATTAAATGTTAGATTACAAAGTGATAACAAATCCCATAAGACAAATATAATTCACTTCATGCATCTTTTGACATTCATAATCACTTATAAATTAGTTGGTAAACTGAGTCTGATACTTTGTAGGAACACATATTTATATTTAAGTGTTAATCGCACAAATGATTGATAGGGATCCTAACTATAGTTATGAAGTTGCACATTTTTAATTTCTAAGACCAACGATTCCTATTTATTTCATAATATTAATACTGGTAGCTAGGGTGATGATGGTCAGATACTAAAGGGTTTGAGGGAAAAATTACTTTTCTTCTCTTTATGGTGGATTCAGAGTTTGTCAGTAATTATTTTTTTCTTAGCGTTGAAAGGAATTTGAGGCTTTAATGTTTTCTAGAAATCGGTTTAGTAAAATTTGTGAGCAGTGAGGAATTATTTCACAGTCGTTTCATTATTAGTCTGATGATTTTCAAAATCATGTCTGCTCATTTTTGAAAACTTCTTATCTCCTGGTTAAACCATCTTATCATATTAACCTGACGAAATGACATTTCCAAAAATAACATAATTTGCATAAATCTCAGTTTACGTAGTTACAAGAAATTCACAATTTATATGGTCAAAGGAGATAAATGTGAAATGTTACTTCAATATTGGTCTACTGTTATGTCCATTGTTTCTTATACTATTATTTAATGACTTTCAAAGTACTAATACTTCAAAGCAGATATCCTTGAGGCAATAAACAACACATAGCAGACCAATTATCTACCCACGATTTTGTGAGATAAAGCATCGAATAGCAATTTATAAATAACTAACACTGTACATCCAAACGAGATGTGATTAACTATAGTGACTATATCATGTAAACATTATACTGACTACTTTTCTGTAGCCTACGAAACAATTGCAATATATGATAGGGAACCTCATGTAATATCCTTACTTGTTAGTAATTGTGATAAATCGTAGTTTTATTTATTTTGAATCTACGATATTCATAATACTAAATAATTTAAATGAAAGGTACTACTTACTATCAATAAGTAGAGTCACACATCAAATATAATTTGGTTCAAATACAAAGCGGTTGAAGATCGAATAATATCCAATAATCGGAACATTCAAGAAAGTGTATTATATACTTCTGATTAAAGAAATCAACACACAAGTACAGTTAGAATACATATTATTAGGCTTATTGGAAAATATTTAGTTAATTGTATTAATGATATACAAATACCAAATTTTCAATGAAGCTTTAAATTTAAGATTTCCTTTGCTTTTATCTATAATTCCCAAGAACGAATATACATTTACATTAGGCATATTTGAGCAAGATATTTTTGGATCTGTTGAAGTAATTGGTACCTTGGTAGCACAGAAAATTTATTTACTACCAACAAATAATTGGACGAACATAAGAATGTTAAGAGAAAATGATCAATATAAGAATACAATTTAGTAAGTCTCATATAAGTACACTTTTCAGTAATTTAGAAAAGCGTACACAAAAATAATGTTTTTTTTTAATTTGATTGCAGACATGTTGAATGTTGCAAAGGCAATTAATAAAAATGATTGAAGAAAGAATGATATCTACTTTAAGTGTAGTATAAAATTATATTGTTTTCAAGTATGCGTATGGTTTGGACGGTGAATGTCGCTTAGCAGCAGCTGAATAAAGTAAACTCTTGAACAATAATATTAAGACAATATGACGATAAGAATAGGGTTGAGTGATGAATCGTCTGATGAAGTGTAGCCTTAAAAGCAAGTTGATGTTTAGTGTTAAAGGTTCATTTCACAAACAACTAAAGCATCTAATAGGCGCATGAAGGATTTTATTTGTAAACCACTTAATTAGATAGTGTGCATAAGAGCTGTATTCCTAATAAGTGTAATATATGATTTTAAAACGATATACATCCATTAATGGAGACTTATGATAGATGTATTTGTGTTTATTTATAATACAACTTTGCTTTACTTAGTTTTGGTCAGAAACAAATGAGTAAAACTTTGATTTTCTGATTATATTACCAAAAGAAGGGTGAAGCGATTTCTTGAATATGTTGCCTACGAACATTATTTTATACTATTTAGTAGCATGTTGGTAAACAAAGCCTCAGATAATGTTTCTGAAACTTTTGAAATCACTTAACATTTACTGAATTCTGAGTGACATGTATAGAAAGTAATACATTTTTTCACTAAACTGTTAGGTGATTTCTATTTGTTCTCAGAAGTAAAAGTATAAGTATCGGAGCACTTTCATTATAATCACTAAATGAAATTAGTATCAACGGTTAAATTCTCATCTGCAGAAATTTGCATTCCATCATCAACTATCCCAATCAATCATTGTTATTTTAAGTTGTTTTATCGTGATTAACATTGATAAACTAAGTAAATAAAATTATGTTAACTTCGTAGTGGTCATAAAATTATCAACAGCAGTTTTCAAACAAAAACTCTGTTACTGACCTCAATCCCTGCATCAAACAAATTTCGATTAAATGCATAAAGCATAAAGTTATTAATTTTTTTTTCATACATGAGTTAGGTAACAAAATGTGGCATGATATTTTAAAATTTCAAATTAAATGAATGATATTCTCATCATTAATTTGAAGGCCTTTAATTTAAATGTATGTAGTCTACTTAACAGAATTACCTTTAGCTCCACAGTTATTAGTTGAATATATTCATTTCTTTATCATTAGGAATTTATATAGAAAGTATAGTTGCACAAAACGATTATTACACTATGCTATGGTTACGTCTATATGAAACTGGGATGACTTTGCAATGCAAACGAAGACAAAACTTTGCACGGAATGTACATATCATAATAACCTTACATAGTTGAGACGATTTCTTTTCAGAATAAGTCAAAGTACTAATATAATGCTATTGCAGTTTGTAGACCATAAAATGCAGTGACAAAATCCAGAAATATTAAACAGCAAGAAACCGTTACTCCATATATAGTTATGCAACAAATGTAAACATTACATATAACAAAATGGAGTATAAGAAAACTTTGTATTAAGCGAGAGAATATTTTATGCTAAAAGAACACTTGATTGCACGAAATTGTATCTTCATTATAACTTAATCATCATGGTGAATTCATTGATGAATCTATGCACTATACCGACTACTGAGTTGCTTAAGGTAGATTTTGAAAATTAACAAAACAGCACTTGCTTCTCAAATGTCATAATGACAAAATGAATGCATATACGCCTACTTTATTCTTTTCATTATTTTCTTCAAATTATCTTAATAATACTTATAGGATAGTCTATTACTTATAACCTTCAAAAGTATATGAATTTATACTTATTCAGAACAAAGCTAATTTGGAAAATTTCTAAATGCGAAAAAACTATAGATCCCTCCTCCAAACCCGTTTATTATTTTCCACTGATACTCAAATGACATGTTAAATATCTGCAATCTAAATCGCTTATGATTTTTTACTTCTTTTTCAAGCTACATTCATATGCATGGAGATAAACCGAACAGTTTAAGTATAATGCATTATTTAAAGATATCCAACTCGATGGATTCTAGATTCCTCTCAGCGTTACAAACTTAGTTCTTCTTATTAACAAGTATGCGTAAATCACAAGATGTAAATCATCTCGTCTGAAGAGGTAAAATGGAACTTAACTTATAGACATTATATTGTACATTTATTTCACAGTATCACAAACAGTTTAGTAAACGTTTCTGATATTCCTTAAATCATAGTTCCTTAAAATCATTCCTTAAAACATAGTGCTCCAGTATGTGTAAATATTGTTGTCAAAATAATTAAAACAGTTAATTTACATTGGAATTAAATGAAAAAAATAATTTATTTGGATAATTTTAAAATGCTTTAAAACGTATAATTTTTTATGGAAAAAAGAAGCTGTTCTCATGTCTTTTTATTGTTTATGCCTCATTCTGAACTTCAGTGTCAACGTACGAATGCAACTGAGCTGTCTAAAATACTACTATGGAAATCATTGTCACATTTTCTGTAAACCGGAACCATCTCGATATACTTGCAGTTCAGATGGTTCATATATTTGTCTTCCAGGTAAGTTCTTTCTACTGAAAGGCATTTATTTTCTATGATGAATAATTTTAATTTGCTAATAAATATTATGTAAGGAGAAACTGGAATTCAACCACAACTCTTATTAGATTACTTTGCATTTATTTCGCATGTTTGTTAAATATATACTAAATTTTTATAGATCAAATCAAAAAAGTATTTTGTCTATCCTTCATAAATGTTAACTTATTAAACAAGATAATCTAATTCGCTGAAGTTTGATATTAATATCTATAAATACCTTGATGAAACTTACTGACTATTCAATGAACTAGTATCTAACTAAACTATTCATGACATGTGTTTGAACATACTGTAAACCAACGTATGAATAATACTAATTTTCATCACAAACTTAAAACTTTTCTACTAAATTATTTGTACAATAATATTTCTATATTTTAACATTATTTCATCAATCATCAAAAACAGTGATATGAAAACGGTTAGATAACGTTGTACAGTTTACGTTTCGATAAAACATAAGATGTTCTAGCAGATATAGTAACTGGTACTTCTACGAAAGCTAGTGGTTTCAAAATTAGAGTAGTTGACCTCTGCACGTAGTACTATATGGCTACACCGTTATATTACTATATATAGTTATGAACAAATGATTTTTTCTAGACTATTAACTTTTGTTCTGATTCAACTAACTACGATCTATTCTTGACAGCATACCAACAGAAGATTCAAACTTGCATTATTCATTATCCTAATCCAAGACACTTTAAATAGTGCACACAAAGAACAGTTAATCCGATTTTTTATTTGATCCTATTTAATTAAGTGCAGTTTAAAATTGAGTTCTTATTGTTGATCAAACTCTGTCCGTCATGAACAAGTACAATATGACATTTATTCATAAAATGCTAAACGAACTCTTCATATCTTTATAATGCATTTCTTGTGACTTTTGTCTTGATTAATTAAAAGTTAAACAATTTTATTGCTATTGTAGGTTTACGAGGACCGAAATGTGATAAAGAGGATTCGTGTTACTTTGAACCATGTGCTGATCACGCGGTATGTATAAATAAAGATGATGAGACCGGAAGGATCTGTATGTGCAACGGAGAGGAAAGTCAGTCTTTCTTTCAATTGTTCTTTATTCTTATAATCATGATTATGTATTAGTTTGAATGTGTTTATCAGACAAATGTAGTTTAGCAGATGACATGATGAAAATTATTTCTATTTAAGAACAAGTATTTTTCCTGAATATATTGGTCGATGCAAATGTCAGATAGCTGAATATCATTCTGTATTGTTGCAGTCAAAACAATTTTCCATACAACTCTCGAATGCGGCCTTGATTATATTCCATCACTTAAGATCTCTTCACATGTATTAAGCTTTTAGAAGGTATGGGTTCCGATTAGTTTAAAATTTTCTGTATTTACAATACTGATTAAAATAAATATTGTCAGTCGGTCGGTCAAGTCAGTTACAACGTAGAACTTGGCATGGGAGTACATCAGTTTGAGTTGACATGCCCTAATCAGCAGATAGAGATTAAATTGTCGGAATTTAGAGAAAGACAAGAAGTAGATGCACCTGCAATATTGTGAACCATTTCCAACTATGCTGCCCAATGTCACTAACCATTTTAGATGTGATCATCACGTGGACACCAACCAGGTAGTCTGCACCCATTAACATGGCTCACCCCAATTATCAATGACAACCTCACTAAAACATGGGGGGACCAATATGAATTTGCCATTCACATTCCTTAGGAATGGTGGGCAACTGGGATGAGGCCGAGGGCCAGTTTAACTGTTCCTTAAATTGATCTGCCTATCGGTCCAACCTTCTGCATTGACAGTGAATAATGGTCCCGTCTTTTTCTGAGATAATTTCACTTACAGTCGGATTTCTAATACTCGTTTAATTGATAAGTCTGAACAGTTATCTACTGTTATCTATTGCCGCTGCCTTTTCCATCTCCTTAGCTTTTGCCACCCACTGCTGCTCACGATCAGTGTGTAAGCTTTTAACCAGCTTGTGTTTAAGTCACCTTCGCTCTTCATCATGTTCAAAACCAGAAGGGATGTGTTGCCGAGCATGTATCAGTTCAGTAGATGCAACTGAAATCCACCGAGTTTTCTTAGCTTTATAGCTTAGTTTACTAGTAGATATTACTGCTCTTTCAACAGCTGACACAGGATGGGTATCGCCTACATAGCTGACTAATTGGTTTTTAAGTTGTTCCTGAAATGTATTCTTGACTTTTTCATCATTAAGTTGAACTCTGAGGGGGATCTTTGCCGTGAATCTTTTACGTCCAGTGAGCCTCAGATTAATACACACTCGTATTAAAGCATGGTGTGAGTCTAAACATGTGCTCCAAACTGAGCGGCAGTCTTCTATCGAGCCTCTCCAACGGTGGCTGATAGCAATGTGGTCTATTTGAGTTTAACGTTGAGTTGATTGTGGGGGCCGCCATGTCAACTGATGTCTTTCCTTATGTTTAGAGTTAGTGCTCGTGAGAAATAGACGGTTATCTGAGCACAGTTGTAATAAACGGTCGCCATTATCTGTTCGTTGGGCCTCGACACCATAACATCCACCTGAGTGCCTTTCGGTTTCGCCTAATCTACCTACTTGGGCATTGAAGTCACCAGCCATAATCACTACATTAATACGCCTAGCTTTACGAAGGAGGTCGGAAAGCTTTCTGTAAAATTCATCTTTTACTTCATCTGAGCTGCAATCAGTGGGTGCGTAGGCAGAGACAACAAAGAGGCAACGACGTGTTTCCCTATCTTTCTGAGTCCCTACAGTCCTGTTTAGATGGACAACGCATAGGCGACTGTGTATGGGATCCCGGTAAAGGAGAGCCTGTTCAGCTTTTGAACTTAGCGCTATACCTACAGCAGCAAAGCCTTGAGTGGTAGTGGTGGGGGTCTCCGGAAACATGAAGGGTGAGCCGGGCTGGCTCTTTATTTTAGCAAGGTGAGGTTAAGAGAATGATTTTGCTTGGATCCAGTATATGCGTTTCAGAAATGCAGCAGACATCGATGGAGCGGGAATCTAGGGTTATAACTAAGGAGGCTTGTTGTCGTATATGGCATAATGTTAGAACAATAAAAGTTCCGATATATAGTTTAGTGCGGGGTTTTATGCTACCAGGAATAACGTTTTGTGAACTCAAATCATTAGTATTAGAGGCATGAGGTGATAAATATTTGCTAGACTGGTTAATCGTTGGGAAAAGAGAGTTATTAAGAGTTGAGGGTGGGATTTGACCTCGAACAAGATGATCTCGTATGCTGTTAGAGGTATGAGAGCGTTTGTCTCTTCCTGGTTGCCCACACGATGGAATAATATTACTTCTTGAGGTACCTGAAAAGGAAATTGGGTTAGTATTGGTCGTAGTGACTTAGTAGCGCGATTGCAGAGCCCAAGGAGCAACTGCTTGAGGCCGATCGCGCACGACCTTGTTATGTAATGTTTTCGAAGTGTTAGCTCCGTTCTTTGGAAGGCAGTAGACGGAAATCCGTGGAGTAAGGTGAGGTGTGACATCTTTAGGGTCGACCTTTTCCAACCCCTTCCTTCCTTTGTGAGAAGGCAGCATCGATGCAGATGCTGGTTATCCGAAGGAAACATCTTACTGCAGTCGCACCCCGCTGCAGCCAGCAGTACGACCCCGCCCTCAGATCTTAAGTTGCTGCCTTTAGTCTTATCGCTTTCCAATAGACCTGCATGGAATGGTAGGACATAGAGGTACATGCATTTCAGCCAATATAGCTCGGTTGGGTCATCACGATAGGCAAGCCTGACCACCATGTTAAGGTAACAGCTACGGTCGGGAATAAATATTGTGGTTTATTTGGTACAGATTCCTATCCCTAATCAAACGGCAGTGAAAATAATTGTTCTTTTAAGTTTTGACTAAATAGCAAATCTCACTATTCAGTTAGAAAATCAACGTATCTATGAATCCATTTATATCTTACTTAAATTGACTTGATCTTAAGCAGTCACCTCTTTATCATAAATACTATTAGTAACATGCATCCTTTAAATATCACATAGTGGCCATGTTTGTTTACTAGAATGCCAACTGATTCAGCAAGAATACTTCTTTAAAAAGGTAACGTTTTAGTGCATAAATGAAATTAAATTGTTGACAGTAGTTAATTATATCACCGAAATTCTAGAGAAAATGAAAATACCCGTGCATTACAAATTGTCTATGAATATTACTTTATATGAATTAACAAGTTAATCATTTACTGTTGCATTCTTAGATTCATCAGTGTCTCATCGTTAACAAATTTTCATTCATCAAGTGGATAGAATTCATTTTAAGGTATTTGTAAATTTAGGTGTCTGTATTCATCACGGATTAATGTTGATTAGGCACCATCAGAAACTAGAGGGCACGGGACAACCATGTCATCCTAGTATGGGACCCCTCTACAACGTGTATCCTGATCCCTCTAAGTAATCGAGTCCAGAGCCTTCAGGTCTCAAAGTGAATGCTTAACCATCTGCAACGCTGGATTACCATCCATCAGCAGAATTCCAACTCCAATTAATTTGTGATATGACGGGGTGATCAATCAATGCTGCTGTTGAAAACTATCTCAATCCCGACAGCCCTAATCTCTACTAGTCACAAATTCTCACTAGAACTTTAGGATTATCCTGAATCTAGTCACTGGTGAGCTGACTAGTGCAACTAAATTAAGGCAATTTTCTGAAGTGGGTACTAAATTTAGTTGTTTGTATTTGTCACCGAAACGGCTGTTTAATGCTCTCTGGTTTCAGTTGTACTAAACCAACATTAATTTGACGAAAACAAATAGTTAGACTTAGTGCACTTTTTCACAAGTCCGCCTCAATTGAAGTTTTAAATTTAGTTATTAATTCCCCGTTTAGCAGAAGCTAATATATTTACATGATATTAACCAGAAAATTAACCTAGTTTCAGAAGTTCTAAACGTAGTGGAGAGTTTCTATTATTAACTCTATATTTTTCTCTGACAGGACCTGAATGCTATTCAGATTACAATCCATGTGATTCGAAACCTTGTCAAAACGGCGGTGAATGTCAGTTAACTGGACATTATAATAAAAGTTTTGTTTGCCATTGTACTGAACAGTGGACAGGTCATAAATGTACTGAGAGGCGTTCAGCTTGTTTAGAGGAGGCAGCAAAAATTCGACGTAATAATAGTAATAACAATGTATCTGATGATTATTATAGCAATTCAACGGAAGTAACGTCAGTTTGTTTAAATGGTGGTACGTGTTTTGAACATCCGATAAGATTTGAAGTTCGCTGTGTATGTTTATCTGGCTGGACAGGAGAGAGATGCGAAATACCAGTAGAGTTAGAAGTGCAAGTAAGAAGGTTTTGAAAATGCAGTTATTGTAATTCTTAACTTTATTATTTTATTTAGTTTGTTTCGAATCTTTTTATTTAGACAACTTCGTACTATTCAGGAAGAACGAAAACACATACTAGTAGGAAATACTTTATTTTACTTGAATCAAGAAGGTCGTTCATCAAACGATGCATACACCTGATATATACTTGACTACAGACTAAGTGGAACATAATTACAGCTGTTTTATGTTTAATTTTAACAGGAAAAAAACATTAAACAAGACTAAAAAATTTGTCAAAAGCAGTAACATTAAACATAAAGTAATAATTTTCATGTAGTAGTAGAACTTGATTGAATCCACTAAGCTCAGTGCATTTGATCATCTTTATTTTGATTTAAGTGTAGTAATACAATATTCTTGGTGAAGACAGTTATTTCTGATAACTAAGGTAATAATGTCTAACGAAGTTTGCATATAGATCAACATGTTGGTTGTCTGTTTGTAGTACGCCAACAACTCTACATTGATCAATGAAAAGCACTCACATTACTGAACTCTATGATTAGGTGGTGTTTTATAGCAGTTGTCACTGATGTTAGCTTGAGTTATGTTACATTTTAATAATTCACTTTTTGTACCAAGTACAAAATAATAAAAAGACGCTTTTTCATCCTCTAAGATTACGTTACGAAACCCGCTGAGGTTCATAATGTAAGAAGGTTTACAATATTAAACTCAACACGATTTAAAAGCTTGAATTAGTTTTGTCCTACCTTGTAACTGATAGTCGTTTAAACATAGTTCTAGTTTTCAGGTCAGAAAAAGAGAATTACTTACATTTTACCGCTTTAATCACGTTTAACCTACTAAAAAGCAAGTTTTTTTTATAGATTATTTACTATTTTTCAGCAATCTAACTGGATATTGATAACACTAATTAGTGTTGGAGCTATATTGTTTTTGATTGTTGTTGTACTGACAATGGGAGTTGTTTGGAAATACATCATTAAAAAGTAAGAGGTTCCACTTTTGCTATTTATACATTTAAAATGATTGTTATGGTAATGATGCAAATGTATATTCAACAATAAACTCTTTGTTTGTCATATATTACGCTTTGGGGTAAATGATGCGATAATTTATCTAGTTATTCACATTATACAATATTTTCGAAATGAAGTGGTGAATTGATAATTTGTTCACTCTTTCTAGTAAGTTGAATAATGGTGTAATCTACAAAACTAACTGATTTTAGCTAGAAAGATTGAAAACTCCAATCAGCTTGGGAATACAGATCACAGGAAGTTAATTCAGTTATGTGAAGGTTGTGGTTTTGAGGAAAGACTTGATCCTTATTGAGCTAATGGATGAGTAGTATTGTAGTCTCATACTAAGACAAAACGACTATTTAGTACTTTCTGGTTTCCAACTCTTTTGCATCTACAATCAGTCCATGACGTAAATCCTGAAATTCAGCACTCCAAAAATTTTCAGTAATAAATAATGACCGTTAATTTAAACTGACATTGGTTTGTTGTATAGGTTTCTATACTCATTTTATGGTTATTCATCTCAGTGTTTCTTAGGGATTGTATCAAACATCACAGCATTTTCATAGGTACATTTTATAACAGAGTTTAATATTGATTCGATGTTACGAGTATATACTTTATTGTTCGTAGACTTCAGTATTAGAGTTATGAAATGATAAGCCTATTCACTGTCAATTCATTCAAGTGATATACATTCGATTTAATCAATCATTCATACTATAAACATTAATATAGCATTATAGAAACAAAACGTTAATATCTTTATGTAAAGAACACAACATGAGAGTAAGATAAATGTCAATTATGAGTTCAGAATAATACTAATACTAATAGAATAAATGTTACAATTTCACAAATGATATTCTGACATTTAAGTTCTATTATACTTAACGTTGTTTTAAAACTGATTTATAGATTTTTCTCTTGACATTCCTCTATAATGAATTTATAGTGGTGGCAATAGTTTCGAAAATTCTATTCATGCAATTCAAGAAAACTGTAATAATGATGCATATTAATAAATGAGAGGAGACAATACTTATCGTGTTTAAGCAGACTGAAAACTAGAATCATTCATCAATTGTCATTGACAATAGGTAGTCGTTTACTACAATTGGGGCAGTTAAGACTACCATGTTAAACATAAGGGATATTTTCGAGTTCGAAATAAACAATGTTAATTACATAGGTTTAATGACATAGTGAATAACAACATTGAAACTTAATTGGAATGCACTGAGTACGAGTTCTAGTGTGGACATCAACAATAAAAACTAAAGGCAGTATGCTGATGAGCTTTTAATAAAGGCGACGCTAGATGTAGTCTATTTGCTTCAAAAAGCATTTATACTATCAGGAAAGAGTCTTTTGTTTTGTTAATGACAGCAGTTTATATTCCTGATAATTACTTATGTCGATGGAATAGTTAAATTTTCAAAGAATTTCAACTTTGAAGGTAGTTGAGCTTATCAATGTATTTATATTTTGTCATTCCTTCGAAACCTTTTACTACTTCTGAAAATAAAGCGGTTAGAATACTTCACTATAATGTACTCCATTACTTAGCAAAAATTATTATTTTTATAGAATGTATGAATTCGTATTTATTTACTTTGATGACACGTGTTAGTAAATTCAAGAATAGTAAAGACTTAGACAGGTCATTTAATTTTTCAATATTAGATATATGATCCAGTCGTAGTCAGTTTAAAATGTCGATTAGGCATTACAGTACTGAAAAATAATTATTTCTCATATTATAAATGAATTTAATTTAAAGTGATGATAAATATGAATTTTAACGCTGAACATGATCTTGTTGCATTTGATTTCAACTAGAAAACCTATTTAACATTAATACAAACCTTCTGTTACCAGTTATAAACTAGAACGACGTTTTGTAATCATAGATTATGAAATAATATTAAAGATTTGTAGCTGCATATATGTTGGTAGTATAATGTTTACCAGCGTGAATTGTATGATAAAGAGGAGGAATCCATCACACAAAATACAATACCTTTAAATAATTTCCAGTAGGAAAGTATAATCAGGTGTTTAACTGTAAAAAACTCAATATTCATATTTAAAACCAATATGCACCAAACATTTATCAGAACGCATGCAATACATTCTTACTATATGAATGTTTATAGATAATAACTTGAAACAAAAAAAAACTCTAGTTTTGATTTGGAATATGTGTAAAACAATAAATTGTAAATACATTCCTAATGTAACTATGAAACTTTATAGTAATAATCAATTTGATTAGATGATTGTAATTTAATGTATTTTTTAAACATTTTATTATAAATGAATAAAATTAGTTTATTTTATTTTTCATTAATATATTTCTTAGTTCATTTATCAACATAGTCATAATCTATTATTACTATAAACGATACTTATTATGTAAGATATTTAGTTTTAATGTCAAAATGTAACAATTTACATTATAAAATTACTACAGTGTGACAATTATAAAAAATAAAGTGGCATTAGATAGCTGTTTAGTGTTAAGAAAGGACTCACCTAAATTGCTTACTTCACTAACTACTTATACTGATAATCATACATTCACTGATAAAAAATGTCGTTAGCTAATTATTGAAGTCGGTAGCAGACTATAACAATTTTATTAAGAATCAAATTCAGGGTCATTGATCTGTATCAAAGTGCATTGTTTTACATTTTTTAACTATGGTCAATTTGGACTGTTACGCGACCAATATCATTGATGAGTGATTATCTTACAATTAGATTTTAGTGATTTGCTCTAGCAAATACTCGGTAGTGGGCATAATAATATGGAGGGGTTTGTGAAGTACACACTACAGAAAAGTCTCATACTAAGGCGAAACGAGTAATAATCTAATACTTCGTTCTGTGAATTTCTGCTGTGCATATTTCAAGTAAACTGCCACTATTCAAACTCAGACTACATTTTTTATCAGATTGATGTAGTTAATATAGTTAAAGTTACACACTTTTGAGCGACTAAACTGTTTTCTGTGAAAACATTGGCCTTTATTCACTAAGCTACTGAGATCTGACTTCCTTAATACATGATGTCGAATTATTGGCGTACTAACTAAATACTTTGCTATTTGACTATCTGATGTGGTTTAGCCATAAAGCATGAATTACATTGAAAAAAATATGGATACTTAAGATGGAGAGAAATAATTTTCCATAAAACTCAAGGTGGTTGTTTTTGTTCTGAAGTTATTTACAATTATATAATGACATAATATGATTTAATGTTCTAATGATTTTGTAAGTTACAATTTTCATAAATACATTATTTTTCCCGAATATATATGATTTCTATCTTTATCTACATACTACACTAACATTTATACTTCGACTTATACAATGTAGACGTAAATCACAACACTTTGATAAACACGGAGCTATCGTGTTATACCATAATCCCCGAAGTTTATCAAAGTCAAATTACGGTAGCTCATGTCCACTCAGTCAACATTTTATGAATATCACCTACGAAGATACATCGACTCTTCCTCCAATTTTAACAAAATCATCTAGCGCAGCATACAGCAAGAAATTAGAACCAAGTCCAGTTCCTGATGAATATGATGAATGTGATCCCCTTGGTATATATGCTGGTGCAGAAATCTATGCAACAAGTTTTCCACCTGATGAAAATGTAGACGTCGATAATAAAAATAATCTCTTGTCAACAACCGAAACTCTATCAGATCCCTTTGATGAACACGCTCCTCCGTTACCTAATCGGCCGACAACATATGGTTCTCAATCTATTCGAATGGATTATGATTTCAACCAATCAATAGATAAGCAAAGACCGTTATCAAATGTAAGTACATTTACGAATAATTTCAGCGATTCATTGGCATATCAGTCAAGTTTTTTATCTGACCATAAACCTAATGTACCATTCATGAATTCACCAACTTCTGAGAATAAATCAAATATCTATCGTCGGATTTCAAGTAATGGGGATGCGTAAATTGCTTATTTTTGTTTCGGATTTTCAATTAAATTATTTTATGTAACTAACTAACAGCTGATCTTTAAATGATTTACCACTAGGAAGTCCAAAGAAATAATTGCACATTAACATTTTAAGAATGAATATTTTGTATAATTGGCGATTTTTTTGATTCTAACTTGTTTTTTATCATGATGCATACTTTTTTTCATATTACATTGATTATTTTATAAATAGATAAACAAATTTCTTGTAACCAGTAATTTTTTAATCAAGTCTATAAATGATAAGTATTCTAAAGCATTTTTAATTGTTACTGTACGTGTTTTCATTCAATATGTACTGTTAGTCAAAAGGCTTTTAAGTATTGTTATCAATGATAACATATAGAATGTCAATAGGTTGCCACATGAACTAGTTTCATTATATACAAATCATTGATATTTTATGTGAAAATTTCTTATTGAAAGGCTCACTGGTAGAAAACTTACCAGTTAAACCATTACTGAAATCATTTTAAGGAATACAAATTAGTATATATATATGTTCATAAGTTATTTTAGTTAACAATCCTTTAGTTTTCTTTTTTAATCACTCGATCGTGCTCATCGTGCCCATCTATCAAAGTAATCTGAATTAACAATATTGAATGAAACTTGGTAACAGTCTCGATAGAATTAGCCAAGCGTTAATATGAAATGAATAATAACTGAATGATATTTAATTACGTAAATATAATTGTTATCCAAACGCTATGATAACCACTTTGGGAATATATTGAAATGAATTGCGAATTTGGACTTAGAGCATAAATATATCATCTCAACGAACAATTATAGTGGGAGTATGTTACCTAGACACGTACTATATTGTAACGAAATACCCGTGATAACCCTTGATTATGCTGCACAGCAATAAACTGAAATGAGTATCATGAAGTATCACATAGCTTGTTCTTTCCGTTGTAACATACAATATCCATGGAATAAATGTAGGAAAAGAGTCAGACAGAGACAGTTATTTTAGGTATATGAAAATAACATCAATGAAGGCACAGATATAATCATATTATGTCAGTAAGAAGTAAAATGACATACTTTGCTGTCACATAATGCTCAGACCTATTTTCATCTATGATGGATCTTGGTATGTATAAACATGTAATTATGCAGAAAATCATTTTAACGTTTTATTAAATCAGAATGCAAAATATACTTTATTCATATGATTTTGATATGTATAATTATAAGAACAGTAGGCAATTTGTGTTAGCTGAACAACTGCCCACTTGAAAATTGAGGCAGTTCCATTTTAGAGAATACGATCAACTGAGGTAAATATTTAAAACAATTTACCAAAAATGCCTTATTTGCTCATATTCTAACTATTGTGATATTCCAATGTATTACAAGCTACTGAGGTTATTGACATTGTTTTCTATGTTTACTGAAGGTGTTCTATGCAATACTTTCTGTAATTATTGTTTAGTAAGGGACTAGTTTATATTCGAGTGTAATTTGTATTGAAGATTTAGTTCCAAACCCTAAAGTCTACTTATCCAACGTGTCGAGCTGTGTTACTTTGATATGTTCATATCAAACATTAGTGGATAATCCTAGGGGATGGAAATGAACTTTTAAGTGATATCACATTTATTTATGGAACATGTACCCAATAAATAAACGGAGAATTGACTGAAAGTAAAGAATTCTAAAAACGTTGTGAATATCAAAACCGCGGGAATGATTTCAACCAGAAGATATTATCTCATAATGCTTTAGATTATCTAAAGTTAATTTCTGAAATCAGTTTTCATATAGTAATTTATGTGTGATAATCATTCCAGATTATACGAGTTTCAGCTAATCATTAAAGGTGCAGTGAAAATAAAATCCTAATTATTAGTTAAATTGTAACAAAGACATTTTGAGCGAAAGTACTTTGGACTTTGTAAACCTGAGTGCCCAAAAAACTAATAACCATGTTGCCTTATCGATTTATCAATGATAATGATGAGCCACGATAAATATAGGGACTTGGATATGAAATAAAGGCATTTTCGGTAACTCACTACTTTGGGGTTTACGTCCAAGAAGAAACGACTGGGTATTTTGTTCTTGTGTGAGACCTTCGTAATGAATACCAATGATTTTTATATGCAGCAGAAATAAGGATTTTCAAACTTTGTGATTAGTACTGTAATTTGTGATAGCTTTGTTGGGGTATAGTAGCCATTTCTTCAAACTCACTACGACTATACATGGTAAGTGTCTCAATGTACGGTGTCGTAAAGTAGGCTTAAGATCTAACAGAATCCTTCTAACTCTGTAGTGATTCAACGTTGGACTTTAGTTTGTTTCGAAAATTAATTGATACTTGTAGTGATAGAAATAACTTAGTTAAACGAAAAGTGTCCCAAGTTTTTGTGTTCTCGAAGCGAATTAGTTTTCCAGTGAAACTTTCAATGACTATCTTCTACGTTTAAATTTCCAAAATGAAGTAAATTCAGAATAATTTTTCAACAATTATTGGGAGCTCGTTCTGTACTGTTTTCACAATTAGTGCACACTTTTTTATCTTTCATCTACTTAAACGACTGCTCCTTATCGAACTTTATGACATATAATCCCTTACTTCAATCATTGTGAACTACTGCACACATTTAGATACTGGGGACAGTTAACGCATTATCATCATGTATCTGGACGGTTACTAAATATTTATTGATATACTTATGGAAAGAATATGTAACTTACATTGATTGTTTTCGGACTAAGCAGTTTTGGTTCGCTTAGTCATAGGAATGCCCTTTTAGTTACAATTTGTACTCATGAGTTTATTAGAGTATAGATTTAAATTTTCACTGATTCAAAGTGAATGATAAAGTTAAATAAGTAGATCTCTGTAACTTTAAACAGGTACAAAATAAGGTACATATAAAACCAAGAATAGTAGCGAATGAAATCAAATGGATTGGTGCTACCTCATTTATGGTGGACCTAAACTACACAAATTACGACTGGCAATTGACCCTGCCTTGTATGCATATATATAAACGATTGTATGAGATTATTTAATACTTGTGATAATAATCTACTTTATTGAACCAGTTGGCTCAGGATTAACTGCGGAATGTGTATTAAATAATAAAATTTCCATTTGTAGTTATACTGATCTGTAGACAAAACGCAGGTATACTGGAGAAACAAATACATCAGTAGAAAACACATACAAACCAGATATCCGCCATAAGTAGCGACAACATAACAACTCACACCATCAACTTCACAAACGTTGTTCCAAAGAGCATCAATATACGACCATTTATGCTTATTCACAAATGCTGTGTTACAGGTACATTAACAAGGACAAAATCAGATGTAGAATGAGACAAATTGATTATCCCACCATATACTAAAAATGTTAGCAATTTGAAACTGATTGGGGAGGCAATTAGAACTAAACGCTCCTAACAAATCAGAAAATTACTTAGGCAGTTTTATGTTTAGAAAAAGAGACAAACTAAGCGTTTTCGACGAGATAAACTGCGATAAGTGTAAAAACCCTTAATCCAGATAAAGCTGTCAACTTCTTTCTCTCTGTCTGCGTATGCACCCGTTAATTATCAAACTCTACGATATATATTCCTTTCTACTATTGCATGTAGGCAATTTCGGATACAAGCTTAACAGAGAAAGCCTTGTGATCTCGAATCCTTATAAGCTTGATACTTAAGCTATTCAGGAATTAGGAAGCGTAATCACAAGGACCCAATTTATCAACCGTTTATTAAAATGATGAATTCAAAGATAGGAATAAAATTATAGGTTAATTGAATTTAAAGTAAATTTGAGAAAATTAATAGAACGTTTTAATAAACTAAAAACAGACAGGAAAAAACTGTTAGTCTTTTATGGAAATCGTCTACCAGAAGTTTATGCAAAAGAAATCTCCAGGAAAACGACGGAGGCGTGGCATTGAAAATATTTATATCAGAGAACGGAAGTGAGTTCCTGGGTTTCCTTTTGACCACCCCGGAAACTGCATTACAAATATGAGAAATCAGTGTAACTAAAAATCAAGATATAAAGACAAATGCACCCACCTAATTTGTGTGATTGTAAAATTTACCTGGAAATTTTTATTGCAGATAATGCCTAATGACTAGACACATAGACTCCGACAAGAATTTATTAAATATAATGTAACGATGATTTATAGACAATTCTTGTTCTTCCAACTTTTTTAAACCTGATGATAGTTTCATATAAGCCACTACTTATGCTATACGTTACATGCGTATGATTATACTTATATGTCGATGAAATTAAGTTATGAAATAAAAATTTGAGGAATCATTAACTTTCAGACAATATCCAATGTCTAATAATCAGATGCCTATAACATCATCGGTTATGTATTACACATTTATTTTATTCAACATTGATAAAAGTATCATTTAGGTAGAATGAATAAATACAACGAACATTCTTGTAGACACCAACTATACACCAGATTTTATTGTTTCATTCTTTTTATATCTATTGATTAACTTAAAAATAAACTAGAAAATTTTTAATTCATTAAATTCATTTTTCTATTTATTTAATAATTACTAGATTTACATTATTATAAATGAATATTTTACATGTATATAAACAAAATAAAATAATAATTAATAAATTTAATTTTCAATATGTATATTAATAATAGTTATAACTAGATTAATATACACAACATATAAAGAGGAAAAAAAAAATACTATTTACACTGGTTTCTCTATTTTTTTTTTTAAATTTATTTTACGATAGTATACAAAAACAGCATAAAAAGTAATTCATTGTATCTATTTACAATTTAATCCATATATATATATTGAATAATGGAATGTAAATCAGATGATTTATTCAATTGTATATTTATATTAGAAATTTTAAATAAAGATAATAAAACAACATTTGATTATAAAGTAATTATCACGTTGAATATGAGGTCGATTTTAAAAATTAACAAAGTAACAAATAATACATTTGATTTACTTCATTGAATATGATACCGAATAAATAGAAATATTAAATGAAGATTAACTATAGTTACATTATTCAATCAATTTAATCTGCCTTATGCAGTACAGTAAATGGGTATTTACAAAGTGCATGCAAACTTCATCAAACAATACCTATATTAATATTAAATTTGTATTCATAATTAAAAAAAAAACATAAAACATAGATAGGCATATTACCTATCAATTCTCTTATTCTATTAACAAATTATGCACTAATCTTTTGTTTATCTTTAATTTACTCATCAACAATTCCTTCTAATTACTAACTTATCAATCGATTAACTGATGCATTGAAAAACCTTTTTTGTATTCTCTTGTATAAATGAATAGTCCATCTCTATTCAATAATAACAAATCCCAAATGATATAAAAAAAAATTTCAAATAGAAAATAAAAACAAAAAAAAACATAAAATTTTGGAAGAATACGAAGTTGAACAAAGCAGTACAATTAGTTTCCTAGTTAGTCTACACTCTATTTAATTTTGAATGTTACATTTAATTTTATTCTACTTCTTTGTACTTTCTTTTGTTTTTCTTTTGTAATTTTGTCACTATTGTGAATAGATATAATTTCGTTTTTCTTTGAATAAAACATACATTTTTAACTTTGTTGTTTATTTTTGTTGGATGTTTGTAAAATTTGTGGAATTTTTGTAAATTTTAGTTCATTTGAGTTCATTCACGTTAATAGTTGATTATTGAATTTTCTTCTCAAAATAAAGTTGTCGTATTTGTATTGTTTTCAGTATTTGTGAATAGTTTCCAGTATACATAATAATGATATTCAATATATAAATTGAAGAAGTATATCATAGATATAAAAACGTATTTTTTATCAGACGTTAACTACTATATTCATCTTGAATGTTGATCTTTTGAACGAAAGACATTTGATGAACAAGTTGGATTGGTAACAGATATATGCGGGGGATAGATGGAAGTATAACAGATCTGAACACAAATAAAGAACAGTATTCTAAAAATAATGATTTGTTCTCAGTGAGTTAAAATTAAACAAGTATGATTTATAATTCAGGGTTGTGGTGAGTGTTGAATTTGAATCCAGTATCAAGAATTAAACTGAGTTAGACCAACGCTTAAACCTAGAAAGCACTGAAAATGTGTTTTGCTTTCGAATAGGACTCTTTAGTACTGAGCATTCATGACCCCATGAAGGATTTAGCCTCAAGACCTACAGGCTTCTTGGAGAGTGTATGACCGATAGACCACTAGCTGATGCTTCAAAGCCTTTTACTAGGAAGAAACACCTCTTCACTACTTTCTGGTTATCAGTGGCTGTCTCAGGTCAATTCTTGTTACGAAATTTAAATAGAAAGAATTAAGTCGTAGGATTTACAAAGACGTATCCCTCATCTTTTAACAATTATTGACAGTGAATTGGTCTATGATCCGTGTTACTAACCAATGTTTTGTACAGAGCTAGCAAAAATCAGGGTGTTTTGTACATTTACCTTGTCTTAATCTTCGGGCTCTAAATAATTTGCATACGTATATGGGCTACGCATCTTATTAGTCTCAAAGCATTTATGACCTACTGTCAGCCAACGTGTAAATAACAATCCTTTAACGTCGCTTTCAGGTATACGTGATATATTAATTTTCAGTAGCTCCGTGGTTGGCGTTTACCTGTTAGCATTTTCCCTAAATCACATGTAAACATGAAACATGTATAGACATATTCATCATTTTGTTAAGCTAATGACTTTTCTGCAATAAACGTATTATGCATAAACTACTATACACGATTAACTAACTCAAGTCAACTGTTGAATATATCGTTATTGACAAAGTTGTGTTCACGATCGGCATTACATTTGGTATCTACAACCTATTAAGCAGAGATAGTGATTCACTCATTTTAGAACTTCTTGATGAAATCATGGAACCAGTTACTTGTTTCTTAGGTCTAAATAGATTACTTCAGAATATTTTGAATTTGTTCACCAGAAATATGAAAAAAAAATATATCTCTCTGAATCATCCTTATTCAAAATTGTCTTTTTATGTAGACGAGAATGTATTTGAAATAAGATAATAACTCATTTGAGCAATAGAGGAATATAAATAAACTGGATACCTAATTGGTGAATATCCATCTTCAAATATATTGATTTCAAAATTGAAGTCATAATGTATTTTTACTGTAACTTTCATCGTGATGTTAAATAACTATTAAACATTAAAATTCATTGATAAAAAGAAAACGGGGGTGTAAACAACGAATTGTCTCCTTAAGACAATTTAAATTGATTTATGTCAGTTAGTTATGTACATGGTACGGAATGGAATATGGGTACATTGGTACAAGTTATAACACCCAATTTATTCAGATAAATGAATGCCGGATTTGAGACAACTTTAAATAAAATACTGAATATCATGAATGTACTTATGGAAAAATGGAATAATTCATGAAAACAATGATTTGCAAAATGTGGAAATTTCAAGGATTTAAGGGAAGACAACGAGTAAGTGCATCTGTTCCATTGTGATTGATTCTGAGTCATATCATGCGTTTTATCTTAGCACTAGTTACGACAATCTAGCGGACTGCATCAACCAATACATCTAGGATCAAAAGTCAAAGACTTCATGGACTGGTGCTAAGTTTTGGTTATTTGGCCCCTAGCCTTTAAGATTCCGTACACACACCGGTCACAACAACACGTGAAATGTAAACAGTTGTATAGAATAGATAATGCATGCCCCCCCCAACCAACTCAGTCAACTGATTTTTCCTTGGTTTAAGTTAGTCATTAGTTACTTGGTGGTCCTAACATAATTCTCTGATCAAATGCTATCGAATGTTATCTGATCTTAATAGTCGTGTTTCACATTCATATTCTAAAACAATTGGGACTTATTTTTCGATTACAAAATTGGCATTGTATTTACGCAAGTGGTGAAGTAAGTTTTCTAAAGCCGAATAAGCTATTTGAATGCATCCTAAGATTTCGTCAGACATTAACCCCTTAGGGTTGTTGCTACTTCTACTGTAGTGATCGATGAGCTGAGGCGCTTCACTTCAGATTTTCATTTCAGACGTCATTTCAGACAAGCCGAAAAGCAACAACTTGTGATCAAATTGAAGAAAAACACCTCAAGAATGATTGTAATGTTGTTCAGTGAGACCAAAAGCCACCATTTTCCAATGAGTTGGTCAAACAGAACAATAATATCTGGAAACTTTGAGTCGATAAGTAAGCATAATAAATGAGGATTAATCCCTTGAAATTCAGGCGAAGAAATCGTTGTTTCTAGCAGAAACTTTATAATGAAACTATACAAAACAAGAAGCAAGCGCTAGTCATTGTAGACACCAGTTTAATTTAGGGGTAAAGATGACTGTTCTCCATAATCTCTGACTTGGTTAAATATGATCGAGTAAACAGTCATCAAATTGTTCTTATTTCTTTAGCATACTTTGAATTACAAACATTGACTAACAGTAAGTCGGCCTAAGTTGTCGAAAGTTATTTTAAAGTCAAGAAATACCGGACGTCGATAAGTACGTTAGTGTTCTAGAATCTACAGAATTGTATAAAAGGGTTCGAAAATGGCCTCGTCTTCACGGGTTCGTAGTTCAGATGCCTTATTTAACAATTTAGGTTAATACTTTGAACACTATATTGGTTAAACCTATCAATTTATCATTGTCACAGGACAATTTTGTCTTACAAACTAGGACGATAAATTACCAGTCAGTTGTGATCGTTCCACTACACAAACTCCATATATAACATCAGTTAATCTAATTCTAAAGCGAAACCACCATTCTTAAAAGCCTCTGATTTAAGTTCATTTGGCTTTGCAGCTCTTCCTGATATCAGATTAGACATAGTACATTCAACCTCGACAAGAAACAGGATTTATATCAATCTCAAATTCAGATTGTTTTGGAGTAGTGGGTAGATGAAAGTCAACTGAAATAATTTTCACATTACCTTTACTTATCCTTCTAAACGCAAAAAAATGAGTGCGAATAAAATCTCTTTTTTCAGAGACTATTTTCTTATAATTTGACACTTTAATTACCTTTTATTTAAAAGTTTTACCGCTATGTAGTGTGATAACTAACCTTTACCTTTTCTACTTCTCTTACTTGTGTTGTTCACTACTCTTCATAACTGCTCCTCAGACTCTGTTACACTAGATTTACGTTGTCTCCTCTTTTCATTATGTTCAAAACCTGATTTTACATTTACTATTTTAGATTCGCATTACAGGATAACCTTGACATTCTTTTTTAAGGAATCCTATTTGTATCAAATTATAATGAAAAATAAAACAATTATACTAAACAAAATATGCATTCATCTTACTTTACGAGCTGGAATTCGTATAACCATACGTCCTAAACTTGCAATCATATTTAAACAGACTAACAATCCACCCATAGCCATCATTACTGTTAAACTAGTTAATAATAAACGATTAACAGCATTAATTAACGTTGACAGACTTCCAATTGATGTAGTAAGTTGTTCATAGTCAAAATCTAATTGATTTCCGTCAATTTCAATAAATTCAGTCTGATTATTGGTTGGGGTAACTTTTTGATTGTTTTTCTTTTTGTTTAGTTTGAGTGGTTGTTCGTTTAAACTTGTCATTCTTAATAGACGAGACAGGTGACCTTCAAGAAATGATTGTTTTAACAAAAATGCTTCATCATTATTATGAAATGAATAAATTCGAAATGATTTGGATGAAGTAACTAATAATTAGTACCTATAGACTTACTGTTATAGCCACAAAACTGTAAACGACTTTTAATCATGTGATGTATGCGTACATATATGTGGACATATATGTGTATAAACCTAAAAGTACTATAATTTCATGATATCTAGCAGTACTGTAGTATGCTTTTACCAGATAATGTCATAATCGGTCCCATACAATTTTGCTCTAAGTGTAACTTGTTAGTACAAATCAACTTAACATTAATATTGTAAAAGAAGCAAAAACAGAGTAAGTAATATTATTCAGGACATAATATTTAAATTTGGCTTTGCAACAAGTTGAAAACTCTAGTCTGGATGTTTTGTACTGATGAAGTTTACAAAAATGATTATGAAAGCGCCACAATTAAATCATCCAACTCAGAGAGGACAATTTGATGAAAACCGTCCTCTACAGATGCAAGTCCACACTAACTTCTCAAGGCTCTGATGCCGTTGGAAATCCGCCATTGTAGTGATCATTGCTTTGGTAAGCAACAAATGTTGATGTATTTAAGAGGCAACTGACTCTAACAGAAGTAACCTAATTTCACCAGTCACTTACCGGTTAGCAAATGATGAACTATCAAGTGATATCAAGTAATATACTGCACTAGAAACCAGTTATATGAAATTTATCTTAGATCAACTCCGTCTTGACGCAGACTGTTAAATTATTCTACCATGATTCGTAATGGATTTATCAGCTGAAGTGATCATTTTTTTCACTCACTGGCTATCGCTAGTTCACCTTTTGTAACATTATTTATAGAAAGCTCATCACAGGTCTCTTGAATAGTTTAAACGCTACATAATTAATTTTATAAGGAATTAGGACATCACCACGTTATAAATTAATAAGCTATGTCAGGTGGTGGACAGTAGTCGAAAGAAAACCCTACTAGACTATACGTCAGTTAGTGTATTTCTAGATGACCCTTGAGAAAAGTAATGCTCCTCTTGTCAATTGATTTCACAGCTCGAGAAGCTGTCTATATTCGTCTCCAATACTGGAGTACGTACATTAACTGTCAATCTAGTAGCGTGCAATGCTACTTTCATAATGTTATTATTGTCGATTAAAATATGTCAAACGAGATACCATGCTGATTTTTGTAAGCCCTATCAAGTCATCTGATGTGGTTAGACGAATGTGAATGATCCATATTTGTATTACGTTGTTTTTGACTAACAGCTTGAAATTTCAACAGATAAACAATTATTAATAGTACTATTTATATGAATTCTTCTGAGTTATACTTCCAATGCAAATTTACTAGAACAAATTAGATGAGTACAAAGTTTCTTCGTAATCATGTAACGAAACATTTTCTGAATAGAAGTTTAAAGTGTTCAAGATTTAATGGAAAATAGTTAGCGAAGCCGTATATGGTGCACATCCACGACCCCGTCGGGGATCGGAGCCAGGACCCTCAGGGTCAGCGGCGAATGCTTTACCATTGGACCATTGAGTCGGATCCTAGCGGTTGATATCTCCATTTCAGTCAATTCGCGGTACGTTACGCGACCTCCTTCATGCCATCGGTAGGTTACTGCCTGGCATGGTTGAACTCTACCGGTCACGTCTTCACACTAGAACTGCAGGAATAACCTCAAGGAGCTAGTCACTAGTGAGCTGAGATTAGTTACAATTAAAGGGGGGGTTTGTGGCTACAGTTAACTGTCACTTTTGATATCACGAATCGATTTGAATCAGACAACTATTGACCACCTGGAAGCACAGAACAGGTGTTTCGTTCTAGTATGGGAATCCCCAGCAGTGTGCATTAACGAACCCATCAGGTCCGGTGGAGTTCAGCCTTGTCGGGTGTGAGGCAGCAACCTACGATAACATGGAGGAGGTCGCGCGGCGTATCAAGAATTGACTGAATTGGAAATACCAACCGTTAGGAGCCGACTTAGTGGTTCAATGTTAAGGTGTTCTCAGAGGAGCCAGAGGGTCCTGGGTTCGATCCCCCATGGGGTAGTGGTTGTGCACTGCTGGGAGTTCCATACTAGGACGAAACAACTGTCCAGTGCTGATAGGTGATCAATGGTTGTCTGATTCAGATCAGTTCATGATATCAAAGTTGACAGTTAACTATCTCTACAAACCCCCCTAATTAAAGCCGTATATAGTTAGATAAAGCAGACATTTCTATCTAACTGTCATTCATTTATTTACCATGAAGAATGCAATGACAGTAAATGTTACTTACTTTCAGCGTAAGTAGCAGGAACAATTGGTGATAAATGACATACTGGAGTTTTTAATGTATGCTTAATTTGTTTATTTGTTAAAGGATCCAATTTCCAATTAGATAAAATTAATAATGCTTTCTCAGTGAACTGAGAATTTGAACCGATTAATTCACAGGCAGAAAATGTTGAATTTGTATCAGTTATCTGTGGTAAATGAATTCGTACAGTTTGTTTATCTAAAGCATAATAATGATTAGCCAATTCTTTTTGTAGTAAACATATTTCTGTAATAAACTGTAATTGAATTTGAGTCTGAAATTAATTTAGAAAACAAGTTATGCATGAATAAGTAAGTCGATAAAAATAAACAATTTAGAGATTTTAAGTTTTAATGTAAAAATATGACACCTCATGAATCTACTTTACTTTGAAAACACATTTAAATAAAAGAATAGTAAACAGGAGTTTATCACTGATGTAGGTTTTCTTATCAGTAACTATTAGGCACTTTCTTTATCCTGCAGCTATGATTATTGATGATCGGTGTTTACTTTTTTAACACTGAATCAATACAATGCAATGTTTATTCCCGCCTTTGATTAAGTTGAATGGTTGTTTAATTTAGATTAGTTTGTGATGTAAATTATTTTTAAACTGAACCAAGCGACCGAAAAAACAATAATGTTTATAAGAAAACTATTATATTGTGATTTGAAATGTTAGTTTTTGGTTTGAAATGATGATATTTAAAATTAATGGCATTAGAAATTAGCAGTAAGTATCTCTAATTAACTCTAACCAAAATCACAAATGTACTGGAATTATGCAATTTTTTTCAAATGTGTTAGAAATACTGAAAATTGTTTTCAATAATATTCACTTTACTTTACTGTTGCATATTCACCGAAATTTCCAACTCAGTCTTCTTCAATTAAGATGGACTTGCATCTTTGCGTTGTTTCGATCTTGAGTGAAGCTGATCAATTGCTATATGTGCATCCTGAGCGGATTGACTCGGTGTAGCTGTTAATCAAAAGTATTATTTAAGTTTGGATTGTGATTAGCAAGCGGAATCTAGGACACGCACTTCATCCTATTTGGGACTCGTTGGCTGGATGCACCTGCATTCCAATGTTGATGTTCACACCAGGATCGGAATTCAGTTCGTTACGTGCCAAACGCCACCGCGTTCATCACTAGACTGCTGAGTTCAGACAATTACACTTGTGCAACCGTCATATAAGTAATTAAAATGAACTTCTATCTTCTCGTTTCATATGATTATTTCACTACATTAATTTAAGACATATTCTGTCTAATGATTTTATTTTTATTTCGTTGAAAGTACTAATTTTCTCGAATTGACATTTATTCTTGCTTTATTATTCCATAAATTAACCACTTAGTTTCAATTAATGTCCTTTTCGATGATCCTGAATTTCAATTTACATACGGTATTTATTCCTAATAGTTTACTAAATTATTTTACGTGTATTTAGACCTTTGCCATTATGTGTGAAAATAGGTTTATATTAACTTTAAATTATCAGATGTAATATGAAGAAATAATTGGACATTATAATATCCTGGAAAGCCAATAATTCTATTGATGATATATTTATCCATTATAGAAACATTTTAACTGGGTTTTGTAATTCTCTTTTATGAAAATGAACACCAGTTGTTTCTATTATTGGAGTGTAACTCAATGGCCAATAAAATTAATAAACATTGGCGATGGATAGAAACTCTCTTAAAAGTATGACTGAACGACTAATAGTAATGAAAGCCAATAATTTGAAAGTGTTTCCTTATTTTACAAATTTCGTATTCAGCTAAATAATCCCTTTCTTTTACAGACTGAATGTTTCATTTAAATATACACAAGCGTTCCTGTTTCCTTTATATGCTGAAGCTTGGAATTAGTAGATCTACAATCCATGTCATTAGTATTAGCTAATTAACTTAAAGAACCACACATTTGTTATGATTAGATGCAGGAGTATAGATTCATCATTTCTAATGTGGTTATACGCTTTACACATGCAAATCGTACAAATTAAAAATCTTGTATGTCATTGTTCATGGAGATAAGATTTTAGTCCATAAACAGATTTAATTTAGAGTATTAACAAAAGCTTCCTATGAATTCTTTGTCATCAAATGTTGCGAAGATAACTATGGAATGGGAGTAAGCAAAATACCTTGTCAGTTATTCAGAAACAAGGCAACTTTCGTATTGACATTAAAATACTTTTCATTTTAACCGTTATTAACTAGTTTGTATCTTCAGTCCTAAATATGCAGGTGCATGATGTTACGATGCTCTCTGTTAGTGAAAACGATTCCTGTTTTCTTTACATGAATTTGCGTTTCAGGTGTAAGACTATTCCCTTTATCAAGATTATGTAATGAAGGTTAGTATAAATGTCGATAGACGAATTAAGTCCTTTGGATATGTAGAGAGTAGTATTAGAAATTTCTTACACTTTCTCCCCTTTATGAATTTAAGCAAATAAAGTACAACAAATTTCGCAGAATATGATGAATTCATTTATTTCATGGTATTTCTCTAGCTACTTTACAACCTAAAAACACTAGCAATAATCTTTATTTAAAACCATTGTACATACTTCATTATAGTGTTGATCATAAATAATTAAAAGAAAGGAAAAAGTTGTAGAAGAATGAGAAAATACTTTCATGGCAGTTGAATATTTACACGTTAACTTACGTGTAAGTTTTGAAAGAAAACGTTTCAAAGTTACACAGAGACAAGTTTTATATTAGTGAAGACTGAGGTCAAAACCGGGTAATCATATTTATGTTGTCGGTGGATTAATCAGATAACAATGAGTAATGTTTGCAAATTTGGTGAAAGAATAAAGAAGATTGGTTGTAAAATGGATTAATAGGATAACACTAAATAACGCTCAAAAGGAGTTATGACTAACTAAAAGCATGAATTAACTTGTTGCGTAATTGAACATTCAAAACTAAAGTTACTAAGGCACTGCTAAACGAACCACTAAATCATTTTGAATGCATGAGTTTGGTTTCAGTCTTCTAATAGTAACACTTTCAGTGAACTGTAATAAACGTAATATTTTTAAGTGTCGATTACTTTAAAGGATTTTGAGATATGAACCTTATGTCAAGTGTCGAGGAGAGGACCAGTAACTGCACTATTGAAAATGTATTGGTTGTTCAATCTCGACTCTCTTATTACATGCTCGGCAATGCGAACGTTAATCCTTATCTCCGTTCTTCCAATGTGACTACAGTGTGGTACGAATATGTGATCGGAGGTAACATGACGTGAGGATTTGTCCACTGATGTCTGCCATAATGAGCAATTAATTTAATGCAGTGTGACCAGTTTAGTAGCGAGGGTTAAGAGTCTATTATGTAATTAATATTATCAGCTATTTCATTCTCTTGGAAACGAAGTTGTACAGAATTCATTTTTAAAATTAGATGATCAGAAATTCGCTTGAAGTATAAGTGCACTCAAGTAAGGGTATTGCCAATTTCAGAAAAATTTATAACACTTATCGTCCTTAATTTAATTTTAGCTCAAGTAACATTCATTTAAACAACTACTTCGCAGGCTAGAAATTTTGTAAATGTTAATGACTTTTCACAGGAAATGAATGAAATATTAAAATGAGTACCCAAACTTTAGTTGGAATTTTGATATAATCAAATAATCAGCAAAAGGTGAAGATAATGGCTCATTTAATTTTATTACACAAGATGTTGATGAAAATTTTCACACAAATCAGGAATACTAGAAAAGTTGGAACAAGAAAAAAAGTCAGATTAGATACTTGAGAAATTCGATTTACTAATACTACTATTGCTACTAATTCCACGCCTAGGGGTGTTGATGGTTGGACGTTCACTGAAGATGGACTCATTAATTCAAAGTACTGAAGATCATCTACTGGGACCATGCAGTTGTTCAATTTTCACTTGTTTCAAGTGATACGAAGGCAAAATCAATCTGTGAAAAATAAAATCAATAAGTCAAAGCCAATATTCACAAAATCACATCGACTTAACAAAGTTTGATTTGTTTTATTCTTCGGAATATATTTCCTACGCATCGTCACACCGATGGTTCCAACAGTGATTTATGGACGTTGATTTGGTTGTTTCCCAGCCGATGAATAGAAAGCTTTTCTATCTAATCACTTCTTGAAAGTTAAAGTAAATCTAAGTTTTATGTTTAATATTAAATGAACTGAATAAGGAATCGAAAAAATAACCATTTTAAGGTTAGTTTATCGTAGTAAAAATTCAACTAGTGCGTAATATATTTTACAGTGTAGTCTTATTCCACTTATCTAAATGATCATTTAACTAAAGTGATTAATCTATTTTAGGACGATCTACTGCTTTGTTTAAACATACCTATTATGACCTTGTCATCAGTTAAATGATTTATAACCTGCTAGTTAAAACAAATGAAATATTTCCAAACTTTCACTTGAATCTTCTTTAAACACGTCAACGATAAAAAGGTATGCAATATGCACTTCATTTAAAGAAAAACTTTTGTTCAGATTTATCCGACTAGTCATCATGAAAAATCGAGTAGGTATTAATGGATAGATTTCTGTTTTTTCTATTTATTCTTAATGAAGTTCATGGTTTCATAAATATTGATAAATAATAGATCTTTATTTAAATGATTGTTACTTAGTTTTAGAATGTGTTCATGAATGAGAACATCGAGAAACCAATCAGTTAAGTGTAACTAATTTTGCTACTTGTAATTTGTTTATTTAGTAAAATTCTAGATTGCATGAATTTAAACTTACCTTAATTATATCTACCTTAAACACTAGTGATAAGTGTAGTACATCGGCTTCAACGTTTTTATTATGCACTAAATGTTATTGTCCAGAGTTATCAGTTGTTATTCAGGTTATTTATTAAATGACTATAATCTTCAATAAAAGTTTCATTTTGAGCTTTAAATATTGGTGTATTAGTTTTGAACATTTATCAAAGCGAACTTCATCAGATGACATATTCTTAGCTAACGGTTGATAATAACTCTGGTGGCTTAACATGGAACGTTTAGTCAAAATGTCCTCTTTAATATTTAGGATCTAGTCATTTGATGAGTAGTAAACAGTTGTAATGCTGAATAAATCCCATATTTATTAAACATTTGAAACGTCACAAGTAACCACAATCTACTGCACTAAATAGGGAAGTTAAGTTTCTGAGCTTTCAAAACAAACACATTATTATATTTTTGCATTAACTAGAAATGTTATCAGATTGACATGAAAATTTATTTCGATAACTTGAAACACATTTATATGTTTATGAAACGTCAACATAAGGCTTAAAGCTAATGGATAATAATCTAAAGAAGTACGAAACAGTTCTCTCTTATTCACTGTATACATCCACAAACGTATTGTCAATCAAGATCTGTTTCATAACTAACCATATTTCATTGCTTTCTTTACAAGCATTCCTGTATTTTTTTGAATTTTCAACCTTCTTCATTTAAAATACCCAGTCAACAAAGCAGGGATTTATTTACGAAGTTATTAACAGTAAAGTCTTACTTGTACATGTTCTAGTCTATTAGTTAATTGATTCATCCAATGAGCTTCCTTGGCTGCATTAATTCTAGCTGATCGGATCAAATCCATATTTATATGATTTGGTTGAATAGTTTTCAATATGACATTTGTTCTTTGTCTACAGTCTTCAAGTGCACGTGATCGAGCAAACACTCCAGTTCTAGAACATAAAGTTAGTAAGTATATGCTAATGAAATTGATAGTTTAAAAAATAATAAAATTAATTTTTTTAAGTTGGATTGTAACTGGCAAGCGGAATCCAGTAGGCGCATTTCGTCCTACCTGAGACTCATCAGCTAAATGTACCTTCATCCCAATGTTGATGATACAAGCTCAACCTAATTAATTTATTTTACTTTAAATACTATGAGTAGTTTCATTTATTTTTGTCACTTATTATTCAGTAAATGAATTATGTTTGACAAAATGACAATTTTAATGAAACTATAGATCTAGAGATAGATTTCAGGGTAAAGTGATAGAAATTATTTTTTAAAAATTTTTAAAATAAGAAAATATAAGTTTCCGACTGAATACCTCTAAATGAATTAAAATATCAAAGGAATAGCATGTCAATTTCTTAGTTAAGCATTCAGTTTAGTTTAAGAATTTAAAGACTTTATTCACGAATAGACATGATTTATACAGTCATTGGAGATTAGAAATTACAAAATAGATGTTTCGATTTATTATCATATTGCTCATTATACAGTCTAGACAGTATCACAGGTCATATCGAGAGGTTCATCTAGCCATTAAAAAATAATTTTAGATAGGAGTATAGAGGTATCAGAAAAGCATTATTTATGTCCAGTTTTTCATATTTTCAAGGATAATATTACTAGTAGGGATTTCTATTTTACAGTTGTTGACATTTAAGCCCAAGTTTCGACATTGTCTTTTTGCTTTTAAGTTCTTCAAACATATGTTTCGGTGTCTTATAGTTAGAAGAATTAGTTTCAGATGTTCACAAAGGAGTGAAATTTACAAAATACGTTGTGTTTTGTCTCGACTCGTCAATCAAATTAGCTTGGATCTTGATATTCATATCCGATGCCTGCCGATATAAAGTTTAGGTGTTTATCCAGCAAGGCTTTTAATCACTATAGCCCAAAAAATTCTAAAATTTCTGGTAAGTCATTGATGTTTTCTATAAATGTATGTGTGCTCCATTAAACAGGTACTTCAAGCATAAGATACATTTATATGAGGAGATACCTTTTATTTAGATCTAGAAAAAAACCAAATAAAATTGAGGAAGAAAGAAAGAGGGTTTTAAGCAAATACAAATTATAGCCCGTTGTACTATGGTGATCGAGTGGTTATACAAAATTTTTCCGATTACACAGATCCAATTTGTGGATGTGGATGGGGATAGATCCAGCTGTTTGAAAAATACGAATTTTTTAAAGTCGAATGGGATACTTAATTGAATTTGATCATTAATTTTAAAAGATTTATGAAGATCGACCCAGTGTCCCTTGTCAATCAAGTAGGTCAGAAAAGAAATTTTAATATACCTAACTTATCCATCTTTTTAACCAAGACAGATGTTTCTCCGCAACACGATGATATGGCTATCAGATTATGTGTCTTATAGAACTAACTCCATGGGAGCAGTTAAACTGAAAAATACCTCGAATGTTATAATGGGATTTTCCACATCCTACTTTTCCTATTTTTCATAATTTTGACTAAACAATTAATGTCTTTATTTTAGTTAAAAGCGATGTAACTAATTAAATTATTTTTTGACCACAAAGAAGAGTTCAATAACAAGTGTGTAAAATTTGTAACCGCTTGTTAGTTATTAAGAAACAACTTCTAATTATACCCTTAAGTTTAGGTGGACAAAATGAATATGCTTTAATCAAATGTCTACAATCACATTCAAGTGTTACTAGGGCATACAGAAGCAAAATATTTTGTCTGTTAGTTGAATTTGTTATATGTTTATAGTCATAGATATAGTCAGTGTTATTTTATATGATATGAATACATTACTTATTCTTTGATAATATCATGACGTTACTTTGTTACGTGATACTTACTAGGCAAGTTAATCGAATTATTTGCAACTAAACCAAACTCCTCTGATGAGATAATCAAAGTGACTAAGCGAAATAAAGTGTTGTTTGTCTATCCTTAAAGAATGGTATGAATTAACTTATTTTGTGATATTTTGTAAATTAGACATAAATTTCAATAATGAATTCAGTAAAACATGAACTTTAAGGTAAAGTTTTTTCATATGCATCTTTAAAACAATTCACCTGACATTTAAAGTGTTTTACATGTATTTTTAGAGAATCTCAGATAATAAATAAGACATTATTTAAGTTGAATTGTGACTAACGAGCGGAATCTACGACGTGCGTTTCGTCTTATTTGGGACTCGTTGGCCCGATGAACCTGCATTCCAATGTTAATATTCACACCTAGTCCCAAATAGAACAAGACGCGAGTCCTGGTTTTTACTTGCCAGTAACAACCCAACTTAAATAATTCTTGTGCTTAACAGTTATATGGAGGCAACCAGCTCAGGGTACACATATAGCAACAAAAATTGACCACCTTCAGTTCATAATAAATCAATCCTAATAAATAAGAAAATTAGTATAATTAATTTATAATAAACAGCCTGTTTAAAATTTTATTCATAGTAAAATCTATCGTAATACTGTAATCCTTAAATTTTCTCTAAAATTCTATGTAATAATTTGCCATAATTTTTGTGAGTTGAGGGTCATAAGAATTATGAATTCAGTGCTAAAGAAACTAGAATAATTTTATGCAATTAACAAATTGGAATATTTTTCCAACCATAACTAAAATACCACAGTCTTATTCACACTAATTTTTTACTTTAAGGATATACTTCTAGTGCCGACAAACATTTCATATTATTGGGATTGATTATACCTTATAGTACAAAACTAAGTGAACTAAGTTATGACTAAATTGTCTATAGACGTAAAAGCTTAGAATTAATTTACACTTTTCTAGCAAGATATTGGTTACATTAACCTTTATATTCTCTATTAAATTTCAGTTTGTATATTAGACTCCGTAACTAAGCTTAAAAAGTAAATATATCACATTCTAAATCCATTTTTTACATGAGATTTCTTACCAAATATATGTTTGAAAATCTAGAACAATCGACAGCAAACTATTATTAGAATATATTTCCTCTATTTATTTTTACAAAATGTCCTCTCTTCCGATGACTCGTTAAAAGGGTACATGCCGAAGTTTATCTCATACTTCACTAGCGTAATATTAGGGACCTTAAACTTGCCAACATTTTTATTCTACATTACACTTAATAAACTTCGTTTATTGTTGTAACTTCTGTATTGATATTATTATAGGTCTATACTGTAAGTGGTCTAATACACTAATATAAGGAGTTGTAAACTTGGCCATTCACTACAATATGTCTGGGAAATTTTTCGTTCATTGCTCTCTATTTTCGTTGTAGGTGTTAATGGATGAAGGTTGAAAGTAATCAACCTGTCCGACTATTTATTTTCCGTTTTTTCGGAGAATATTTTTTTAGTCCCATAAATAATAGAACATGCTGAAACTTATGCGACAAGGTTCACTCGGCAGCATCCATGATGATGTAATTATACTGGCTTATATGAAAAGTTTAACTTTAATTTTACAGACAAAATATACGCTGATAAAATTATTTTTGATAGCGACAATTATGTAGCTATTAAGCAAGCACCTCAAATTATGTATCTTTCTAATATCTTTCCTTCTGCTGTCTTTTTGAATAATGTACACTTATCTTCATAACAAAGAGAACATGTCTCTAACTAGGGGTGTATTCTGTAATCAATTTCAGAATGCATTATCATTGTAAGACATAGTACCAATCTAAATTACTGATGGGGATATCACCGAAGATTGTAAATTAAGTGTATTGCGCAGTCACTATCAAAATAAATTACGTCTTTAAGAAGCAGAGTTACAATCCTAGTTTGAAGTACATTACTTCATATACGTAAGATGCTCAAAAAATATTACCTGTTCATGTCATTCACTGGCTATTATAGCAATTAGTGAAAGGAGAAATGACAACAAAATTGACAGCAAAAAATGGACCTAATATTTTATTTTAAAGCTTTTCATCAACTGAGTGGAGTTCATATTAATACTATTTGTAAATTCAAGTTGTTTGTAATTGACGAAAAGCTTCAGGACGTGATCCATTCTTTTTCCATCATAAATTTCATGTTCTTGCTTTTTTGCCACAATAAACAATGAATAAGTGAATTAATGAATTGGTGCGAAATGTAATTGAAGTTCGTCTTTATCAAAAAGTAATCACTTTCAACTTTGCAAAAAATCCTAAATTGAGCATTGGTCATTTAGTATCTCAAGAAAGATCCAACTCTGTAATTTCTAGGCTAGAAATAAATACGTTAAGTGGCTTCAAAAGAAAACGCAATACAATAGTTTACATTTTCAATTAAAACTGTTTATACTTTGTTAAAATGTGAACGGACAGTTTGTTGAGCACAAAGTGCCAATTATATGAAAGAAATTCAATATAAAATTGAATTTAAAAACTACTACCAGCTGCAACTTAAATAATCTCAACATTTAGGCAAGTAATTTGCACCCAACTTCTTCAGTAAAAATATCTAAATCAAAATTATTAAATAGGGTTCAAAGTAATTGTAAATTAAATGCTTATTGTGATGCTTTTATTTATACAAGGTATTCCAAGTAGCCCTCAAAAAGTAAAGCAATGGGTAGTAGTAGGACAGTATTGTAATAACCGGGAATAGAATCACAAGCAGTTGGCAAACAGTACTCAGCAATAAAATGGTCATCAATCCAGGGATTAACAATCAAGCAACCAAGCAGTCCATGGAATAAAGAATCTAACTGGGAATATATATATATATATATTACGTATATATGTATATGCCTAGGAGTACTGTGTTTCAAATATAGATAAGCACAAACAAGTGAGAATAAGCCAACCAATGATAAGTAGCTCACATACGACAACTAAACAATGTAACGAAGAAAATGAGTAGACAAACGCTTATACATAGGGCGAAGGGTGGGAGGAGAAATACACGGATTATAAGATAAAGTAGCATGTTTATATAAACTTCAAGGCTAAAATAACACATAAGTCATATGATTGTCTAGGTTCATCTGAACTAGGTATTAGGGATCACCACACTTATCCAATCATATTCTAATGTCGAATCCGAGTTATACACTTACTATACATAGAACTAACGTTAGCATGTAGTTGGGTATACTTTCGATTTTGAATAGTTTAGGACTACTTATCGTTTGTTAAATCTGTTTATTTTTTTGAAGAGGTGTGTAACAGATTGTTGCATGAAACTCTGAAATTATTTAATTTACATTTAAACGTTTTCAAATACAAATTTATATTTGATATCTCAATTCATTTAATATAAACTACTACTTGATATAATTCTAAACATAGATATTGTAATAAAAAATTTAATTATAAAGTAATTCTCCTAAATTTTTTTCTTTCTTAGTAATAAACACACAACATACTGTTGCATAACTTGGTAAATTCCAAAACTAAAACAGGTAATCTTACAAGACTGTACTTACTAATTATTGTATATGATTATGTATACATTTATTGTTCATTGAAATAAAAAGAAGCAATAGTGATAACAAACACTTGGTTTTATAACCTGTATCAACCAGTATCATATCAATTGCTGATTAAGTGTACTATATAATCATATATGCATACATACATTTATGTGCGTGTGTGTGTGTGTGAACGAACGGTTTGAAAGGGAATTCACTTTTATATTACCAACTTTCTTCTATAACAATAAATTCCGGTAGACATATGATTAAAATTAAATGTATTCATATTGTTCTGTTTTTTTTTTCTTTTTAACAGGAAGATACTTATCAGTAAGGTAATAAATTGTTTCATTTACTTACTTTAGTTTCTTTTTTCTATTGTACTGATATTCATTACGTATAAAAATTCATTAGATTCTATTTTTAGCTAAAATAAAATTATCTCATTCTGTAGACTGATGATAAACATTTAGTTGTTGTTTTTTTCTATATCATTTTCTATGTCTATCTGAAATCTTTGCATTGTAGTTAATTTCCGTTGGAATATACAAAGTACATAAAATATAACTAAGTTTTAATAGTTTGAATAGAATGTAGAAATGTAGATTCTTGATTGAATTGTAAAGTAAGATGAGTATAATTTTTGTTGGTTTGTTATATACTTTTAATTGTTAATACACTGTAAACAATGTGAAAAATACGATCTTTCAGTATACAAGTCATCAGATCATTTACTGTATACGAGATAAGGACTACTAACATCTTATGACTAAGCTAATGAACGCCAACTAGTTTTGGGACATTACTACTCTTAAACATTGAGTAAGAAACAGTGTAGAAAAAACTTTAGACATAAGAATTAAAACAGAAAACAAAGATGTTTACTGGACCTTGTAATTGAATAGGCTCAAGAAAAAAGTTGCTATTGACATAAAAACTGTCCAATTAGGATGCAGAAAACCCAGTCGTCTGTTGAATTCATTTTTAAAGTTTCAAAGCAGCGCTAACTGATTAAAGTAATTCTATAAATTTTGATAGATTCTGGTAATCTTTCTAGAAATTATTGAGGTTTCTTAACGACGGTTATTTAGTTTGTTGAAGATAGATTCTTGATAAATGAAATTATGTATGTAGGTCAAAACATAACCTAATCGTCGTTAGATTTTTCTTTGTGTCAAAAATATGAGAAAAAATCTATTCTTTCAAATACTAAGTGACAAGATAAAATCGCACTTTTTAATTTGTTAACAGTTTTAACTACTAGGAATCGCCAGATACTACAACCAGTAATTCTTATCAGCATATACCCTAAAATAGGATCAACTGCTCAAAAATAATATTACGTCAGAAATCTCATGCCATACACGCCATATTTATAAAAGTCACCACCAATACATTCTATTGACGACTAACATCTTGGCGAACTGATATATTTATAATAGCTGCTTCATTTTAAGAAATTAATGTTTACTGCTTAGATTTTAATCAGGATACTTTTATCTACAGAATAATCTGTATTCTAGCTGAGCGTAGAGTATTTCTGTTATATGAGAATACCGTATTTCATTTAAAATGTTTATTTGTTTCTCCTTTGGTGTGCTTACTATTGTGTTACTTAATAGTTAGTTTTAGCCAGTAGTGCCTGAAATGACAAGTTTTATTTGTTATTTATAGATTAACAAATGCATACACCCTAAACATTAGTCTTGGTGTAATAGTAATTAAGGATTTAAAATACGTTACTGTTAAACGTCATTTACAGTAAAAATGGGAAAAATAACTATATATTTGTTTTAAAGACAGTCTAATAATCGATTTAGGAAAGAGAAACCATGGTTTTATGAATTATGCTTCTATAGCTAAAGAGTCTAGAAAATATGATGCGATTCCAAATAATGATACAGGATAATCAGCCTAATAAATTATCATTCCGTTAACTGCTGTAACACCTTGTGGTTTGGTTTATAAACCAGTCACGGATAAAAGCAGTACACTGAGAGCTAATGGACTTACTTCATTTGAACTGACTGTCAATACCCTTTTTTGTTTTTTCGACACTACAGTTTGACCATATATTGAATAGTTATGGACGTAATGGTCATTCTTTATCAACCGGTAAATGCAGTGTAGTAGTGACATATGAAAATGGAGAGATGTGCAGTAAACTGGATCATTGGAAAGTAACTATATAAATGTTAGATTAATAAGTATTTCATAGGTTCATTTTACTATAACTTATATGAAAGTGTGTTTTTTATATATTCCTTGACCTTAATGATTACTTTCGATGTAATAATTAACACTGATATTTCCATTGCTATTTGTTAGCCGAGGTACAAAAATTTCAGTTAATTAGTGCCCTTGGATTATCCCTATAACCTCGTGAAGAATTTAATTTGAAACGATATTTCCAAAGTGAACTCAAGCAAGCTGGTTAACAATTATAACTACGTAGCAGTGATTACATAAAGTGTCAGTGATGAAAATCGTATATAAATTGTTAATTTTACCATAGCAAGTAGTAAACATGCAATCAGTACTAAGTAGGATTTTGTTTGAGGAGTTGATAAAACTTTTCAAACAGTTCTTCGAACTTAGTTTGTATTTTTAGTACTAGGTAGTTTGTTAAACTGCTTCCACTTACTATATAGTATAAAGGTGAGAAGATACACAACGAAAAGTTTCAAATAGTTTAAATCATGTAAAGTTAGCTTGTTGAAGTACTTTGATAGACATCATACTTATACTTTGACCATTGTTCTGATTGCATTTTTCTATCCTAATACAGAGCTAGCAGTTATTTATTAAACAAATTAGTAGTGGATTTGGATGGAAAATAGAATCTTATATATTAGAAATATAGACTACTTTAGTCTAGGAAAGTAATATATCAACTATAATATCAGTTTGCGGGAATAATATGACATTTAGCTTATTACGAGTTTTCTTTAGATAACAAACCTAACATAATATTTTATGTTTGCTGAACAACGTAATTAGAAATTTAATCCCTCTTGTAGTACAAAACAAAAATAAGGTTTTTAGTAAAATGAAACAGTGAGAATTAAACAACTGCGCATATTATTGAATAAAAAGAAAATGATGTACACTGAAGTAGTCGTATGAAGAGAAGATCAAGAAGAGGAGACAGGGAAGTGAAAAACATCTTTTTTTCCACTCCATACATTGCTATTCTTTAATTTAATGTTTTATAACCATTTTTTAATGTAATAAGTAATTAAATAAGCAAAGAAATTATTTTTAATGAATTTAATTCAGGTAAATTCATATAAAGGGAACAGAGAAGAAAAATAATAAAAAGGATAATATAATGATAAACAGGAAATAGAACAGAGAAAGATAAGCAGTGGAATGGGATGAATCTTGTTCTCCAAACAACTGATTTTGATAATATTACTTGTGAAATATACTACTAGCTATTTGAACATGTTTGGCCATCCTGCATTCGTTGGTTTAACTTTAAACCACATTCCTGTTAATAGTGAGCATGAACTGTTGTATATATATATATATATATATCCGAAGAATAGAATAGGTTATTAATAAACATAATATAGCATAGAGACGAGTTTCTGAGACTCCCACTTTTCAGACAATATACACAGAGCTGGTGTTCATTCGTAGAATTTCTTAACCAACGCAATAAGACTTGTAAGAACATGGTGCTTTGTTTTTTGCTATAGCACAATACTAGCTATTTAATCTTTAAGATATAAAAATATGTTCACAAAATCTCACTGATGTTAGCATCAAAATATAGAAGCTAATAGTTATAGTCATGATCACTTCTGTGAAAAACTAATCATTACACACAAAAGTATGTTATTAAATTTGTCATGTAGTTGTATAGATGAAGTTATAATTAAGCTATTCTGGTTACTCATATTAATATTACATTGGTTCCAATCAATTTTTCATCTAGATTAGTTGTACTAACTATTTCAGCAACAAGCTAAACAAAACATGAAAATGTTGAATCAATTTATTTCTAAAGAAAAAAATCGAACATCGTGTCGAAAATTCTATTGTAACATGCAGTAATAAATCCTGTCTAGTTACTAATTTTTCACTGGGTGATTATTAAACTTATTGACACAACAAATTAGTGAAGGGTGTTAATTCTATAATAATCATAAGAACAAATAATAGAAAACTCAAATATTGACATTTTGTTATGTTCATATTTACTAAAATCATAATATGCGGCTTATTAATTTGTTTATTCAATAACTTATATCCACATTCAACAATAAGACACGTAAAATTTAGATTACATTACTTTGTATTATTAGACAAGTGTAGATATTTTATTGAACTGGTTAAATACCTTTTAATCATTAAGTGGCACACAAATAAACACCCACACACACACATGCACACTCCATCTAACAAAATAAACAAAACTGATAAAATGAGTTTTTTTTTGGCTAGACTATTACACCAATTATTACGTGATATGTTTTATTTGAAATATTCTATTACACTGATTACCTTTATGAATAATAACCATTTTTTCTTTAGTTGAAAATAATAATAATAACACTAGTCAATTGAAAATATTGGAATAATCAATAACATATCAATATTCAATAATTATGTACTTCCGCCTTTTATTGAATAAATATGTTATCAAAATGTAGAAGTAAACATCTTTAGTAACAATATGATTATATTAAAGAAGGAGTTGCAGAAATAATTATGTAAGTGTCTCATTGAATTTCGATTTTGATTTATTAACAAAGTAGTGACATATTAGTGAAGTCTGTGGATAGTTAATCAGGTTAGATCAATCATGAAGTGATGACACTAGTGTGCATTGATCTGTATTGAGTACTATTACAGACTGATACCTTTAGGATATTACTCCAAGTCACCTGCTAAATAGATTCATGCGATTGTTTAAATAAATTATCCGATACAGTATATCTAGATGGTGATTCTATTGATAACTCTATCTCTATTTTGACAAGATCCTACCAAAAAACAACATCATCGTCACTTCCAACTGGTTAAAGTTAATAAAAAATGTTATGAATTTCTGTGACTTAATATCAAGGCTAGATTACAATTTTGCACCAATAGCTTTTGTTTTCTTGATTCTTTTCAAAAGTAGTCAGAACTGTTCAATGCTGAATAATTCACTACTATCCATTGATCACAAGTTCATTCTATATAACCGAGTGACTTCAATTCTTATCTAATGGTCTTATAACTTCAACTTAAAATTTCATTGTCGTTATTATACAGCATTTTTATGCAACAATATACGTCTTATTATTTGACATCGGGCTAATCATTATTAATCACCACATTACAGAGCATAAATCATGAAAATTAAAAAAATGGCTTTTTTTAATTTATTGGAAACACAACATTATCTTCCTTTACATTCTATTCATTTAAGCAGTTTACAATACAAAAAGGCGCCAAAACAAGCTATTCCGATTTCATAATCAATTATCATTCAACAAGCTAATTTTTATACATTAATCACCATCATGAAATGACTATGTCCAATATTTCTTTTAATACTTAATAATCATGCAAATTATAGATTCTATTATTGTTTATCATAATTTTGCATAGAATTACGTCGTTTAATTAATATAAAAGGCAAAAGGTACGAATAGATGATGAACAATAGAAGAATCAATAAGTTCTTAACAAAATACAAAGTGATTTCATATAGAGACATTACAAACTTGATTAGTATTTGTTAAAATATTTTATCTAGGAAAGCAGTCAACATCTAAATTATGAAAAGTATATAAAATCACAAGAATGATTCAATGTTGAACAACTAACTAATCATTTTAATATGCCAAATTTGATGAATGTTAAATCGATTCATATATTACTTTGTGAATATGCAAATTGAAATGGTAGATAGGATTTATATCGTAGAAAGATGATTTCGGTGAAATTGTATTCTACTGATCAAATCATTCTTAATGACGATTAATACTACGATTATATTACCCAAGTTATTAAATACAACTTTAACAGTATAAGTACACTATTGTTAAACTTCAGTGAATGAATATGAATATACATGAATGAACTATGATCAATTGAATTAATCAAGAAATTAGTGGAAAATTGAAATGTCATAATAATTAATTATGAGCTTTTGAAGAAGCTGAGATTAGACTGACAAATGGAATGAAGTTACTCATTTTTAGTCAATCAAAAGTTTAAAAAGTGTGATTTGATTGGTGGCCTTTTCATAGTTATCAGCATTCATCTACAGTAAAACTATTCACCAGAATATTCATGAATACAAATACAAATAATAATTCCTGAGACGAGACCAGCATACTATTAGTTTCTTTATGTGACTGGATTTATAGGAAGTGTTAATTGTTATATATTTTGGATTTCGGTATAAAGCTAAAGATGTTAACACACACCCACGTGATACATATTGGTGAGGAAATATTAATAACCAGGCTTATGTGAGATGTATATAGCACTTAAGTAGGTGTAACAGAAGTCTAGTCTAAAAGATACTATGTCTTTATCTAGAATTACTATGTACTTTCAGTCAGATCAATTATGGAAAACAGGACATAGCTAGCGGCTCGAGCTCCGTAATTACTTATTTTTAGTTGGTTTATGATGGTGTTTGATTATACAGTGTTTAATTAACAAACGCTCCAGACTTGTTTTTTATAGATGTTAGTAAGATTTCTTTATTTTATACAAAGTATTAGATGTTGTGTAGCCAAACACTACCAATACTCCACAACTAGTATTAAAATAAACTAACCTAGATATCTGATATATTGTCAAGTAATTTAAATATAATTCGAATTCGCTCAAACTACAATTCAGTTATTCACGAATTAGTACATTCAAGTAGATTCGTTATGTGTTGAAATGTGAGGCTAAGTAGATTTATCTAATAAACAATAAACGAGAAATAATAAGCATCCAATCTTAGATATTGGTAATATGAAGTTATATTATGGAACCCGTTAAATAAAAATGCTTATCTGAAACGCATAAACTTATGAATGAATTTCGATTGTGGTTATTCACTACGTTGCTATGACACTAGAATTTTTCGAATCGAATGTATTTAGTTTCTAATTCAAGTGATTTTTAACTGTGCTTGCGTTACTTAACATTTCACCAGGTAACTTAAGCCAACAAACACTCACCATAGAATTAGAGGGTATCAGAAAAGAGAATTACCTAAATCGTAGATCAACTCAGACTGTCAAAAAAGTGAAGAAAATCAAGAATACAAAAGTACAAGCAAGATGTGTAAATAAATTTCTTGTTTAGTGCAAACTCTGTAAAGGTACTTGAGAAATTTGAGATCCATTTTCGAGGTTTGAAGTCATATGGTTTGTTGTATACGAGAGTTTTGTCACTAAAAACTAAAGTTATCATCCAAGTAGAACGAGATTGATGCTTTTAACAGGTATAATCATTCGAACTAACATTTGACGTGATTATCAGAGCATCACTTAATTCCTTTTTACAAAACTAAGGTATTAATCTCATTTGTTAACAGCATTTCAAGAAATGCATTGAGTCAGTATCTTTGAAAATCATTGGGAAATTCTTTTGGAATGAGGGACTTTAAGTAAACATGATTTACTGTTACAGGAGGGGCTACTTGACATTATTTATCCAATCAGCTATAACTAGTGTATAGGGTAAATGAAGTGAATACAGTAAAATTGACTTTTCGTAATGGGTCGATTAATTTTACTATATCGAGGCTTACTATGGGGACTGGAGACTTATGGTGGATATAGTCTGAACAGTACACATGTTACAAAATGAAACTTTCTGTATAAAAGAGGTCTTATAATCACAATCAGAATAATGCAACATTTTGTTTATTACTATAGTACTACTACTTGAAAAGAAATGCGTAAGTGTCAGATGGCGACTGAATATATAATAATGTCACTACTAGAAAATATCACTGTTGGCAATTAAATAGTTTGAAAAGTATAACCTTTTTCATTATTTTATACACCGACAAGAAGCTTAAGGATCATATTATGAATCAACTATAAAGATAGACAAATAAAACTTCAAACTTAAATTTTCTCAAAAACAAAAGAAACACACAAATCTAAACAACTTCATATAGATGTTGACAATTCATATTTATTAAAGTTGACATGAATTCAATGATTACTACCTTTCAATTAATAAATGTCAAGTAACTTATAAGTTCAAAAGTAAAATGTTCACAAAATTATTTTATAAAATTTTAATAAAATTTTATTTCATTTTTTTTTATTTTTTTTGTTTTAAATATGATTTCTCAAATAAATCAAATTGTTTCTATCATATGACGTAATAATTCAATTGGGAATGAAATTATGATTGCATAATTTATGAATTTTCTTTATATAACAGTACAAGATTGAAATGATTCTTAACATTGAGAAAAAAAATAAATAAGTCAGTGAATGATTAAATGAAAAATATAAATCATTATTTTTATATGATTGTATCAATATATATTACTGTAGTTTGACATATTTCATAACCCTACTGTCTAAATAGTATAAAATAAATATTCGAAGTATAAAATTATTATCGATTATGAAAGAAAGTAATGTTTAGTAAATCTATATCAAAGAGATTTATACTTTAAGTAGATGTACTTAGAATTGATGGTTAGTTGAAATTGGTAAATTAGTTACACAGTCTTTGTTGTTATTCTAGCTAATATCACTAATACATTAGCAGAGTTGACTATTATTGTTAGTCCATTCTAATTATATTGTCTGTAAATGATTACCGTCACTGGTCATAGTATGCTATTTCGTTCATGTTGATTTCGTTCTTTTAATGTATGACTAAACGATTGTTTGGCCTATTCTGTATAGGTTGGTAGACTAGATCTACAAAAATGTAATTTTGGATGAGTCATTTATGACAATGATTGATCAATGCTTAATGGTAAATGTTATATATGTATAATCATTCTGTGTTCATTGCTTCATTTAAATCAAGCTGAAATGTAATCAGCAGCAAAAGTGACTAACTACCAACTTGTTCGCTATTCTGAGATTTTTCCACTGAAGAATCTAGACAATGGCTGATCTTCTATAAGATTCAGAAATAAGTCATTGAGTAATGAATGATCACGCCACCTGTAAGTAATCTAAGCTGAATATTATTATACATATTTCTTGTGAATGAAATAACTTATCAGCTGGCAATAACAAATGTATGCTTCACTGAGGCTTTATCTGTCAGTTTTTTCTCTTGTATGTAGGCTATATGTTAGAAAAGATCAAAGATAGGATTAGATTCACTGTTATCTTGCGGGAAGTCATTTGACGATACTAAGTTTCGTAACGTAATAGAATGATGGATTTTAAATAATTAACTGTCATTGTTATTATCTGATTACTTTATCTCAAATATTTTACTGAGAAGATAGATATCAGTCCTTACGTAGATTTACAAAATACATGAGGCTTCTAGGAACATTAAACTAAAAGTTTAATACACCACTACTGTTGATGAAGTACTGGCTAGCAAACAACATTAGTTGTTACATTTGTTTATTGACAACTAAACTAAAAAATAACCACAAAGTGTTTTTAGTTCGTCCATCTTTATTAATATAAAATCAACGGGTAAATACATATTAATACATGCTTTGTTTATACGCCATGAATCAATTTTTCATGACTGAAAGGAGAACAGTAAAGTAGTCATTTGTCATTTATCTCAAAACTGATTGATTAATCTTATGATAGAGTTTATGTATAGTTTAATCAAATAGCGAAATTACCATAAGTAGTTATTAGTGAAATATACTGTTAATATGTTCAACACTTTTGTGATTATAACTTGAGCCTTATCATCCCCACAAAAATATCTTAATTTTACTTTAAAGTATCCATTTTATCACTAAAAAGATGATTATGTCATTTCGATTTGTAAAACCATACTTAAACTAATAATTGCACTGTCAACGACAACAAGGGAAAGGATATGTTAATACTATATGATTAACTAAGCTGTTAATAGATTATGATGCGGTGTTTTTATTAAAAATTAATATCAGTATCCTCTGAATCAATTTTTCAATACTGAGAAGGCTTGAATGTGTATTCCTTTTATCCAACTTCCGTCTATCTCTTTCCAAATTGTTAACTGGTGCAATAGTAGTTTGGGAGAAAGTTAGTTCTATGTAAACTAAGTTTTAGTATTGGTTCATGAAGTTAATGATTAATAGTTCTGGCCATTTTGCTAAATGCGTACTGTCTGATTGGAGTATTAACAATAACTGCGACCATCGGTTGGAGATGATGAACGATATAATACATAGGTGATTAGAATTGCTTTACTGAATCCACTCTTCATCCTCCATCATTTTCGTAACTATTTTCCTAATATATAATTAAAATTATTGTTGCGACTGCATTACTTTTACATGTTTAATACTCATCATACGAATCTCATCTCTTCATACTGATGTAACTAAAAACTTGAGCTAACCCAATCTATATCAGGTTTACGTCTATGATTGAATGTCTGATAAATGTGACTCATATTCGAAACAGTATGACTGCAAAATAATGATCATCTTTTACTAATATCCTCAAGATATACAAATTTTGTATATCGGCAAATATTTAGCAAAATATTAGTACTTAAACAACACTGAAATTAACTAACTTTGCCAAAATCCATCCTGGCCGAACATGCCGATCTGTAGCCCAAATTAAAACTAATCCAATAAACAATAATCCAATACCAGTTATTACTAACAAATAATGAGCATCAAGACAACAGTAGCAAGCTGTGAGACGTCCAGTTCCGTTATCAAAATTTAAGGTTGGAGGATCACTTTGCGTGACTTTAATGCCTGTAGAAGACTTTCGTTCATAATCATCTATGCGAATAGTTTTATTCATGGACACTGGTTCATTGTAATTTGTACTTTTTGATGTGGAAAACTCCTGTAATTAAATATAAATGAGGAAACATTATACTGATTAGCACGTTTGAATGCTTAGTGGAACAACATAACAAGTAGTTAGACCACTTTTTAAAGTGTGTTTAAGATAATTATGCAGTTTTCTTGGTATAATTTAGGTTGGTTAGATTAATTTAGTATGCACTATTGTTGTTATCGTTCATTTTCCACTCTTGTAGTTGCTTACAGTGTAATAAACAAATAAAATTCCACTTTGTGTTAAAAAGAATAGTCCGTTCTGCATGTTCTTTTCAATTTTAACTACTTTTCTGCTAACAACAATTTATTTAAAAATTGCTAATAGTTAATTTAATTAAATTTTTCTTATATAATTGTGAAAATTGGTAATTAGAAGAAAATCTTAAACAGAACCGAGCCACATTAAGCCAATTAACCCTATAAAATACTGTGTGTGTCACATTTAAGCTGCATTGAAAAATAAAAACAACTGAATCAAATAAACAAGAACGAAGAAAATAGTGTGGGAATAAATCAATCAATCTTCCATTTAGCTTCAGAAACGATTCTCCAGCCTTGAAATCTTTCTCTGTGTGTGAAACAATTATGTTACTGAACTAGTCAGACGTAGACAAATTCTCTCCATCTGTTACTTCATATTGTGTCTCTCAGTGTACATGTATGTAATAATAACATACATTGCAAAGAGAAGATTATTACATGTATTTCTCAGTTCATCTCACAACAACTAGGGAATAAACGTCATTATCCATAACATCACGAATGCATTTCATCTACTTAGTAATTACAGCAAAATTAACATATCAAAATCCTTATAAATAATTAAAATACGAATATCAATGAGCTTAATACGTTTTTCCGAAGCTATTACTAATAAAAGATGAAAATAAAAATTCTTCGTTCAAAACAAAACAGTTGTCCTTTGCTCATCAGCCTAGTGATGCTTTAATATCTCATATCATTCGCCGAATCATAAATTTGTTTTCATCGTTCTTGTTTCTTTTTGGAGGCTTTACTCATATATCTGTCCTGTATGGGGACAATTGCAGCCAATATGCCTCAATGGTAATGGTCGCAGACTGTGTAATTGCGTGACTTGGGATCAAATTGACAAGGTAACATAAGTTCCCTGGAAGACTGAAGATACTCCTTGCTGATAGATGGTAAATAAGGTATTCTGTCATCTCTACTCACATATATTCTATTGATCTTGTGGTGTCATTTCCCAACTTAATAAGACTTTTCTCTATCCGTTTTAAATTGTTCTTTCTCATATTAGTTAATACAAATATATTCAAATATTTTTTGAACACAGTGTTTGTTTTACATTCATTTTATCTTCATTGGTACGGTATAAATAAAAGTAAAGCGAACTAATTCTATTAACACAAAATAATATAACCAACATACATTAGAAACTGTGTGGTGATTTAAATCATGTAGATTTGATGAACATGATGATGGATGCAAGAACGGTGTTGATCCAATAGGTAGTTGAATATGTCTAGTTGGTCTCATTTGTAGTGATGGTTGATAATGATAACTGGAATTAATTGTACCATGCATTTGTTGAGACTGCGATTGATGATGCATAGAATGATCGAATGAATCAAGCATTAGTTGAGAATTATCATTTATATCATGGATTAAGTGATTTGCATTAATTAATTTTACATCACCAAACCAAATATTATGCATGAATTCAAATGTCTGACAACATCTAGCCAGTATAATAATAGCATCTAGTAACAGTAATAATAGTCGAACTTGTGTTAATGTTAAAAAGTATGAGTTTGTATCATTTGTTGTAGGACTTTCAGTTTTTTTTGTTATAGTTGATGTAAATCTATACAAAAGAGAGAAATAATCATTTAAAAAAGGAAGAAAATAATAATGATAGTAGAGCTGAGCTTTCAACTCTTCGGACTTTAGATTGACATTGTGGCAATTTAATTTACAATTATTACAAAGAACTTTTGAATACCAAAGAGGAGGAACATTCAAAAATATAAATGAAAGTCATCAACAGGTCAGTTCAGATGAAAAAATTCCTCTTAATTTTTGATTATAGAATAATCTTAAGAAATAGATTTTTATCTTCAAAAATCGTATGTCAAAAATTCTTACAACGAGACCCATATACATCCTAAGTGTTATGGGTAATTGTAGCCTAATTGTAAAAACTGTGTACAATTTATTTTCCTATGTTTTATTGATCATAGTGTTGTGTGTAAAATCAGATATAACATCGATACAAATGATCACTTGAATCATTTTCATTATTCTGACATATTAGGACGATGAATATTTTCGACATTTTATTGATTTCATACTCATTGTATCAATGCAGAACACATAAAGTAAAGTCAAATGATTCTGATCTTTACCTAATTTTAGTCTGAACTGATTGTTACTACGTCCCAAAAAATCGATTGGATATTTACAATAATAATAGCTTTATTCAATAGTATGTTTAGTACAATATGAATTTTCAGCATACATTGTTTCAACAAGTTACTCAATTACCGTGTACGCATATGGTTGGATTTATATCAGTTCAAGTTCACGAAAGTAACAACTCCATCATTACACTTTTACTTGATAACAAAACGATCCTGACGAAAAATAGGTTATTTAGCTAAGGATTTGAAATGTAATTAGACCACAGTTACGTTAAATGTTAAGACTAGGGAAAAATTGTAGGTAGTCTAATTTTCCAATAGGAAATCTATGGTTAAGTCTACGAATTTTAGGAGTAGATGAGCATTGATCCATTTTAACGCATGCTGCCAACCACCATAATGTCTACGTTTAGATCTAACTGAATTAGTCATGAAAGTTCGTAAACATTTTATGAAGGGACATGAGTACATAATGTGATTTCGGAACACTATTGAGCAGTTAAGACAAAACGAAAAAGTAACTTTCCGAGCGGGAGCCCAAGATTCCAAGCAGGCCGCCAATTTTGTTTGTATATTATTCTTAGTTGTGGAGTAAACATTGAAACTGCTGGTGTTATGTGATTGAAAACTCAGTGATGATTATTTTGAACAGAATATAAATTTTTCTTGAGCCTGACTATTAGTAATACCACATACAACATTAGCACTCAAGCAATTAGAACCCCCCCAAGTTGTAATTCAGGAAACGATGGAAAACAAAATGAGACTATTATCTCAGAAAGTATTAAATAGATACACAGTAACACGGTTATTTATAGTTTTTGTGTAACTGAAATCATCGATAAAATTTAGCCAGTTTTTGAGTAGAGGGTTTGGGATGTTATCCTATCGAGTATTTCACTAAGAGAATCATGAAAACGTTATAGAATGATGATCAAAAAGTGTCTTCGGCTAATTTAAAGCTTCTAGAGGCTACGTGAAAATTTCTTGGAGACATCTCAACGAGTATATATATATATATATATATATATGTATATATATGAACCACAGAATAAATTTTCCGAACATGTACATGGTATGATTAGTGTCCTTTGAGAACAAATAGATTATATCTGACAAGTCACCATATCAGTGTAATTTTGTTTCAGTACAGGTTTTCGAAAACCAAAACATATAGTTAGCCGTTTATAATTGAAATTATATGATTACATTACTATAAAAATACTGTCTGTTCATCAAATAAATCAACAGTGATGAATTTTCACTGGTTTCTATGGAATGTATCAAGCATGTATATACACTGTTTAGCAAAATATGCTCCAGGAAAAATCTTATTAAGTGATGTATCGCACAGAAACTTTTGCCCTAGAAATACTTAACATATAATATATTGAATTAGTGCTTGAAAAAGATGTTATGTAATTATCTTTCAATAAACATTTAACTATTGTAGGAACAAGTAAAAACATGAATTTTTGTAATTTCTAATTGGAGAAAGAGCTAGACACCATAGGTAATAGTTCTTGTTTTTTTAAACTATGTCTAAATACATCCGGTTTTTATAAGCATCAAAAATATGCTGTTTGCACAAGGAAACACATTTTATTCCGATTTTCTAATAATCGCATGTGATTATACATTGCTTAAACAAAGTTGGTGCATAGGTTTATTAACCGGATTCAAATTATGTAATGAAATAAGATCAACATATTGTAACTAATGAATATTACCTTTTTTCTGTTCAATAGAAAACATATTCAATATCTATCCTGTCTAAAACTTCTTATTAGCACTGATCAACACCAAAGAGATTACCAACAGTTGTACAGTTTATTTGGTTCAAAGTACTGAATTCTAATGTATTTATGCATAGGTAGTTCATATTAAAACAAAATTATGCCTAAATATTTATACGTGATCGTCTTCATAAAAAGTAATAACACAGTTAATCTTGTGTTTATACCTAATTACCACTTACATAAAGTAAACTGAAAATGTCATTAATTAGCACATAAATTACATTAGGATATACTGAATAAACATAGTATACAGGTTGTATTTACTCTTACTCTTTTTTTATTCTTACCACCCAATCATTTTTCTGACTGTTAGATAATTAGAACACATTGTAATACATGTAGCCGATAAAAAAAGTTTTTGTAATTTTCAATATACAGTTTATTGCATAACATTTTACAATTCACAAATATCTATCCATCTACCTATCGAAGTAAGCTTAGAAATAATTGCATTTCATTTTTCTTCTTATGCATATAGTTAACTTAAGTCCCATTAATCTGACAAGTAGCAAAAATGCCATCTATTAATCTAAAGTATTTAACAAAGTGAAGATAACATAAAGAAAGGTGAGAAGGTGAAACTACAACACTACTTAACTTGTTCTTGTTGCATTTATGTATGCGTATGTTTACATTCAACCTATTTTAACAGCTTTTATAACCTGTTATCATGTTATTTTACATTTTGTAGAATAATAATAAAACATATTAAAAATTTCATAGGAATGCTAAAGAGTTTTCGAATACTTACACTTTATAAATATATATATATATATATATATATATATATATATATAGATGAAATAAATGTTTTTCCGTCGAGAATAGTTACACTTCACTATAGGAATGCATATGTAAACACCGTTGTACCGAAGTGTACCAGATTATTTTTCTTTCTATTTTCTGAATAACCTATTTATATCTTACGTATAAATAAGATCTACATCAATATTGTATATTTTACATTTATATACTATGCAATCTTTGATATAAAAATAACATGTATATGTAAATTTGGATGTGTTCCCCAACACAAATATTACTGACAACCAATATTAGAAATAATAATATTCCTGCTTTATATACTAGCATTATGATTACTATAATAGTGTACATCTAACACTTCGTTAGTTTATCTGTACATCTTCAGTTGTTACACTAAAGAACACACGATAAAAGAATATGTACATTTAAGTGCGTTTCACTCATTAACAATAACAAACAATATTAGCATTATACTAATCAAAGGCTAACAAAATATTATCAAATTAAATGATTTTACTAGGCAGTTTTCTTTTTCTTGTCTAGTATAATCTTACATATTTACCGCGTTTATCAAGTCTTAGTTGCACTAAATGAATAATTAAAAGTCAAGTGATATGCCTTTAATCTAAATGAAAAATTAACCTTCATAGTGGTCGTTTATGTTTTCTTGATGTTGTAACTATGAATTACAAATAATCAGTAGATGCCGACATCATGAAGGAATCGGCTACAAGGATATCGAATTGGCGATTGAAGACAATACCACAAAGTTTTAGTGTAAGAATAAAAATCAGCATAAGGATGGCGGTACATCTAGCCGACAAGCCGCAACAGAACAGAACATACGTCCTATAGTTCAGAAAAGATTCAGTTTCATCTGCATAGTCTTATTTTTTACGCCTAATAATTATGAGACACTAGTAGAATTACTTTAAATGAGGTCATACATTATTCTGAGCTGTAAAAATGTTTACGGTTGTCAATGACTAGTAGTTAGTGATACTTCTGATTACCTTCTAAATTCGGTTATGTTTCCGAACTAGGTCATCGTGTACTCTAGGTGTTAGGTTGCACAATGTAGAAAATATATGAATAATTAATATTAGTAAAGAGGTAATATATAACAAGGATATAAGTTATTATATCCTTAAACCAAGATTAATTAAAGTTTTCGTATGCATTTAACTTTTCAGTCACACAAAACTGAATTTTATTTCAACGAAATAGAATTGTTGGAAGTATTATTGATACTAGAGTATTATTAGTTAGGATTTGTAAATTTCCATTACATGTATTTAGAACTTAAAGTCATCTATATCTGTTGCCATGTATTACATTAATGTATCACTTTAATATACGGCTCGCATTTTGAACTATTTATGGCAACTTGGTGTATCTATATTCCACTGTAGATGTTCGTATTGAGATTTAAATAATGTAGCATTTATGTAAATGCCAATCCATTATCCATAAAACCATCTGTCCCGGTATGCTTTTATGCGAATGCTGATTTATTAGAACTCATTAACATCAACAGCAGGTAATCACAAACACTTAAAATTACTTAGTTATTGCATAAGCATAAAGACGTTGGTAGCTTTTGCTTAGTACCCATTGAAACCTGACTTCTATGTAAACTCTGATTTTCAATAAACGTAATCCATTTGCAGCGAAGTAGTTAGACTTCCTGAATAAATTGAGTTGAAATATGTTAGGTATTCGTGACTATAAAATCTTGATTATAACACTAATATGACTGTTCTTGACTTACGGATAAAATTGTGTATTTAAATCAGTAAACACACCAACGTTTTGTTTATCATTGAATTCCAATTGTCCATTCGGAATGTGGTACCAATCTTCATTGGACAACATTTGTCGATGATCATGATATAATTTTGGCTTCTTCTGAAAATCAACATCTTTATTAAAAACTGATTTTGATGGCATTGAGCTTGGTTCTAATTTATAATAGAATTTGCTTGGTAAACCGGGAACTAAATTACGGAAACTTTAAAGGAACAAAAAGAAGTAAATCATAATATCCGATTAATTGTTCATGTTATCATTGAAAAAACCGCCGGAGAAACTTAGAGTGACACAATAAACATTATTGCAATTGGAAAGCAGATAAAGGTCTTTCCACCTATAAGAGACATAAGAGGTCACTTAAATATGCAATCTTATTTTTTATATAATTGAGACTGAAATTGATTGTTTGTTGACAACTAACATACATAAAAAGAATAGTGCGAAATCCAAATGGATTGTATTCTGAGATTATGCAAGTAAACGTTGTAATGTGCATATGCTACCCTGAAGCTGCAAGTGTTAATTGACAGAAATAATAACAAATTATTGCAAAAATATGTTATGCTGAGAACTAGTGGAGATGAATGTTGTACTTAATAAGTATGACATTAGATTGAAACATGATCTCATGTTTTTATTTCGCCTAACAATATTGTAAAACCATTGAATTTCAAGGTCATATGGAGTGTTCACAAAGTAACCTGAAAGTTTTAGTTGACTTAATTCGTCGCAGATTGATGTTGGTAGGATACCAATAGAAAACGAGGAGCACTACATGGCTGCTTCATTCTAACATGAGATTCCATAGTGGTGCGTACATTTGATTACGCTCCAGGGGAGCCAGGCTGGCATACGCTCAACCCTTTGCACCACTAAGCCATCAACCAGCAGGAGGATTTTTCAACTTTCATTAATTTGTAATATAATGTGACGAATTCAGTTCACTTAAACCTAATACCGATCTCCACAAACCACACTGATTCAATTATAATTATCAGTTCTATAGTGACTAACTTCAGGATGTTCCTGAAGCTCCGTTGAAAAGTCGTGATTGTTGAAGTTTAGACTTATCTGGAGTGAGACAGTTATCACCAGTGTCAATGGATGATTGCCGAGCCTTATCATATATTGATGTAAGTTGGAATTCGACCATGGGATGCCGACTCACTGATGCAGGGGGTTAGAAATTAGCCTGTCTGAAATTTCTGGGGTGTAGTCATACATGCGTACTGCTGACGAGTCGTACACTAGAATGAAGCAGCTGTTTAGTGCTTAGTTTAGTGTTTAGTTTTGAATGGTACCCTACTAACGTCAACCTGTGACAAATTCAATCGACTAAATCTAGATATCGATGTTCACAAACCTCGTCGATTTAATATAAATGTGTTGTGCCTAAAAGGTTTGGTCACTCTATAACTAATTTAGTGAGTTAGCACTTTATATTAGTATACATTTTATTCAAGCTTTTGAATAAAGTAGTTAAAGTTTACCGTCACTGTCGTCTATGTGTATATCTACTGTTTTTCAGACCGGTAAAATACTTACATATAAATAAAAGTATGGCAATACAATTACAGACATCGCAACGTACATTCTAAAACGAATATCAAAGCTGATAAATTTGGTTCACTTAATAAATGTAATGAATTGCAGTTGTACTCAACCTAAATGAATAACTACTGCTTTTCAACATGATGCTACATATTATATTGTAACACATATCAATAAAAGACTTAATTATCAAATTATCAAATCCTATTTAAGCGTTCACCTATAAATTCTCTCATAATTGGAGCTAAGAACGTCCTTTGCGGTTGTAAATAGCAAATCCTAGAAACTGTAATTTATAAATCAGTAAGTGGACATACATAAATGTTCAATGATCTTAAACTATCAGGTTTGGTTATCTTTTCTACGAAGTACTATGCTCATTTTATTGAAGAATTTGCTAACTCATTTTATACTCTAATAATAAGATCAATTTTATTTAGTTGAAAATCTTTCTGAGCAGATATCCGGAATATTTTCTGTTTTTCTATCATTTTAATTTAGCTAACAGTTGGATAAATTTGAGAATCTTAAAATCCTGTAGAATGTTTCATATGCAAACATAATTGAATCAATTAAAACAAGATGTGGGGGGGGGTAAACAAAAAGGGATTTGCTCCTTAATCTAGCTACCTATAATCTTAAATTCCTTAGAAGCAAAACTTAAAACTCCATCATAACACTACATATATACACATTAAGATCAAAAGTGATAGATAGATTGATAGGTAGACAGTCAGTTAGGTAAGTCAGCTAATAACTACGCAGACAGTCATGGTTTGATAGACAAAAATATTCAATCCAGGAAACCATAAGATGAATTTAATCAAGTGAATGAACTTGAAGCGATTATACAGAAGGTGAATAGCAAGAAGAGCAAAACAGAAGTTTTGGCTAAACAATCACATACACGTGCTGTATTTTTAATTCGTTTTTTTTTAAATTACTCGTTTTTTTGTTCAGTTCAAATACAAGTTTAACACTTTTATGATTGGAACTTATTTACTACTCATGGATGAATTAATTTTTACTTAAAGACCATTCTTGTCCTTTCTTGATTCATCTAAAGGCAAAAGCAAATCATATAATTTTGTTTAATCATTATCGGAATAATTCGAAAAGTTACCCATTGAACTACTGCATTTAAACATCTATAGGTGTATATATAAATTTAAAATAAACTTTACAAGTGTCTGTTATTCTCCCAGGTTCATCATGTTATTTTACATTCATTGATTATTTTCAAGTCAGTTTTTCGATTTATTGACACACATTAATTACTGATGTGTTTATTTTCTGATTAATAGTTGGCTATCAAGCATTCATAGGTTAAACGTATATGTCTTTGAAGCGTTATTAACACATACTGGATTGCTAGAGTTGAATAAATTTTTTTCTGAAAAATTACTTTATCTATTCACGAGACTATAAACATTTATTATAGCTAATAAAGCACAAGAGTATACACGTTCATCTATCGTCTCTGACAGAATACCCAAATTAGCATATGAACGAAGTATAATAAAGCTAGAGACTGCTATACTATTGGTTTGCATCAGCCTGTTAGGTCATAAAACTTTGGTCCTGAAGAAATAGAATTTCTCATTCCTCGCTCTATTATTGGGTTTTCACAGTTAAATAATTTGACTAATGAGATTTCACTGTTTCTCTGGGCAACTCCATCAAATGTTACTACGTGGTGAAGCATGATATTTAGTTGATCCTGGTAATCTTGTCAAGGATAAGCCGTCTTCTTTGGTTCATATATGTACTTTTATACCTACTGACTTCATTTCCGTTGTTTATCGATCATGTGTTAGTTCGATATTCTGTAGTAGGTTAGTAGATCACATTTATTTCCCAGTGTGTATTTACTACTTATTGATTTCAGGGTTATGTATCTAGATAACTTGCAAAATTTATAGAATTCCATTGATCTATAAATATGAAATTTACTTAGTCTAATTTATCTCCATATTTAAACGTGTACATTGATAATAACTAACTCGTGTTTAGGTGGTTAACTAAAGTTACGGTATCCATCTTGTTCTATTTAATATCCTTTTTCAACTTATGCAATTTATTTCATAGATGAACTAGTCAAAAGTCAATAATTGTGATAAAGTTTCATGCCCAAATTTTATGTCTGTATAACATGAATTTAATGTTGATAAATAATTTCAACAATTTGATCTCATATATCAAGTATTTCATAATCAATTTTTCACTTCATTTGACATTATTATTTCAAATATTTATTGTTTTTCAACTTGTTAGTAACTATGTTTTTCATGTTACTTTATTGTAATATTTTTTTGTTATTCCGAAGTTCTACTCTATACAAGTTAGTTTCCAGTATGGATTACTACTATTCAGATAACCACTGAGAACTACTAAGACGTAGACACATATGTTTCATTATAGAATGAAATTCTACAACAGTATACAACCAGAATCCTATAATGAATTAAATTTTACTTTAAGACAAATGCCTTAGACTAGTGGACTGCTACTGAATAGTCTATGTTTCTAACTTCAATCCATTCATAAATAAAAGCTATAAATTTAAAAACTAATCTATACTATCAACAAATCAAATAGTTAAGATGTTTTTTTGTGTATATGCAAAAGCTGATTATTTGTAAGAAGAAATGTAAATCGAATAAAATGATTTACCGTAATACATTTGTGATTCAGGGCTCAGTAAGGTGATATTATTATTTATATAAACGATAAATTAAATTACCTTCAACATTAACCATAAGTATTTTGAATATAAACATTCATTTTAGCCTATATGACTATTTGATATTAAATATTGCATATACTATGTAGTTTTCCTTGTAAGATCATAAAGAATTTTGAATCATTTTGTAGAAGAACATAATAGTTTAACCAGATTGAATGTATGTGTTTCTGAATGAACTCTGTTTCACAATATTGTGAAGAATTACTGCAATATAGTAAAACTAAGCTACATTCCGTTCGTTAAATTGAAGATAAAACCCATTGTAACTAATTGGTTAAATAGTGTAGAATGTTGGGAACAGTAAGGGTTACAAAGAAAATTGGGGAATACATTTATATTTGCAAGGTTTACTGTCATCTACTTCACCAAATGCTAGATAAATGGACTAACGCCTACTGGATACATCAGTAAGTGAATTCATTTCGTCTCATGTTTTGATCTCACACAATTTTGTTCTGAAATAATTTCACTGAAATTAGTATTGTATGTCGTTAGAGTAGGAAGTTGCTGGGCATATGTATTCTTGTTTTAACCATCTCAATTGATGAATATTAGTAGCCTGATGAACTACTTACGTATCTTTTCTAGTACTTTATACGTAGCTCCAACATTCCGACTATACTTTAGTAATGATTCGGAGCAATTAATAAACAAACATCTACAGTTTATTGAGGTCTTCTACTTTCATTGACCATGTTTCAAGTCCGTAAAGCAATAGTGGAAGAATTGCAGCAAAAAAATATTCTCCACTTGATTAACAGACGGATTGAGTTTAAGCAACTTATAATAAATTTTTCATAACATTGCCATGTACTGATGCACAGTCTTGGTTTCTTAACCACCTTTTTTACAGTAAATAAAATGCAAATATTAATTCCTCAAATAAAGAATTGACTGTGAATTTCACCAATACTTTTATTATCAGTCTATAATTAAGGTAGCCTAATTAATGATATGTTGTATCTGTAAGCCTTGAGGTACCCATCTAATGATTTTTTAGTATGTACTCATATCCGTACACGTTCATTTGATTAGATGAGAACTAAGACATCTTACAAAAAAAATTAATGTGGAGAAGATTATTTTAATGACCCCGTTATTCAAAAAAATTGTTTTTATTAATAGAATTTGTTTAGCAAATGTTAATCTTATTTATTTGTAAGATAATCATAATATTTCATTAATTCATTTATTTCAATACACGTATATAGGTCACTAGGTATAATCTTATAGACGTAGGCATAAATGGAGACATGCTATCAACACCAAGCTAATAAGGTCAACTTACTGATCAGTTTATTTACTCCAGGTTTTATACTTGCTAAAATCGAGTCTAACTTTACTTTCCCAGTTAGTTATTAACATGATTATTTATTGAAAAGGACTGATTAATTAGGGCTAATGGCTTGACCCACTCAAACTAAATGGGAGAGTACAGAAATGCTGACTCTCTTAACTAAATCTTTACTAACCTATAATTCATATACTGTAAATTTAAAAGATATTTCTGCCATAAACTCAGCTATTTACTATGTATTATTAGTTCATTTGAATTTATGAACTTAGAACTTGACCAGAATTCATCTAAAATGAACAGTGTACTATGGACTTAGTATTAGGGTAAACTTGTATATTCCCGTTGATTTGTTATAGACTGAAGCTGGTCAGTCATTGTTGCTATATGTGCATCCGGAGCGGATTGCCTCGATATAGAGAATTTTTCACAAGTATTATATAAGTTGGATTGTGACTAGCAAGTGGAATCCAGGACACGCGTTTCGTCCTGTTTGAGACGCCACCGCGTTCACCATTAGACTACTGAGTCCAGACAGTCACACTTATGCAACGGGGACTGACCAACTTCAGTCTATAACAGATCTACGGGAATATACAAGTTTATCCTAATACCAATGTGCCCATTGCACAAGTATGACTGTTTGGACTCAGTAGTTTAGTGGTGAACGCGGTGGCGTTCGATACGAAACGGACTGAGTTCGAATCCCAGTGTGAACATCAACATTGGTATGCAGATACATCCAGTCGATGAGTCCCAAATAGGACGAAACGCTCGTCCTGGATTCCACTTGCCGATCACAATCCAACTTATATAGTACTATGGACTCTTCTGATTTTATTTTGATCGTTCATTGAGGAATCATAGATTCACATACGGCTCGGTTACTAAGGGTAAAATGTCAATAAATCACGTTTATTAATTGACATATTATGTTGTGCTTGAATTTGAATACTTGGGTCAAAATATGACAACTTTGTAAGATACTTGTTAGTAAACATTAATGTGGTGTTTGCACTAATTGGCTGGTAAGTAGTAAACGGTACAATCTTACCTAGTTTTCCTTACTGTGTTTTCCTCCTGTTGAATGTGCACCAGTTCCAAGCCTAGATGACGTGTATTGTACCATCATCCCCAGCCTATTTGAAGTCACTAAAGTACCTAAGTTAATATAATTTATAACCTAGAAGGTGCATTTGGATTAGTTTGAGATTTTTAAAACTCGCTACCGTTGGCATTTAAATAATCGCATAACGACAGTCGCTGAATAGGCAAAATGATGACTTCCAATCTAGTTTCTAGACGGAATCACAGTCTCATGGCATACCGAAAATTGTAACCAGACCATAAAGTCAGTTCCTAATGAACAAAGTAACTCTCGTATTTATTGATATTATGGCCAATTACAATATCTCATATATATATATATAAGAGTAATTTAAGCGGATGCAACAAACGTTTTATTCGTAACTGCCACATATTTTAAAGCCTTTGATACAATATTTAATAGCAAAGGTTTAATTTTATCCTAACACGAACATTTTGAAGAAAAACTAATAAAGACAAGATTTTGGACAATAAGTTCATTTGGTTATGTAGTAGTAGGTTACTGATTCAAAACTGATACTACCTTGTTCATTGATAATGTATTTGTGAAATTTGCAAATGAGTTTCAAACCCAACAACCTAACGCATAATAAGGCATTGAAGTTAGTTAGTTGGCATAAACAGATAGCTAAAATGTTTACCTATTCCAAATTCTCGTACCAGCTAGACGAGCATGTGCGGGTTGTGGAACACCAATAAAATTTGCTAACATTAAAGATTGTGTTTCTCTGGCTCCACTTAAATTAGATAAATCGTTTGATGGTTGATTGTTATCTTCTGAATCATAGTCATTTGAAACTAAGCCAAAATATGTTCGATCTATGAACGATATTTGCCTCTCTTGTAACCATGATGTATTTAATGCCCTATGTGCTGGTGCAATCCATGAATTAGTAAGAAGATTTGCTAATAATTGATCATATGGAGCCCAATAATCAATAACCTTTGTATCTAGATCATCTCTTGTCTGTAAAAAAAAGTTAAACACTAAATAATTTTTGTTATTTTAGGCATTATTCATCAAAAAAATTATTAGAAGTAAAAATAAATTTGTATGAACTTTTACATTGTGACAAAATGTCTTTCTGTAAAGCACTTTCAAATATCCACCTTCACATTTTCATGCTACTGCTGACTAATGATGTTCTGGTAGGAGGATTTTGATTGCAACACTAATACGGTACTTGTTTTACTTTTAGGTTCTTAATGACTACAGCGAATTATAGATAATTTTGTGCCTTTGCTTAATGACATCTTGGTAAATCTTTAATAAAATTGTGCATAAGTAATCCGGCTGATTGCATAATAATATGTATCGTAGACATTCCATACATAACATGCAAGTCCGACATTTACTAGCCGGTTTATCTCGATAATTTTAATTTTGTATTGCTATCAGATGGGAATCTGGTGATCTTTATTCCTGTGATGAGTATCTGTTTAGATGGTTTGCAGGTATATCATTGAAGCTTTCAAAAACCTAGAAAACAATAAATTACTTCATACAATCATTTCTAAATATAATGTCTAAAAAACGATATTACGTTATCCGATTTACTAGTTACCTGATTTATCACTATCTCATAATATCAACTTTTATCTGGCTTTGTTAGTGCTTCATAGCTAGCTCCTATACTAATTGAAAATAAACAGGGGAATTGAGAAATTTATAGGTTTAGAGAAGAATCTACTATCTATATAGAACTGAATGCATAATTTTTGCTGACGATAATATTGCCAACCTTCATTAATCTACAGTACTTCAAAGAATAAAGGTTGCATACTATTGACACCAAGAGTATTTAGTACTAATTAATATTTGTCAGTATTGAAAGCAATTTAATTTAATGTTTGCATTTCGCGATATGACCGATTGAATTTGATCATCTTTTTAAAACAGAACTAGACGTTTTTTTCACTACTCTGTTATCAGTCGGTAAGTTCCTACCTGTAATCACTAAACATTAATATAATAAATAAAATACTGACAAACAGTAAGATTAGAATTCAGTATCACCTAACGCATATTTTCGTTAGCTAAATATAGTTTTATACTTATTCTGCTACCCAAACTAATCTGAAGTACAGTAAAAGTTTATCGTCTTAAGGTATCATAAAATTTTAAAATGTAACATTTACGATTTTATCCATAGGAGCGCACACTCTGCATACAGTTAAAGCTTTTAGAAACAAATGTTCATTACTTTCTTTTAAATATATCTTTACTTATAAGCTTATTTACCTTTCTTAAGTAATCATCAACTGTATCTAAATAAGGTAACCAACCAATACGTTCCAAATTATTCCATGTTTCTTGTTCTATAGTAGGTATTTGAACATTTAAATTATCCTTGTTCCAGGCAAATGATGAATTGTTACTGTAGATTTCATGTTCATTTATACTAATAGCATCTTCATATAATAGTTTATTATCGGAATGATAATTCATTGAATTTTCATTTATACTACCTATTTCGTTGTTGTAATTTGTTTGACTAAGCCAAGTCTTTAATTTTCTACCAATATACATCATGTATCTTGACAATTGGTTGCTATGGTCGTTATAATGTTTTCCACAGTCGGATATTTGACTTGTTCCTTTTTGGATCTAAAACATTTTGAAAAGTTAAGAATACAATAATAAAAATAAAAATCTGCCAAATAATAGCTTTTAATTATGAGAAATAAAAATACTACAAGCAATTTAATGTGTTGTGGGCAAGGAAATTTTGCTACTAAATCTTCGGTTTGATATCACAAAGATTAACTGATCAAGGAACTTGCCTTTCATTCGATAAGATCATTAAAACGTCTCATATACATTTCACAAACTTATATCAACTGCACGACTGTTGTAAACTAGTTTTATTTACATTAATATTTGTTATTAGTTCACATGAACACTGACCTTTTATGGAATAGTAACTAAATGAGATACTTTCAGTCGATATTTGCAGGTAGTACTGTTGTTGTTTACTTATATTTCGTTTATGATAATATAGATAGTAAGCTTAGCAGTTCCACAATAACACTTACACTGATTATGTAATTATATATATTTTTGCTAAATGTGCCTAAATAGAATTCAAATACTGAGTCTGGAACAAACAATTCAGTACTCAGTAAATAAACTTATGAAATACAGCCCGATGAAAAACAAAAAAACATTTTCACCTATTAGTTTTTTTTAAAAACGAAAGTAGCTTTATTGGTTAGTACTGACCAGTAGTATGTTTATTAAGTCATATATAGTGCTGACAGGATTCTATCGGTCAAGTTGTAATGTCGGCACTGGTCTATGCGATTCAAAACCACTGACACAACGCAGCCTGAATAGATCAGTGGTAACGGTCTCAGACTGTGAAACTGGATGACCTTGGGATCAGATCCGTAGTAGCACATAAGTTCAACCCCTAAAGACTTAGGTACGTCTTACTGACGAGTACGAGATAACACGAAACCTAGATCCAGAGTTTCCCGCCAACTATCCCTCCAGATCAACTTTCATAAAATAACTATATTCATGACATATTACACTTTTTTATGGGATTGTTAAGGAAGGTGTATTTCGGTGAACATAACAAATATGTATGGTTGAATAACTAGAAAACAGGCGTTAAAATGACTTTAAGTAGCTTCCTGTTCTATATCATATGAAAAAATGAATATTATGCCAAGTGAAATTGTTTTATTTTTGAAGTAGTAGTAGTAAAAATTAGTGATCTAACGGTGTCTCTGAGGCACCTTTTACATTGAAATTGTTATAATATCTAATAATATGTTGTTTGAAGTAGTCAGTAAGAAACATTAATCAATCACCAAATGACAATGCTTCATAACGTCTGTTAAAACACAGGTTAGAATTACACACTAAGCATCAGTTAACTTAATATTCTGACCACTCTCTAGTAATAACTATAAATTGGCATAAGACCTAAATTGTGCATACCTTTCTGGAGACTCAGAACAACCATCCAATATTAATACAAAGTGTATGTGATATCAGCTCACGTAGATTAGTGTTTATATTACAGTTTGGTCAGTATAAGTCGGTCAGCACTACAGCCTAGATAAATATCGTTCTGACTACTATTATGAGACTAATCAATGTTCTGGCGTCTTATATGATGCAACACTAAATTCGACTAGTTTTCACGGAGTTATTTCATCATCTTTGTTAGAAGTATAAATAAGCTTTTTTTAATTTAAAATCTTGTTGACAATTACAGTGACGTATATGGTAGTTTTCAGTGATTATCAACGATACTACATAAAAATAAGATTTTGATAAAAAGTTTGATCTAAAGTATACGAATTCAATGTATTTAAGGAAAAGAATAAAATTTTTCTGGTATAATTATATGTTTAAGGTCAACTTGTTTTAGACATTAGCTTATGTGTAATAGAAAGGCTCTTAGATGAATGCATATATATATATATATATATATATATATATATATATATATATATATATACTTAAACCATATTGGTCTAAGCTCTGACAAATGACCTTAAAAGCAAATTAACTTTTTTAAAATATAAGAAATAGGTTAATCTTCAAATGAAGTCAATTTAGTTAATGTTTACTATGCATAAGAATAATTAAAACCAACTTTTCTGTCAATGAAGAGATGTTAACCTGCACAGAACTTTTGGATTGACCATTATTAGTTTTACGATTATTTATCATAGATATTAAAGTTGGGAGATTAGAAGGGTATTAATCAGCAGATATCCAAAAACTATTATTTTTGTTACCAATACTTACTACACCGTACAAAGTAGTAGATATAGAAATGTACATTATATTTACAACAGCTTCTTGAGAAAAATGAAAAGTAGTCAACATTGTGTTAGAAAATATTGTTTCACCACTACATAATCGTATATAAATGTGTTATGTACATTTATTAAGAGTCCACATGAATTCATCGTAAATTTCCTAAGGACCATGACAACTACTTAAGATAACTCGAAGTAATAAGAAGTGATAAATTCTGCAAGAAACTTTCTGTTGCACAGTGATTTGATATGCTTCTTTGTGTGCTGGTTTACTATTAAATAATTACTATGTAATTAAACTGTAAATATTTATGCTTTGTGTATGTAAAATGTAAGTTAGAAGCAAGGCTTCATTTCGTAATTTCTTTAGGTTGTTCTTGACTTAAAACTTGAAGATAAAGGATTTATTGCGGGCTAAATATCTTATAGAAACTCATTCAAATACAAGACATTTCATTGTATTTTGATGAAAATGTTGCCTATGGGTGCTTTGTTTATACTCAAACCAATCCATTATTTTTAGTCTTTTTCAGTCTTTGTGCACTAGTGTCTTCGTGATAACTATGGAACCTTTTTTCAAACGATTGAATTTTAGCTGGTATATAGTGTCGTGTCTTTTTTTCTTAATGTTCAACACTCGATAGCTAAGTTTATCTGCATCCTAGTGTTATAATTTAATGGACAGAGTTTTGATGTATATCGTAATATACTCCATGGATATGCTAGTAGTCATTCTTACTAATTATGTATATAATATTATTAATTTAGATTTTCATTCTAAATGTTTATTTACTTTTGTGAAGACATTTATGCATTCCGATTTTTGTTACCTACCTATCTCAATTGCCTTAGAGCTATATTTCATTTTGCAAATGGTTCTCACTCTACTTATATCTCATCATGAGCTAATCTATTGATAATTTTGATAGGTGGTCAATATAACTTTATAAAATAACTTTTCAATAGACTGTGACATGTGGTATACTCTATCACTGTTTTATAGTACACAGGTATTTTAATTATTGCATCAGTTTTTTAGTTTTTAAAATGACACAAATAACATATGAATTACCAGAGGAGGAAACCTACCTTTCACTGAAAAGTGATCAATAAACAGCCTACTCATGTACTGAAAATCATTACCAATTATATGTCAAGATGATTGACAAATCCAATGATTGGATAAATATACTACAACGTCTCATTATCAAAGTAAATATGACTTATGCAGTAGTTCAGTGGGCATGGATACACCAAGTTCAAAGATAACAGGCTGTTTGTTTACACCTTATTTCAGTAACAAACTATTCAGTTTACAACGGACAGTTTGCATTCCAATAGATTCTATAGGGTACAGTATTTCAACTACTGAGTGAGTTCCGTTTGTTAAAAATTCTGTTCTACACAAATACTTTTATTATCGTCTCACAATACTCTGTCAGTATACAAATACATTTATCATGATGAGTCATTTAACATGGAAACGATTATTTCACCCTTGGAAACTTAATTTACGTTACCTCTTTCCCATCATTTTTTTTATATGACATCAATGAAAAACGATTTTATATACCGCTTAGTTAATAGTGCATGGTAAATTATGACCAACAGTAGTTTATGCATTTCCTAATATACCATATTAACGGAAAGATATAATCAGTTTTTGTTAACAAGATGTTATCTGATATAAAATTTTATTTAATAGTCTTAATGTTATTTAATAATCGTATTATTATCTTGATCATCTTTCAGCTTATTTTGAAATAAAGTGATTAAAAACTACAATTGAGAAATAAATTCCATGTATCATATTAATAAGAGATAATAATAACAAAGACATAAATTTAGTATTTTGAGGTGTAAGCCTACATCTACTTAAAGCAAAAAGAGACATATACTTTCAAACAGACTAACTTTTGATGAAAAGCATGGATATAGGGAACAGCTAGATTTTACATAATCACTTATCTTAATGCTGTATACAGAGGTAACTTCATTGTCGATAGTTTTTTCTAATAAAAACTACAAACGTCAGAAAGCTATCATCGAATGTCTTTTTACTAGTCACCTGAAACTAAGAAATTAAGTATATTTCTGAGTGAAATACTACTATCGTAAGATTCCAATATCAGGAATATCAGGGTATAGTTTATATTGAAAAGAACTAATCGTTGAAGGGATTGTTTTTACTGTTACTGATAATCATAATAATCAGATTGAATATACTTGATTATTCTCAAGGGGAAATTATCTGCGAATTTGCAACGCCTAACTCACTTAGAAATTATCAAAATTTATCGGTTATAATTTTCAATAGTTAAAGAAGTTATGAACTCTTTGTACCCTGATTGGCAATACCTATATTTAATCAATTCATATACTTGTTGCATCACACAATATAACTCACAATAAAATACTGGGTATATGCAACTTAAGTATATCTTGACTATGTGAATGTGTTCTCACTAGCATACATTCCATTCATATTCCACTATTAGAAGTTAGTATTATGATCAGTATTGAGAAGCAACATTAAACAGTGATTTCTGTTAACCATTTTCTAGACTCGTTTACGATGTACAAAAATTTTAGGCAAATCTTGGTGTTACAGAATGCTTATTTTAGTGAAAAACCTGGGAACTGTCTTTAGAATATATGTAGCTCACATCTAAAATGTCTTAACCTGGCTGTTTCGGATAAAAAAACACATCAAATCCGTTGGTTTCATTTGTGGATGCCGCTAGTTAGGTTAGCATCAAATGGTTTCTGAGAGCAAATAGAAATATGGATTAAAACGTATGAGAAAAAATATTGCTCAGTGTGTAATTATTCACTGACAGTTCACTTTATTGCATCTAATTTAGTTTAATAGATGTCAATAACAGCCGGAGTCTGCATATGAAGATTTATTTGATTGAAATAATGAGTTATGATGGTTTATATCTCTTTAGACAAGATTACATTACTCAATTTTCCTACTCTTGAATAACAAACTAACTAGTCTAGACAGGAAACTCACAGGAATCGCAATTTAAATCAAATATGAAAGTTAACTTAATAAATTTAATCTTGTGTAGGCTATTTTCGTTATCACCACTCTATATTAAGTATATTTTGAGAATATTTGGTCACTAAAATATCCATGATGCAAAACGGATTTTTAATAAAAAAATCTTTTAAACGAAGAATTGGTGATTCTCTTTTAAGTTCCTGAGCAGCACTTTACATCCTAAAGTAATTACCTGAAAAGCTAATAAAATCCACATGATAATGATAATCTCTAATATTTTAGGTTCATTAGCTCTCATCACCCGAGTATGTAGCTTAAGCTCTACTATGCAGACATTTTTCATACTCTGATACTTACTACTTAATTATCCATTGTAATGAAATAATATTAAACACTGACACGCTTCATGTGAAAATTATGTGTATGAACGAGAGTGATTACATGCAAACTAATGTTAAGAGAATTAACTTTGTAACCACTTCGGTGGCCTCAAGAAAGATATTCTAATGCAAGGAATTATGTAACGCTCGTATTACTTTTAATGTACATGAAGCACCAATAAACGTTTGGATAGATGAATTTACAACTAATGTCATGTTTTTATCTGTGAATTAAAAGATGCCTTTAATAGTTAATTTCGTAAAATAGGTTGTTTACAAGAGTTGAATTCTTTACATTTTTATCATTTCGATATCAATACTAGTTGGTCATGATTTTATACTCTAGTTGGTTATGACAGTTAATTGCATGATGATTTTAAAAAATTAAATAACCAATGAAAACCAGGTGAAACAGAACATTTAGTTCAGTTTATTATGAAACTGTAGAAGTAGGGGTAGAATGGTTGCGCATCAACCACTGCACCAGCTATTAAACAATAAACATTCAAGCTTCACATCAAGCGCACAACATTTAAACTCAATAAACTGTACACTATAACTTTATGCATTATTAACATTAATCAATTATTTATAAAATACAGAATTATGACTTTGATCCTAATTATTCTAATTCAACCAGTAATCATATCAATTTATTGTTGATAATTTAATACGGAATATTTTCTTTTTACATAGTTTTATGTTACTTTAATTCTTACAATAATGTCAATTGATTATTTTTTTTTTAAACTAATTAACAACTATTTTTGTCATTTTAAATTTATTAATGTTCTGCTAACTTCATGCAAAAGTTTGTTACAATTATTTAAAAATAAAGTTATTCAAGTGAAATATAAATTTATTATGTTAATTTCTAATTTATACAAAGAATAATAAAGAATTTAAAAAAAGAAGGAGAAGAAAAAGAAAATGTTAAATTTATATTACAATCAAAAAAAAAAAGATAGTTGGATAGAAGATTTTAGTTTTGAACCACGCTCTACTATTTTCATCTTGTCCAAAAATTTACAACAACTTACTATGAATGTTTTCTTTTTTTTTAAATTTCATTTGAAAGAAATTAATTCACTCGATTTATTATTATTTTTATAGGATTTCATCAGTGTTCAGTAAACATGGTCATTGTTATTAGTTACTAATGTTTTTAAGGCTTAAATGCTTCTCTATTCTTTATGTAAGCTTGTATTTTTTTTTGTTTTGAAAGATATTATGTAGCTTAGTTTAGTTAGTAATTAGTAAACACTAAAAGATTTTGTTAGTAGTTTCTTTTATTTGTGTTTGTCAGAGTTTATTTGAATTGTTTTTTTCTATCAATGGTCTTTTTGTTTAATCCCCTGAAGTATTTGTTTATTTGTAGATTTGTTTAAAGTTTTATTTAAATTTCAACTTATTGGGTTTATTTGCTACAGCTTATACACGTAGGAATGTTTCAAATAAGTTTCTTTCAGAAAGCTTTTCCTTATGGTTATTAGTGTAATTAAAATGGACACCAATTTTGTTGGTGTAGTAATCGGTTTTTAGTTTGCGTAATTATTGATAACTGATTTAGCTTAAAAGCTATGGAGAATTTTAGTGTCAAACAGTTATTATTATTTATCTTGGGATGTACAAGTATCTAATTTGTGATACTATAATCAGGTTATCTGAGTTGGAACATCGTTGTGTTCAAATTCTAATTTCTGTTGAAGCTTAGGTCATCCATTTTCTGTGTATTTACTGAAAGTAACCAATATTTTTTAGATTCGTTCGAATTGGGAGATTATGATTGATAATATTATGTATTCACTAGCTGAAATGAAAGGTTTTATACATTACTACAATGTTATATAATAAACATTCGGTTTGTATAGTTTCCTCCATCTCTATCCTATGAATAAATCAGAGACGAGTATATCTGAATTCAAACTTCTTATTTGTAAAGGGTGGAAGAAATGTAATGTCTCAGCTGTACTGGTCCACAACTTTCATGATTAAATTTGACCAGAAGATTTCAATTTTTAAATGCTTTCATTTAGTACCTTCCTTTTAGTCATGATGATTGTCAAACAGAAATATATTGAAGAAAACGTTTTGAAAATTTAATGTCTTAACAAAATATACACTAATGAATAAAAATAACACTTTTATTATTAAACATAAACAACATGGTTTCAGACCCATATCATTGTATCTGACTATTTTATTTAAATAATTGCC